>CM054058.1:30940452-31540452 GCA_028641055.1 Alopecurus myosuroides
AGGTCTCGCATCATTTTGATTTTTTTTGAATTTTTTGGAATTTTCTAACCCCGTTTGAGGAAAAAGTCAAGGCGGCGGGCATGACCGTTCGTAGCTAGGGGTTGAATATTGAGAAACTATTGATATATCTATGTTGAAATAGGTACTTTTGTACCTAAAAATGATTTTTGCCAAAAATCATGAGCAAACGATGAGGTACCTATAGTTCAAATTTGACCAATTTCCAGCGGAATCGGCAGAAACTTCTGTTCTTCAAAAGAGGTGGATGGAAACCTTTTCATATGAAACAAATTGGTTATTTGTGCATATAACATGGTCTAGAATTTTCAAAAATTATAGCTCTCAAGTTTTGCAACATATTTGCGGTAGGTCCTTCACAAAAAAAACCCATTTTTTACACTCCGGACATGGAAAATGGTTTTTTTTCTTCGATGAAAAGGAAAACTTCCTCCGTCAACATTGTTCGTGCTTCCAAGATGCATGTTTGTGTGTAATATGGGAACATTTTAAAAAACTATGCCATGGATATGACCATAACACTCGTCATTTGGCCCGAAACCCAAGAATGTTCGTAGGAGATAGCTAATTTTTGTGAACACATTTTCAACACAACTGTCGTATTCCAAGTTTATTATTTTTGGTGTATACTAGTACATATATAATGACACCACGCGAAGGTCTCGCATCATTTTGATTTTTTTTGAATTTTTTGGAATTTTCTAACCCCGTTTGAGGAAAAAGTCAAGGCGGCGGGCATGACCGTTCGTAGCTAGGGGTTGAATATTGAGAAACTCTTGATATATCTATGTTGAAATAGGTACTTTTGTACCTAAAAATGATTTTTGCCAAAAATCATGAGCAAACGATGAGGTACCTATAGTTCAAATTTGACCAATTTCCAGCGGAATCGGCAGAAACTTCTGTTCTTCAAAAGAGGTGGATGGAAACCTTTTCATATGAAACAAATTGGTTATTTGTGCATATAACATGGTCTAGAATTTTCAAAAATTATAGCTCTCAAGTTTTGCAACATATTTGCGGTAGGTCCTTCACAAAAAAAACCATTTTTTACACTCCGGACATGGAAAATGGTTTTTTTCTTCGATGAAAAGGAAAACTTCCTCCGTCAACATTGTTCGTGCTTCCAAGATGCATGTTTGTGTGTAATATGGGAACATTTGAAAAAACTATGCCATGGATATGACCATAACACTCGTCATTTGGCCCGAAACCCAAGAATGTTCGTATGAGATAGCTAATTTTTGTGAACACATTTTCAACACAACTGTCGTATTCCAAGTTTATTATTTTTGGTGTATACTAGTACCTATATAATGACACCACGCGAAGGTCTCGCATCATTTTGATTTTTTTTGAATTTTTTGGAATTTTCTAACCCCGTTTGAGGAAAAAGTCAAGGCGGCGGGCATGACCGTTCGTAGCTAGGGGTTGAATATTGAGAAACTCTTGTTGTATCTATGTTGAAATAGGTACTTGTGTACCTAAAAATGATTTTTGCCAAAAATCATGAGCAAACGATGAGGTACCTATAGTTCAAATTTGACCAGTTTCCAGCGGAATCGGCAGAAACTTCTGTTCTTCAAAAGAGGTGGATGGAAACCTTTTCATATGAAACAAATTGGTTATTTATGCATATAAAATGGTCTAGTATTTTCAAAAATTATAGCTCTCAAGTTTTGCAACATATTTGTGGTAGGTCCTTCACAAAAAAACCCATTTTTTACACTCGGGAAATGGAAAATGGTTTTTTTCTTCAATGAACAGAAAAAAATTATATATGATGGAAAATATTATATGGATGTCATATTTGAATTTCTCTCATTTTTCTAATCGATATAGACATATTATTTGTCAAATTTCGATTTACGGATTTATAGATATGAATTTTTCAATATTAAATAGAAAAGACAAAAATGTTAATTATTATTTAAATTAAAGATTATTTGAATTCAAATTTATTATTAGTTATTATTTTTTACTTAAATAATTGTTTGAATTCACAAAATAAAATAGTGTGACATTGATGGTCCAAGAGTTAAGGTTAAGAGGATAGATTGGATAATATTGACAACAACACATCCGTTGTTTCTAGGTATCTCACAAGGAAGGAACTACGAAGTTAAGCGTGCTGGGGCTGGAGCAATCTCAGGATGGGTGACCGATCGGGAAGTGTTAGTAGAAACGATTAAAAATAAAAATGGTTAAAGATGAATATAAATGTGACTATAGTGTGATTAATTGGTTAAATAAGTGAAATAAAAAGAACTCAGAAAAAATTCAAAAAAAAAAACTCAAAAAAATAAATTGAAAAAAATTGAAATATTGTACCCCTACGCCGAGGGGATGCCGTCGGCGTAGCCTTTGGCCAGGCCCGCGGGGGCCTCCACGTGGACCTTCATACGCCGAGGGGGGTCTAGTTTGGCCGTCGGCGTATGTACTCCGTTGAACGGACTCCGTTCTGACAGCTGGTGGGTCCCACGACATGTATACGCCGACGGGATCCTCTACGCCGACGGGCAAGACACGTACGCCGACGGACGTGTACGCCGACGGGGCTACGCCGAGGGGGGCCGTCGGCGTACCCCTACGCCGAGGGGGATAGGGCCTACCCCGAGGGCCGCCGGCCGTCGGCGTAGCTCCTGATTCCCGTAGTGCGTACCTAGCTACTCCCTCTGTTCTCGAATAAGTGTACCTCTAGAATTGGTCTTAGTCAAACTTTTTAAAGTTTGACCAACTTTATACAAAATAATATCAATATCTATGATATAAAATCTATGTATTATGAAAGTATATTTCAAAACGGATCTAACAAATATCAATTTAGTATCATAAATATTGTTACGTTTCTCAATAAAGTTGGTCAAACTTTAAAACAATTGACTTCGATAAAAGGAAAACGTACACTTATTTGAAGACGGAGGGAGTAGCTCTTACAACATGGGAAGGAGGGGATATATTAAGCAATACTCTCTTCATCCTCAAATAAGTGTACTTCTAGCATTGGTCTTGGTTAAACTATTTAATTTCGACCAACTTTATAGAAAATAGCATCAACATATGTAATATAAATTACATGTATTATGAAACTATATTTCAAAACATATCTAGTGATACCAACTTAGTGTCATAAATGTTGTTACGTTTTCCTATAAATTGAGTCAAACTTTTAAATTGTTGACTTCCATTAAAGGTAAAGGTACACTTATTTGAGGGCAGTAGTATATGCAACTGCACTCAAGTCATATGGAGGCTTTATAAAATTGTTTTGTTTGTTATAGGAAATTAGTCATGCCCTTATAGTGAGGACATTGGTACGGTTCAAAAGAGAAACTAGTACTAGTTCCTTCCTATTACAGCACATAGCTTTGTTTACTAGTAAGCGTGCACATGCAACGCACGCAAAATATCTAAAATTCACACAAAATATAGTTTACTTGTAGTTACATTATATTTAAATTCAACCTTGTATTTCGCTTTATTCTCATCATATTTCGGAATACGAACCAAGATTCTGTTGCTCAGTTCAATACTATATTATACCGATCCATGTCATATATTCGTACAGTTTTCGGTATGTTGATCGTCATCTTTCAACCTCTCATTGTCATACTCAGTTGCCTTCTGCTTCAATAAGCTGATCATATCGTCCAAAATCTCATCATCATACTTAGCTCTCATCTTACTTGTAAGTAAAAGCTAAATTATCCACATGGAAAATGCATGGGAAAATTTGCCAAGGCACACCGTTAATTTTCGATGTTTGCCGAAACACATTGTTTAATTGTGTCTTTGTCGGGTACCATTATAATTTTGGGTATATTTGCCACAACACATCGACCGGCCAAAAAGGGAAAGTTTGACTATTCTTATGCGAAAATTGCAATCGTACCCTTGGCAAATCAGAATTTTCCTAAAGCTTGCAATCTCTTCTTCTCCCTGCAAACCGCATCGACCAAGAGGCCTAGCAGGCGCGGTCGTACATCTTTGCGGGAGGTGCCGCCGCAGTCTCCCATCTCGCTGGACGCCGCCCTCACCTATCTCTCTAGCCGCCGCCCTCGCCCCTCCCTGCCCGTGTCGCCGTCAAGCCCCACGGCCGTCCCAGTCTGGGGCAACGAACGCCAGGCACCAAGATCTTGCAGCGTACCAAGGCGCGGCGCCACAACGTGAGGCGTCCGAGCCCTCACCGAGCGTAGCACTCACCGGCAGGCCAGGCTCCGCTCCTGTTCCTCGCCCGCGTCGCCGCCAAGCCCCAACGGTCGTCCCGTCGTTCGTCCACGGCCAGGCCCCAAGGTCTTGCAGCATACCAAGGTGCGGGCGCCACACCCTGAGGAGTTGAAGCCCTCTACCGGGCGTTCTTTGCAGCACGCACCGGCGTCCATGGACGGAAGCTTCTCCTGGGTGCCTGACGGGTAATTTCTCCACAATTCTCTTCCATTTTGAGTGAACCGAGAGTAGTGTAGTTTCTAATTCAATGTTCTCTTAAATTTCATAGGATGGACACTAGTTCAGCAACTAGAATTGATGTTCGGGTCTGTGCATACGCTGAATTTGGTGATAATGGGACACAAGTGTGGCATCAGACTAGGGACAAACTGAAAGTTCTAGACAGAGATTGTGTCAACTTCAAAGATTTCAGTGAAGAACTTGATGAAGAAATAGAACATGGACTCAATCAGAAGTTATTAATCACTTTCTGGGATAAAATTAGCCATTCTTTTGCTGAAATCAACCATGACACTTTGTTATTGACTGCTATAGATATGTATTGGGATGAAAGGAGGCTTCCTATAATGGTCTCTGTTGTTTGCAAAGGTGACAACATCACATCTGCTTGTGTTCCACATCTAGAAGCCCCTCCAATTACAACTGATAAGCCGCAACAGCAACCTACTGACAATGAACATGTCTCTGCTAATAGTGAGCATGCGTCTTCTAGCAGTGAGGAACCACCAGTTCTCGATGATTGGGTTGATGCAGAAGTTGAGTACGTCGGCGTAGATGACGAGTTTGAATACAACGAGTTGCTAACTGACTCCGATGAATCTATTCTAGATGATGGGTATGATTCCGACGATTCATTTAGGGATGACCTTGCTGTGGATGACAAAGTTGGGTGTGAGACTACGGTCCATGTGACAGACTTCGAGAACCCAAAATCGAAGTCGGTGTTACATTTGAAGATGGTAAATCCTTTAAGAAGGACATTAGGCAATATGCAGCAAAGGGTGAATATGAAATTGCAGCTCCATATTCTGAGTCAACAAGGTATAGGGGCTATTGCAAAGCTAAAAGGTGCAAGTGGAGAATACATGCAAGCCAACTTCAAGATGGCAGGACTTGACAGGTATGCATGTTGCAAAGCTAAAGCTTAAATATTCTATAGCATGGTTCTAATGTATAATTTTTTAATGTAGATTAAAAAGATGCTAAGGGAGCACAATTGTGGAAGCACTGGGACAGTGGAGAAGAACTGCATGGCAAATAATCATTGGGTATGCGATAGGGTCATGAAATGGCTCTCAAAGGATGCTAGTATCGGGCCTGCTGAACTCCGGAAGAAATTAGAAGAAAAGTACAAAATCAAGATATAAAATTGGGTTGTCTGGGATGGAAAGAAATGGCTCTAAAGAAGCTCCAAGGTGATTGGGATGCCAGCTTTGAGGACGCTTTTAGCTTCAAAGCTGAGTTGGAGAGGACAAATCCGGGAAGCATAGTTGACATCGAGTTCGAGAAGGATGGACAGGTTAAACATAGGTTCACAAGGATGTTTGTTTCCCTGCGTGCATGTGTTGATGGGTTTATGTATGGTTGCAGACCATATCTAGGCGTGGACTCAACAACACTAACTGGCAAGTGGAGAGGACAACCTGCATCTGCCATTGCTGTTGATGGCCACAACTGGATGTTTCCCGTAGCTTATGGTGTGTTTGGCTCAGAGACATCTGATAATTGGGCATGGTTTTTTGACAGGCTGCACATGGCTATTGGGTCACCCCCTGGATTAGTTATATCCACGGATGCAGGTAAAGGCATAGATGCCGCCCTAACCCAAGTTTTCACAAATGGTGTGGAGCATAGAGAGTGCATGAGGCACTTAGTGAAGAACTTCATGAAAAAGTTCCGTGGTGATGTCTTTCTGAAGCACTTGTGGCCAACTTGTAGAGCCTACAGAGTTCTTCGATTTGAACAACACTACAATCCTATGCTTGAAGCATGTCCGGAAGTCATGCAGTGGTTGGAGGACAACCACAAGCACCTGTGGAAAAGGTACCAATTCTCAGAAGCGAGCAAAGTAGATTATGTGACCAATAATATTGATGAATCCTTTAATAGTTGAATTAGAACAGAAAATTCCCTTCCAGTCATTCATCTTTTTGATAGACTAAGGCAAATGATAATGGAGAAAATGGACCCGAGAAGGAGAATTTCTTATAAACTGCGTGAAAAAATTCTTCCTCGTGTTGTCAAGGATATAAATGCTAAGAGCCGAGGATTGCCGTACATCCATAGATTTTCTAACAGAGATCAAGACAATGCTGCACTTTTAGCCGAGGTTCAAGGTGTTTATAAGGACCTGCAGCCATGGCAAAACACACTGGATCGCACTAATAGAACATGCACTTGTAGGCGGTGGCAAGTTACTGGTTTGTGTTGCTATCATGTTGTACATGTTATCACTAGCATGAGAAATCACAAGATGGAAGATTACATTCATGATTACTACTAAGTTCACAAGTTCAAAAAAACATATGAAAATTGGGTGGGACCAATGACAGATAGGCACCAATGGCCAAAGGTGGACCTTGGCTTTAAACTTTGGCCCCCTGTTCTCAAACTTGCAGCTGGGAGGCCAAGGACAAGAAGATACAAAGGGTGGGAAGAAGGAGGAACGACACGCAGAACCGTCACATGTAAACGATGTAATCAGAAGGGACACATGAAGAAAACTTGGAATGAGACTGTCCTTGATCCTAACGCACCTCCACCAGCGCCACCTAAACCAAAGAGAGTGAGAAACAAGTGCAAGAAGAAGGCAGTTCAAGTTCACACGCAAGCGGAACAGAATGAAGCATCATTTGCACACATTGAAGCAACATCTCTGGTTATCCAGACTACACCTTCAAAGGCCTCAACTCCAGCCATGGATATTAGTAGCCCAATGACAAGGAGGTAATCAAATCTGCAACTTTCTTAGCCTATATACATGCTAGCAAGAATTTTCACACTTCATTTTTTTTGCAGCCGCAAGCGGCAATTAGATCTTGATTCTGCAGCTATACATGGAATGTGCACACCAACTAAACAACTTGCTTCTACTATTGATGCCAATAGCCCTATGACAAGAAGGTAATCCAATATGCAAGTTCTTTTCTAATATTTACATGATATTTGTTTCCTAGTGTGATTTACATGATGTATGATTACTGCAGCCGCAAGAAGCAATTGGCGTTGGATGCTACTATGCGCAAGGCATCAAAAGTTGTTGCTAAGCCTAAAACCATGAAGAAAACAGCTCGCAAGCTGGAGGTCAAGAAAGCCAAAAAGTAGTGTTTTGTATGTCACATGTAATAGGATATGCAAGATCTTTCACTTCCTAGTTAAACTTGTTCCGTGTTAAACCTACATCCTTACCCTGTCGCTTTTGTGGGATGCTATGTTGAGCCCTTGTGAGTTGAACTTATGTCGAATCTTGAAATATCCCTATGGTGAATCAATTCGGTCTTATGTTGAAACTGCCATTTTTGTGGGTTGTTTGGTCAAGCTTTTTAGCATGTTTGTTTGGTCGAGTTTTTTAGCATATGTTGACAGACGTTCTGGTGCTCAAAGTTGATGTGTACGGAGCAAGTTGTTGTCCAATTTTTCTTTGCATATTAATGTCTGAAACTGATACGTACAGACTGACTTGGGTTAAAAGTTGAATTATAAAAAAAGAATGTTCAAAACTGCACGTACAAGGTCCTCCCAAGCAAAAAATAACAAACTTTCCGTTTTTGGCCATTCGGTGTGTTGTGGCAAATAAAGCCCGAAATTAAATGGTACCCGGCAAAGACATAATTGAGCGGTGTGTTTTGGCAAACGCCGAAAAATAACGGTGTCCCTTGGCAAATTTTCCCAAAATACATATATGAACATAGAGCAAGTGCCCCGTTTAAAAAACAGAAACATATTCGGTCTTTTTTTTTAATTGGGAACAATTCTGGTCATACATATCCACATTCTAAATGTGTGCAGAAATTTTCGGGGAAACCCGAATTTTTGTTTGCTCTACGTAAAAAAAGACATAAGTATGTCATGTGATTTTTTTTCTAGCACCCAAATTTGTTCTTTTTGTGGAGGCAAAATCAAAACTGATTTTTTTTTGGAAAATCTGTGCCACACTCATATTTTGTGGACATGTACACATAATATTTTGTTTTGAATTTTTTGGACATTTTAAACCGTGTTTTTTTTTAGAACGGAGAGCTTCAGACCGCATTCTCTTATCCACACGGCTGAATTTGTAAAGATGGATAGTTTCAACATGTATGATGGTACCATCGATGCATACCAAAAAACTAATACGTTGTTCAACATGGAGACACAAATTGAGAAGCACACAAACTTATTTTATATTGTCAGTTAGATGGGTGGATTAAGGTGCACATCAGTGTCGACATTACACCTATATAAACACATCGAAGTTTGAGTAGGGTTCTCATGCCGAAATAAAGAACATAGACTCATGCTTAGATAAAGAACATAGACTCGGACATTGTCTAAAAAAATTCCAACATTTTATATAAAATTCACTGTGGAGCTTATCAGACTTTTGTAGGTGAATAACAGGAGCTATGATTTGTATTTGATAGCGTAAAGGCATCACAAGAATGCAATAAATACAACTTGAAAAGGAGAAAAACTCAAAAAGTCGTAATTGTATGCAGTCAGTTCGTTGTACATCAGCAAAAGACTATTTTTATATGCCTCGTGTAAGAGGTTGATGTTCTGGGTTATCCATTGCACTAAGTCGTCCGCCATGATTTATTTACAGAAAATGCATCTTCCTTCTACAGGTCATCAATATGAAAGATAGACTTCTCAACCACACCTTCATGCTCGAACCCCTAACGCCGACATTGCCGCTTTGGCAGTAGATGAGTTGTAAGAGTTCCACACTTCTCTTGCGTATCAGCACCACAGAGTGATGTGTTCCGCAAACTCACATTCGGCATTTACGTGAGGCCACCCTCTCTTAGCGAGCATGGCCGCAGTACATAACCAATTTTGAAGCAGCAGGCAGATATGCATTTTGACCTTTGGCTCAAATTTGCCTTTCCAAACATTCTCCAACATCAATTGCGGAATCAAGGCCTCAAATTGGAAGTCATATGCTAACTGGGAAAAGGACGCTTGTTTGACATGAGCTTCTAACTGATACTCTTGTAGACCTAGTTCAGAGCACATAGATGGGATACACATGACATAAAGAAAAAAATTACCTCCGCAATAATGCTACCATCCTCACAGACAACATTGAAGGATTCACAAAGCTACGAACATACATCAGAAACAAGTTAAGTCGTGCCAGCATAAATTTGCGTCTATGGTAGACGAAATCACCCGAATTTCCAAAATAAAAGGAGAATGCAATATGTATTAGAGTTTCTTACAACAGAAACTGATTCTCATACAAAAATAAGTGTAAAAATAAATATATCATTGTGTACTAAAGTCATGTGCTTCAAAACTAAAATTCAACATAAGTGAAATACATGTTGAGTGTACTAAGGTTAACCTGGCTCCGATATATCATCGTTAAATTGAATTTTTTATCGAATATTATAAATATTTCAGATTTTGAAGGTTCTTTTTGCTGGTCAGATTTTGAAGTTATTGAAAGCCTTAACCGAAGTGGCACATAACCAAGCAACTGAAAGTTTCTCTAGAACAATCTGAACTGAACCAACAATATAGACCAAGGTGCAAAGCATGAGACACTATCCAAAGAGTACATCACATTAACCATGAACCATAAGTAAAATGTTATAGTAGTAGTTGTAGAAAGTAGAGCTTTTAAGACACTCATTTGCAAACAAACCAATTATAGAGGCATACCTACACCTACACGTGTCATAAAATACTTGTATATGGAAGAAATTTATCACCCCGACATGGATAGTGTGTTGCTGGACAAATTACTTTGTGCTTCTTATCATAATTTTCCAAACTCCACCTACATATCGTACAAATATGCTATGGATGTGCTCATCTGGATGCACTATATTAAAATAATTTTATGCATCATCATATCTGTATTTGTCCACCTAGTTTGACACCTCAGATGACCCTTACACTTTTTATCCTTTTCTTTTCTAGAATGCAAAGATGGTACAACTGCGGTAAGACAATAAGGGCCTTGTCCAGATAACATGAAACAAATCTGCCAAGGAAACATCTTAAACTGCAACAGCAAATATGCAGAAATAGCTAAGTAGAAGATGGTTGTTACCCTGGACAAAATAGACAAGTTGACTTACTGACCTAGACATCAAAGCCATGTGTGTAACTGTAAGGGTTGCACCACGCACTCAGAGGAGCTGCAGCAGCTCATGCAGAAAATGAAATTAGCGGAGAACACCTATGGAGCTGCATATAGTACAAAGAAAAACAGGTACGTTGTTGACACCAAGACTTAGTTCTTGAAATCAACTCAGGACATCGGTTAACTTTGGAGTTCACTCCGCGTGCAGGATAATTAATCGAACTATCATTCTTTTGTTCGAGAGAACTCCCGCGGATGGAAAATGAGAGCGGCATACACATGCTTGGATGATAACCAAATCGACGTAAAAATGATCTGCATTGTGTATATCATCACCACATAATCTATAAGTAAAGAAAACACCAACACATTACACAAAGAGACATTGATAATAATAAAATCAAATTTCTTGTAACAAAAAGTATCTCTAAATGAAACAGTTCTCATTGCGCATTAGCACAAGTAGTTGTTGGGCAGTACGTTAATTGCATTGTGTGCAACCACAAGAACGGACATTCCCTCATGTGACAAGATCCTCTCCCAGCAGCTCTGCACTTGGTCCCAGAGCTCCCGCACTGGGTAGTACCCATTGATGATGAAGCTTGGTGCATTCTTCTGCCACCGCTGCCCGTGATTCTCCTTCCCTTCATGCCAAGAGTCCCTGCAAATCAGAATCGCCAGCTCGTCAATACACATTTCCACAAGCACATATCGGTTGCCAAGCATTTGCACAAACACCAAGCGAGCAGTAGCCAACCTGGAAGGAGTAGATGTCGATCTCGCGGAGGTCGGAGTCAGGAATGAGGTCCTTGTCGCGGATGTCCCAGATGATCTCGGTGGCGTTACTGGGGCGAGCGGGTTGTTGAAGCAGGCGTCGGAGGAGTCGGAGAGGAGCATGAGGCAGGATGTCTCGGCTTGGGACTCCCCTTGGGTGTGAAGACAAAGTCGGAGCTCCCCTGGATGCATCCCTCTCTGTTCCAAGTGCTCTGCCCGTGCCGCACCAGCACCACCCACATGAGGCAGCAGGACGGCAGGACTGGGGGTTGGGGTTCCGTCGTGCGGGGATGCGCTGGGATGGGGAGACACCTAGGAGGCGGACCAGTGAGGGAGATGGTGCACTCCTTGAAGTGGATCACAGAGTACGAGTCTACAAATCGGCAAGGATGAGAGGAATTGAAGACCTGAAATTGAGGCTTGATCTTCAACGCGAAATCAGGGCGAGGGAACAACGCGGAAGACGGTTTCGCTTGACGCTAGGGGCTGGACTTTGATCCGCGGCAGAGTTTCGTCTGCTCCTGTAAATCGCTAAATGTACAGGCGTGAGGGTTAAACTTTTTGGCGAATGGTCAGAACTAATTAGGTGGGGCCGTGGGGGCTTATCGTGGGGTGGGATTTAGTCTTCGTAATATTGTCTACGTGTTTCTGAGTGGGTTTAGGGAAGAATACGTTTGCTCTTTTAATAGTAGTGTAGACTTAACTTATGGTATCTAGTGACTATTACTCATGTAGTTTATCTCCACAGTGATGAGGATATCTCTGAGGCATTGATCACCTAGGTGATCCTAGGTGTCTCCGTCGTCCCGGTGGTGCTCTTCAGCCACTGCTCCGTGGACGCGAACATCGCCGTCCGAGCCCTAGCTACCCTCGGCCTTGTCGTGGGGATTAATTCTAGGCCTCACCCTTGGAATCTTCAGTTGCACCCTTGGCATCGACATGTTCTTGCGTGGGAATGCGGAGGGGAAACTCCAAGACTGATAGATTTAGTCATGCGTGTATGAACTAGTGTGTCGCTAACCGATCTACTTAGCATTCTCACCTAGTCGTCTGTGATGCCTTTGTTGGATTGTACGTATTCACTACTTCTATGCGTGATTCTTGGCTGTATTTTTCTTTTTTACTGTATGTAACTCTTCATCCATTTATGATAAACGTTACATCATTCAGCAAAAGAGGTATAATTTGAGGAGGAGGGTCATCTATCTAAACACTAGGAATAGAAAATGTAGCCATCTGCACAAGTTCATGAGGCACGTGATTAGCATTTATATTCACATGCTCATACTTCACATCTGCTAGCTCATTTTCCCTGTTATAGCAAATTGCCGCCGCTACCCCTTGAAAATTTCCTCCACCTTTCATAGTTACGACCAAATAACAGGCAAAATCAGGATCCTTTAGCGTTTTTTGGTTAGGTTTGCGGTACAAGAGGCCAATGTTTTTTTCCCGAATCACCGCTCGATGCCATAATGAGCAAGATTTGTCGCATATCCGATATGAATCATATCGGGTTGATGGTGCAGGTCTTGCACTCGTTGGGAGACCCCAAGAGGAAGGTGTGATGATCACAACATCAAGTTTCCCTCAGAAAAGAAACCAAGATTGAATCGACCAGTAGAAGGACAAGCACTTTCCAAAGGTTGATGCAGTTGAGGTGGCAGTGCGCACTACCGGTTCAGCAGCAACGTGGAAACTACACAACACAATCAATTCACTTTGCCACAACGAAGCAGTGAGGTTGTCAATCTCACCGGTTTTGCTGAACACAAAGAGGTTAAACGTATGGTGTGGAAAATAGTATGAGAACAATATGAAAACAACAGTAGCAGTGTGAAAACAGTGGAAGCAGTGTGTGTATTATAAATATGAGAAAATGGACCGGGGTCCACAGTTCACTAGAAGTGTCTTCCATAAAAGATAGCTAACATGCATGGTGAACAAAGTATAGATGGGCAATTGGTAGATAATGAAACATACATGACATAAAGATTACTATGAGATTCTGATACGTCATAAACGTATCCCTAATTTCTGATGCTCCATGATCATATTATGCCAATTGATACATGTTTTCTCCCTTATTTATAGCATTTTTATACGCTTTCCGGACTAACCTATTAACAAGATGCCACAGAGTCAGTTCCCTGTTTTCTGCTGTTTTTTAGTTTCAGAAAAGTTGTTTTGGAAATATTCTCGGAATTGGAAAATTCGAAGCCCGGAAGTCCTATTTTCCCCAGAACCATCCAGAAAACCGAAGAGGAACCGAAGAGGAGCAGTAGGGGGGCCACACCATAGGGTGGCGCGGCCCCCCTGGCCGCGCCAGCTAGGGGTGTGGACCCCCTGGAGCGCCAATGCCTTCGCCCTTTCGCCTATTTAAGCCCCCCGGATGGTAAACCCTAAATACTTGATCAAAATCACCGAAAAAGTTCCGCAGCCGCCGTCACCGTCAACCCCAGATCAGGGGGTTCTGAAGCTGTTTCCGGCACCCTGCCGGAGAGGAGATCATCACTGGAGGCCTCTTCATCACCATGCCTGCCTCCGGAGTGATGCGTGAGTAGTTCATCCTTGGACTACGGGTTCGTAGTTGTAGCTAGATGGTTGTGTTCTCCTCATATGCCTCCATGTTTAGATCTCGTTAGCTGCCTATCATGATCGAGATTGATCTTATGTAATTCTCGGTGCTATGTTTGCTGGGATCCGATGAATATTGACCTTATGCCAATATGATTAAAGTCTTTATTTGCATATGTTATTTGTAATCTTGCATGCTCTCCGTTGCTAGTGGTTATTCTGGCCAAGTAATTGTTAGTGACTCCAAGAGGGAGTATTTATGCTCGATAGTGGGTTCATGCCTCCCTGTTGCCTTCCTCGAGTGACAGAAAGGTGAAGGGGGAGGATGTGTTGTTGCCATTAGGGAGAAAACAACGGTGAGAGTGCCCGCGTGCATAATCATTGCTTACATTACACACTTTGTTTAATGCAATTATCTGTTGCTTGCAACTTAATACCTGAGGGGGTTCTGATGATAACCTGAGGGTGGATTATTAGTCATAGATGCAGATGGATGTCGGTCTATGTATCTTGTTGTAATGTCCGCACTAAATAGCATAGTAATCTTCATTTCATATTGTGCACTACGGTGCAACCTTTATTTGTCAATTGCCCAGCAGTAATTTGTTCACCCAGCATGCTATCTTTTATGGAGAGACACCGCCAGTGAAACTACGAACCACGGTCCATTTTCCACACTGTTAAACAAACCACGGCAATTTCCTGCACTCTTTACTTTCTGCAAGCATACACTGTTTTTTCACACTATAAGTCTAATCTTTGTTTTCAGCAAGACCGGTGAGATTGACAACCTCAGTGTACCATTGGGGCAAAGTATTTTGATTGTGTTGTCTGCAGGTTCCACATTGTTGCTGACACCGGTGAAGCGCCAGCACCACCGTTAGTGGCATCGACCTTTTGAAGATTCTCTTTCTCCTACTGGATTGATAACCTTGGTTCTTAACTAAGGGGAAAACTCTTACCGTTGTGCTCATCAAACCCTCCTCTTGGGGTTCCCAACAGCAGCAATCAAGGATTTTTCTGGCGCCGTTGCCGGGGAGAAGGAAGCCTTCTTGCAAGGGGAGTCTCTCACTCTCAATCTCTTTATTTTTTTATTGTCTTGTTTTTACTTTTGTCTTGTTTTTATTTCTCTATATCAAAAACACAAAAAATAGTTTATTTCTCTATATTGAAAACACACAAAAATTAGTTTACTTCATAACTGTTATTTATTTGCTTGCTTTTATTTTGCTAAAATGAGTATTCCTGAAGTAGAGGTTCGTTCTTTTAGGCAACAAGGGGGAGAAAGTTTAAAAGATGCTTGATACAGAATAAATAATGCTCATAAGAGGTGCACAAAAAAAATTCTACCTTGATACTCCTGAGAAATTTTTTATGTTGGTATTTCTGGCTGGTATAGGCATGTGTTAGATACTCTTACGGGTGGAAATTTTCTAGGAACTCCTGCTTTGGAAGCATGCAATTTGATTGAAAGTTTAGTAGGAGCACCCCCCCCTTACAACTGTTAAAACTGAGATCACTTTGGAGGATGTTATTGATAAACTGGACTCTTTGGAAATGAACTTATCCGTCTTCCTTGATAACGCTAGCAAAGTTAATGAATTACTAGTTACTATTGATAGAAGAATCACTACTCTAGAAGCTAGCAACACTCATGATAATCAAAGTGTTAGGATTGGTAAACTAGAGGATGCCATGGGAGCTTTAAGCTCAACCTTTTCATATCTTAAGTTCAAAAAGGAGAAAGCCTTTGTGGGAAAGGAGCAAAGATTTATCTATGCTTCTAAGATGGTTAAACCCAAATCTCAATATGTGCTAAAAATTGCTAAAACAATTAATGAGACTAAGAATGACCTTCATGTTGAATCTTCAAAAACATATGAAGTGCCTATTGCTGCAAATAATGGTTTAGAGGAAGGTATAGATAATGCTTCTTTACTCGAAAATACTTGAGTTGATTTTTCTATGCCTAGCTGAAAGGCTTTAAAGAAAAGCGCTACCGGGAGACAACCTGTTTTATTTCTCTGTATTCTTTCAGTTTTCCTTTGTTTTATTTGGTGTGCTTGCACCTGGGTGTTGTCTATTTTCTTAGCAACCCCTCTGTATCTTTTCTTTTGAGTTTTTGTTGAGCCAATTAAAGCCACTAGTGGAAAGTTGAGTCTATATTTCGGATTTCTGTGCAGGAAACAGATTTCTGCTGTCCACTGTAAATTCCGTTAAAAATCACAGAAAATTCAAAATGACCTGAGCTTTTTTGCGTTTAATCCTGAGTTATATACCCAACTTTTTCTAGAAGAGATATTTTTTTATTTTAGCAGTAGAAGATTTTTGAAAAAATCGATCTTTACCTGTTGTTCTTTTTTTGACAGATTTCTGCCATATATCGCATTTGCATCTTAATCTCTTTCTTTTGGTGTTCTTTTGAGAAAAAGAGTTTTGAAACAAGTTGTGACAGTAGCTAATGTGTTTTTGTGTGTTATACTTGTGTTGAAACTTAACCATGTGGATTTATTATTTCAATTGCACTAACGTTGCTAATGAAGATTGTGAGAATTTTGATGTGAAGGAAGTTTTCAAGGGTCAAGAGAAGAGTATGATATGATGTGATCAAGAAGAGTGAAAAACCTAAACTTGGGGATGCCCCGGTGGTACATCCAAGCAAATTCCAAGAAGACTCAAGCGTCTAAGCTTGGGGATGCCCAAGGCATCCCCTTCTTCATCAACAAATTATCAGGTCACTTCTAGTGAAACTATATTTTTATTCGGTCGCATCTTATGTGCTTTACTTGGAGCGTCTTTCATTTTTGTTTTCAGTTTGCCTTTTCTTTTGCTTTCAGTTTGTTTTTACTTTCATAATAAGCTTGGTTGGACGCCAGCATTCTTTTATTGGAGAGTGACACACTCCGCTTTTTCTTTAGAATACGTTGTATTCTTAGTCTCTGTTTGACTGCTACATTTATTCAGCTCCTGTTTTGCATGCATCTCTTGTTAGAGATGTTAGTTTTACTAGTATTATTTGAGTACTCTCATGTTTTCTTTCTGTATCATAAAGAGTATTTTTGGTAAAGCATGTATTGTATGGTGCTTGTTGGGAGAAACAAAAGAAAACAGTTGCTTGAAGTAAAATTTATAACAGTACTAGTAGAAGCTTGTATAGATCGTGGCTAGGACTTTTTCATGCAATGCTAAATGTTATTTTAGTTTTAAATCCTTGCGGTTATTGAGTAGCATGATTAGCCTCAAATAGCTGAGAGTGTTTAATATGTATTGAAAGATTCTTGAGTTGTTCTCTTTCGAATGTTTTATTTGGTTGACTTGGCGCATGCTCACACCATGTTTATGACTACAAACCATTCACGAATAGCCTCCATGACCACTTAGTTTTTGAACTTGTGATACTGCTTATGTTTTAATTAATGATGCTTATGTCGCTATGCATGATTATGGCTCTTTTGCTCTCTTGATTTGTCGCTCCCAGTCTTTTGCTAGCCTCCACCTTTACTAAGTATGAGCTCTACTCGTGCATCCAAACTCGCTTAAACCAAAGTTTTTCCCATTGTGTCCACCATACCTACCTACATGTGGTATTTAACTGCCATTCCAAAGTAAATTGCTCATGTGTTACCTTTAAAACCTTCAAAATTACTCCTGCTTTATGTTTCTGTTTTTGCTCATGAGGATGTAAATAGAGAATTTTTATCTCACTTGTTGATTGGATTTCCCACCCTGGACTAGTGGCTTCATCCGCTTATCCAAATGGTAGAAGAGCTGGCAGCGGGGTGCCCAGCCCCAAATTAATGCGTACAAATTCTCTTCACTATTTTTGCCCCTGATTTATCAGTCAAAGCATAATCGTGTAAACAAAAGAGAAAAAGGGATGAGATTCTATACCACTTGCGTCCTTCACCATGGGAGCCGCTCTTGTGAATCCAGTTGACTTGTGACGTACTGTATTTTCTATTTACCATTCGTTGACATTAGCATACATCTCCCAAATTATAGACACTCCTCCACGGTATGTGATTGTTGGCAGGCACCCGAGGATTCGGTTAGCCATGGTTTGAGAAAGATGGATGGGAGGAGTGTCAAACTTTTAATACCTCTGTTTAATAAAATAAAAGCTCTAGCACATGAGTGATCCCTGCTTCCCTCTGCGAAGGGCCTTTCTTTTACTCTTATATTGAGTCCCCATCTTCTAAATTTATGCACATTTGAGAGAGCATTTTTGCCATTATGAGTTCTATGTGCATTTGTCCCATAAGCATCAATAATTACTTCATGATGTGATATTATTTGTTCTTAAATTATTTGTTCTAGTCTTCCTTTTGAACTTTGAAGGTGTCCTGGCATTTATGTTTTGCCCCACTCTTAAGGACTATCGAAATATCACTTTGCCATGCTTTCTCTATACCTGAAGCAAACATTTACCTTTCTTTGCATTATTATTTATGATCCTTTATTTGAGTTACTTTTCGTGATGCAAAGTAATTGCTATAATTTATTATTAAAGTTTTATTTATCATGCCTGTGTTTAAAGTCTTATGATCTCAGCATGCATATGCTTTTACATTAGATTGATCAAGTTTGTAGCATGTCACCTCAGAAATTATTGTTTTATCGTTTACCTACTCGAGGACGAGTAGGAAATAAGCTTGGGGATGCTTGATACGTCATAAACGTATCCCTAATTTCTGATGCTCCATGATCATTTGATGCCAATTGCTACATGTTTTCTCCCTTATTTATAGCATTTTCATACGTTTTCCGGACTAACCAATTAACAAGATGCCACAGACCAAGTTCCCTATTTTCTGCTGTTTTTTAGTTTCACAAAAGTTGTTTTGGAAATATTCTCGGAATTGGAAATTCGAAGCCCAAAAGTCCTATTTTCCCCGGAACCATCCCGAAGACCGAAGAGGAACCGAAGAGGGGCAGCAGGGGGAGCCACACCATAGGGTGGCGCGGCCCCCTAGCCACGCCAGCTAGGGGTGTGGGCCCCCTGGAGAGCCTCCGCCTTCGCCATTTCGCCTATTTAAGCCCCCGGGATGGAAAACCCTAAATACCTGATCAAAATCCCCGAAAAAGTTCCGCAGCCGCCGTCACCGTCAACCCCAGATCAGGGGGGTTCTGGAGCTGTTTCCGGCACCCTGCCGGAGAGGAGATCATCACCGGAGGCCTCTTCATCACCATGCCTGCCTCCGGAGTGATGTGTGAGTAGTTCATCCTTGGACTACGGGTTCGTAGCTGTAGCTAAATGGTTCTCTTCTCCTCATATGCCTCCATGTTTAGATCTCATGAGCTGCCTATCATGATCGAGATTGATCTTATGTAATTCTCTGTGATGTGTTTGCTGGGATCCGATGAATATTGACCATATGCCAAGTTGATTATAGTCTTTATTTGCATATGTTATTTGTGATCTTGCATGCTCTCCGTTGCTAGTGGTTATTCTGGCCAAGTATTTGTTAGTGACTCCAAGAGGGAGTATTTATGCTCGATAGTGGATTGATGCCTCCTTGTTGCCTTGCTCGAGTGACAGAAAGGTGAAGGGGGAGGATGTGCTGTTGCCATTAGGGAGAAAACAGCGGTGGGAGTGCCCGCGTGCATAATCATTGCTTACATTACACACTGTTGCTTGCAACTTAATACCTGAGGGGGTTCGGATGATAACCTGAGGGTGGATTATTAGTCATAGATGCAGATGGATGTCGGTCTATGTATCTTGTTGTAATGCCCGCACTAAATAGCATAGTAATCTTCATGTTATATTGTTGTCGCACCCAAGGTTTCTAGAGGATACTCCTCGCACGAACTGGAAGTCAGGTGCTTGGATTATGGGGCATAACTGCTCCCACGTCCCAGCTTCCTGGTAGGCCTGCGCTTATGCGCGACAACACAAGCCCTGCTTCCACCGTCGAAGTAAACTATCCGCTAGGAACCTAAGGCACTACTGTCGACGTACTTCATATTCAAACACGCACGGTACGTCAACAGCTTTGAACGAAATGATAACACAAACTGTCTCGAAGACACAAAAGAATGAAATAAGTGCAACTGGCCTTCACTAAGGCAGAAAATATCGAATACAGTCATCCAGAGGACACATGTCCCAACATATCATTCATTACAACAGCGGAAGCAATCAAGGGGTCTGAATACAGACAAATCCATGGCTTAAGAAGCCGGAGAAAATAGAGAAAAAGCGAAGCCCATCCACGTAGGTCCTGGATCCAGCCCTGGTCCAGCTAACTACTCGTCTGCAGTCTCGTCGAACTCCACAAAGTAGCCATCCTGAGAAGCGTCGTAGTCGTAGTCGTACTCTGCGTAAACCACAGCCCCAACGGGGTCAGTACATCCCAGTACTGGCAAGCAAGACTCACAGTTCATCAAAGAGTTACCCGTCAACACAAGCATTGATGCTTGGGATCAACGGAAGATAGGGGTGATATAAAAGTTGCTGCTGGCTGCTCTAACCAACTACAGAAGGTAACTACAAGTTCCGGCTAACAGAAAAGGTAAGATCGAGGATTGTAACCAACTGAAAGATAACTTCAACCAAACCCATCCTGGATCTCGCCCCTTATCCGAAGAAGCAATCCGAGGATAACTCACACAGTTGTGATAAGGTGAATCAAGTTATTGTGTGAATAACCTATTACTAGTCAGGTTATTAATCATTGGGTGAAGCATGATTGATCATTATGTTGAAGTTATCCTGAGTACTTGTTAGCCAGTACTTTCACCAAGTAATCCATAACCGCGGAAAACACGGCTTCTCGAGAAGATTATCCCTGCAGGGTTGCACCAATTTGGCCGTACACGCAAGAATAACCCGCCAGATGGGATGCCTCCCACCAAGCGGGGTACTCTACACAACCAACCATTCTCCGCATCAAGCCCAAAGCACCTTGGGCGCACGGCTAATCGAGCCCAGAAGAAAATGGACCCTCATAGCACTCTAAGAACGTGTCCCCCTATATGCCGACTACGAAAGTTCCACCCTGCGCTGGGCTCGCAAAAACATGCATGCGGCAAATAGAAAGCACGAACTAAATGAGGCGATTTGGACGAGATGCGAATCAGGTCAAGTTGAGGGGGGCGCCCATACTCGCTTCCCACATGCGGGTAGTGCGCTCATCATGGATCAGTAGACAAGACCCTTTTCCTATTAGGGTCGACACTAGCAGGCTCCAAAACCTCTCATGGGCCTCCTGCCGGTGCCTTATCATCAAATTATTATTACCATTAGCAATTAACAGGATTGATTGATTAACATCGAGCCCCCGGTACAAATAGTAAGATAGTAAAAGCAGTAACCGATAACAGACTCGAGTAAAAGCAACCCTAAGCATGCTAGATAATACTAAGGCACAAACAAAGGCTGTAGGTATGGAGGTGAGGCAATATCATTGGTTCAGGGTGTCATGTGATAGGTTCGGAGAACAAGCAACGATACATAGGGCTAGCAATAGTAGACAAAAGGATAGTATCGACAACAAGTGTGGAAAGGAACTCGATGATTCATGTGAGTGATAACTTGCCTGGCAGCTCAGTAGCCGGGTACTGGGCTAGGTCCTGAGTAGTGGTGTCGTAAGGATCGTCGGTCTCAACGTAGTCGTCGTCTAACCGAGAAGAAGCAAACAGACAAAACAGGAATGTAAACAATCATGTTCATGGCATTGTGCACAGTCAATATGATGCATGACAATTTAATAGGTGCACCTAGATAAACTGACTAACATGATAGCACAAATCAAATGGACCCATATGCAAGGGTTGCATATGGAAAGGATCCATTGAAACAATTGGAACAATTGATTTACAACTATTTATTAGGTGTTGGTTGTTATCATGATGCATGCATGATGATGATAACAATAAAATAACAATTTAAATGCAATTGGAATGATAGTTAACAATTTAGAAAAGCATTTATTAAGTTTGGAATTTTGTTACTTAAACATGGTACACAAACAATTATTGTTTTCATCAATTTAAATTGTTTAAAACAGATTACAAGGTTGATATTTGAAAAGGTTAGCAATTTTTAGTTGGATTACATGTTTCACAATTTGAAATTGGACTTAGGATTATTTAATTATGAATTAAACAATATTAAGCAAGTTTTAATTGAATTTAAAACAAGCTTAAATATTAATTGAATTTTATTTGTTCAAACCATAAATTCAAATCCACATTTGAAAAGTTCACACTTTAGTGGTTTGAAAACATAATTTGCATGTTCTAAAATATTTTATATTAATCAAGTTATGATTTTTATCAAATTTAATTGAATTAAACAAGGTTTAAATTGTTTAGGCAATTTAAATTGTTCAAACCAGAAAACAAAATTTATATTTGAATAGAGTATTCAAAAAGGTGTGAAAAACATATTTTATTTGAATTATTTGAAAACAGTATGAATTAGTTATGAATTATTCCAATTTGCATTTGAATTATTCAAATTTGAAATTTAAAAGTATTTTGAAAATTCAAAACAGAACACAAGTTGGATATTTGGAAAGATTATAAAATTTGGATCAGAATAGATATAAAGTTTGTGTTTATTGGATTTATAAAATAAAAGATATGGAATTTTAAAGTTTGTGGTTTATTCTGCCATTTTAAAAAGAAATTGGAATTTAAACAGATTCGATTTAAATGGTTTGTTACCGTGCAGGGCTTACACACACACGCTGACAAGCAGGGCCCAAGGCCAGCGTGGCAAGCGCGCGCTGGCGTGGCAAGGAGAGCCACTGCCAGGTGGGCCGCGCGTTGGGAGAAAATCTCCAAAAATATGCGCTTGCGGGGGTTCGAACCCGCAACCACGCGCGTGATTCAGATAGTGCATACCGTCTGCGCTGTGCTCCGTCAGTTGACAGAGATACAGACGCAGGGAGGTTAAGGTGTTCCCCCCCTGCTTAACTGAACCTGCGCGCTGCGCTGACTGAACCTGCTGTCAGCAACGGATCGATGCTCGCCGGCGGGAGAGGTCACCGTGGATGCGCTCGCTGTGGTGGTTGGTTGGACGCGGGCGTGTGCACGGAAGCGAGCAACAGAGAGAGGAAGGAGACGGTGCTCACCCCCGTTCGTAGCAGGATGCAGAGGCGCGACGATGACGTTGGCTGACGGCGGCGTGACAGAGGCAGTCGAGGACGGCGGCGAGCTCCCGGTGCTTCTCCGGCGTGGCTCCGGTGTCGAAGACGTAGAGGACGACGAGGCAGGTAGATACCAGCAAGCGATTGGAGCGAATAGGTACTGCAACGTCGTCGAGAAATTCGGATTCAGGCAATGGCTCACGGTGGCCGGAAAAGAGAGGAGGACGGCGGCGAAGATCTGAGGCTTACCCGCGGCTGCTTCGGTGTCGAACAGGTAGAAGAGATGGAGGCGGTTCGATTTCAGGTGGTGGATAGCTAGGTGGAGGCGGAAGGTGGCGGAGCCATGGCGAGGTTCAGAGCTCCGTCTCCGGCGAGATGCAGATGGTGAGGAGATGCGATCGTGGAGAGGAAAACGGCGGCGGAAAAGAGGGACCAGGTAGCCTAGGGTTAGGGTTGTCGGCGCGCGGAGCCCTAGGGTAGATATAGGGCCGCTGCGCTGCTCCTGGCCGTCGAGGACGGCCGTACTCCGACGTGGAGTGGCCGGATGGACGCCGTACGGAAGGGAGACGAAGCCGATTAGATCGCACGGATCTTGGCGCAGCAGCGAACCGGTAAGTTGAGCTGTGGCGGGCTGGGCCGCTGCGCGCGGGCAGGCCTAGCGGCTGGGCTGCTTAGCTGCCGCGCGCTGCGCTAGGTTAGGTCGTTTTTATTCTTTTCTGTTTTTTTTTTTGTAGATTGCTTTTGGAAGAAAGTTGTTAAGGTTTTAATCAAGAAAAATTACAGAAAAATTCAGTTAAGCTTTTTAGGTAAATAGAAACCACATTGTAAACTTGGATTTCAAAAATTAAATTTTAAAATAGTAGTTTGTGTTTGAACCCAAAATAGAGGGATTTGAGTTTAATAAAACCTTTAAGAAAAACATGCATAGAAATAGGGTTACCATTAGGGTTTTAGAATGATTTAGAGGGAAGAATGTTTGGTGAGTTGTTATGGTTTCCAAAGGTACTGATTTGAGAATTGGAAATGATTTGAATTTAATTGGTGGAATTAAAGGAATGATTTGAGGCAACAATTTAATAGTTGAACATCAATGAATTATTTGGAAAACAATGAAAGGTTTTGTTTTGCAATTCTTTGTTTGAAAGATTGTAACAGACAAGTGTGAAAACAAGGTTTGATTCATTATGAAAACAATGCAAACATAAGTAAAACAAATGCAATGATATGATGACATGATGCATTGCTTGAAAGTAAACAAGAAATTGAACCACTAAGGGATGTTTTCATACTTGGATGTTACAAAACGCCCCCCCTTGAAGGAATCGCGCCCCGAGATTCCCTACTGAGATGTGAAAAGGTCCGGATACTTCTTGCGAAGATCCTCTTCGGTCTCCCACGTTGCCTCTTTATCAGAATGATGCGACCATTGGACTTTCAAGAACTTGGTGCTCTTGTTGCGAGTCTTACGCTCGGTCTCATCGAGAATACGAATAGGGTGCTCCTCATAAGATAGATCATCTTGCAGTTCGATGGAATCATGATCAACTGCACGATCTGGATCTTTGAAACACTTCTTGAGTTGTGACACGTGGAACACATCGTGCACTTTGGATAGTTTTTCTGGAAGTTCAAGACGATAAGCATTCTCTGCACGTCTTGAGAGGATGTTGAAAGGGCCAATGTATCTTGGTGCAAGCTTTCCTTTCACACCAAAACGATGAGTGCCTCTGAGTGGAGTTACACGGAGATATGCCTTATCACCAGGTGCATAGGTCATATCCCTGTGCTTGCTATCATAATAGCTCTTCTGTCGAGACTGAGCAATCCTGAGATTGTCACGAATGATACGAACTTTCTCCTCGGCTTCCTTAACAATGTCAGGGCCCAAGAGTGAACGTTCACCAGCTCCAGACCAATTGATTGGACTCCTGCATCTGCGGCCATACAGTGCCTCAAATGGTGCCATGCCTAGGCTTGCCTGGTAGCTGTTGTTGTAGGAAAATTCAGCATATGGAAGGCAATCCTCCCATTTCATGCCAAAGGAGAGACCACATGCTCTGAGCATATCCTCGAGAATCTGATTGACTCTTTCGACTTGCCCTTGAGACTGAGGGTGATAAGCTGTGCTGAACAGAAGTTTGGTGCCCAATGCTTCTTGAAAGCTTTTCCAGAAATGAGAAGTGAAAATACTTCCACGGTCTGAGCTTATTTCCAATGGAACACCATGAAGGGGAACAACCTTTGCTGTGTAGAGCTCTGCTAACTGGCTAGCTGAGATAGTTTCCTTTACAGCATAGAAGTGAGCAACCTTAGTGAGACGATCGATAACAACGAAGATTGCATCGTTGCCCTTTTTGGACTTTGGAAACCCAGTAACGAAGTCCATTTCAATCATGTCCCACTTCCACTCAGGAATTTTCAGAGGTTGGAGTAGACCTGCTGTCTTCTGATGGACTGCCTTAACACGTTGACAAACGTCGCATTCAGAAACGTATTGAGCAATTTCACGTTTCATGCCAGGCCACCAATACAGAGTCTTGAGATCCTGGTACATCTTTGTACTTCCAGGGTGAATGGATAGAGGAGTTTCATGAGCCTCCTTGAGAATGATATCCTTGAGACTTTGAATCTGAGGGACTGCAATGCGTCCTTCGAAGAACACAGTTCCCTTGTCATCAATTGAGAAGGACTTGAATTTATCATTGCCCTCCTTGATGTGATCCACAATCTTCTTGATTTCATTATCACGAAGTTGTTCAGAACGAATCTTGTCCTCGAGAGTTGGGCTGGCTGTCAAGCTAGCAAGGTATCCTTCAGGAACAAGACCAAGGTTCAGCTTCTGGAATTCTTCATGAAGTGGAGGTTGGCTCTCCATGATCATGAGATTATTGCAATAGGATTTGCGACTGAGGGCATCGGCCATAACATTAGCCTTGCCTGGAGTGTAAGAAATGGTGAGATCAAAGTCTTTAATCTTCTCAATCCATCTCCTTTGCCTGAGGTTCAGATCTGGCTGAGTGAAGATGTATTTCAGACTCTTGTGATCGGAAAAGATTTCAGTTTTGTTACCCAACAAGTATTGTCTCCATTTCTTGAGGGCAAACACAACTGCTGCAAGTTCTAGGTCATGAGTGGGATAGTTTTGCTCATGTGGGTTCAACTGACGTGAAGCATAAGCCACAACTTGACGTTCTTGCATAAGAACTGCTCCTAGGCCTTGGAGAGATGCATCACAGAATATCTGGAAAGGTTTGGTAGTGTCGGGGCCAACTAGAACAGGTGTGGAAGTGAGTTTTGTCTTCAGGAGGTTGAAACT
Source organism: Alopecurus myosuroides (assembly GCA_028641055.1). Classification (NCBI taxonomy): domain Eukaryota; kingdom Viridiplantae; phylum Streptophyta; class Magnoliopsida; order Poales; family Poaceae; genus Alopecurus; species Alopecurus myosuroides. Next base: position 30,966,758 of record CM054058.1, read on the forward strand.
CTCATCACATTGTGGAGTCCAAACGAACTTTTTGTCCTTCTTTGTGAGATCAGTGAGAGGTTTAGCAATCTTGGAAAAGTTTTGGACGAAACGACGGCAATAGCTAGCCAAGCCAAGAAAGCTTCTAACTTGTTTCACCGTCTTAGGGGGTTTCCAATCAACAATTGCCTTAACCTTTTCAGGATCAATGGCAATGCCTTTGGCAGAGATGATATGACCAAGATATGCAACTTCTGGGATCCAGAACTCACATTTGGAAAACTTGGCATACAGACGATGCTCGCGAAGTTTCATGAGAGTGAGACGAAGGTGTTCTCCATGCTCTTCCTCAGATTTTGAGTAGACTAGAATGTCATCAAGATATACCACAACGAACTTGTCGAGGTATTCATGGAAGACAGAATTCATGAGTCTTGAGAACGTTGCCGGTGCATTGGTGAGACCAAAGGACATGACGGTGTATTCATATAGACCGTAGCGAGTGGTGAAAGCTGTCTTAGGAATATCTTCCTTTCTGATCTTTATTTGATGGTACCCCATCCTCAAGTCCAACTTTGAGAATATTGAGGCTCCAGCAAGTTGATCAAAAAGATCATCGATACGAGGAAGTGGATACTTGTTCTTGATTGTTTTCTCGTTGAGAGGACGATAGTCAACCACGAGTCTTTTTGTTTGATCCTTCTTGGCAACAAACAGAGTTGGGCAACCCCAAGCGGAGGAACTAGGCTGAATGAAACCTTTGTCCATATACATATCGATTTGCTCCTTCAACAATTTCAGTTCAGGAGGAGCTATCTTATATGGATGCTTAGAGATTGGAGCAGTACCTGGCTCAAGCTCGATCACGAACTCAACTGCTCTGTCTAGGGGCATCCCTGGCAACTCTTCTGGAAAGACGTCAGGGAATTCACAAACCACCGGAACATTTTCAATTGCAGGAAGGGGTTTGGCATCGAGGCTGAACAGCTGAACAGAACTTTATCCATATGGAGAATAGACTATCTGGCCTGAAGTGTGGGAGAGAGTTATTGACTTTTGAGCATGTCGCACCCTGATTTCTAGGGGATACTCACCGTACGAACTGGATAGCAGATGCTTGGATTATGGGGCATAACTGCTCCCACGTCCCAGCTTCCTGGTAGGCCTGCGCTTATGCGCGACAACACAAGCCCTGCTATTCCATCGTCGATGTAAACTATCCACTAGAGATCAAAGGCACTTCCGTCGACGTACTTCAACCATACACACATGGTACGTCAACGGCGTTTAACAAGTGATATCACAACAGATCTCTACGACACAAAAGATTGAAATAAGTTGCAAATGGCTCTCATTAGAGCAGAGATAGCAAATACAATCATTCAGAGGGCACATGCCCCAACAATACATCGTTACAATACAGCGGAAGCATTCAACATGTCTGAGTACAGACAAGAACCAAATAGGCCTAAGAGGCCGGAAACAAACAGACGGAGCCCATCCACGAAGTCTCGGATCCTGCCCGGGTCCGCTATCTACTCGTCAGCAGTCTCGTCAACTTCACGTAGTTGCCACCATGTAGATCCTCGGAACGTCGTCTGCGTAAACCACAGCCCCAAAGGGGTCAGTACATAAACGTACTGGCAAGCAAGACTCACAATTCACCAAAGTGTAACCCGTCAACACCAAGCACAAATGCTTTGGGTTCAACGGAAAGAAGGGGAATATAACAGATGCTGCAACTGGCTGCGCTAACCAACTATAGAGATTCTACCACTTCCGGCCAACAGAAAGGAGATAAGATCGAGTATTGTCACCAACTGAAAGATAACTTCAAACAAACCCATCCTGGATCTCGCCCCTTATCCAAAGAAGCAATCCGAGGATAACTCACATAGTTGTATTAAAGGTGAATCAAGTTATTGTGTCATCAACCTATTACTAGTCAAGTTATTAATCATAGGGTGTAACATGTTTGATCATTATGTTTAAGTTGTCCTGAGTACTTGTTAGCCAGTACTTTCACCAAGTAATCCATAACCGCGGAAAACACGGCTTCTCGAGAAGATTATCCCTGCAGGGTTGCACCAATTTGGCCGTACACGCATGAATAACCCGCCAGATGGAAAGGCCCTTCCACCAAGCGGGGCACTCAACACAACTCAACTCTTCTTCGCATCAAGCCCAAAGCACCTTGGGCGCACGGCTAATCGAGCCCAGAAGAAAATGGACCCTCATAGCACTCTAAGAACGTGTCCCCCTATATGCCGACTACGAAAGTTCCACCCTGGCCTGGGCTCGCAAAAACATGCATGCGGCAAATGGAAAACACGAACTAAATGAGGCGATTTGGACGAGATGCGAATCGAATCAAATTGAGGGGGGCGCCCATACTCGCTTCCCACATGCGGTTAGTGCGCTCATCATGGATCAGTAGACAAGACCCTTTTCCTATTAGGGTCGACACTAGCAGGCCTCAAAACCACACAGGGCCTCCTGCCGGTGCCTTATCATCAAATTTATTATTAATAGTGACATTAGCATGATTGATTGATTAAACATCGAGCCCCCACAACGTAATAAAGATATAACAACTGAAAGTAACGGGTAACAGACTCGAGCAAAACAACCTAAGCATGCTAGTAAGACACTGGCTCAAACAATGGGTTGTAGGAAGGGAGATGAGGCAATATCGGGTTTTAAGGGATTCATGTGATAGGTTCGTAACAGAACAACTACTACTAAGGCTAGCAGAAAAGAACAACGGAAAGTATCGGTAACCAATGTTGAAAGGAACACAGTGGTTCATGTGAGTGATAACTTGCCTGCAAAACCCAGTAGCCTGGTACTGAGCTAACTCCTTAGAAGGGGTGTCGTAAGTATCGTCGGTCTCAACGTCGTCGTATATCCGGGAAGAAGCAAACAAACAATGCAGAAAGATAAACAATCAATATCATGGCATAGTGCACAAACATGGGATGATGCATGACCATTTAATTGATGCATCAAAATAAACTAGTTGATGTGGTAACAACATGATTAAATGGACCCACATGCAACTGAGTTGCATATGAAAAGCCCATGAATTATGGTTGAATTAATTGTTTTACAACTAATCATCATGTGGAAGTGAATTAGCATGATGCATGGATGAGGAAAACAGCAAAATAACAACAATAGAATCAAATAGAAATAAGGTTTACCAAGTTTGGAAATTCATTTATTACGTTTTGGAATTTTGGTTACTTAAAAGTGTCACACAAGCATTTGTTGTTTTCAACAAATTAAAGTGCTCAAAACAATTAACAAAGTTTATATTTGAAAAGGTTATCAAATTTTAGTTGGATTACATGTTTCACATATTGAAATTGGAATAAGGATGAATTTATAATGAATTAAACAATATTAAACAAGTTTTAATTGAATTTAGAACAAGTTTAAATTTTATTTGAATTTTATTTGTTCAAATCATAAATTCAAATGCACATTTGAAAAGTTCACACTTTGATGGTTTGAAAACATATTTTGCATGTCCAAAAATATTTTATTTTGAGCAAGTTAAGATTTTATCAAATTTAATTGAATTAAACAAGGATTAAATGGTTTAGGCAATTTTAATTATTCAAAACAGGAAACAAAAATTATATTTGAAAAGGTGAGATGAAATGGCATGGAAAACATATTTTATTTGCATTTATTGGATTTATAAATAATTAGTTATGGAATTTACAAATTAACATTTGAATTATTTAAATTTGAATTTTAAATACATTTAAAGTTTCCAAAACAGTACACAAATTGAATATTTGGAAAGGTTATAAAATTTGGATCAGAATTCATATAGGACTTGTATTAATTGGAATTACAGAATAAAAGTTATTAACTTTTAAAGTTTTTGTGTTAATTCTGTTTATTAAAAAGAATTAGGGATTTTAGGAAATTCGCTGAAAATCCTTTTGTTACTCAGCTGGCCTCTACACGCTGCCACTGCGCGGTGGACCCGTGGCCAGCGTGGCACTGCGCGTGGCAAGAGTCAATGACAGTGGGCCACGGGTGTGAAGAATAATAGCCAAAAGAGTGGGTTTTGCGCCGGCCGGGACTCGAACCCGCGCGCTGGCGCTTCCGCGCAGAGGGCTGCTACCAGTGCGGCTCTCGTGTGTTTGTGACAGGTACAGAGCAGTGCTGGGGTTGAGGTTCAGTTACGGGCTTTATCTGAAACTAACTGAACTTCTGCTGTGCAGGAACAGGCAGCGCATGGATCGATGGCAGAACGGCGACGACGGCGAGGCTCGCCGGGGCTGCTGTGGCCGCGGTGCTGCCGTGGGTGTAGAGGGAGGAGGGAGGCGTAGGGAGAGGACCGAGAGGGGTACGGGACAGGTGGCGATCACCTGCGGGTTGCTGTGGGCGATCAGACTGGAGGCAGAACGGAGGGAGCTCGCCGGCGACGGTCGCGGACGGCGGCGGCGCTAGGAGCCTCCTCGGGCTCCACTGTGGGCACCGACTCGACGAGGAATGCCCCCGGATTCCATTCCCGGGGACAGAAGGCCCCCGAGGTGGACAGGCTAGCGGTGGCGAGGTGAGGAGGTGGCGGCCATGGTGGTGTTCGTCCATCTGCAGTAATTTCAGAGGAAGGACTACAGAGAGGAGGGGGGAATAGAGAGGAAGGCGGCGCTAGGAGGGGAAGTAGATAGCTAGGGTTCCTAGGGGCTAGCAGAGGGGAGATAGATATAGGGAAGAGGGGCTTGTACGGCAAAGCATCGGTAGGGCATGGAGATGATCGTGTGGCTGTGTGCCTGTTCGTACAGAAAGTGACGTGGGGAGGAAGAAGACAACGATGGAGGTACTGGGCCAAGGAAAAGAAGTGGGTTTGGGCCTAGGTAGGTTTAGCTGCTGCCTCTCTCCTCTCTTGCTGTTTTTGTTTCCTTTTTTTTTTGTAGCAAACAAAATAGGAAGAAAAGGAGGCCTTTAGGGTTAGGAAAAAATTTGTAAAATTTATGGTTTGGCTGGTTTTCACCATTGCAACTGAAAACTAACTTTTATTTTCCAAAAGTTCAAATTTTAAATACTGTTGGCATTTAATTCAAATTTTGAATTAAATTGCTTATTAGGTGATTCTAAATGAAACCAAACTTGCAATAGGGTGAACCCTATTTTAGTTTAGAACAAAGGATTAAATTGTTGTGGGCAATTCCATAATTCCAATTGAGTGCTGGTTTGTCTATTGGTTGGAATTTAAATAATTTGCAACTTAATTGATTAATTATTGGAAAACATCAAATTTAATAGGGTAACCCTATTATTAACTTGGGTTAACTTGGTGGAATGGTTTGGTAGTTGTCATGAATTGGAAACTTTGGTGCTGTTTGAATTTGAGTTTGAACTTGAAAGCAATTTGGGAATTTATTTATTTGAAACAAAGCACCAAATTATTAGTTGATCAATGTGGAAAGATATGAAAGCCAATTGGTTGTTTTATTTGAAATAACATTTTGGAAATTGTAACATCACAAGGATGAAACAAAAGGTTTGAAATTTTGGTTTGAAATTCAAATAGAAAACAAAGGAAAACAAAGGACAATAGTTGGAAAACAAATGAAAACAGAGGAAAACAAATGGAAACCAAACAAAACAAATGCAATCAACATGATGCCATGATGAAAAACATAAAATAACAGATAGCAAACATTCTAAAGGCTATTTTTCAGACTTGGGATGTTACAAAACGCCCCCCCTTGAAGGAATCGCGCCCCGAGATTCCTACTGAGAAAAGAAAAGGTCCGGAAACTTCTTGGGTAGACGTCAGGGAATTAGCAAACCACCGGAACATTTTCAAGTAAAGGGGAGAGATTTTGCACCAAGGGTGTATAGCTGAATAGAATTTGATTCATTTGGAGAATAGATTATCTGGCTAGAATGGTGGAACAGAGTTATTGACATCAATGCAACAGCAAGAATGACATCAATGTCAGAATCAGCAACATGAGAGTAACGAGGAATATGTGGCCTCCCATTAGAATTGGATTGTTCTTACTTATCTTGGAAGTCAACATTTGAGATCCCGGGGAGTGAACAGAGTTTTGATTGCTTAGTGGAACCAGAATTGGGTTGTATGTTGTGTAAAAGATTGTTGACACAAAGGAATGTGATGCTCCGGTATCAAATAACACTTTAACTGGATAAGAGTTTACGAGGAAGTTTTGATTAGACGCCGGTAGAAGAATTGAATTGGAAAACAACAACAAGATTTCAACGGACGAAAAGGATGTTGAGAAGAACAGGATAACAACATCGGGGAAAACGAGAACAAAACTCCTGAGGTACTACGGAAAACCCATCCGGGCTTCTAAAGGATCAATATCTACTGCTTAAGGAATAGAGGATCTGCTTCCGGGGCTTACATGCCTCCGTTCTCAATCGTGAGTAGGCAACATGAAAAATCATGTCACAACCACCTCCATTCCTATGGTCTAGTAGATATAACCATCCTAGAGAAACCAGGATTCGTGAAATCCTAACTTGAAAGTTTAGATGAGAAGGGAGAAATCAACGTTGCACTTCCTTACCAGAAAAAGGGAGGGTGGGTGGGGAAAGAAATAAAAGAACAGAATTCCTACTCTCACGTTTCATTTTTTCCTATATAGCTACAAAATAGTTTCTAGACTCAACTGCGACCAGTAAAAGGGGATCCTACAGGCAGACAGGCTCTGATACCATTTGTCGCACCCTGATTTCTAGGGGATACTCACCGTACGAACTGGATAGCAGATGCTTGGATTATGGGGCATAACTGCTCCCACGTCCCAGCTTCCTGGTAGGCCTGCGCTTATGCGCGACAACACAAGCCCTGCTATTCCATCGTCGATGTAAACTATCCACTAGAGATCAAAGGCACTTCCGTCGACGTACTTCAACCATACACACATGGTACGTCAACGTCGTTTAACAAGTGATATCACAACAGATCTCTACGACACAAAAGATTGAAATAAGTTGCAAATGGCTCTCATTAGAGCAGAGATAGCAAATACAATCATTCAGAGGGCACATGCCCCAACAATACATCGTTACAATACAGCGGAAGCATTCAACATGTCTGAGTACAGACAAGAACCAAATAGGCCTAAGAGGCCGGAAACAAACAGACGGAGCCCATCCACGAAGTCTCGGATCCTGCCCGGGTCCGCTATCTACTCGTCAGCAGTCTCGTCAACTTCACGTAGTTGCCACCATGTAGATCCTCGGAACGTCGTCTGCGTAAACCACAGCCCCAAAGGGGTCAGTACATAAACGTACTGGCAAGCAAGACTCACAATTCACCAAAGTGTAACCCGTCAACACCAAGCACAAATGCTTTGGGTTCAACGGAAAGAAGGGGAATATAAAAGATGCTGCAACTGGCTGCGCTAACCAACTATAGAGATTCTACCACTTCCGGCCAACAGAAAGGAGATAAGATCAAGTATTGTCACCAACTGAAAGATAACTTCAAACAAACCCATCCTGGATCTCGCCCCTTATCCAAAGAAGCAATCCGAGGATAACTCACACAGTTGTATTAAAGGTGAATCAAGTTATTGTGTCATCAACCTATTACTAGTCAAGTTATTAATCATAGGGTGTAACATGTTTGATCATTATGTTTAAGTTGTCCTGAGTACTTGTTAGCCAGTACTTTCACCAAGTAATCCATAACCGCGGAAAACACGGCTTCTCGAGAAGATTATCCCTGCAGGGTTGCACCAATTTGGCCGTACACGCATGAATAACCCGCCAGATGGAAAGGCCCTTCCACCAAGCGGGGCACTCAACACAACTCAACTCTTCTTCGCATCAAGCCCAAAGCACCTTGGGCGCACGGCTAATCGAGCCCAGAAGAAAATGGACCCTCATAGCACTCTAAGAACGTGTCCCCCTATATGCCGACTACGAAAGTTCCACCCTGGCCTGGGCTCGCAAAAACATGCATGCGGCAAATGGAAAACACGAACTAAATGAGGCGATTTGGACGAGATGCGAATCGAATCAAATTGAGGGGGGCGCCCATACTCGCTTCCCACATGCGGTTAGTGCGCTCATCATGGATCAGTAGACAAGACCCTTTTCCTATTAGGGTCGACACTAGCAGGCCTCAAAACCACATAGGGCCTCCTGCCGGTGCCTTATCATCAAATTTATTATTAATAGTGACATTAGCATGATTGATTGATTAAACATCGAGCCCCCACAATGTAATAAAGATATAACAACTGAAAGTAACGGGTAACAGACTCGAGCAAAACAACCTAAGCATGCTAGTAAGACACTGGCTCAAACAATGGGTTGTAGGAAGGGAGATGAGGCAATATCGGGTTTTAAGGGATTCATGTGATAGGTTCGTAACAGAACAACTACTACTAAGGCTAGCAGAAAAGAACAACGGAAAGTATCGGTAACCAATGTTGAAAGGAACACAGTGGTTCATGTGAGTGATAACTTGCCTGCAAAACCCAGTAGCCTGGTACTGAGCTAACTCCTTAGAAGGGGTGTCGTAAGTATCGTCGGTCTCAACGTCGTCGTATATCCGGGAAGAAGCAAACAAACAATGCAGAAAGATAAACAATCAATATCATGGCATAGTGCACAAACATGGGATGATGCATGACCATTTGATTGATGCATCAAAATAAACTAGTTGATGTGGTAACAACATGATTAAATGGACCCACATGCAACTGAGTTGCATATGAAAAGCCCATGAATTATGGTTGAATTAATTGTTTTACAACTAATCATCATGTGGAAGTGAATTAGCATGATGCATGGATGAGGAAAACAGCAAAATAACAACAATAGAATCAAATAGAAATAAGGTTTACCAAGTTTGGAAATTCATTTATTACGTTTTGGAATTTTGGTTACTTAAAAGTGTCACACAAGCATTTGTTGTTTTCAACAAATTAAAGTGCTCAAAACAATTAACAAAGTTTATATTTGAAAAGGTTATCAAATTTTAGTTGGATTACATGTTTCACATATTGAAATTGGAATTAGGATGAATTTATAATGAATTAAACAATATTAAACAAGTTTTAATTGAATTTAGAACAAGTTTAAATTTTATTTGAATTTTATTTGTTCAAATCATAAATTCAAATGCACATTTGAAAAGTTCACACTTTGATAGTTTGAAAACATATTTTGCATGTCCAAAAATATTTTATTTTGAGCAAGTTAAGATTTTATCAAATTTAATTGAATTAAACAAGGATTAAATGGTTTAGGCAATTTTAATTATTCAAAACAGGAAACAAAAATTATATTTGAAAAGGTGAGATGAAATGGTATGGAAAACATATTTTATTTGCATTTATTGGATTTATAAATAATTAGTTATGGAATTTACAAATTAACATTTGAATTATTTAAATTTGAATTTTAAATACATTTAAAGTTTCCAAAACAGTACACAAATTGAATATTTGGAAAGGTTATAAAATTTGGATCAGAATTCATATAGGACTTGTATTAATTGGAATTACAGAATAAAAGTTATTAACTTTTAAAGTTTTTGTGTTAATTCTGTTTATTAAAAAGAATTAGGGATTTTAGGAAATTCGCTGAAAATCCTTTTGTTACTCAGCTGGCCTCTACACGCTGCCACTGCGCGGTGGACCCGTGGCCAGCGTGGCACTGCGCGTGGCAAGAGTCAATGACAGTGGGCCACGGGTGTGAAGAATAATAGCCAAAAGAGTGGGTTTTGCGCCGGCCGGGACTCGAACCCGCGCGCTGGCGCTTCCGCGCAGAGGGCTGCTACCAGTGCGGCTCTCGTGTGTTTGTGACAGGTACAGAGCAGTGCTGGGGTTGAGGTTCAGTTACGGGCTTTATCTGAAACTAACTGAACTTCTGCTGTGCAGGAACAGGCAGCGCATGGATCGATGGCAGAACGGCGACGACGGCGAGGCTCGCCGGGGCTGCTGTGGCCGCGGTGCTGCCGTGGGTGTAGAGGGAGGAGGGAGGCGTAGGGAGAGGACCGAGAGGGGTACGGGACAGGTGGCGATCACCTGCGGGTTGCTGTGGGCGATCAGACTGGAGGCGGAACGGAGGGAGCTCGCCGGCGACGGTCGCGGACGGCGGCGGCGCTAGGAGCCTCCTCGGGCTCCACTGTGGGCACCGACTCGACGAGGAATGCCCCCGGATTCCATTCCCGGGGACAGAAGGCCCCCGAGGTGGACAGGCTAGCGGTGGCGAGGTGAGGAGGTGGCGGCCATGGTGGTGTTCGTCCATCTGCAGTAATTTCAGAGGAAGGACTACAGAGAGGAGGGGGGAATAGAGAGGAAGGCGGCGCTAGGAGGGGAAGTAGCTAGCTAGGGTTCCTAGGGGCTAGCAGAGGGGAGATAGATATAGGGAAGAGGGGCTTGTACGGCAAAGCATCGGTAGGGCATGGAGATGATCGTGTGGCTGTGTGCCTGTTCGTACAGAAAGTGACGTGGGGAGGAAGAAGACAACGATGGAGGTACTGGGCCAAGGAAAAGAAGTGGGTTTGGGCCTAGGTACGTTTAGCTGCTGCCTCTCTCCTCTCTTGCTGTTTTTGTTTCCTTTATTTTATTTTATTTTGTAGCAAACAAAATAGGAAGAAAAGGAGGCCTTTAGGGTTAGGAAAAAATTTGTAAAATTTATGGTTTGGCTGGTTTTCACCATTGCAACTGAAAACTAACTTTTATTTTCCAAAAGTTCAAATTTTAAATACTGTTGGCATTTAATTCAAATTTTGAATTAAATTGCTTATTAGGTGATTCTAAATGAAACCAAACTTGCAATAGGGTGAACCCTATTTTAGTTTAGAACAAAGGATTAAATTGTTGTGGGCAATTCCATAATTCCAATTGAGTGCTGGTTTGTCTATTGGTTGGAATTTAAATAATTTGCAACTTAATTGATTAATTATTGGAAAACATCAAATTTAATAGGGTAACCCTATTATTAACTTGGGTTAACTTGGTGGAATGGTTTGGTAGTTGTCATGAATTGGAAACTTTGGTGCTGTTTGAATTTGAGTTTGAACTTGAAAGCAATTTGGGAATTTATTTATTTGAAACAAAGCACCAAATTATTAGTTGATCAATGTGGAAAGATATGAAAGCCAATTGGTTGTTTTATTTGAAATAACATTTTGGAAATTGTAACATCACAAGGATGAAACAAAAGGTTTGAATTTTGGTTTGAAATTCAAATAGAAAACAAAGGAAAACAAAGGACAATAGTTGGAAAACAAATGAAAACAGAGGAAAACAAATGGAAACCAAACAAAACAAATGCAATCAACATGATGCCATGATGCAAAACATAAAATAACAGATAGCAAACATTCTAAAGGCTATTTTTCAGACTTGGGATGTTACACACAAACATGGGATGATGCATGACCATTTAATTGATGCATCAAAATAAACTAGTTGATGTGGTAACAACATGATTAAATGGACCCACATGCAACTGAGTTGCATATGAAAAACCCATGAATTATGGTTGAATTAATTGTTTTACAACTAATCATCATGTGGAAGTGAATTAGCATGATGCATGGATGAGGAAAACAGCAAAATAACAACAATAGAATCAAATAGAAATAAGGTTTACCAAGTTTGGAAATTCATTTATTACGTTTTGGAATTTTGGTTACTTAAAAGTGTCACACAAGCATTTGTTGTTTTCAACAAATTAAAGTGCTCAAAACAATTAACAAAGTTTATATTTGAAAAGGTTATCAAATTTTAGTTGGATTACATGTTTCACATATTGAAATTGGAATAAGGATGAATTTATAATGAATTAAACAATATTAAACAAGTTTTAATTGAATTTAGAACAAGTTTAAATTTTATTTGAATTTTATTTGTTCAAATCATAAATTCAAATGCACATTTGAAAAGTTCACACTTTGATGGTTTGAAAACATATTTTGCATGTCCAAAAATATTTTATTTTGAGCAAGTTAAGATTTTATCAAATTTAATTGAATTAAACAAGGATTAAATGGTTTAGGCAATTTTAATTATTCAAAACAGGAAACAAAAATTATATTTGAAAAGGTGAGATGAAATGGTATGGAAAATATATTTTATTTGCATTTATTGGATTTATAAATAATTAGTTATGGAATTTACAAATTAACATTTGAATTATTTAAATTTGAATTTTAAATACATTTAAAGTTTCCAAAACAGTACACAAATTGAATATTTGGAAAGTTTATAAAATTTGGATCAGAATTCATATAGGACTTGTATTAATTGGAATTACAGAATAAAAGTTATTAACTTTTAAAGTTTTTGTGTTAATTCTGTTTATTAAAAAGAATTAGGGATTTTAGGAAATTCGCTGAAAATCCTTTTGTTACTCAGCTGGCCTCTACACGCTGCCACTGCGCGGTGGACCCGTGGCCAGCGTGGCACTGCGCGTGGCAAGAGTCAATGACAGTGGGCCACGGGTGTGAAGAATAATAGCCAAAAGAGTGGGTTTTGCGCCGGCCAGGACTCGAACCCGCGCGCTGGCGCTTCCGCGCAGAGGGCTGCTACCAGTGCGGCTCTCGTGTGTTTGTGACAGGTACAGAGCAGTGCTGGGGTTGAGGTTCAGTTACGGGCTTTATCTGAAACTAACTGAACTTCTGCTGTGCAGGAACAGGCAGCGCATGGATCGATGGCAGAACGGCGACGACGGCGAGGCTCGCCGGGGCTGCTGTGGCCGCGGTGCTGCCGTGGGTGTAGAGGGAGGAGGGAGGCGTAGGGAGAGGACCGAGAGGGGTACGGGACAGGTGGCGATCACCTGCGGGTTGCTGTGGGCGATCAGACTGGAGGCAGAACGGAGGGAGCTCGCCGGCGACGGTCGGGGACGGCGGCGGCGCTAGGAGCCTCCTCGGGCTCCACTGTGGGCACCGACTCGACGAGGAACGCCCCCGGATTCCATTCCCGGGGACAGAAGGCCCCCGAGGTGGACAGGCTAGCGGTGGCGAGGTGAGGAGGTGGCGGCCATGGTGGTGTTCGTCCATCTGCAGTAATTTCAGAGGAAGGACTACAGAGAGGAGGGGGAATAGAGAGGAAGGCGGCGCTAGGAGGGGAAGTAGCTAGCTAGGGTTCCTAGGGGCTAGCAGAGGGGAGATAGATATAGGGAAGAGGGGCTTGTACGGCAAAGCATCGGTAGGGCATGGAGATGATCGTGTGGCTGTGTGCCTGTTCGTACAGAAAGTGACGTGGGGAGGAAGAAGACAACGATGGAGGTACTGGGCCAAGGAAAAGAAGTGGGTTTGGGCCTAGGTAGGTTTAGCTGCTGCCTCTCTCCTCTCTTGCTGTTTTTGTTTCCTTTATTTTATTTTATTTTGTAGCAAACAAAATAGGAAGAAAAGGAGGCCTTTAGGGTTAGGAAAAAATTTGTAAAATTTATGGTTTGGCTGGTTTTCACCATTGCAACTGAAAACTAACTTTTATTTTCCAAAAGTTCAAATTTTAAATACTGTTGGCATTTAATTCAAATTTTGAATTAAATTGCTTATTAGGTGATTCTAAATGAAACCAAACTTGCAATAGGGTGAACCCTATTTTAGTTTAGAACAAAGGATTAAATTGTTGTGGGCAATTCCATAATTCCAATTGAGTGCTGGTTTGTCTATTGGTTGGAATTTAAATAATTTGCAACTTAATTGATTAATTATTGGAAAACATCAAATTTAATAGGGTAACCCTATTATTAACTTGGGTTAACTTGGTGGAATGGTTTGGTAGTTGTCATGAATTGGAAACTTTGGTGCTGTTTGAATTTGAGTTTGAACTTGAAAGCAATTTGGGAATTTATTTATTTGAAACAAAGCACCAAATTATTAGTTGATCAATGTGGAAAGATATGAAAGCCAATTGGTTGTTTTATTTGAAATAACATTTTGGAAATTGTAACATCACAAGGATGAAACAAAAGGTTTGAATTTTGGTTTGAAATTCAAATAGAAAACAAAGGAAAACAAAGGACAATAGTTGGAAAACAAATGAAAACAGAGGAAAACAAATGGAAACCAAACAAAACAAATGCAATCAACATGATGCCATGATGCAAAACATAAAATAACAGATAGCAAACATTCTAAAGGCTATTTTTCAGACTTGGGATGTTACAAAACGCCCCCCCTTGAAGGAATCGCGCCCCGAGATTCCTACTGAGAAAAGAAAAGGTCCGGAAACTTCTTGGGTAGACGTCAGGGAATTAGCAAACCACCGGAACATTTTCAAGTAAAGGGGAGAGATTTTGCACCAAGGGTGTATAGCTGAATAGAATTTGATTCATTTGGAGAATAGATTATCTGGCTAGAATGGTGGAACAGAGTTATTGACATCAATGCAACAGCAAGAATGACATCAATGTCAGAATCAGCAACATGAGAGTAACGAGGAATATGTGGCCTCCCATTAGAATTGGATTGTTCTTACTTATCTTGGAAGTCAACATTTGAGATCCCGGGGAGTGAACAGAGTTTTGATTGCTTAGTGGAACCAGAATTGGGTTGTATGTTGTGTAAAAGATTGTTGACACAAAGGAATGTGATGCTCCGGTATCAAATAACACTTTAACTGGATAAGAGTTTACGAGGAAGTTTTGATTAGACGCCGGTAGAAGAATTGAATTGGAAAACAACAACAAGATTTCAACGGACGAAAAGGATGTTGAGAAGAACAGGATAACAACATCGGGGAAAACGAGAACAAAACTCCTGAGGTACTACGGAAAACCCATCCGGGCTTCTAAAGGATCAATATCTACTGCTTAAGGAATAGAGGATCTGCTTCCGGGGCTTACATGCCTCCGTTCTCAATCGTGAGTAGGCAACATGAAAAATCATGTCACAACCACCTCCATTCCTATGGTCTAGTAGATATAACCATCCTAGAGAAACCAGGATTCGTGAAATCCTAACTTGAAAGTTTAGATTAGAAGGGAGAAATCAACGTTGCACTTCCTTACCAGAAAAAGGGAGGGTGGGTGGGGAAAGAAATAAAAGAACAGAATTCCTACTCTCACGTTTCATTTTTTCCTATATAGCTACAAAATAGTTTCTAGACTCAACTGCGACCAGTAAAAAGGGATCCTACAGGCAGACAGGCTCTGATACCATTTGCCGCACCCTGATTTCTAGGGGATACTCACCGTACGAACTGGATAGCAGATGCTTGGATTATGGGGCATAACTGCTCCCACGTCCCAGCTTCCTGGTAGGCCTGCGCTTATGCGCGACAACACAAGCCCTGCTATTCCATCGTCGATGTAAACTATCCACTAGAGATCAAAGGCACTTCCGTCGACGTACTTCAACCATACACACATGGTACGTCAATGGCGTTTAACAAGTGATATCACAACAGATCTCTACGACACAAAAGATTGAAATAAGTTGCAAATGGCTCTCATTAGAGCAGAGATAGCAAATACAATCATTCAGAGGGCACATGCCCCAACAATACATCGTTACAATACAGCGGAAGCATTCAACATGTCTGAGTACAGACAAGAACCAAATAGGCCTAAGAGGCCGGAAACAAACAGACGGAGCCCATCCACGAAGTCTCGGATCCTGCCCGGGTCCGCTATCTACTCGTCAGCAGTCTCGTCAACTTCACGTAGTTGCCACCATGTAGATCCTCGGAACGTCGTCTGCGTAAACCACAGCCCCAAAGGGGTCAGTACATAAACGTACTGGCAAGCAAGACTCACAATTCACCAAAGTGTAACCCGTCAACACCAAGCACAAATGCTTTGGGTTCAACGGAAAGAAGGGGAATATAAAAGATGCTGCAACTGGCTGCGCTAACCAACTATAGAGATTCTACCACTTCCGGCCAACAGAAAGGAGATAAGATCGAGTATTGTCACCAACTGAAAGATAACTTCAAACAAACCCATCCTGGATCTCGCCCCTTATCCAAAGAAGCAATCCGAGGATAACTCACACAGTTGTATTAAAGGTGAATCAAGTTATTGTGTCATCAACCTATTACTAGTCAAGTTATTAATCATAGGGTGTAACATGTTTGATCATTATGTTTAAGTTGTCCTGAGTACTTGTTAGCCAGTACTTTCACCAAGTAATCCATAACCGCGGAAAACACGGCTTCTCGAGAAGATTATCCCTGCAGGGTTGCACCAATTTGGCCGTACACGCATGAATAACCCGCCAGATGGAAAGGCCCTTCCACCAAGCGGGGCACTCAACACAACTCAACTCTTCTTCGCATCAAGCCCAAAGCACCTTGGGCGCACGGCTAATCGAGCCCAGAAGAAAATGGACCCTCATAGCACTCTAAGAACGTGTCCCCCTATATGCCGACTACGAAAGTTCCACCCTGGCCTGGGCTCGCAAAAACATGCATGCGGCAAATGGAAAACACGAACTAAATGAGGCGATTTGGACGAGATGCGAATCGAATCAAATTGAGGGGGGCGCCCATACTCGCTTCCCACATGCGGTTAGTGCGCTCATCATGGATCAGTAGACAAGACCCTTTTCCTATTAGGGTCGACACTAGCAGGCCTCAAAACCACACAGGGCCTCCTGCCGGTGCCTTATCATCAAATTTATTATTAATAGTGACATTAGCATGATTGATTGATTAAACATCGAGCCCCCACAACATAATAAAGATATAACAACTGAAAGTAACGGGTAACAGACTCGAGCAAAACAACCTAAGCATGCTAGTAAGACACTGGCTCAAACAATGGGTTGTAGGAAGGGAGATGTGGCAATATCGGGTTTTAAGGGATTCATGTGATAGGTTCGTAACAGAACAACTACTACTAAGGCTAGCAGAAAAGAACAACGGAAAGTATCGGTAACCAATGTTGAAAGGAACACAGTGGTTCATGTGAGTGATAACTTGCCTGCAAAACCCAGTAGCCTGGTACTGAGCTAACTCCTTAGAAGGGGTGTCGTAAGTATCGTCGGTCTCAACGTCGTCGTATATCCGGGAAGAAGCAAACAAACAATGCAGAAAGATAAACAATCAATATCATGGCATAGTGCACAAACATGGGATGATGCATGACCATTTAATTGATGCATCAAAATAAACTAGTTGATGTGGTAACAACATGATTAAATGGACCCACATGCAACTGAGTTGCATATGAAAAACCCATGAATTATGGTTGAATTAATTGTTTTACAACTAATCATCATGTGGAAGTGAATTAGCATGATGCATGGATGAGGAAAACAGCAAAATAACAACAATAGAATCAAATAGAAATAAGGTTTACCAAGTTTGGAAATTCATTTATTACGTTTTGGAATTTTGGTTACTTAAAAGTGTCACACAAGCATTTGTTGTTTTCAACAAATTAAAGTGCTCAAAACAATTAACAAAGTTTATATTTGAAAAGGTTATCAAATTTTAGTTGGATTACATGTTTCACATATTGAAATTGGAATTAGGATGAATTTATAATGAATTAAACAATATTAAACAAGTTTTAATTGAGTTTAGAACAAGTTTAAATTTTATTTGAATTTTATTTGTTCAAATCATAAATTCAAATGCACATTTGAAAAGTTCACACTTTGATGGTTTGAAAACATATTTTGCATGTCCAAAAATATTTTATTTTGAGCAAGTTAAGATTTTATCAAATTTAATTGAATTAAACAAGGATTAAATGGTTTAGGCAATTTTAATTATTCAAAACAGGAAACAAAAATTATATTTGAAAAGGTGAGATGAAATGGTATGGAAAACATATTTTATTTGCATTTATTGGATTTATAAATAATTAGTTATGGAATTTACAAATTAACATTTGAATTATTTAAATTTGAATTTTAAATACATTTAAAGTTTCCAAAACAGTACACAAATTGAATATTTGGAAAGGTTATAAAATTTGGATCAGAATTCATATAGGACTTGTATTAATTGGAATTACAGAATAAAAGTTATTAACTTTTAAAGTTTTTGTGTTAATTCTGTTTATTAAAAAGAATTAGGGATTTTAGGAAATTCGCTGAAAATCCTTTTGTTACTCAGCTGGCCTCTACACGCTGCCACTGCGCGGTGGACCCGTGGCCAGCGTGGCACTGCGCGTGGCAAGAGTCAATGACAGTGGGCCACGGGTGTGAAGAATAATAGCCAAAAGAGTGGGTTTTGCGCCGGCCAGGACTCGAACCCGCGCGCTGGCGCTTCCGCGCAGAGGGCTGCTACCAGTGCGGCTCTCGTGTGTTTGTGACAGGTACAGAGCAGTGCTGGGGTTGAGGTTCAGTTACGGGCTTTATCTGAAACTAACTGAACTTCTGCTGTGCAGGAACAGGCAGCGCATGGATCGATGGCAGAACGGCGACGACGGCGAGGCTCGCCGGGGCTGCTGTGGCCGCGGTGCTGCCGTGGGTGTAGAGGGAGGAGGGAGGCGTAGGGAGAGGACCGAGAGGGGTACGGGACAGGTGGCGATCACCTGCGGGTTGCTGTGGGCGATCAGACTGGAGGCAGAACGGAGGGAGCTCGCCGGCGACGGTCGCGGACGGCGGCGGCGCTAGGAGCCTCCTCGGGCTCCACTGTGGGCACCGACTCGACGAGGAACGCCCCCGGATTCCATTCCCGGGGACAGAAGGCCCCCGAGGTGGACAGGCTAGCGGTGGCGAGGTGAGGAGGTGGCGGCCATGGTGGTGTTCGTCCATCTGCAGTAATTTCAGAGGAAGGACTACAGAGAGGAGGGGGGAATAGAGAGGAAGGCGGCGCTAGGAGGGGAAGTAGCTAGCTAGGGTTCCTAGGGGCTAGCAGAGGGGAGATAGATATAGGGAAGAGGGGCTTGTACGGCAAAGCATCGGTAGGGCATGGAGATGATCGTGTGGCTGTGTGCCTGTTCGTACAGAAAGTGACGTGGGGAGGAAGAAGACAACGATGGAGGTACTGGGCCAAGGAAAAGAAGTGGGTTTGGGCCTAGGTACGTTTAGCTGCTGCCTCTCTCCTCTCTTGCTGTTTTTGTTTCCTTTATTTTATTTTATTTTGTAGCAAACAAAATAGGAAGAAAAGGAGGCCTTTAGGGTTAGGAAAAAATTTGTAAAATTTATGGTTTGGCTGGTTTTCACCATTGCAACTGAAAACTAACTTTTATTTTCCAAAAGTTCAAATTTTAAATACTGTTGGCATTTAATTCAAATTTTGAATTAAATTGCTTATTAGGTGATTCTAAATGAAACCAAACTTGCAATAGGGTGAACCCTATTTTAGTTTAGAACAAAGGATTAAATTGTTGTGGGCAATTCCATAATTCCAATTGAGTGCTGGTTTGTCTATTGGTTGGAATTTAAATAATTTGCAACTTAATTGATTAATTATTGGAAAACATCAAATTTAATAGGGTAACCCTATTATTAACTTGGGTTAACTTGGTGGAATGGTTTGGTAGTTGTCATGAATTGGAAACTTTGGTGCTGTTTGAATTTGAGTTTGAACTTGAAAGCAATTTGGGAATTTATTTATTTGAAACAAAGCACCAAATTATTAGTTGATCAATGTGGAAAGATATGAAAGCCAATTGGTTGTTTTATTTGAAATAACATTTTGGAAATTGTAACATCACAAGGATGAAACAAAAGGTTTGAATTTTGGTTTGAAATTCAAATAGAAAACAAAGGAAAACAAAGGACAATAGTTGGAAAACAAATGAAAACAGAGGAAAACAAATGGAAAACAAACAAAACAAATGCAATCAACATGATGCCATGATGCAAAACATAAAATAACAGATAGCAAACATTCTAAAGGCTATTTTTCAGACTTGGGATGTTACAAAAGTAGCTGCCTGACCCTTCAGTAGGTAGGTGGCATACTTGACCTTATCCTCTTCTGCAACATGAGCAATCTCCAGAGCTCTTGCTACGTCACGGATCCAGTCATCAGCATCCAGGGGCTCACGTGTTGCCACGAATGCTTTTGGGCCCAAGCTGAGGAAGTCCTTGATGGTGACCCTTGGAGCATTCTGGTTGTGTTGCTGGTTAGCCTGGATCTGGGCCATCTGTGTCACCACTTGGGTCATCTGAGCCAACAGTTCCCCCATTGGTGGTGGCGGAGGTGGGTTGTTCCTGGTTGGAGGCATCCTGAACAGAAATTCATTTTAGCACAACAACAGAAAAGGATAGACTTGGTAACCGAAAGATAGATTATTCCGACGCATGAATAGATAACCAACAGGTACATCATCACATGTTCAAATACATCAGAATATCCAACAGACCAATACATGGTTCGAAAACGAAAGGATAAACTAGTCACAGCTAGTAATGGATACAACGGTACTCCCATGCTCATCACGCAGGACGGCGGTGAGTAGTACGACGAGAGATACGGTGAGGAGGAATCCCACGGAAGTAGGTATCACGACGATCCATGTAGATAGGAACTGCTCTGAGAGCAACTCTCGGTGTGGTGAAGTAGAAAGCGTCGTGTCCCTGTGCTCCATAGCGGGGAATCCCTGTGTAACCAGCTCCGAGGTCGAGAAGTGGCCTCTGATCGGCTCGTAACCTCCAGCATCTGGCAGAGGAAACCCCAGTGTCTGCTGGAAACGTGCAAAGCGCTCGTCTCCAACAAAGTCTGTGGTGTACGTCGCCAGACGAGTGAGAGCAAGGTGGAGCTGCTCCCTGACATAGGCTAACTCCTGAGAAAGTGCGGAAGCAACGGCGTCACTGTGCCACACGAACTGGGCAGTGGTCTGCAGCCTGGAGCTATCAGTCTCGTAGGTATCCAGGTCGCGGTGGACAGTGAAGTGAACTCCCGCTGCCGTGATGTAACCACGGGGGATGTGACGAAAACTGGACTTATCAAACCCCCAGTAGTCAGCACGGAGGACGGTGAGACTCACATACGCTGCCTGCTGCACTGCCATATCCACTGTGGACCCTACTGCCTCGTACTGGTGGACAATGCTCCTGCCATCATCCGACAGAATGTAGACGATAGCCCGGTAGCAAGTCTGGTCAAACTCGCGCTGGTGCTCGTAGACCTGGTACTCTGGTGCCCAACGGAACCCCAGATAGGTAACCATGTCTCTCAGCAACTCCGGAAAACCGGCGGTGCTCTCACAGCGAGTCATGCGAACCACCTGCGGGTAGTAGCTGAGACCCATCTGCAGATAATTTGGAAGGTTTTGATTAGACTCCGGTAGATGAAAAAGGATGTGGAAAACAACAACAAGGTTCAACGGACGAAAAGGATGTTGAAAAGAACACGATATCGAAGCAACATCGGGAAAACGAGACCAAAAGTCCTGAGGTACTATGGAGAACCCAAAACACGTGAAATCCTAACTTGAAAGTTTAGGTGAGAACAGAAAACAACGTTGCACTTCCTTACCAGAAAAGGGTGGGTGGGTGGGGAAAGAAGAAAGATGGCAGAATTCCTACTCTCACGTTTCATTTTTCCTATATAGCTACAAAATAGTTTCTAGACTCAACTGCGACCAGTAAAAAGGGATCCTACAGGCAGACAGGCTCTGATACCATTTGTCGCACCCAAGGTTTCTAGAGGATACTCCTCGCACGAACTGGAAGTCAGGTGCTTGGATTATGGGGCATAACTGCTCCCACGTCCCAGCTTCCTGGTAGGCCTGCGCTTATGCGCGACAACACAAGCCCTGCTTCCACCGTCGAAGTAAACTATCCGCTAGGAACCTAAGGCACTACTGTCGACGTACTTCATATTCAAACACGCACGGTACGTCAACAGCTTTGAACGAAATGATAACACAAACTGTCTCGAAGACACAAAAGAATGAAATAAGTGCAACTGGCCTTCACTAAGGCAGAAAATATCGAATACAGTCATCCAGAGGACACATGTCCCAACATATCATTCATTACAACAGCGGAAGCAATCAAGGGGTCTGAATACAGACAAATCCATGGCTTAAGAAGCCGGAGAAAATAGAGAAAAAGCGAAGCCCATCCACGTAGGTCCTGGATCCAGCCCTGGTCCAGCTAACTACTCGTCTGCAGTCTCGTCGAACTCCACAAAGTAGCCATCCTGAGAAGCGTCGTAGTCGTAGTCGTACTCTGCGTAAACCACAACCCCAACGGGGTCAGTACATCCCAGTACTGGCAAGCAAGACTCACAGTTCATCAAAGAGTTACCCGTCAACACAAGCATTGATGCTTGGGATCAACGGAAGATAGGGGTGATATAAAAGTTGCTGCTGGCTGCTCTAACCAACTACAGAAGGTAACTACAAGTTCCGGCTAACAGAAAAGGTAAGATCGAGGATTGTAACCAACTGAAAGATAACTTCAACCAAACCCATCCTGGATCTCGCCCCTTATCCGAAGAAGCAATCCGAGGATAACTCACACAGTTGTGATAAGGTGAATCAAGTTATTGTGTGAATAACCTATTACTAGTCAGGTTATTAATCATTGGGTGAAGCATGATTGATCATTATGTTGAAGTTATCCTGAGTACTTGTTAGCCAGTACTTTCACCAAGTAATCCATAACCGCGGAAAACACGGCTTCTCGAGAAGATTATCCCTGCAGGGTTGCACCAATTTGGCCGTACACGCAAGAATAACCCGCCAGATGGGATGCCTCCCACCAAGCGGGGTACTCTACACAACCAACCATTCTCCGCATCAAGCCCAAAGCACCTTGGGCGCACGGCTAATCGAGCCCAGAAGAAAATGGACCCTCATAGCACTCTAAGAACGTGTCCCCCTATATGCCGACTACGAAAGTTCCACCCTGCGCTGGGCTCGCAAAAACATGCATGCGGCAAATAGAAAGCACGAACTAAATGAGGCGATTTGGACGAGATGCGAATCAGGTCAAGTTGAGGGGGGCGCCCATACTCGCTTCCCACATGCGGGTAGTGCGCTCATCATGGATCAGTAGACAAGACCCTTTTCCTATTAGGGTCGACACTAGCAGGCTCCAAAACCTCTCATGGGCCTCCTGCCGGTGCCTTATCATCAAATTATTATTACCATTAGCAATTAACAGGATTGATTGATTAACATCGAGCCCCCGGTACAAATAGTAAGATAGTAAAAGCAGTAACCGATAACAGACTCGAGTAAAAGCAACCCTAAGCATGCTAGATAATACTAAGGCACAAACAAAGGCTGTAGGTATGGAGGTGAGGCAATATCATTGGTTCAGGGTGTCATGTGATAGGTTCGGAGAACAAGCAACGATACATAGGGCTAGCAATAGTAGACAAAAGGATAGTATCGACAACAAGTGTGGAAAGGAACTCGATGATTCATGTGAGTGATAACTTGCCTGGCAGCTCAGTAGCCGGGTACTGGGCTAGGTCCTGAGTAGTGGTGTCGTAAGGATCGTCGGTCTCAACGTAGTCGTCGTCTAACCGAGAAGAAGCAAACAGACAAAACAGGAATGTAAACAATCATGTTCATGGCATTGTGCACAGTCAATATGATGCATGACAATTTAATAGGTGCACCTAGATAAACTGACTAACATGATAGCACAAATCAAATGGACCCATATGCAAGGGTTGCATATGGAAAGGATCCATTGAAACAATTGGAACAATTGATTTACAACTATTTATTAGGTGTTGGTTGTTATCATGATGCATGCATGATGATGATAACAATAAAATAACAATTTAAATGCAATTGGAATGATAGTTAACAATTTAGAAAAGCATTTATTAAGTTTGGAATTTTGTTACTTAAACATGGTACACAAACAATTATTGTTTTCATCAAGTTAAATTGTTTAAAACAGATTACAAGGTTGATATTTGAAAAGGTTAGCAATTTTTAGTTGGATTACATGTTTCACAATTTGAAATTGGACTTAGGATTATTTAATTATGAATTAAACAATATTAAGCAAGTTTTAATTGAATTTAAAACAAGCTTAAATATTAATTGAATTTTATTTGTTCAAACCATAAATTCAAATCCACATTTGAAAAGTTCACACTTTAGTGGTTTGAAAACATAATTTGCATGTTCTAAAATATTTTATATTAATCAAGTTATGATTTTTATCAAATTTAATTGAATTAAACAAGGTTTAAATTGTTTAGGCAATTTAAATTGTTCAAACCAGAAAACAAAATTTATATTTGAATAGAGTATTCAAAAAGGTGTGAAAAACATATTTTATTTGAATTATTTGAAAACAGTATGAATTAGTTATGAATTATTCCAATTTGCATTTGAATTATTCAAATTTGAAATTTAAAAGTATTTTGAAAATTCAAAACAGAACACAAGTTGGATATTTGGAAAGATTATAAAATTTGGATCAGAATAGATATAAAGTTTGTGTTTATTGGATTTATAAAATAAAAGATATGGAATTTTAAAGTTTGTGGTTTATTCTGCCATTTTAAAAAGAAATTGGAATTTAAACAGATTCGATTTAAATGGTTTGTTACCGTGCAGGGCTTACACACACACGCTGACAGGCAGGGCCCAAGGCCAGCGTGGCAAGCGCGCGCTGGCGTGGCAAGGAGAGCCACTGCCAGGTGGGCCGCGCGTTGGGAGAAAATCTCCAAAAATATGCGCTTGCGGGGGTTCGAACCCGCAACCACGCGCGCGATTCAGATAGTGCATACCGTCTGCGCTGTGCTCCGTCAGTTGACAGAGATACAGACGCAGGGAGGTTAAGGTGTTCCCCCCTGCTTAACTGAACCTGCGCGCTGCGCTGACTGAACCTGCTGTCAGCAACGGATCGATGCTCGCCGGCGGGAGAGGTCACCGTGGATGCGCTCGCGGTGGTGGTTGGTTGGACGCGGGCGTGTGCACGGAGGCGAGCAACAGAGAGAGGAAGGAGACGGTGCTCACCCCCGTTCGTAGCAGGATGCAGAGGCGCGACGATGACGTTGGCTGACGGCGGCGTGACAGAGGCAGTCGAGGACGGCGGCGAGCTCCCGGTGCTTCTCCGGCGTGGCTCCTGTGTCGAAGACGTAGAGGACGACGAGGCAGGTAGATACCAGCAAGCGATTGGAGCGAATAGGTACTGCAACATCGTCGAGAAATTCGGATTCAGGCAATGGCTCACGGTGGCCGGAAAAGAGAGGAGGACGGCGGCGAAGATCTGAGGCTTACCCGCGGCTGCTTCGGTGTCGAACAGGTAGAAGAGATGGAGGCGGTTCGATTTCAGGTGGTGGATAGCTAGGTGGAGGCGGAAGGTGGCGGAGCCATGGCGAGGTTCAGAGCTCCGTCTCCGGCGAGATGCAGATGGTGAGGAGATGCGATCGTGGAGAGGAAAACGGCGGCGGAAAAGAGGGACCAGGTAGCCTAGGGTTAGGGTTGTCGGCGCGCGGAGCCCTAGGGTAGATATAGGGCCGCTGCGCTGCTCCTGGCCGTCGAGGACGGCCGTACTCCGACGTGGAGTGGCCGGATGGACGCCGTACGGAAGGGAGACGAAGCCGATTAGATCGCACGGATCTTGGCGCAGCAGCGAACCGGTAAGTTGAGCTGTGGCGGGCTGGGCCGCTGCGCGCGGGCAGGCCTAGCGGCTGGGCTGCTTAGCTGCCGCGCGCTGCGCTAGGTTAGGTCGTTTTTATTCTTTTCTGTTTTTTTTTTTTGTAGATTGCTTTTGGAAGAAAGTTGTTAAGGTTTTAATCAAGAAAAATTACAGAAAAATTCAGTTAAGCTTTTTAGGTAAATAGAAACCACATTGTAAACTTGGATTTCAAAAATTAAATTTTAAAATAGTAGTTTGTGTTTGAACCCAAAATAGAGGGATTTGAGTTTAATAAAACCTTTAAGAAAAACATGCATAGAAATAGGGTTACCATTAGGGTTTTAGAATGATTTAGAGGGAAGAATGTTTGATGAGTTGTTATGGTTTCCAAAGGTACTGATTTGAGAATTGGAAATGATTTGAATTTAATTGGTGGAATTAAAGGAATGATTTGAGGCAACAATTTAATAGTTGAACATCAATGAATTATTTGGAAAACAATGAAAGGTTTTGTTTTGCAATTCTTTGTTTGAAAGATTGTAACAGACAAGTGTGAAAACAAGGTTTGATTCATTATGAAAACAATGCAAACATAAGTAAAACAAATGCAATGATATGATGACATGATGCATTGCTTGAAAGTAAACAAGAAATTGAACCACTAAGGGATGTTTTCATACTTGGATGTTACAATTGTGCACTACGGTGCAACCTTTATTTGTCAATTGCCCAGCTGTAATTTGTTCACCCAGCATGCTATCTTTTATGGAGAGACACCACTAGTGAAACTACGAACCCCGGTCCATTTCCACACTGTTAAACAAACCACAACAGTTTCCTGCTCTCTTTACTTTCTTCAAGCATACACTGTTTTTCCACACTATAAGTCTAATCTTTGTTTTCAGCAAGACCGGTGAGATTGACAACCTCAGTGTACCGTTGGGGCAAAGTATTTTGATTGTGTTGTCTGCGGGTTCCACGTTGTTGCTGACACCGGTGAAGCGCCAACACCATCGTCAGTGGCATCAACCTTTCGAAGATTCTCTTTCTCCTACTGGATTGATAACCCTTGTTCTTAACTAAGGGGAAAACTCATACCGCTGTGCTCATCACACCCTCCTCTTGGGGTTCCCTACAGCAGCAATCAGATTCATGCGGGCATTACAACAAAATACATTGATCGTCATCCAACTTCATCTATGACTAATAATCCACCCTACGAATATCATCCGAACAAACGTTGGGTATTAAGTTGCAAGCAACAGATTATCACAGTAAGCGAAGTGCGTAATGTAAACAATGTAAACAAAGTAAACATCGTTGTTTTCTCCCTAATAGCAGCAACACATCCTCCATCCGTCACGTTTCTGTCACTCGAGCATAGATGCAAAGGAGGCATGAACCCACTATCGAGCATAAATACTCCCTCTTGGAGTTACTAGCATCTATTTGGCCATAGCATCTACTAACAACGGAGAGCATGCAAGATCATAAATAACATACACATGAAGACAACATGATAAATTGTTATTCAAGAGACATAGCATTCAATAATCATCGGATATCAGCAAACACAACATATAGCATTACAAATAAATGATCTCGATCATGTGAGGCAGCTCACAAGATCCAAACATGAGGCATAAAGAGGAGAGGACAACCATCTAGCTACTGCTATGGACCCGTAGTCCAAGGATTAACTACTCACGCATCACCCCGGAGGTGGGCATGGTGGTGTAGACCCCTCCGGTGATGATTTTTCCTCCAGGCAGGGTGCCGGGGAGAACTCCAGAACACTCCTGATCTTGGGTTGACAATGACGGAGGCCTCGGGCGTTTTTCGTGGAAAAGTGGTATATCATTAGGGTTCACGCATCGGGAGGAATATATGGGCGAAAGGGCGATGGCGGTGGTGCCCGAGGGGCCCACACCACCCCCAGACGCGACCCGGGGGGGTAGGCGCCCTATGGTGTGGCCCCCCTCGGGGCCATCTTCGGGACTCTGTGAAACCTTCAGGAATTCTAAGACTTTCGGGTTTCGAATTTTCCAATTCTGATAATATTTCCAGAACAACTTTTCTGAAACTAAAAACAGCAGAAAACAGGAACGGGCTCTGTGGCATCTTGTCAATAGGTTAGTCCCGGGAAATCGATAAAAATGACATAAGGTGTAAGAAAACATGTAGCATATGGCATGAAAACAACATAGAATATCCGAAATTAAGGATACCTTTATGACGTATCAATCTCAATGGCGGTGGAGTTGCCAGATAGTAGGAAAACCCTAGCTAGGGTATTAATCTTTTGTTCTTGGGCCTTGGTTGTACTTTTGCTTATTTTATCCGTTGTTCTCGTTGTCTAATATAAGTCCGATTCAAAATATTTAAAGACGTGTCTCGATCGGGTGCTTGTGCCACTTAGGATGTGTTTCTTAAGCAACGGAATTAGGTCACAAACATTTTCCTATTTTTTTTGGTTCAACATTGTAAACTCTAATGGTTTTGTAGTTTCTAACTCGGTGTCTCGACTGAACCAGTTAAATATTAAATTGAATAAGATGTCACATGATGTAACAACTAGAGAGTAAACTGTAGCCAAAAAATTAACTCATATAGAACTTACCACAAATGTACAACTACAACTAAATGAAATTAGTTCAGGAAGTTACAAATGCCTGCCGAAATCCAATGGCTCACTGTTTTCTTAAATTCATCACCAAGCAAAACATGCTTTAAAGTGGTCGATATGGTGCGATAAAAAAAATAGTCTTAGTCACGACAATCAAACGACTAATGCCAAAACCCTAAGTCAGTTGGAATACAAACTGATCGAGACAAGTAAGTTGTAGTCGAACATGTGGAAAAATAGGATTTCTATGTTGAGAAGGCAACCCTCAAGTGCCTTCGAGCTGGAGTTGATTCCGGATCGGAATTGTCCTTTGCCCTCAACCAATCTCCCTAACATAACAGACTAAGAAATGTTTCGAAGGCCCCCCAACTAACATACTTTATTGCAAAGTTTCTCTGGTTTGGTTAATGCTTGTCCCAAGAGGTGTGTTTTTGCATTTTTGTAAGCACTTTAGGATTTATTATAAACTATCTATATTATTTACTTGTAAATGGTAGTTCATTAGCAATTTACCTGTTTTTTGTTTTTCGGTAGATGGATTGATGGTGGATCTATATTTTTAATTGTGTGAGCGACGAGTACTTCGATGGTGTCCCAATTTTTGGAATACGTCAAACATGATAGAAGGAGATGAGGGACAACTTGATTTCTTGTCCATAATTTGATTGCCAAAATTGAGAACATCCACTAAAAGTACATATGGCGACACTCTTAAATAAGGGTTTCATGTTGGGGTGCGAGTGTTGGAATTATTACGATGAAGCTGAGTGAACAAATCTCTTCGTAAGTTATGAGACGAAAAAAATGACATGACATCCACAAGGGATTAATGCAACTACGGACTTTTAGAAGGGGCAAGAACATTATAGTTTGAGTAGAGGCTCCTCGCATTTAGTTTTCATATAGCTAAAGTGCATGGTAAAATTAATTAAAAATACCAAGCAACATATACAATACCACATATGTGATGTCCTTATAGTAGATAAATATCACATGCACGAAATGCCACCCATTTTCTTTTTTTTGCCGCATCCCATTTGTCGGTAGTTTTAGGGGGTGTGTTGTATTTGTATGCCGTGTGTAGTATAGAAATTAATAAAGTAAGCATTGTTTTTTTTGCGTGTATTCTTCTTTTTTCAGGGTAAAAGTAAGAATTGTTTGACTATATAAAGCACTAGCAGTAGTAATTACTCCCTCTGTTCCAAATTAGATGACTCACACATAAATGTATCTAGACAGATTTTAGTACTTTTTTTTAAGAAACACAGTACAGACGCAAGCGCTCATATACACACGCATACACTAACCCCTATGAACCACACACGCACACTCTACCCCTATGAGCACCTCCGAGAGACCGAGCCGACGTGTCTTGAGATTGACTACTAGATACATCTATTTAGGAGTCATCTAATATGGAACGGAGGGAGTAAGTATGAGAATAATTCTTCAGGATAGTGTGAGCCCAGATTAATATTTTTTTTATAGGGAACCCGAGAATAATATTTTTTTATAGGGACAAGAAAGCTTGTAAAAGGCGCTGCAGGCCACTGCCGGTGCAAAGAAGCCCAATGGATACACCTGGGCCACTATTTCCTTCCTCGACCAGGCCTAGGCAAAGACGCAGTTACGCTCCAAAGAGCCGCAGAAACGGAGCCGCAAGGCCCAGGTGCCGCCCCCTACATATACCGACCCCCACTCGTCTAGGGTTTCTCCCTCAAGCCGCGCTCCGCCTCCCGTTCTTCCTCTGCAAAACCGCGGCGCCGCCATCGTCTTCGTCTCCGCCTCCGGCCCAGCGCGCCCGTCACCATGGTGAGAATCCCCGGTCGAGCCCGCGTCATCTACAGTCTAGTTTCACCTTACAGTAATCTGACGCCTCTTTTCTCCCTCGCTCGCAGATCATATCGAAGAAGAACCGCCGCGAGATCTGCAAGTACCTCTTCCAGGGTGAGCCCCTCCTACCTTTCTCTCCTCTCCTGCGCTCATCAGCGCCATTTGTTTGTTCATAGGTCGTGATTGCGGTCCGGTTGCTATCTCCGTAGTGTTCCTGGTCCGATTTGTTCGATTTCACACGGTAGGGTTTTAGGTTGCTTAGTCCGAGCCCACGAGCCGATGCACCTTGGGCAATAGGTGTGGTTACTGGTAGAACGAGACGGTCATATTTGCTAATCATTCATCCGTGATGCCAAATAGAACATACACATTACAGTATAGTTAGCATGTCACAACCTCTTGCAATTCTGTACGCCCACACGATGCTTCACCTTGTGATGATGGACTGGAGCAATCTTACTGAATTTCATATGTTCTGTGTGCAGAGGGAGTCTTGTACGCTAAGAAGGACTACAACCTGGCCAAGCACCCGCAGGTCGATGCCTCCAACCTGGAGGTCATCAAGCTCATGCAGAGCTTCAAGTCCAAGGAGTACGTGAGGGAGACCTTCTCGTGGCAGCACTACTACTGGTACCTCACAAATGATGGTATCGAGTTCCTCCGCACCTTCCTCAACCTGCCGTCGGAGATCGTGCCCAACACCCTGAAGAAGTCTGCCAAGCCCCCGTCCCGCCCCTTCGGTTCTGGACCACCAGGCGACCGCCCCAGGTGAGCTTTGCTATTTCTTTACATTCTTAGTAGCTTCTGTTGCTGTTAGAATGTACCTCGTTGATCATCTGTCTACTTTCCTTGCATTACGTAGATTTTGATTAGTCTATTGAATTCTGATGGTTGTTCACTTTTGGTAGTCGATGATGATTGTGGTAGTTCCGCTAGAGCATTCTGTTAGCCAAAATGAATTTAACTGATGAGATTATTTCTTTTTCATTTGCATATCTCTGACTTGAAAATAACTATGATATGTTTTAATGCTCACTGCCAATCTATCTACCAATTTTATAATGGATGTTTGTTTTCATGTTATAACCAAACATGCGAATTGGTTTTATTGTTCAATTCCTCCCTAAATGATTTGTAACTTCAAACCTGAAGTGCTTACTTTTCGTAAGCAAGTTAATATGAGCAGTCTGAGGTCTAATTGTTTGATTGCATAAATCTGTTTTCTAATTTTGAGATGTCTTCATGTTCACTAATAGTTTTTTCTTATTTGACAGGGGCCCACCTCGATTTGAGGGTGACAGGCCCAGGTTCGGTGATAGGGATGGTTACAGAGGAGGCCCACGTGGTGCTCCTGGTGATTTCGCTGGTGAGAAGGGTGGTGCCCCTGCTGAGTTCCAGCCATCTTTCAGGGTAAGATCTCCAATTATTGTTCTTACATTGCATTTATTCTGGTTGTGATCAAATTTGGTGTAGTTGTACTTCACATTTATTCATGGCATCATTAGGTTTCTAATCATTGCATATAGTTGCTGATTGAGCTTGTGATTCTCACATTCTACATTGAGCTGTTATTCTCATTTATTCCAGTATCATAGAGCTGCCTTGCTCCATTGCATGCTTCATTGATTATCTCTATCGTAATCTTATTTGTGTCTCATCGAATATCCGCTGCTTATATTTGTACACTTGCCTGTTGATCCTTATAGTGTTGTTTGCTTATATTTCTGATTTTCCACTAGCTTGATCATAGCTCAGCTGTGTTCAGTTTTGTTTGCCTACCAAGATAGAGATGCTTTAATGGCACTTATCAACTCAAAGTCTTCCTTTTTGTGAGCTAATCTGTTACCCCTGTCTGTTTGTCTGTTCAGAGTGGTGGCGATGGTGGCAGGCCTGCCTTTGGCCGTGGTGGTGGTGGCGGGTTCGGTGCCAGGGGGCCGGCAGCCATGGAGTGAAGAAGCCATACCTGCGCCGGTGCAAGCACCCTGTAGCTTTTCAGATCCAATTGTGCACGGGGTGTTGGTCTCTGTTGATCTTTGAATTCCGCGAATGATGATGCGATTTTGTTTAATCAAACTGTAGCTGAGGTTGTCAAGACGTTTTATGTTGGTAGGCCTGAATCTAAAAGTGGTCAACTTGTTATTCAGTCATGTTTAAGCTACTTTTCTTACAGTGGCTTTCTGTGGGATTTACATTTTCTTTTTTCAGTATGTTGAATGTTCTGTGTTCCTAGATTATTGCCCTGCTGCTAATCTGTGCATAACTGAATTGAATCAAACACACCGTCTCTGAAAATTTACAGCGATTCGAATCTAGAATTTTGTGATGAAATTATTGGATAGCAATTCGTATGATCCTAAACAGTTTACTCTTCTAAACCTACAAAGCATTCTGTCAATGCTTGACTCTGACTCAACTTTGTCACCACAACTCTTTGAAGGTTGGTTTCACTTCCACATTGCATCTCTAGCAATTTCGTAAATTTCTTTACTCTGAAAGGATAAACTTTCCAAATTCCAATCTCGAGCTCATAAACTCTATTTCATCACGCATGTGTGGGTTGCTGTAGATTAGCATTTCAAAGTATCTGCTAGTCCTTATGATTTTGTATCATGAAATTAGTACCAGGCAAAAGTATCAGAGTTTATGCATCTTATCCTTGTGGAGCAAATCACCGATGCAGATTTCTTTGTTAAATACTGCACATAGCTGGTGTGTTAAGAGTACCAGGCAAACTATCAGAGTATATGAATGTTAAGAGTGAAAGGGCAAATGGCAAAACGATTAAGTTTCTTAAAATTTGTTCCCCATAGCCCAGGCTGCCCTGCGAAACACGTACAAAGTAGTGTGGAGACATGATAACTGCATCTAGCCACTGAAGTAAGACGAGTACCTACCAGAACCTAGGACTGCCCATAATGATCTCACGCAGAGATATTGCGACGGTTTTTCACTGGTAGCCCAGGGACACTCCCGAGCCTCAACAGCTGAACAGCCGCGATAAGTTTTCTTCACCCAAGTGAAGTTCATTAGCGAATGTCGTAACCCAGCAGCGCATTATTTGTCGAAGGGCGGCGGCGGGCCGCCTCGGGCCTGGGTGCCTGCAGAACTGGCCACAACAATCTTGGAGCAGGCAACAGCAGCAGACGAGGTAGAAGCTGCACAAGAAGTATTCTGTCAGAGCTTCAGAGAATCAGAGGAAGAAAGCTAAACGCCTAATATATGCTTCAAATCATTATTATATATTGCACTTTGATTTTGTTGACCGCTGAGCCACTAACCATATAGCTGACTGGATTGCGCTTTTCTTTTTGAGGTGTAAACTGAATGTTATTATTAGTTCTCAAATGTAAATTTCCATTCTTTCTTACTTGTCTTTTTCTTGGCATGTCTTTATTAGTTAGCTCAAGATTTAACTTACCAGGACCTGAAGAAGCCACCAAACCCGGGACCAACATTTGACACCCTCTCGACGGGAACATCGACGCATATTCAAAAACAGCAATCCGCTTTGGTTATACACATGTGGGACAAAGCCCAATGTCTGATTATAATATAATAAAAGGAAAAGTTACGAGAACCATTGGCTCCATGGAAGGTCCATAGGGAAACAACAATAATTAAACAAAGCCAATGGGCTTTTATTTCGTATGATACAATCCTCTAGATCTCGGGTCTTTAATGTTGAGAATTATAACTCTGAAAATGTATTTCTATATACCAAACTCACTTGAATTAAAGAAATTGCATTGATTATACAATTTTGGAAAAAAAAATGTTTACTGAGTTCTTATGGTTTTCTTTTGATGTTATCAAATACGCCTTTAAGTCTGTTTGTTTGAGAAGTTTTTTTTGCGAAATAAAATTATTTGTTTTCTTATTCATAAAATTTAATAGGAGACATCATTTTAATTTGAAAACATGAAAATTCTAATCACCGATGAGTATTCCAAAACAATGTTGTCCATGCAAGCGTAGTCATGTTTCGTGACACGAAAATCACAACAAGTGAGAGAGAGCTTATAATTATTGGGTTGAATACTGGGTTTAGTATGGAAATAGTTAAATCATTGGAATAAAATTATATACCTAAAGTATTAGGTAGTATGAGAATGCTGCAAGGAACGAAACCTGGTAGCTAGGGTTTTGGGGTGCAATAAAAAATTATTAATGATATGAATTGAAGTTCATTGGTGATTGATTAAATCTTGAAACTGTGTATCATTCAAGAATGTTGTACAAAACTTTGTGCCATATAATTCCATGTAGTCATATGAAAAACTAAATTTTCAGCGAGAGAGTACAATGAAGAATGGGGGATGGAGGGAAGAGAGAAAAATATATACATTGAAATATCACTACCTATGATTAAAAGTAAACGACTATGTACAATATGTGACATGTTATTTTTCGGACAATATCAGAATATCTATTCCCCCTAAATTAAAAGAGGTCACACATGTTATATTTTTCATCTACCATAGTATTCATGATCGTAATAGGATGATACGATTTAGATTTACATCTTTACAGTATCTATGAAACCACAAATTTAGTTCTTGAACATATTCAATACGCTTAAGAAAATGCCCACTTTGCTAGTTGAATACTAAAAAGACAACCGAAAAAGGGTAAATATCCACTCTCACTCAAGGAGTAGTGACATGAGGCAAACATATTTTTCTAACAATTGAGCACTGAGAAAACCATCCCCTAAAACAAGAGTACCAGGAAAACCGGTGGATAATAATCCAAATAAAGCTAAATCTATCCCTCGGTCCAATAAATGGAAACAAGGCGAATGTTTCAAAATCAGAGCAATTGGAGTTACTGAATTTAGCATTAACAAGGAAATCAGCCCAAAAGCATATGGGGTGTTGGGGAACTCGGGCCTTCGATGGGGCTCTCTTCGGTGTGGCTCATTAAGAGCCAGGCCAATCCCCACATTTGACTTAAGGTGGACAATTATATCTCTATCCATTCGGTCTATATAAGCGCATTCAGTCTATGCATGCAAGTACTCAACCATTGTGCGCTACTGGTTGAAAAAAAGATT
The DNA here is from genome assembly GCA_028641055.1 of Alopecurus myosuroides. Classification (NCBI taxonomy): domain Eukaryota; kingdom Viridiplantae; phylum Streptophyta; class Magnoliopsida; order Poales; family Poaceae; genus Alopecurus; species Alopecurus myosuroides. Next base: position 31,001,690 of record CM054058.1, read on the forward strand.
AAGAAAGAGTTTCATCTTTCCCATGTCAATTTTACTCTATGCATTCTGTGTACTTTTGTTGATCATAGATTAGCAGTGTTCAGTTATGGTTTCCTACCATGTAAAACATCATTCCTTCATTAATATTGCACTTATCAATGCAAAGTCTTCCTCTACGTGAGCTAATCTATTACCCTTATCAATGCAAAGTCTTCCTTTTGTTATAGCCTTGAATTGGCTACGGAAGCTGCATGTTCGATACAATACATGTTACAGTTCTAATCTGTTTTTTTTCGTCACAGCTTGTGTGTAATTTCATCGATTGCTCCCTTGTACAAATATGAAATATATGAAATCGAATTGTTCAATACCTTTGAATCATGATTTGAAGGGGTAAATTATTCAACTAAATATCGTAAGAAAATTATCACGAGACAGCAGAGCTAGCTTAATTATGTCGTCTGTGTTTACAGGCTCGGAAGATGGCAATAAAGCTGAGAGAAGAGACTACCCAGGAGCTGGAGATGAGACAGAGCATTGCTACGAGAAACAGAGCATCTACTTTTATTTCTCTTCCTAGAAACAGAGCATTGCTGACAGTTTGTCCATCTTGAAAGAAATGCTAATCGCAAGGTAGTTATGCAACATGTTGGGACTGAGTTTGCATTCTGTTTCACAAGAAGGTTTGCAAGACTCGACAGATTGTATTGCATAGTGTGATACAGGTTTTATACAGGAGAATCAGGTCGTGGATAAGCACGAGCAGAGGCACGCGCAGGTGCATGCACGGCATGCTAGAGAGTAGGCCTAGTGGTTACAACGGTACACGACTGAGTCGTTCAACACCCCCCCGCAGTCTGAACCGCATTCGGATGAATGTTCAGACTGGATCTAAACTCCGTGAATACAGAACTTGGTAGCCCCTTTGTAAAGACATCGGCGAACTGCGACGTTGTAGGAACATGTAGCACCTTAGCTTCGCCCAAAGCGACGCGATCACGAACGAAGTGGAGGTCGATTTCGACATGTTTCGTCCGCTGGTGCTGAACTGGATTGGACGCCATATAAGTTGCACTGATATTGTCGCAGTAAACCACTGTAGCCCGTCCAGGCGGTCGACGAAGTTCAGAGAGGAGCTGTCGTAACCAGCATGATTCAGCAACGCAATTTGCGACTGCCCGATACTCCGCTTCGGCACTGGACCTTGAGACCGTCGGCTGCCTCTTGGAAGACCATGACACAAGGTTGGAGCCGAGGAAAACGCAAAAGCCGGAAGTAGACTTGCGTGTATCTGGACAGCCTGCCCAGTCGGCGTCTGAATAAGCAATGAGATCAGTGCTGGATTGTGTGTAGATCTGCAAGCCGTAGTGCGAGGTGCCCTTGAGGTAGCGTAAGATACGTTTGACAAGGGTGTAATGAGCATCACGGGGGGCGTGCATAAACAAGCATACTTGTTGAACAGCGTGGGAAATGTCTGGACGGGTTAGGGTTAGGTATTGGAGGGCTCCGGCTATGCTACGGTAATGAGATGGATCAGGGAAGGGAGAGCCATCAGTAGCGGATAATTTGGGGCGTGTATCGATGGGAGTGGAGATAGGGTTGCACTGAGTCATGTTGGCGCGCGCAAGGATATCGAGCGCGTACTGTTGTTGACATAGGAATAGGACATTGGAGTTACGGGTGACAGAGATGCCAAGAAATTGGTGTAAATCTCCTAAGTCTGTCATCGAGAATTCAGTTTTGAGTGAGTGGATGATGGAAGTGAGAAGCTGGGTAGTGTTGGCAGTGAGGATGATGTCGTCTACATAAAGTAATAGGTAAGCCGTGGATGAGTTGGTGTGTAGAACAAAGAGAGATGAGTCGCATTTGGATGATGTGAAGCCTAGTGAAAGAATAAAGGTCTGAAAACGCTGAAACCACTGGCGGGGGGCTTGTTTCAGGCCATAAAGCGACTTCTTGAGATGGCATACGTGGGTGGGGACAGTAGAATCAACAAAGCCAGAGGGCTGTTGACAGAAGACTGTCTCATCGAGAGAGCCGTGAAGAAAAGCGTTCTTCACGTCCATTTGGTGTATAGGCCAGTTTTGGGTGGTGGCTAGGCTGAGTACAACACGGATTGTGGCGGGTTTCACAGCGGGACTAAATGTCTCATCGTAATCAATACCTGGTTGTTGACTGAAACCTCTGACGACCCAACGAGCTTTATAACGCGCCAACGTGCCATCAGAATGCAATTTGTGGCGAAACACCCATTTTCCGGAGACAACATTTGCACCTGCAGGTTGAGGAACCAAACACCAAGTATTATTCTGCATTAAAGCCGTATACTCATCGAGCATTGCATTGTACCGATTCGGATCTTTGAGAGCTGATCGGTACGTGGTGGGGATAGGGGAGATAGGGGAAGTGGTAGTGTGCAGTGAGAATAAACGCTTTGGCATGAGATAACCTCCTTTGGCACGGGTGCGCATTTTGTGTGGGTTCTCGGGTGGCCGTACCGGAATGGCACCACGAGGCAGAACATGTGCATGGGGTGGCGACGGGGTGGACGTAGCGGGGCTGGTTGGCGCGTGAGACGAGGGAGATGCGGAAGCTGGTGCGGAAGGAGCGGATCCCGGAGGCGATACGATCGGGTGGGAGGGTTGGGATGTTCCCGAGGAGGATGTGGTCGGGGAATATTGCGGGTGGAAACCCGTAGTGGGGGGACCGGATGGGATGGACGCGGCGGGGCTGGGGACAGGTGGCGAGTGCGGGTGGGCTGAAGGCTGGTGGGCGCGGAAAGAGAGGGGGATTTGGGTGGCAGGGAGGATGGGATCCGGTGTGGCGTGAGGTGTGGGGGCTTCCGTGTGGTGGGTGGAGATGGAAAAATATGGGTATTGTGATTCATCAAAGCTGACGTGGCGGGAGGTAATGACTTTGCGAGATGCAAGATCTAGGCAACGATAGCCTTTCTGCTCGCATGGGTAACCAAGAAACGCGCATCGAGTGGATCTATGGGCTAGCTTGTGTGGCATGGTGGCGGATAGGTTTGGAAAACAGAGGCAGCCAAAATTTCATAAGTGCTCGTAGGTTGGATGTTTGCCGAGTAAGAGGAAATGAGGTGTAAGAAAATTAATGGATCGTGACGGGCGTATGTTGAGTAGGTATGTTGCGGTGTTTAGGGATTCAACCCAAAAGGAGTCCGGGAAGAGGGCTTGGGCGAGTAGAGTACGGAGAACGTCGTTGGTAGTTCGAATATGTCTTTCGGCCTTTCCGTTTTGGGGGGAAGTATGTGGACAAGTGAGGCGAAAGGAGATGCCATGGAGGCCGAAGAAGGAATGCAGGGACATATTGAGGAACTCACCTCCGTTGTCACATTGCACGCATTTTGGAACGACATGAAATTGGGTGTGGATGTAAGTGATGAAGCGTTGGAGGTGAGAGCTTGTATCGGATTTTTGGCAGAGAGGAAACGTCCACGAGTAGTGAGAGTGGTCATCGAGCACAATGAGGTAATATTTGTATCCGGAGCAACTAGGAACAGGTGAGGTCCATAAATCGCAATGGAGCAATTGAAAGGGAGCAGTGGTAAATGACATAGAGGAAGGAAAAGGTAAACGAGTGCTTTTTCCTAATTGGCATGCCTCACAAATGGGAGAGGGTGCAGTAGATTTATTACAAGAATTTGGAAATAACTTGCTAGCTAATCGGGAAAGGGTGTGTGCTCCGGGGTGTCCGAGTCTCCTATGCCAGAGATCACACGAAGAGGAGGCCGTGAGGGCTGCTGCCATCGTGGTGGAGCCATTGAGAGGGTACAAGTCGCCGGAGCTATTGCACCTCAGAAGCGGAACCTTGGTTGCGAGATCCTTCACAGTAAAACCAGAGGGTCAAACTCAATGGAAACAGAATTATCGGTGGCTAGCTTGCGAACAGAAATCAAGTTGGTGACAATATGAGGAGAAACTAAGACATTATTGAGAGAGAGATGGAGGGGAGAAACATGGGCGGAGCCAGTAGAGGTGACAGGTAAAGAAGATCCGTTGCCAACGACAATACGATGAGAAGGCGACTTTACTGAAGAATATTGCGAGGTGAGGTTACCTGAATCATTGGTGATGTGGTTGCTCGCGCCGGTGTCGAGGACCCACTCGGATGGGTAGGGGAGACCGGAGTTGCTGGGCGCGGAGGTGAACATCGCCTGGTGCTCCCACGAGGGCGTGGAGGGCGGCATCATGGGCATGGGCGGCGGCATCATCTGGTTGGCGGGGTAGCTCACGGTGTAGACGTGCGAGGGAGCGCCGGGCTGGGGGCCGAGGATGCTGCCGGCGTTGGGGGCCGAGAAGGAGGGACGCCAGTGCTGCTGGGGTTGCTGGTAGTAGAACCCTTGCGGCGGCTAATGGTAGTTGGGTTGCCAGCCGCGTCCACGTCCACGGCGACCGCGTCCGCTGCGGTGACCGCTGTTGTACCCGCCTTGGTAGCCGCCGTTGGGGGCGCTGTGGTAGACGCTAGGGTAGCCGCCGTTGTAGTGACGCGGGTCACCGTTGGTGTAGCCGCCACGATGGGCGCCGTTGTGGCCGCCGCGATGTCCGCCGTTGCCGGCGTGGCCACCGCGATCACCGCGCTCGGCGGATCGATCTCCGCGCGAATCGGAAGAGTTGTTGGCGGTGGCTTGAGCGACGAGCGCCTGGCTGGCGGCAGTCTTGGCCTTCTTGGCGTTGGAGATCTCGGTGAGCTGGAGGCGAGACTGGGCGTCGGCGAAGGACGGCAGTGCGGATCGGAGGCACTCGGCCTGGATCTCGAACCCCTCGCTGAGACCAGCGATCAGCTGCATGGTCAATTGGCGATCGGAGATGGGGTCGTCGACGTCACCGAGGTCATCCGCCAAGGACTTGAGGGCGCTGCAGTAGGCGGCGACGGACATGTCGCCTTGCCGGAGTTCATGGAACTCGGTGCGCAGATACATGGCGCGGGCGACCTTGTTGGCGGTGAAGAAGGCAATGATGGCATGCCAGGTGTCGAACGCCGTGCCGTCGTTGGTGAGGACGATAGCCTGCAGGTCATCGGCGATGGTTGCAAGAAACCATAGGGAGATCGTGACGTCTACCTTACGCCAGACGTCGTCGGCAAGGTGCTCGTCGGTTTCCTCCTCGACATGATGGCGAGAATTGTAGCGGGTGAGGAGGTAGAGGATTGTGCTGCGCCATTTGCGGTAGTTCTTGCCGGAGAGCTGGACCTGGTATGGGATATAGTGGGTGATGTTGATTCCGAGAATGGAAGAGGCAGAGGGAGGGAGGGCAAGAGCGGTTTCAGGAGGAGAAGCCATGGCGAGGGAATTGCTCATAGAGAGGGTACAGGTGAGGAGCAAGGCTCTCATACCAAGAAGGTTTGCAAGACTCGACAGATTGTATTGCATAGTGTGATACAGGTTTCATACAAGAGAATCAGGTCGTGGATAAGCACGAGCAGAGGCACGCGCAGGTGCATGCACGGCATGCTAGAGAGTAGGCCTAGTGGTTACAACGGTACACGACTGAGTCGTTCAACATCACATGCTGGTTTGTGAAATGTAACAAGGTACTACCACCAAGTAGAGCAGAGCCCTAATACTTGCATTTGGCCACTGAAAATAACATGATTACCAGTAACTAGGTAAGGCTGCATACTTAGGCCGCCCGCGCCTGGGTGATCGAAGAATAGGCCACATAAATCTTGGAGCAGACAACAGCAACAAAGAAGGTAGAAGCTGCAGAAAAAGCATTCCGTCAGAGATTCAGAGAATAAGAGGAAGAAACCTAAACGTCTAAGTGTATTCTTCGCCATTATATATTGCACTTTGAGTTTACCCCTGGACCACTAACCATCTAACTTTTTGATTGGGCTGTCTTATTCCTTTTTAGGTGTATAAACCGAACGAGTTGATGGTTTTTAGTGGCCAAATGAAAAAAACAGCACATTTTTATTACTTAGCTGAAGATCCAACTTACCAAGACATGAGAAGCCACCAAACCTGGGACCCTGCGAACCAGGGCCACCCACAAATCCAGGTCCGCCAGGTGGTACCGGACGCCACCCCCCAGGGCCTCCCAAACCTGGGTCTCCAGGCCCATGCGGTCCCATTCCGCCAACAAAAGCTGCTGCTGAATGCCAACTACAAGCTTCACAAGAACTCAGCCAGGACAGAATCCTTCTTCAGAGCACAAACCAATACTTGGTACAACAGTTCTTCGAAGTGAAGAAATCATACAATTACAGACGTACAGTGAGAAACCTAGATGCTGTTCCATGGATCATCTGCTACTATGAATCCTCTGCTTACTCTTGCCTTACAATGCCACACCGCACCAAATAGTTTCAGGTGAAGAGACTCCTCGATCCCTAGTTTCATATCACATACACATATATGGACTTGCTTTTACAACCTTTTCTTATGAGGGAAACTCGCTTTTACAACTTATATTCTGAAGGAAAATCATCAGAGTGAGTCTCAACTTACTATAAAACATCGTGGCCTGGTGCTGTCCTGCATGAGACATGGATATAATGTGAAACCTGAGCCAGACGAAGGCAAAATTTTCTTGTGCCTTTTAGTAAAAAATTGTTTATTGACCTTAATCCTTAAAATGTGTAGAAGGCACAAGGGAAATAAAAAACAGTCCATTCCATACAACGCAACAGAGAAACAGAGTCACGATGGAAGCACACAAGAATATTTATAGATTTTCAGGTTGCAGTACCCATCCTTTCTACAAGAATACTAAAACTCCTCGGAAGTTGGTACAAGAGAAATATAACCATGCCCAATTTTTGTTTTGACTGTGAGATTATTAGTCCCCATTTCATTGAGAAGTTGCCTACAATGTGACCATTTAATTTGACTGAGTTGTTCTCCAAGCTATTTTAATAATCAGATGCAGCTCGCAAGTGAACAAAGAGGGAAATCAGCCTATTTTCATCATCAGCTATAACAAACGAGGGTTTAAGCAGGTAACTCCCTATTAACTATTAAGAAGACCACTAGATAAAAAAATATAAAGTCGATTATTCAGTTTAAGAATTAAAGTCTCAAGGCATATCTATCTATACTTCTTATTAAGCAAAACCCACTAACATGCATTAATTATTTTTCTATCTCAACATGCAACCTATCCACATCTTCCATTATCCTAGCCAACCAATTGTCCATGTCATCTATACTAATATTAATTAATTACTACATGCAACCTACACATTATCCACATCATCCATTCTCATAGCCAATCAATTGTCTATGTCATCTCCGCTAATATTTATTAATTAATACATCCAAACTACACATTATCTATTTATTAAACCATCCAATTATTTATATTAATAATATTATTAAGATCCGAAAGAGCGTAGAGTTTAGGCTCTCTCCTTTCTCGTATGGTCACTTGATGTATCCATTGGTTGCCACGTGTTTTAAGCCTCCCCGTTTCTATAGATGGCTTTGCCGATCGTTGTGTGTTGGGTTCGTCGCTGCGTTGCGTTTGTGCTCCACGTCGATCTATGTCGTGCCTTAACCAAGAAACACGTCGCACCGCTCTGACACGCCATCTCCACGCGTGACGCGTGCCCTCTCTCGAGAACTCTCTCGCGCCGCCTGAGCTCCATCGTGCTTCGAGGAAGCTGCCCTGAACTCTCTCTGTTCCGAGTCCCCCTGTAGTCGTCAGCCTCTACCTATGGAGTCTCGCCGGCCCGGCGCCGCGGCCGACTGGTCGTCTCTGCGTGCTCGGCCGGCCTTCCCATGCGCTTCTCTGGCCAACGCCCCTAGGCAAGGAGAAGCTGGAGTAATCGATCTCCACCTCCACCCGCCCCCTCCCTTGCCGGCTGCCGGATTCCCGCCGACTGCTCTAATCTATCCCCATCCGGAGATCCTTATGGTGTCGGCCTCCTTTTTCACGTCCCCTACCAAGGGATTCTTGCAGGTTCCTACCACCCGTATTCGATTCATCCCCTTCTCCATATTGCAGTACTGATTTTTTCACCAATCTTCCTATTTGTACAGAACTCGAGATTTGGGCTTCTGAACCCATCGATTTTGGATGTGCAGGAACCTGGCCAGGGACGACATGGGCGGCCATCAGGAATCCGTTGCCGCCGCGCTCGGCGTCTCTGCTTTTGTTCCCCGATCTCTGGCGCGCACGACGTCTTCGCTTTGACCGGATAATCCAGAAGCCCAAACGAAATCCCGACCACCTCCCGAGTGCAGCCCTCGAACAGCCAGCGGCGACGAGGACGGCGGCTTGAAGTTGTTCCGGTGGCCGCCGCGACGCCTCCATGGTGAGCGAGCAACCCGCCCCCTCGCTTTTCAGCAGTGAACTGCCTCTTCGTCGTGCCCCTTCTCTCTCCCATGAGACGCGGATCGGAAAAATTTGGTGTGGGGCTGCACTGTGCCCTACACCCCCATCGCCGGCCGGCTCGCGGCGGACAAGGACGCCTTGAGCATCGCGTGTACCGGCGAGCGGGTTGCCGTATTTGGCATCCAAGGCGAGTTGTGTGATGGCGGATCATGATGGGCTCCTCGACGGAGCTTCCTTTTCAACGACCGTGGCGTCGGAATCTCCGAAGCACAGACTTGGGGATTCATCCGCATGTTCTCCTGCTGCATCAGGGATGGAGATGGAAGCGGAGATTGACATGCTAGATTTTGAGGAGGTTGGAGAACCACGGCTCCATCCCGGACAAAGAGGAGCCCGCCTACTTCGACGACCCCTGGTAGGGGTTCATTGCAGCCGTCGTCTTGCCGACCAAACCGAACAACACCCCGCTTGGAGGCCGCCGTATCCACTGAAACCCGCAGGTACGCAGTACTTTCTATCTTGGTTAGGCTGGTGCCAACGCAGGCTGTAGGGGCGGGCGGTAGTGGGCTTACCGCCCGGGGCGAGGCGACAGCGGGCGAGAGCGCGGGCGGTAGGCGCCGCCCGGGCGCCAGCCAGCTCGCCCGGCGACAGCGGGCTACCGCCCGGCTTACAGCCCGCGTTGGCGGGGCGATAGCGGGGCGAAAGGGCGATAGCGGGGCGAGAGGGAGGCGATAGCGGCGCTAGTGGGGGCGAGAGGGAGGCGAGAGTGGAGGCGAGAGTGGAGGAGAGAGAAGTGAGAGTGGCACTATAGACCGTGCACTGGCACCGTGGGGCGAGAGTGAGGTGAGAGTGGGGGCGAGAGTGAGAATAAAACTGACGTGGCGAGGAGAGAGTGGGGCGGTGCATTGGCACCAGCCTTACGATTCGATTGTGTCGGCACTGATTTAGTCGACCAAATTGTGTATGATAATGAAGTGTCAGAAGCCAATCTGAATCTCCCTCGGCATTGAATATAAATGGATGCAAACTAGCTTTTCTTTTTTTTGCCTTTTCTCTTCCTTTATGCTTCACTTTCGAAGATCAGAAATCCAGCTGCTGTTGGCATTTGAACTTTGTTTATGTGTTTTGTAAAAATAATTTAATTTAATCAGCGCATTCGACATGCATTTGGTCCCTGTGAAACACTATCTTACTCAATTTAAAAAAAAAACTGTAACTGACACCCCGGTGTTTCTTTTTGGTTTGTCATGTGCTCGGTCGAGCACTCGAGCCTGAGTACACTAAAGCTCGCGGTTTGATTTTTGGTTCGTGTGTGCAGGGACGGTGAGTCGGACATGCGGGAAGGCCGGGGATGGCAAGGTGTCTTCGGAGGAGCAGGGAGCGATGGTGTCTTCGGAGGAGGACAAGCATCTGCCCATCAGTAACATCCACATCGTTATCATTGTCGTGTTATAGACAAGTCCAGTTTCTTGCTTTCTTTGCAGCTAACTATATATGCAACAGATTTTCTGTTTAAGTCAGTTTCCTTGGCAAGACAAGATACAAATTTTGCTACCAGAGATAGGTTAATTGATAACAAGGTGAAGGGTGGATAGTTCATCTCCAGATATATCGGCAACAAATGTTTCTCAATTATAAATATGATTTTTCTGTTCCATTGTCCATTACTTAAGCTTAAATTTCTTCATACAGCGTGTAGATCGTTTCCCTCTAATTTTGTTGTTCTTGCGGACTGTTCCATTTGTCTCCTAAGCTCTTGCTTTTCTCTGTTTAGTATTGAGATAAATAATTCATGTACTGAGTGAAGGGTGTCATTCTCACATTCACTATGTGCTTACTGTAGCACGTTATGAAACTAGCAGGAGGTTTAGATGTAGTCAGAATTCAAAATGTTATGTTTATTTCAAGTGAAAAAACTCTTGCAAATTGGTTATCTCTCATTTTCTACATAGTTAGTTTTCACTTTCAGTTGACAAATGGGGCTAACCGTTCACAGGCATTGAACATTTACCCCATGTGTTCTTTTTTCAAAATTTTGTTCATTGACTTCATATTATGAATGCTTTCTTATGGCTCCTTTGCACGTTGAAAATTAAACAATAGTGATGCTGCTTACTGTAAGCACAACTTATCAATTCAGTAGTGCTACCTGGTTTATTTTTCTATTAAGTTATCACATTTTGTTAGATGTGGTGTTTAAGCATTCCTTTTGAGGCGGCTGTAAGCCGATTTGCAGGCTGATACCATGTGCTTAAGTTCCAATCTTGGTTTTCCATGTGGATTTTTCATCTAAGTATCTAGGAGTGACTTGTGTTTCAAGTTTTTATATTTAAGATTTTAGTTCCAGGTGCTGTTTCTTCGTGACATTTTGTTTTGCTATCTCATCCATAATGGGTTACCTGGTATATTAGGGAGCTAGAATGGCATCAAGCCCCAGTTTGGAAATTTCTAAGCATTTCATCCTCTTGACCTTCCTAATCTATGTGGGATCCAGTAACACAAGAAAAAATATAGATTTTATGGCAGGTGGTGAATTATATGCAGATATAATTTATACATATACAAGTGAACCTGTTGGTCATACATCATCGTCAAAGTGTATAATGGGTAGATATGCCTAGATTTACACATTAGAAGGTAACTGAATCTCTAGATACTGCAGCATACTTTTATTCAACCACTCATATAATCATGTGACACTGGAATTGACTTTATACTAAAAAACTATCTGTAATGGACTTTTAGTGAGGCTTATTTCAGCAATAATTGTATGTGTTTCCATTGGAAGTTAATTTCTGTTGGTACAACATATATGGTGGCACTGAGATTTCCATATACCTCATTGAACTCACAGTCGACGATAGTTTATTATCTAGGAAAACACAATGATCGGTCCTCTCATTTCTGAAATGTACTCCATGTGTCCATGCGTTCTTTTTTTTCGCGAAAACGCAAAAGCCTTGCGTTTCGATGCATTGATAGAAAAGAGAGTTTATGTACAAGCCTGAGAACAAGCGACCCCCCGCCATACAACTCAACCCACTACCTAGACTAGGGGAGAAGAAGCCCGAGGCCACGAGCTCCGGCGCACACCCACGAGCGGGCCTCGGTCCTGATAGTTCCTATCAAGGCGCCAACCGAGGGGCTACCGTTGTCGAAGACGATTGCGTTGCGCTGCTTCCAGATCCACCATGCCGTGAGCATGACCATCGAGGATGTGCCCTTGCGTAGCAGCCGAGGGGTGGACCCTAGAGTGCGCTTCCACCAGTTAACGAAATCATCTCCCACAACCGGGGGCGTAGCCGTAGATCGTATCCAAGAGAGCACCTCGTGCCAGATCGTGCGAGAGAATGGGCACCCAGTGAGGATATGGCCCATCGACTCGGGCGCCTGATCACACAGGGGGCATCGCACCGGGTGTGGTAAGCCACGGCGTGCCAGTCGTTCTGCCGTCCAGCAGCGATCTAAGCAAGCAAGCCACGACCTTATATAGATCGCTGTAATTAGAAAGGCATCTCTGTAATTAGAAAGGCATCTCTGCCGTCCATGCGTTCTTATCTATATAAGGTCATAAAAACATACAGAGATGCCTTTCTAATTAGCACGATCAACTTTGAAATGAATTTCCAATAAATATCCGTTAATTGATTATAAGTTCTTAATAATATATGTTCTCCATATAGTACTGACGAAATGTTTTGTGCTGTTGCCACTTCGGTGCTCGGTTGTAGAAGAACATGGGTAAAATTTCTATAGGAGTACACTATGTTGGATTTTACAGACAATATGTTGTCACTAAATTTTCTGAATCATATGTCTAGGCTAATAAAAGTAGCAGATTTTTTCTACAAAACTAAGTGAACACACATCCAGTAAGATTCAGTAAGATTGATATACTTAACTGTATATTAGTAGTACATTTCGGTCATTAATACTAATGCATTCTTTATCTCAGGGTGCTTAAGATTTCTTTGAATGGGTGGTGCTTCTCATATAGCTCTGAACTGCTAAATACTCCCTCCGTTCCAAAATGTAAGCCTTTTTAGCAAACTTTAGCTTGCTAAAAAGGCTTACATTTTGGAACAGAGGTAGTACATAGTTCTATTTTTGGGTAATCTTTGGACCTTTGTCAGTCCAAGGAGCAAATCCAGATCGGTGATAGAGGCGCCCGCAAATAACAACTCGATAAGTGACATTAGAGGCCAGGTTTCTGAACTTGATTTGGTCCAATTATGTGAGTTATGGTTGCAAGTAAGCAATATGGTATTAAGACCTGATGCTGAGGATCGGTTTTACTGGAAATTCACTGCATCCGGAATTTATTCAAGAGGTTCTGCTTATGCAGCTATGTTCCTTGGTCAGGCGTTGGCACTTAGAGCTAAGGAAATATGGCACTTTGATGCACCTCTGTCGGAAAAATTCATGCTTGGCTGGCCATTAACAATCGTTGTTGGACTTCCGACAGACTTGCACGCAGGGGACTGCAACACCAAACTCACTGCCCACTCTGCTACCAGGTGTAAGAGAAAATGCAACATCTGCTTATTACTGGCCCAGCCGCAAAAGAAATCTGGTTCCATGCACTGTCTCGTGATGAATAACATGTTGGAATTTTTACATGGGCTACTAATATGGGCTCACATGTCTAGCCCACTAAGCCCACTAAAAATTCTGAAATTGTCATGGCCCATTCATTAATAATGAGTGGAGTGAGTGGGACTAAAGTTTAGTCCCACATTGCTAGTCCGGAGAGAGTGGAACCATCTTATAAGGTGAGCCATTCTAGCTCATGTATGAGTAGGCAAGGCAAGAGGAGAGGTGTGCCACACGCGCTCCTCCGCCGTCTCGCCTCGCCACGACACGACACGACGAGAGCGTTTATTTTGTCGGTTGGAAAAACTTAATGAGTCATTAATTTGGTAATTAACGGACGCGTTAATTCCAAAACCGTTTCCGTTTCTTTTCTGGATCGTGGAGCCGAACCGACTCAGACGTGGAGTTACGCCCACGTCTCTCCCAGCCCGCATATAAATACGCGCATACGGTAAACCCTAGCTCGTCATATGGTTTCGCACCACCGTTCCAAAGCACTGCGTCGCCAATCAAGTCTTCTCCATCCCTCCTTCCGGCGTGCACCGCGAGAAGGGACAGCAGGCCTCCGGAACCCCGCCTCTTGTGATCCTGTACGGGAGAGGGGCGATCAGGTTTTTGGGGAGCGCACTCGCGCGACTGCTGACGGCGACTACTTCCCCAACGACGATTTCTTCCCCGACCTCGGCAACCTCTTCATCGACGACATGGCCGACGTGGACAACAACAACGGCGGTGCCGCTACCGCTCCATCGTACGTAACTCTATTCCAGATATTCCTGGAATTCTTATGTCTAGTTCTAGCTATAGATTGGATCAGTCTGTCTACTGTACTAGATCTAGATATTTGCATGATTACTGTATTTGCTACTGTCGCAATTCATCTGCTGCTATTTCGAATTAAATCATGTGCTAAATTGATAATATATTCAACAATCCAAAAACCTGATTATAGGCAATTTCTTGCACCTGCGTCGTCTGTCATTGCGGCGACAAGGCCAATCCCTTTCAAGGGTGTGGACTATAAGAGGTGGCGCACGAGAGCAGTGCTATGATTTCAAACCTTGCGCTGCTATGCGGCCACCAAGGGCAAGCCTGAGGGCGATCTCAATCCAGCACAGTTGGAGGCCTTTAAGAATATGGACACTATGTTTAAAAGTGCGCTCCTCGGTATAATTGATGATTCCATTGTGGATCCGTACATGTCGTTTGATAACGGCAAGGATATGTGGGCTGCACTCGAGGCCAAATTTGGGGCCTCGGATGCTGGCAGCGAGCTGTATGTCATGGAGCAATTCTATGACTACAGGATGACTGATGAGCGCTCTGTTGTTCAACAGGCTCATGAGATACAGTCACTCGCTAAAAAACTTGAGCACTTTAAGTGTATGTTACCGGACAAGTTTGTGGCCGGAGGCATTATTGCCAAGCTTCCATCTTCATGGAGCACCTTTGCTACTTCTCTAAAACACAAGAGACAGGAGTTTTTCGTTATGGACCTCATCGGATCTCTTGATGTGGAATAGAAGGCGAGAGCAAAGGATACACGTGCTCGGGTTGCCGAGGTAGGTTCTTCTGCTCATGTGGTACAGAAGAAACATTACCCGCCCAACAAGCCTAAATATAACAAGAAGAAATCCGAGGGTAAAGGCAAGCCCGATGGCAAGTTTAAGCCGTCGCACTCTACCAACTTCAAGAAGAGAAAGGGGTCATGTCACGTTTGCGGTGAACTGACCCATTGGGCTCCAAAGTGCCCTAAGCGTTATGAGCTGCAGCAGCAGGAGAACAGCGGCAAGACTGCTAATGTTGTCATGGCTGACACTGAGATGAAGGACTCTGGGTACGGTGTAGTTCCCACTATTCTTTCAGTTTGTCATTCACCTGAATGGTTAATTGACACAGGTGCCAATGTACATGTTTGTGCTGATGCTTCTATGTTCTCTTCTTATCAGGTCACAGGGACTTCCCCCGTGCTGATGGGGAACGGGTCACATGCTACTGTTCGTGGTGTTGGTACGGTCGATCTGAAGTTTACTTCGGGGAAGATCGTGCGACTGAAGAACGTTCATCATGTGCCCTCCATCAATAAAAATCTCGTCAGCGGCTCACGTTTATGTCGAGATGGTTTTAAGTTGGTTTTCGAGTCTAATGAAGTTGTAATTTCCAAGTATGGACAATTTATTGGTAAAGGCTATGAGTGCGGAGGCTTGTTCCGCTTATCCTTGTCAGATATTTGCACCAAAGTTATTAATAATGTTTGCCACGATAATGATTGTGATGTTTGGCATTCACGACTTTGTCACATTAATTTTGGTTGCATGACGCGGTTAGCAAATATGAGTTTAATTCCGAAATTCAGTACTATTAAAGGTTCCAAATGTCAAATGTGTGTTCAAGCTAAGCAACCTCGCAAATCTCATAAGACTGCGGAGGCGAGAGACTTGGCACCACTAGAATTTTTTTCTTTTTTTGATAAAGGGAAGTATATTAATATCGTGGAGATACAAATTACACCCGGCCTCTGCAACAACGCAATGGATGCACACAGCCGAAAGACAATAAAAAGAAGAAATAAAAAGAAAAGTCCCGCTACAGAGTTACAGTCCTCGCGGTATCCGCACAACCACCACCTAAACAACAGCTGATGTCCATCTCTTCGAAAACAACGTCTCCAAGAAGAACGGTGCCAGGCACAACCAATTAAGGCCAGACCTTGAGTTTTCACCCTGAAGATAATCCTCGCTTTCAAAACAACGGCTCCAAGAAGACCAGTGCCAGGCACAACCAATTAAGGCCAGACCTTGGGCTTTCACCCTGAAAGGTAGGACTTTGGACTTCACGCATGTTGTCGCCCCCTCTTACATACGGCTGCCACGGATCTTGTAACTCGAAGCCAGTTCCCCATCAATGCAAAGACTCCGAACACCGTTGATAGTCCTCCAATCTCGCCTTCGATGACTGAGCATTGTGACCGAATTCCACCGATCCAGCAATCTCCAGGCGTCGCCCATGGGAGTTGCCGGCGGAGCCTTTCGGGTCGACACCCCGGCTTGATCAAAGAGAATCTACATCAGCATCTTCATCTTCGCGCGATGGGAAACCCAAGGACCACCTCCTTTATTCTGATGTCTCGCAGCCCCGACGCCGCGAAACGACTCCCAACAGGGAATTTGCGGGAGTTCCGCATCTGCCGCCACCGGGAGCCCTGCCGCCGACGGTCCCTAGCACCACTGCCTCCCGCCGCCAAAGACAGAGGAGGCTGCGCCGCCCGGGAGCCAAGCCGATGGCGGCGCCGCTGCCACGCGGCCGCCGCACCATGGCCGAGCCACCCAAGATCCCATCGGCGGCGCCACCACCCGGCCAGCGCCGGCTGCCCACGCAGACCCAGCCACTAGCCGCCGCCAGAAGAACCAGGGCCGCCGCCCCGGCGTCCGTGCTCCGCCGTCCGCGCAAGCCGTCCAGGGCCGACCAACGCATCTGGCCGGAGGCCTCCCGCCGCGTTTGTGCTGAGGAGGCGAGGACCCGCCGGCCGCCGTCCACCACGCGGAGGGTTGTGCCCCCGGTGGCTTCCTCCGGCGGCGGCGGGTGGATGGGGAGAAGGGGGTGTGGGGCGGCGGCGGCTAGGTTTTCGCCCGTGCCACCCCCCTAGGAGCGACGCGAGCGAACAGACGCGTCTCCCACAGTCCCGGCACCACTAGAACTTATACATTCTGATCTTTGTGAGATGAATGGCGTATTGACAAAAGGTGGAAAGAAATATTTTATGACACTTATTGATGACTCCACTAGATATTGTTATGTGTATCTTCTGAAATCTAAAGATGAAGTTTTAACTTATTTCAAGAACTATAAGGCCGAAGCAGAGAACCAACTTGATCGTAAAATTAAACGGCTTAGGTCTGATCGCGGTGGAGAGTATTTTTCCAACGAGTTTAATTCTTTTTGTGCTGAACACGGTATTATTCATGAGAGGACGCCTCTCTACTCACCTCAGTCAAATGGGGTGGCTGAAAGAAAGAACCGAACGCTGTCTGATTTGGTTAACGCCATGTTAGACACTTCGGGTCTCTCCAAGGCATGGTGGGGGGAGGCGCTAATGACTGCATGTCATGTCCTAAACAGAGTTCCCAAAAAGAATAAAACCATTACTCCATTTGAGGAATGGGAAAAGAAAAGGTTGAAACTCTCCTACCTACGTACTTGGGGTTGTTTGGCGAAAGTCAATATACCAATTCCCAAGAAGCGCAAGCTTGGACCTAAAACCGTAGATTGTGTTCTTCTGGGCTATGCTTTTAATAGCATTGGTTATAGATTCTTGATAGTAAAATCTGAGGTATCCGACATGCATGTTGGTACGATTATGGAGTCGAATGATGCGACTTTCTTTGAGAACATATTTCCTATGAAGGATATGTCTAGCTCATCAAATCAGGAGAAATCTGTTTCATCTAGTCAGGAATTAGCTGAGATTCCTGAATCCACCATTCCGATAGAACACGTTGAGAATCCTGAGGAGGATGACAATGAAGTTCCTGTAAGGAGCAAGAGACAGAGGACTGCAAAGTCCTTTGGTAATGATTTCATTGTGTACCTCGTGGATGACACACCCAAGACTATTTCAGAAGCCTATGCGTCTCTTGATGCTGACTACTGGAAGGAGGCTGTTCGTTGTGAGATGGATTCCATCTTGGCTAACGGAACCTGGGAAATCACTGATCGTCCTTATGGGTGTAAACCTGTAGGATGTAAGTGGGTGTTCAAGAAAAAGCTTAGGCCTGATGGTACAATTGAAAAATACAAGGCAAGGCTTGTGGCCAAGGGTTATACCCAGAAAGAAGGTGAAGACTTCTTTGATACTTATTCACCTGTGGCTAGACTGACCACTATTCGTGTGCTACTCTCACTGGCTGCCTCGCACGGTCTTCTCGTTCATCAAATGGACGTTAAGATGGCTTTCCTTAATGGAGAGTTGGACGAGGAAATTTACATGGAGCAGCCAGATGGTTTCGTAGTACCCGGTCAGGAAGGCAAGGTGTGTAAGTTATTGAAGTCATTATACGGCCTCAAGCAAGCACCTAAGCAATGGCACGAGAAGTTTGAAAGGACTTTGACTGCTGAAGGCTTTGTTGTAAACGAAGCTGATAAATGTGTGTACTATCGCCATGGTGGGGGCGAGGGAGTTATTCTATGTCTATACGTTGATGACATATTGATCTTTGGGACCAATCTTGATTTAATCAAGGAAGTTAAGGATTTCTTATCTCGCTGTTTTGAGATGAAGGATCTAGGAGTAGCTGATGTTATCTTGAACATCAAGCTGTTGAGAGATGATAATGGTGGGATCACACTGCTTCAATCTCACTATGTGGAAAAGGTCTTGAGTCGCTTTGGGTATAGTGACTGCAAGCCTTCTTCAACTCCATATGATGCTAGTTTGTTGCTTCGAAAGAATCAACGGATTACTAGAGATCAACTGAGATATTCTCAGATTATAGGCTCGCTTATGTATTTGGCGAGTGCCACGAGGCCTGACATCTCTTTTGCTGTGAGCAAATTGAGTCGGTTTGTTTCCAATCCGGGAGATGATCATTGGCGTGCGCTTGAGAGAGTTATGCACTATTTAAAAGGCACTGCGAGCTATGGAATTCACTATACCGGAAACCCGAGGGTTCTGGAAGGATATAGTGATTCTAATTGGATATCTGATGCTGATGAGCTTAAGGCCACTAGTGGTTATGTTTTTACACTTGGTGGTGGAGCTGTTTCCTGGAAGTCTTGCAAGCAGACCATCTTAACGAGGTCAACTATGGAAGCAGAACTCGCAGCATTAGACACAGCCACTGTTGAGGCAGAGTGGCTTCGTGAGCTCTTGATGGACTTGCCTATGGTTGAAAAACCAATACCCGCAATCCTAATGAACTGTGATAATCAAACTGTGATCGTCAAAGTGAACAGTTCTAAGGATAATGCAAAGTCATCAAGACATGTGAAGAGGAGATTAAAATCTGTCAGGAAATTGAAGAACTCCGGAGTTATTGCGTTGTTATATCCAAACATCTATGAACTTGGCAGATCCCTTCACAAAGGGTTTATCACGGAATGTGATAGATAATGCATCGAGGGAGATGGGTTTGAGACCCACGTTATGAGTTGCCCACAGTGGTAACCCACTCTATGTGATCGGAGATCCCGTGAATTAGAAGTGGGAGACAAGCTGTTGGTCGGCTGAGAGGAGAGTATCCTTATATTTTATTCCACTCCATAAAAGATGCAATACTCTCCTGATCTGTATGGTAGGTTGACATTTGTCTTAATGTGTTCCAAGTGGCTTATATATATAAGTAGAGATGTGTCCTACAGAACATCTCCTGAGGAACTCACCTATATGAGTCTGACTGTTAAACGTCGCAGTCTATGAGATACGGGTGCTCTCTAATAAACTCATAAAAGGCCTTCGGAGTATGACGCATACGCTCCAAACCGCGGGGAAGCCTTGCGGCAGCCTAGTATCGGTTCAGACGTTGTGTGAAACTGGTATCACAGCAAACTTGTAGTTTAAGGCGTAGTCCACTATTCAAGTTGTAAACTAGTGAAACATTATGTTCTAAGTGGAAGTTCAACTTAACAGTCTCCACTAACACCGGTATATAAACAATGTTTTGGAACAGAGTTTATGAAATGTGCTAATGACACTTTGTAGGGGATTGTTGGAATTTTTACATGGGCTACTAATATGGGCTCACATGTCTAGCCCACTAAGCCCACTAAAAATCCTGAAATTGTCATGGCCCATTCATGAATAATGAGTGGAGTGAGTGGGACTAAAGTTTAGTCCCACATTGCTAGTTTGGAGAGAGTGGAACCATCTTATAAGGTGAGCCATTCTAGCTCATGTATGAGTAGGCAAGGCAAGAGGAGAGGTGTGCCACACGCGCACTCCTCCTCCGCCGCCCGCCTCGCCACGCCTCGTCTCGCCTCGTCACGACGCGCCGCGGGTTGCGGGAATAAGCCGAGCCGAGAGCGTTTATTTTGTCGGTTGGGAAAACTTAATGAGTCATTAATTTGGTAATTAACGGACGCGTTAATTCCAAAACCGTTTCCGTTTCTTTTCTGGATCGTGGAGCCGAACCGACTCAGACGTGGAGTTACGCCCACGTCTCTCCCAGCCCGCATATAAATACGCGCATACGGTAAACCCTAGCTCGTCATATGGTTTCGCACCACCGTTCCAAAGCACTGCGTCGCCAATCAAGTCTTCTCCATCCCTCCTTCCGGCGTGCACCGCGAGAAGGGACAGCAGGCCTCCGGAACCCCGCCTCTTGTGATCCTGTACGGGAGAGGGGCGATCAGGTTTTTGGGGAGCGCACTCGCGCGACTGCTGACGGCGACTACTTCCCCAACGACGATTTCTTCCCCGACCTCGGCAACCTCTTCATCGACGACATGGCCGACGTGGACAACAACAACGGCGGTGCCGCTACCGCTCCATCGTACGTAACTCTATTCCAGATATTCCTGGAATTTTTATGTCTAGTTCTAGCTATAGATTGGATCAGTCTGTCTACTGTACTAGATCTAGATATTTGCATGATTACTGTATTTGCTACTGTCGCAATTCATCTGCTGCTATTTCGAATTAAATCATGTGCTAAATTGCTAATATATTCAACATAACAAGCTCTCATACCAAATACGGTACGGGTCAGACTATTCAGGAATGGTTGTCTTTAGCTAGCTCTTCCCTCCAACAGGAAAAAAGGAAAGCTGAATACGACTGTCACGGTGTGAATTTGGCAGATCTAGCTTGAATGCAATGACAAGAGTTTTGGGCACTTGCTATTGTGGTCCACAAGATCAAGTAGGAGATGCAGCTTATTTCCATGCGGACAAGGGAGAGAAGTCACGTAATTGCTTCATTTTTTCATTTCTTGAGCGGTTGCTAAGCGATCTTAATGAAAATGACACGCAACTTGCTCTAGAAAAAAAATTGGGTGGTAAGCATAATATTTCTATGAGGGCTGTAATTGAAGTATTCTCATAGTGGCTGTAAGTTTATTGCGCGAGAATTAATCATGGAATTAAGGGTCAGTACACCACAATCGCCTGAACGCGCCTGAATAAGGGTTCTGTATTCGTAATAACTGACGGACGATCATCTGGTACAGAAAATCTAGATACAAAAACATAATGCAAAACGAGTGACAACAATAAACTAAAAAAGGCTAATTAACATAGCGCGGCGTGCGCCGCGCAGGACCTGGCTAGTAAAAATATATAATATGATCAATTGAATTGTGTATATTTACTTAGAAAATATAATGTATCCCATCTCATATAAACATTTATTAACATTATACCGTAGTTTCTAAAGAGGCTCCCCGCAGCAATGCGCGGGGTATCCTTCTAGTAACCACTAACAATTGAGTACAAAACAACTAGACAAATAAAGTAAACCAAAATCAGTTACCCGGCCTCCATTGTCACTTCAGCCCTCAAAGTGTATATAAACAAGCATAGATGTCATGCAAACCATATAATAATCATACCTTGGGATCACAACTCTAGATCAGGGCCGGGCCGGCAAAATCCGGGGCCCTGTGCGAAAATCTAAAATAGGGCCCTATCTCACATGAAAAATTGCTATAATAGAAAATTGTAATGTAAATGACGCAATATTGCCAATAACAATTTAGTATATGAAGAATCAGTGTAAGGAATCGGTGTAAGGTACAATTGCAAGTGCACGAGTAGAAGGATCAACAGACTCTCATTACAACGTGACACTTGTCACTGGTAGAAAATAGGCCTACAGTCCCGGTTCACCAGGACTATTAATCCCGTCCGGGCAACCGGGACTAGCTATGCGCGACTAAATGCCCCCCCCTATAGTCCCGCCACTTACGGACCGGGACTAAAAGCCCGTCCACGTGGGCGCTAGGGGTCCGTTGCGGCGGAGGACCTTTAGTCCCGGGTCTTGTGGTTAACCGGGACTGAAAACCTGCGCAGGTTTAGGGTTTTAGGGCCCCTAAACCTGTTTCCTTTTTAATTTGTTTTGTTTTAATTTCAGTACACATATTCATGCATATATATATATATGAAATATCAAACAAGGAGAATTCAATAGGAATATATAATATATATTCAATATCGGGTGACCATATATACAACCTCGAACAAGTTTCCATATTACACAATTAAGATGGACGAGCATACACAAATTCGCACAAGTTTCAAAGTACTTAGGGCTTATACATGCTTATAAAAGTCATCGTCGGTGGACGCATGGAACTCTCCTTTCTTCTGTATGACATGCCTAAGGAAAAATCCTGCTATTTCCTCTTGAATTGGTCGGAAGCGAGCTTCTGGAGTAAGCGCCCTCCGCAAGTTATTGAGACCGTTCCGCGTTTGCTCGTCCTTCTTCCTCTCAGATATTTCTTTCCGTATGTTCTCACAGACATAGTATCCACATAGACCGGTCCCCGGTGGCTGCTTATCCACACCTTTGAACACATTTTTAAATTTTAGCGCATCTTTGAATTCACCGACATGTTGATGTGAGAGCCGTCTCCAAACTCTACAATGCAAATAAAATTAAATGAACAAGGGAGTTATTAGCTCAGAAAATGAACAAAAGAGACCGATCGATATAGAGCGCAAATGATTGAAAAATAATTACTTTTGCATCATTTTTCTCATGTCGACCCAAAGATCTGTATTTGAATTCATAGAGTCAATGATGAAAACTATGGACTGGTGAAGATCAATTTTTAGCAGAATCCAGTGGTACCTGCGGACACATTAGATGCAGAGTCATGCATAATTTATCGATTGGACATACCATGCATGGAGTAAACAAAAGAGAATGGGAACATGAGAGAAACACTCACCCAAAATGGTAAGGAAATAGAATATATCTTTTGGATTCATGCTTTAAAAAAAAATTGTACAAGTCTTTCTCCACGTCTATGGGGTGACGTTCTAACATAGTTCCATTAATGATTTGTGGGTCAATGAACCCAATATCATGGATGAGTCTTACTTTGCATTCCCAAATCTTCAATCTGCATAATAGCGTACGGAACAATATAGTTAGGACTATATATATATATATATATATATATATATATATATATATATATATATATATATATATATATATATAGTGTAGGCAAATGAAGAACGAGATGAGGTAGAAATAAATCACTTACAGAACGTAGCAACTCAGGATAGATTTGTCGAGCTCACGCATATTGAACAGTTGGAACAATTCACTCAACTCAACTGTTACAGAGTACTTTTTGGTGTGATGCTCCTCTGTATAATCCACATACACATATTCTTTGTCGGTAAAAGTTATGAAATCTTTGTACCAACGTAGCAGACTTTGCATTAGTGGTGGTAGATCCTTTTCCTTCGCAGGCTCGACGAGAGGCCCTTTCTTCACATATTTTAATGCTACATCAGCCACTGGCATATCGTCCATGTCTAAAAAGGCACGGAGAGACATACCGGCCTCGGACGCATTTTGCATGGCAGTAGCTATAGTCAATCCCATTGCTGTCACAGCATTTATGACCTCGGGGTCATGTTCCGGAGCGGCTTTCACTATGAGGGGGGATATCGATTGTTTACTCTGCATCCCGAGCTGGGCAACTTGTTTCCCGCTTTGTATCATTTTTGCTTTTTTTTTCTCCTCCTCCAATATTGCTGCTTGCTTACGAAGTTCAATATCATAGTCTTTAGGCAAATTCTTCACCGGATTGGGACACTGTCGATAAAAAATCCGTAGCCCAATAGTCTACAATCGGAGGGAATACTTCCTTGGGCTCAGGCTCCTTTAGCGCCTTCAGTTTGCCCTTCCATTTCTCAACGTCAGCCTTCACGACCAATTTGGTTTCAGCATCACTAAGTTCCCAAGGCCTTGGGTGAGAGGGCTTCAGTGATGGCTCCGGTACCCGTGCGGTCTTAGGTACATAAGGGTCGGGTTAATAGACCAAGAGCGTGTTCCCTTGCTGCCCGCCTGCTTCTGTTTCTTCGCTGGAGGAGGAATGGGGGGCGACGTCTGCTTATCCTCCGGAGGAGGAATGGGGGGCGACGTCCGCTTATCCTCCGGAGGAGGAATGGGGGGCGACGACGTCTGCTTTTCCTCCGGAGGAGGAATAGTGGGAGACGTCTGCTTTTCCTCCGGAGGAGGAATCGTGGGCGACGGCTGCTTAACCACCGGAGGAGGAAGATCGGGGGGACGGCGTCGAATGGCGTGAAGGAGGCGTAGGTGAACCAGCACTAGCACCACCACCACCACCAGCACCTGCACCATCGTAGGGGGGTGGACTTGTTAGCCTTGGCGTCTCGCCTGGAAACACTATGTACTTCTTTTTCCATAGAATGAACTGGCGCTTGACATCTCCAAGTCTTCTCTCCCCTTCGGGTGTAGCTATGTCAATCTCCAGGTCCTCAAACGCTTGGACTATGTCTTCCACCGTGACACGAGCATAGCATATGGAATGGGGTTGTTGTGATGGAGTGCTCCAGGTGTATAGGGTAAAGCACTGCCGGTAGCCACCTTCATGGAAATGTTCCCCACGGGATAATGCAGATCACATTCTTTCATCTCCTTTACGTCATCCACGGGGTAGTGAGGCTCCGGTGCACGACTCTCGATCATCGGTGCATTAGCACCTGCAGTCGGGGCCTCCGTGGAAGCCACGCTGCTTCTCCGCTGCTGGCTTCCGAGATCCGTTGCATGTTCTTGATGCGGCCCTGCAGCCGACGCTTTTTCTTTCTCAAGTATTCCCGCCACGACCTTCTTCAGGTCAGAAACTTCCATTGCAAGATTCGCCAGTTCATCTGCAGCCCGGTCCGTACCTCTCCTACGGCTTCTGTAACAGTACGGGTCACCCTCCTGGGAAAACCCTACTTTCCACGGCATTCTGCCTTTGCCTCGTATATGTCCTCCGTGTTCAGGATTTCCGAGGGCAACTGTCAGTTGGTCTCTCTCTCTGTTGAACGTGATCTTGCCCTGTTGAGCTTTGGTCATTGCGTCAACAAGTTCTTTTGTGGGAGCAAACTTTTTCTGCCGGTGAACACACTCCCCTGTCTTCGGGTCTAGCGATCCCCCATGCCCGTACCACCACATTTTGGCTCTTTCGTCCCATCCCTCTGTACCTAGACGGATTCCTCTTGCCCTTAGGCCGTCCTCCATTGCCTGCCACTTAGGCGCCGAAACGCGGTATCCTCCTGGCCCCATAACATGATGGTACTGTTTCTTTTTCGCATTAGCCTTATTTTTTGCCGACATTTCCTTGAAATGCTCCGATTTATGTTGCGTCACAAATTCTGTCCAATCATCTCTCAGTTTCTCATATTGTCCAGTGAAAATCGGAGTCTTGCCCTGGCTGACATATTCACGGAACAATTTTTTCTTGAAGTTCCGGAATGCTTCGGCCATCTTCTGAAGAGCGAACTCTTTGACTATCCTCCTCCTCTCACGTCCACCCGGAACGTCCTGACCGAATTCATCTTTTTTGTTGTATTCCGGAGGTAGAATGAAATGTGCAATAAGCTTTCTAAACATAATCTTTTTCGTTCTCTTGTCGACATAAGTGAAACCAACACGTGCTTTCTTTGGCTCCTTCCATTCCTGGACGGTGATCGGGACGACGTCTCTAACAATGACTCCGCATTGGTTGATAAACTTTGTGGTGTGCTGTAGGGGCTTGCCGATTTGACTGACTGATTCGATGGTATATATTTCGGAATCTTTCATCGCCTTGGATTTGCCACGCTTTGTCATACTAGATCCGACCGAGGGCTAAAATAAGAAAGAGAGTCGCGCGCGTTAGTCTTTGCAATTGGACCGAGGGCTAAAATAAGACCGAGGGCTAAAATATATACCTCGCCGGAGGTGGTTGTTCTTTGCAATTGGAGATCGTCGTTTGTCGACGGTTGACCTCCGTCATCAATGTCCATTCCTTCACCTCCTTGATCATCGACAATGTCTGTTCCTTCTTCACCTCCTTGATCATCGACAATGTCTGTTCCTCCTTCACCTTCTTGATCCTCAAGGTTCAGATAAGAAGAGATTACATCATCGTCAATGTCTGTTCCTCCTCCGGCTATGATATCTAATATATAACCTTCAGCCACCTGTTCCGCCGTCAGGTCTCTATTGTCTGCCATATGTCACTCCTGCAGACATGCATGTAGTAAAAATTAATTAAGTATATAGGAGACTTAGCAAATATTGTCGTAGAAAGAGGGAAAACAGATTGGTAGGGTCGCTCAAATGACTTGGAGAACCCCATAGCTAGGTTGCATTTGCTTTTCTGGTCATTTTGGTATATTATACTTAATATTCTGAATTTATTGAATTAAAACTTACTTTCATTATTTTAATGAATTTAACTCAAATTCAAATATGGTCTCATTTTAAACTTTGTCAAACATGAATGATAATGATATAAACAGATAGCTTACATTTTTGTGAACATTTTGCATATTTTTCCATAATTTTTGGAATTATAAATTAAAAGTTATTTAATTTAGAAGATTTAATTATGTTCTGTAATTCCATATACAGTGGGCCCCACGTGTCATGATGACGTCATTAAAAAAACTCGTCAACACGTGGCCAGGTGACGTCATGATGACGTCACCCCTGGCGTCACACGGTGGCCGGCGGTGGCAGTTCAGGCTCTCGGGTCTCCGGCGATTCCGACGATTCCGGCCACGGGGGAGGGAACGGAGATGGGGAGGAGGCCACTGTGGTGCTCGCCACGGGGGAGGGGACGGAGATGGGGACGAGGCCACGGCCACTGTTGTCTCGCCGGCGGCGAATCTGGCCGCGGTAGCGAGCGCGAGGGCGGCGCGTTCTCAGTTCGTGGTCGCCGTTCGAGGGCGGCGCGTTCGCGCGTGATTCGTGGTCTCCGTTCGATGGCGTTCGCGCGTTGGATCTAGGGCGACGGCGACGGCCCGCGGGGAACCTACCGGAGAGACGGCGACGGGACGGGGGCGGAGAAGGGTGGAGGCGGTGGAGAGAAGGGCTCGACGACGGCGACGGCGACGGCGATGGAGACGGCGCGGTCCTCTGCGCGGGCGACGGCGACGGGGCAGAAAGACGAGCAGGCGCCGGCGCGAGGGAAGAAGAGGGTTTGTGAATTAGAAAATTTTGGGGCAGGAAGGCATCCACATATATAGTTCCAGCCTTTAGTCCCGGGTGGTGTCACGAACCGGGACTAAAGGTCCCCTGGGGTACCCTCCGCGGGCCTTTAGTCCCGGGTGGTGTCACGAACCGGGACTAATGGTGAAAATTTTCGCGGCTTTCTCGTTCCCGCGCAGAACGAGCCTTTAGTCCCGGTTCGTGACACGAACCGCGACTAAAGGTGGTTATTCGAATAGAAATAATAGATGCGTGCAACCTTAAAAATACAAATAATATATCAGAAAATTCAGAAAAATAAAACTAATTCTTTTTCCAATCTTAAAAATACAAATAATATATCAGAAAATTCAGAAAAATAGAACTAATTCTTTTTCCAATCTTAAAAATTCCCATAGATAAAAAAGGCAGTACATAATGGCAAGAGTGGATATAAACCTAAACGGAGAGCATAGATGCATGCATGATCTGATATCTGCTGCTAGTCATACTCCTGCCTAGGCCTACGACATGAGAAAATTCAGAGCCCAGGACTGGGCCTGAGGGTAGCGCAGGCGGGGGTTATCGCCGGCCCTGATGTAGTCCATGACGCTCTGTATAGTCCGGCCGGACCACCATAGCCGACGACCGGCCTCGTGAAAGTTCCCTGGAGGCAGGCCGTCCTCCTCATACCTGGCGAGCGCCCTCTCACGCCGATTGATGAAGAAGGCATCCCAAGTATGTTGGTTATCGGGATGCCAGCTGGGATCTCTCCGCTGCTCCGGCGTGAGCTCGTTGTAGTAATGGTTCGTGATGGCCGCCCGACGTGCCACACCTTGAGGAAGAGGAGGGACCGGCACTCCTCCGGCGCTCAGCATCCAACCGGCGGGAACACTGTAGCCGGGCGGGCAGGGGTAGTTCGAGGCGGAAAGTGCCTCGGCCTGGTTGAATGTTAGAGTGGGTACGGTAGAAGCCATGAGAGAGTGGTGAGTTTGTATGTGTTTATGCCAATGGTGTGGCAATGCACATATATATAGCGAGAAGAAAACATCCCTTTAGTCCCGGTTGGGGACACCAACCGGGACTAAATGGGTTAGGGTTTCGTTTGGACCAATCAGATAGAATCACACGGATCGTGTGTTTCTTTAAAGCGCTTCTGAGTCGTTGGATCCGGGGTGTGTTTCTTTTGAGCTGTTGTGAGCCGTTCGATCAGGGCTACGGTGTGTTTCTTTCGAGTTGTTGTGAGCCGTGGATGAGGTGGTTTCTTAACCGTTGGATCAAAACCCTAGCACCACTTTGTGAGCCAGAGGACCCTATATATAGCCCACCTTCATACACCGGTCAGTTCATCGAGCAAATACAAAACATCCGGATTCGCCATCATATGTCCTACCGGGCATTTGGTAGGGCTGTAATGTGCAACTATTTGCTTGGTTGTGTTAGGGTGGCGCGTGGCGCGGGAATTGTGACGCGTGGCGCGGGAGTTGCGACGCGTGGCGCGGTAGTTTGTGACGCGTGGCCAGGAGGGCGCGGTATAAACTGTCGCGCCTCGAGCGCGTCTTCTCCTCTCCACGCACCGTCGCGCTTCCACCATGCCTCCGAGGAGGAACAGCACCACCGGCTTCCGCGGCGTGCGAGCACGGCAGAACGGAATGTTCAGCGCAGATATCCGCTGGGGGGACGACCGCATCCCCCTCGGCACCTTTGCGACGGCGGCGGAGGCAGCCCGCGCCTGGGACGCGGCGGCCTGGCGCCTCAACCGCCCGCGGTCGCTGATGAACTTCAACGACTGCCACACCGTCTGGGAAGCGGAGGCCAGGGCGCCGAAGCCGCAGATCATCACTGCCGCCGACCACCTCCACCTCCGCCACCGCGCGTTTCAGGGCCTAGTCGACGCCAGGGAAGACCGCGTCGTCCGCGAGTATTACCGGAACAACCCGGGGGAGGAGAGCGCCGACGAGGAGCTCTGGCAGACCCGCGCGGGTCAGCGGGCGGAGCGCCGCCTCGAACGCCACCTCGCGTTAGATGCCGCTCGGGAGGCGAGGACGAGGGCGCTGCAGGAGCTTCGTCGGGCCGACCGCGCCGGCGAAGTCTGGGCCTCCGACGATCCGAGGTGGGGGCCTATCTCGGACATACCATCATGCACCTCCGACGACGACGAGGAGGTCACGGACGAGTTCGGCGACGATGATGACCCGGAGGAGGTCACCGACGAGTTCCCCGACGACGACGGCGAGGAGTAGCTAGTGTTCGTCTGTTTTCTTTTTTTAATAAAAGAATTTGCATTCCGGCGACACTGCGGCGCGCTAGCGCGTCTGTTTTCTGTTTTTAGTAAAAGTTTGGTACAATAAATTAATTAGAGATAATATAATTCAAAATGATCCATTAAACATGATCCATTCAACAAAGTTTGGTACAATAAATTATTACACATCAATTCTTTCCTTGTGTCCCCGCTTTCTTACGATTTGGACGTATCCATGGAGCATCCTCATCATTTAACTTAATGCTTGGGTCAGAGTTCACTTTGAAGGGCGGAATTTCACCAAACATATTATAATCTTCTGACATGTCTGTCTTGTCCTCCACTCCCACGATGTTTCTTTTCCCTGAAAGAACAATGTGACGCTTTGGATCATCGCATGATGCACTGATCGTTTTCTTATCTTTCCGTTTCCTCGGTTTGCTACTCATGTCCTTCAAATAGAAAACCTGAGCGACATCTTTGGCTAGGACGAATGGTTCGTCAAGGTAACCAAGATTGTCGAAATCCACCATTGTCATTCCGTATTGCTCGTCCACCTTTACCCCACCTCCTGTTAGCTTGAACCATTTGCACCGGAACAAAGGGACCTTAAAATAGGGTCCGTAGTCAAGTTCCCATATCTCCTCTATGTAACCATAATATGTGACCTTTTGCCCAATCTCGGTTGCTACATCAAAGCGGACACCACTGTTTTGGTTGGTGCTCTTTTTATCTTGGGAGATCGTGTAAAATGTATTCCCATTAATCTCGTACCCTTGGAAAGTCGTGATAGTCGAAGATGGTGTCTTGGCCAACATGTACAGCTGATCTTCAACATCATTGTCATTCATTAAATGTTTTCGCAACCAACTGCCGAAAGTCTCCATGTGGGCCTTTCTAATCCATGATTCAGGCTTCCCCGGGTTGTTCGAGCGTAAAATATTCTTGTGTTGCTCGAAGTACGGAGCCACCAAGCTCGAATTTTGCAGAACTGTGTAGTGTGCTTCAGTCATAGAATGACCGTCCATACATATCGTTGATTTCCTTCCGATCGTGCCTCTTCCACTTAGTCTCCCCTCGTGCCGCGATTGAGGAATACCAATCGGCTTAAGGTCAGGAACATAGTCAATACAGAACTCAATTACCTCCTCATTTCCATAGCCCTTTACGATGCTTCCTTCTGGCCTAGCACGATTACGAACATATTTCTTTAATACTCCCATAAACCTCTCGAAGGGGAACATATTGTGTAGAAATACAGGACCGAGAATGGAAATCTCTTCGACTAGGTGGACCAGGAGGTGCGTCATAATATCGAAGAAGGATGGTGGAAACAGCAACTCAAAACTGACAAGACATTGGACCACATCGTTCTGTAACCGTGGTAGATCTTCTGGACTGATTACCTTCTGAGAGATTGCATTGAGGAATGCACACAGCTTCACAATGGCTACTCGAACATTTTCCTGTAGGAGGCCCCTCAAAGCAATCGGAAGCAATTGCGTCATAATCACGTGGCAGTCGTGAGACTTCAGGTTTTGGAACTTTTTCTCCGCCATGTTTATTATTCCCTTTATATTCGACGAGAAGCCAGACGGGACCTTCATACTGCTCAGGCATTCAAAAAAAATGACCTTCTCTTCTTTCGTAAGAGCGTAGCTGGCACGACCTTGAAACCATTCCGGATGCCGGTCATCTGGGTCTTTCAAAAGTTGTTGATCCCGCCGTGCTTCCTTTGTATCCTTTGTCTTCCCATACACGCCCAAGAAGCTTAGCAGGTTCACGCAAACATTCTTCGTAACATGCATCACGTCGATTGCAGAGCGGACATCTAGGACTTTCCAATACTGTAGCTCCCAAAATATCGATTTCTTTTTCCACATGGGTACGTGCCCGTCAACTCCCTGCGGAACTGATTGTCCGCCAGGACCCTTTCCAAAGATGACATTCAAATCCTTGACCATATCAAATATCTCATCTCCAGTACGTTCCGCAGGCTTCGGCCGGTGATCTGCCTTGCCGTTGAAATGCTTGCCTTTCTTTCTTACGTTATGATTTCGGGGAAGAAATCGACGATGACCCAGGTACACGTTCTTCCTACAGTTATCCAAAAATACACTTTCAGTCTCATGTAAGCAGTGCGTGCATGCTTTGTATCCCTTATTTGACTGTCCAGAAAGGTTACTGAGAGCAGGCCAATCGTTGATGGTTACAAAAAGCAACGCTTGTAGGTTAAATTCCTCTTCTTTGTGCTCATCCCACACAGGTACACCAGGTTTGCCCCACAATTGTAAAAGTTCATCAACTAATGGCCTTAGGTACACATCGATGTCGTTGCCGGGTTGCTTCGGACCTTGGATGAGCACTGGCATCATAATGAACTTCCGCTTCATGCACAACCAAGGAGGAAGGTTGTAGATGCATAGAGTCACGGGCCAGGTGCTATGGCTGGAGCTCTGCTCGCCAAAAGGATTCATGCCATCAGTACTTAGACCAAATCTTATGTTCCTTGCGTCAGCTGCAAAATCTTTGAACTCTCTGTCGATCTTTCTCCATTGCGTTCCATCAGCGGGGTGTCTCAACTCCCCGTCGGACTTACGGTCCTCTTTGTGCCATCGCAACAACTTGGCATGATCTTTGTTCCTGAACAGGCGTTTCAACCGAGGTATTATAGGAGCATACCACATCACCTTGGCGGGAACCCTCTTCCTGGGTTTCTCGCCCTCAACATCGTCACCAGGGTCATCGCCTCTGATCTTATAACGCAATGCAGTGCATACAGGGCATTCATTCAAATCCTCGTATGCACCGCGGTAGAGGACGCAGTCGTTAATGCATGCATGTATCTTCAGAATCTCTAAACCTAGAGGGCACACAACCTTCTTTGCTTCGTACGTACTGGTGGGCAACTCGTTATTCTTCGGAAGCATATTCTTCAAAATTTTCAGCAAATTTTCAAATGATGAGTCAGCTACACCTTCCCGTGCCTTCCATTTCAGCAAATCCAGTGTGGAGCCCAGCTTTTTCAGACTATTGTCGCATCCTGGGTATAGTGACTTCGTGTGATCCTCTAACATGCGATCCAAATTCTCCCTCTCCTTGTCAGTTTCGCAGCGTCTCCGTGCATCAGCAATGGTCCGACCAAGATCATCAGCGGGCTCATCATGTGCCTCTTCTTCACCTTCACCAAACCCTTCCCCACCTTCAGCATCATCCTCCATGAAAGTATCACCGAAAAGGTCATGATAGTTGAAATCGATATCATCCTCTTCTTCATCTTCTTCCATTCTAACCCCTCTTTCTCCATGCTTGGTCCAACAATTATAGCTTGGCATGAAACCGTGCCGAAGCAGGTGCATGTGAACGACTCTTGAGGAGGAGTGACCCTTCTCATTCTTACATTC
This sequence comes from Alopecurus myosuroides, assembly GCA_028641055.1. Classification (NCBI taxonomy): domain Eukaryota; kingdom Viridiplantae; phylum Streptophyta; class Magnoliopsida; order Poales; family Poaceae; genus Alopecurus; species Alopecurus myosuroides. Next base: position 31,034,345 of record CM054058.1, read on the forward strand.
AGCACATGGACACATAATAAAACCTCGCTGTTTGTTCGCATTTGCCACTACGAGGAAATCTTTCAAACCCGTAGTGAACTCACCGGAGAGTCGGTTACCGTACATCCATTGCCGATTCATCTGCATTATTATTATATAAAGTATATAATTAACCATCATGCATCTGTTAAACTAACTAGCTAGCTGGAAATAATACAAATCATGAAAGGTTCAAGTTGCTAACCGCGATCACGGAGGTAAAATAAATGAAAACGCTCAAGTGTGTTTCATGCTATGGGGCATTTCATCGAACACCTTGTGTGCATAGTAGGAACCAAAAGCATACCCACCACCCCCTTGTGAATATTGTGAGCAAATGTGGCCAAGTGCAGCGAGGTGAGTCCTATATATAGGGATGGGCCTTTAGTCCCGGTTCACCTGGACAACCGCGGCTAAAGGCCGTGGGGCCGGCCCGAGGATCTATTAGTCCCCGTTGGTCTGGCCAACCGGGACTAAATCCCCTCCCCTCCGCCAGCTGTGGGCCGAGCGCGCTGGGCCCAGACTATTGGTCGCGGGTCTCGTCCCGAACCGTGACTAAAGACCCCTATGGTCGCGGGTCCATTATTTTGGGGACTAATGGGGGCGTACCGAAGGCCTATTTTCTACCAGTGTGTGATGATTCTTTTCTAATAAATTTGCGCATAGCACCTTGTTGAGATTTAATAAAATCTTGTTCCTTTTTCTTTCTCTTGTGCTTGTGATAACCAGACTTTTGTTTCCCCGAGATGATAGAAATCTGTATTATTAAAACTGATCGGTAAAATCCTTTTCAAAGGTTAATTAATATTATGATTTGAGAAATCGGATTAAGAGCCGATCGGCCAAAATATAAAAAGAAGGCGCAAGGCGGCCAGCGATTCTAGGTCACGACTCGCGACTACTCGATTAGCGACCGTGCAAGTGCAAAATCCAATCGTGCAAGCGCCAAGGATTGTGTTGTTTCCGAACGGGAGCCTTCCCATGGATCGTCACGCTTATAGCCCAGTAAAAGCCCACAACCGTGATGCCGTATTTGTGCGAGGCTGCGAGCCAGGCAACGACCCTCGCTCCTTCCGAACGAGTCGTTCGTCCCTTGTTGTTCGACCAGCCTATGAAGTGTATACACACTATGTAAAATTTCTGGGCCCCTAAAAATCCTGGGCCCTGTGCGGGCCGCACAGTTGGCACAACTGTGGGCCCGGCCCTGCTCTAGATACATCATTGCCAAAAGAAGAGGCCAGCAGGTTCGTACTTAATCAAATTCATATATGTTGCAGCTCACGAGGATACAACAGCTAGGGCATTAAGAATCACTGCCTCACTCAAAAACCAATCAGATGAACGGCGAAGCGTTCACAGCATAATCTTCTCGTGCTGTGAAGAAGGTATGAGGAACATGAGTTTGTTTCAGTTGAATTCCACAAGCAGAAAACTTCTGGCCATCATGATGGAAACTCTCGACCAGTTAGCCGTCAACGTCAACGTGAAACAGCCATTGGCCACGACTGACCAGCAAGATGATGACACCATCCGTCGACACGATGGTCACATCCCATTGGCCTTCCCTCCTTCCAAACCGGTGCTTGTACTCCCAGGCCTCGCCCTCATAGTCCGGCAACACCCATATATAACCAACTTTCATGGCATCATTATACGTGTAGATGCCAAGCTTGTCATCAATCTCAAAGATATATGACTTGGGGAAAACGACCGGAGCACACATTTGCCAGAATGACTCGGCGGTTGTGTCGAATAGGACTACTCTGCTTTTGCCCAAATGATGCAGTGGAGACCAATGCAAGCAATCTGGGACAAGGACGGGTGTGTCAAAGCCCAAACGGCTGGTTGGAGCCCAACGCCGAGACATAGCAGCCGGTTATGGGTTTAGACAGCGGATGTCCGGCAGTTGACACCCTTCGCTCGTCCTGTAGAGTAACAACAGACTGCAGGTACATTCTCAATAAGTTGAGCAGACTGGAGTCCCGCGGCTGCTCTAATGATGAGACTATAAGACACTTATTCTTCGAGTGCGAATTTGCGCGTTCTATATGGTCAGCTATCCAAATGGCTTCGAACCTATATCAGCCAACATCCGTTGCAAATATTTTTGACAATTGGTTGAATGGCATAGATAAGAGGTTTAAAACTATTTTCAGGTAGGAGCGCTAGTCGTTATATGGTCGCTCTGGCTATGTAGGAATGATAAGATTTTCGGGGATAAAAATTTCTCTCGTTTGCAGATTTTATTCCGTTGCACAGATATTCTCTGTTCGTGGTGCACATTACAGCGGGCGGAGTTCCGAGACCTTTTTATGGTGGCATGTGTACGGCTGGAAAGAGTGGCGAGGGATATTTTTATCCCACATGGGTGGCGGCATGATCTACGGATTGCTGCATCATAGGCGACATTATTGATTCATCTCGGATTGTATTCGTTTTGTTGCTACCTTTTGTTTTCTTTTTTCGGCTGTGTGCATCTTGTTATGCAGAAGCCGGGTGTAATACTTAAACCTTTTAAGTAATAAAGCCCATTATAAAAAAAAAAGCACGCTGACGCGTGACGGGGTTGCATACTACGACAGAAGGCCGGCTAGTCGTGGTGCTTGCGGAGAGGACGAGGACACCGCCGCAGGAGTCCTGCAGACCGAAGAAGTCGTTGTCGAGCCGGGCGACGGGGTGGAGCTTGGAGTCGGCGGCCGCCCAGTGGTCCAAGGCGATGACGTTCCCTCCGTCCTTGTCGAACCCGTAGACGACAGGGAGGGAAGGCTGCCGGTCGTGGTGCGCCAGGAGGAAGTCGCGGGGTGGAGGTAACGCGGCGCCAGGCGAGGCAGACGGAGGAGGGGTTTGGGGGCCAGGCGGGCGAGGATCTCTCAGACGACGATCCCGTCGAAGATGCCCGGGAGGAGAGCCGCAGGTCCTGCTTTTACGACGGTCTCCACCGTGGTCGTCGGCGTGGATCTCATCGAGCTGTGCCGGAATTGTGCACTTGTGGTGGCAGCGATAGCGTGGGTAGGAGTGGGACTTTGAGCTGGATTTTGAGCTGGGTTAAGTTTAGCTTTCGTCTATAAATTCAAGGTTTGTTTTGGACTTTCTCCTTGTAAAAAACTGTAGTTTTTTTTTTTTGTCATATTGGAAACTTCAGAGTCTAGACCACTTTTTTTTTATAAACTGAAGTATTGCACAAAACCGAAGTATTCATTTGATAGGCGTACCAATACTTTGGTCTTCTAATACCGTGGTTTTAAGAAAACCGAGGTCCCAAACTGGCGAGTGCAACCATGGTTTTGCTGCGTTCCCTGGACACGAGGCAACTAGAGCAAGTCCGGTAGTAACACTAAAACAAGAACATAATTTGGTGCCACCTTCTTGCAGCAATTTTTTTTCATTGCTTTATTTTATAGAGTTCTTGTATGATGACAACAGGTCCAACATGACATGCACCCCACTGCCAACACATGAGAACCCTGACCCTTGCCACGCACGGCATACAGGAGGTTTAACAGAAAACCAATAAACTTCCTGCAGGAGCGAAGTGACCATACCTTAAAATAGCTCCTACTTATTCATTTTGTAGAAGGAAATCTTTATGATAACCCATGCTGTACCATAGCATGAGTGTGACACTTTTTGATGGTTTCTGATCGATCAGAGACAGCGGTTAGGGACGAAACCAACCTTGCGTCCAAGAATATCATAGACGACCTCCGTCTGCGCCTGCGCCATTGTCCCGATAACCGCAACACCCGGTATGTATAACGGCGCCGGTGCGAATGCGAGGCAGCCCACGGAGAAGAAGTTCTTGTTGTCCTTGAAGTACATCATCTGCTCGATGTTCAGAACCAGGGTCGCCCCACCATGGAACCTGAGCGTGATGACCGGCACCACGATTCTCTTCTGGTGGGTGAAGTCGTAACACGTGTCGAGCTCCCCGGACTGTGGCGCCAGCGGATACTCCTTCATCCACGACCTGAACTTGTCGCGAAGAATTGCGTACATGTCTGGCATCAGGTAGGTGAATGTGGTGTGCACGTCGAGCAGCGTGTCACCGGAGATCGTGGAGCGGGGGACCGGGAGGACGTCGCCGACAACGCTTATGCCGACAAGCTTGACGAAGTACAGGTTACGGTGAGCAGCATTGCTCCGTAGTTTGGCGTAGGTGACGCTTCGACCGGCACGTTCGGGCCGGATGGCGTCGAAGGATAGGAATCCCGGACTAGAAGGGTCCCATGGTAAGCAGTAAGAGAAGGCCACTTTGTCCGGAGACAAGAAGACTCGTGATGCTAGAGAGTGCCTCTCTTTGCTAAGGTCGAGAATCCCAGACGAGCTGTCCTCGGTTCTGGCACCCATCTCGAGGCAGGCGACCCTGAAGTTAAACAAGGGGATAGATGTCCCGACTGTGAGCATATCCGTCACGAAGGTGGCGTTCTGCAGGACGGTGCCCTTTCTTGTTACTGCGATTGCGCATGTCGATGACGATCCGGAGCATGCTTTCAACGGGCAGTCATGCGACTTGCATGGGATTTGCGCGAGGGAAGATGACCGGGACATGTCGAAGGCCTTTCCGCATGGGGACCCAACAGCGCATGGCTTGCACTGGAGAAAGGTGGCTCCGATGGTGGCCGTGTCGAACCCCACGGTTAGTTTCTGCACCGGGGTCCCGTAGCCGACGGTGATGTGATACTCGTTCGCGCCCGGCAATGCGGCGAGGGGAGTGCCAGTGGAGGGTATCGTTAGAGCATCTGCTTTGAAACCATCTGATGACGTACTGGAGAGAGCGAGCAGTCGGAGGGCGTCGCGGTCGAAGGCGTCGCCGACCGTTGGCATGCTTTCACCCAAATCGGCACCCGAAGAAGAAAGAGAGCACGCGCTGAGCCGGTGTGTTATAGTCAGTGTGCCGTCTCCTGAAAAAGTAATGTACATGAAATATATTAGCATGTGTAAATGGACTCATGTTGCAAAACACATTATCTATAATTTTTTTTGTACCGACGGTTTGAATCCCTCTCTTTCCGCTACCTCGGATCATTTGGGACTTTCAAATTGGAAGGAATTCTGACCCCCGGATTTTCTCATAGATAAATGTACGAAACAAATCCAATTTGTTTGAAAAAGTTCAAAACAAAAGGAAGTTATGTTCTGATATTTATGTGAAGATTAATTGCTGCAAGAGACTTCACCAGAAATGATGGGAGAACAGGTGGATGAAGCCCTGGAGTCATGATCAGATGAACGCAGAACGACGTGCCTTCCGGCATCGATGTAGCTGGTGTGGTAACAGCTTCCAATTTGAGCAGCAACAAGAAGCAGACACAAAACTAGGCAGGGATGAATGGGAGAAGCCATTGCTAGTGTCATGTAGTGTAGTTGAATGGTATCTTGCTGAAACCTGCCGTATATATATATAGCCACGGCATTGTTCTTGTGGTCTTCTTCTATAGCGACTGGTATGCGTTACGTGGCATATAAAATGGTCATTCTCAATCTTGGGTACACGGTTCCTCTTGTTTATATATTATATGCCCCCACGACCAGCCCAAAGCCACCTACATACGTACACACAGCGTATGCACGTACGAAACTGGACCAGACAAATTTGCAGGCATAAAACAAGTGCATTTTGGCTCATTGTATATACGACTCAGCCAATCAAGTCTGAAACGTTCAGGGTGCCTCCTGTGTCACACCCTTACTTCCCCTCGAGTCTGATTATACAGGGGAAAGGGGATTCGGGAGAGGAACAAGGGGTTCAGGATGGGAATAGAAGCACAAGAGGTTCGAGGAGAGAGGTTTGTCGCTCTAGCAATTACTCCCTCCGTTCCATATTAGATGACTTTCAAATGGATGTATCTAGCACTAAAATATGTCTAGATACACCCATTTCAAAGTCATCTAATATGGAACGGAGGGAGTACATTCGTCGTGTCCCCGCACACCGTGGACATTCCCTTTTAACCCCTGCACGCACACATTGAGTTACTTGCCACGTAGGCGCTGCGATGACGCCCTCCAGTCGCCTCCGCCAATCACTTGACGCCACTTGTCAGTCAGGAATCCTGACATTCCCCCGCCCTTGAAGAACTGCTTGTCCCCAAGCAGGAGCCCAAGGGAAACCACGGGTCAGGTCAGCAACATCTTCCCAAGTCGCCAACTCTGGTGGAAAGCCGGTACACGCCACTTTGATGCGAAGCGCCGTGTCACTCCCAGTGTTAACCCATGCATGCTCGAGAATATGGAGTGGTTCCACGACATCATCAGTGGGTGCATTCAAAGCAACAATGGATGCGCATACCTGGGTGTGCGGTGGAACATGGCGTTTTAGTTGAGGAGCTGTGCTTCGGTGTCTCCCCCATCCCCTATTTGGTGGAAGGGCATGATCGTTATTTTACACTAAAATTTTATTTTTTGTGCTAATTCGGTATACCTCCCATGCCTATATACGAAAGTTTTATGTATATACGCATATCTGAATTATAAACCGTCCGTCCCCCACTCCTATCATGTGCGAGGCAACGATGTGCCCACGGCGACATATGAATTTTATGAGAATACTTATACGCAAAATACATAATTAAAATAACCTTGACCATTTTATATATGGTTGTGTACGCCTTAATACGACTTAATTATTCACAGCCGTTCATGTTATCGGAAAGGTACAGAGCAATCTCATCCATTCTTATATCATAGTTTTGGTTTAGGGGGTGACACCGAAGCAAAAGCGTTAGTTGAGATACATGCACCACCGGATGAATTTGACTAGATGTAGGAAGCTCCAGTTTATATGCCACCTTGCCCACACGCTTGAGAATTTTGTAAGGCCCAAAGTATCAGAAAGACAGTTTCTGATTCCCACGTACTGCAAAGGATTGCTGGAGGTACGGTTGCAGTTTAAGATACACCAAGTAACCTACCTCGAAAGTGCGCTCACTGCGACTCTTATCTGCTTGATGCTTCATTCTTTGCTGGGCTCGAAGCAAGTGTTGACGAATGATGTCAATCATGTCTGCTCTCTCTTTTAACCACACCTCCAGATCAGCGAATGCACAATCATTCACGGAAATTCCCAAGGTGCGAGGAGGATAACCGTACATGACCTCAATAGGTGTCTTGCCCAATCCTGAGTGAAAAGACATGTTATACCAATACTCTGCGAGTGGTAGCCATGCTTCCCATTTCTTGGGGCAAGAATGCACCATACAGCGCAAGAAACCTTCGACACACTGGTTCACCATTTCCGTCTGCCCATCTGTCCGAGGATGATAGGAAGAAATCATGTGCAGTGTGGTGTCAGCTAACCGAAACAAGTCCTTCCACAAGCGACTAGTGAATATGCGGTCTCTATCGGAGATGATCATACCTGCCATCCCATGAAACCTATAGATATGATTCATGAACTCCGTAGCCACTTTGAAAGCCGTGAGCGGATGCCGGAGGGGAATGAAGTGACTATATTTTGAGATTTTTTGATTACCACCAGGATAGTGTCATAAGTGCTTTACATCGGCAACCCCTCCGTGAAGTCCATGCAAATTATCTGCCACGCTGCTGTGGGAACTGGCAGAGGCTGGAGCAGTCCTGGGGGTTTTACATGTTCTGTCTTTGCTTGTTGGCAGATGGAACAACTAGCAATGAATTGCTAAATGGTTTCCTTCATTTTTGGACAACAAAAATATCTTTTGACTCGATGATAAGTGGTCCAGGGTCCCGGAGTGCCCTCCCATGCCAGTGCTGTGCACTGCTTGGAGAATGTGCTGCTGGGCCAGTCTATTATTCCGAACTCATATGCGATCTTTCCAGCGAATAACGCCATCCTGCAATGTATACCCCTTCTCGTTAGTCTTTGATATACTCAATTCAGTGAGAATAGCTCGAGCTACAGGATTATCTTCATAGCCTTGTTGTAAGCTTTTGATCCATATTGGGGTGATAGCCGAGACACTTATTGCAGCCAATTCGTGAGACCGTCGAGATAGCCCGTCAGCTACTGCATTATGGATCGAGCGGAAATCTACCAATCGCGGGTGTCCCGAAGGAGCTTTGTGTGATTCTACGAGTGAATCACACCCAATCGATCAGGAGAAAAAAAATTCTCACGAATTTCCACTCAGATCTGGATCTAGCTCCCAGAATTGTTAGGCTCCTTGATACCAAATGCTACACCCTTACTTCCACTCGGGTCTGATTACAACATGGGTAAGGGGATTCGGGAGAGGAACAAGGTGTTCAGGAAGGGAACAGAAGCACAAGAGGTTTGTCGCCCAAAAATTCACTAAGGTTGTGCTTGGATGTATGAATTGGAGGCCTCGAATTGAATTGGGACAAATACCAAATCATCCTTTGTATTGAAATGGGTTCTAATACCAATTCTAGTGTTTGGTTGTGCCAAATATTGCTATTTGGAATCGAATAAAGCAGTCAATTCCAAATTAGTGTTTGGATGTATATATCTAATTGAATTCGGGCAAGGAGGAGTTTGTTTAGCCGGAGTTGAACAAGAACAAGGTCGAGATGGTCAGAGGCCCTAGAAACGGATGTTGCCGCCATTCTCCCTCCCGCCGGCGTAAGGGCTCCCATCGATCTAGGGTTAGGAGCGGTCCTAGAGGGGAAGGATGGCAAGGAAGAAGAAGACACAAGGAGGGCAAGGGAGAAGTAGCCACCACCTAGTTGCTGTCGATCCCATCTCATCGCCGGCTGCCGACGTTCTCCATCCTGTCATCAACAGCCTGACATTCCCCGACCGTCGCTAGGGTTTGAACCAGAGTGGGGACGGGATAGTGGAGAGGACGAGGGCGAAGGAGCCGCCGCCGTTCCCCATCTCACCGCCGTCAGCCGTACAGGAGAGAGGGAGGAGGATGAGAAGGGTCCGCCGCCACCATTCCTTGGCGCCTCGACCTTTGATGTGTTTCGGTGGAGCGACGAAGTGGTACGCTCAATCCAATTCAGAGGAATACGGAGCTCCACCCCTCCGTATTGAGCGATGGATAAAATAGATGCGAGAGGGTGGGCTTGGAATTGGCCCGAGTTTCCAGTCTCCAATACCAGCACACCCAAACAAAATAATTCGGGTTCAAGAATTCCAGATGGCCAATTCTGAGGCCCAATTCATACATCCAAACGTAGCCTAAGTAAATATTCCTAAATTTCTAAACTAAAATTTTAAACTAATTTTCCTAAGTAAATATTGGTAAGTTTCTAAACTAAATATTTCTAATTAAATATTTCAAAATTTATAAACTGATATTCCTAAGTAGTTATCTATTTGTTGGTCATTTATGTTGGCCAACATGGTTTATTATTATTATCAGTCTTCAATGGATAGTACGACTTCAATGAATTTGGATTGGATTGTTTTTTACTGGAATGTGAGAGGTTTAAATGATAAATCTAAAAGAGAGGTTGTTTATAATAAAATTGAGGAAAGCCATGCTTCTGTAATTTGCCTCCAAGAAACTAAATGCGAGGATTTTGATCATTCTTTTATTAGGTCATTCTGTCCTAAAAGGTTTGATCAATTTGTTTTTTCTCCTTCTGTTGGAGCTTCTGGGGGCTTAATTGTGCTATGGAATAGCTCCATTTTCAATGGAGAATTACTGGAAGTGCATCGGTCTGTCATTCACATAAAATTCACTTTAGTTCATAACTCTGTTTCTTGGTTTCTAGTGAATGTTTATGGTCCTTGTAAAGGTGTGGAAAGAGATGAGTTTGTCAACTGGCTATACAACCTTTCCATCCCATTACATCAGAATTGGTTGATTCTTGGAGATTTCAATTTTATTAGATCATTGGATAATAGAAATAAGCTAGGGGCTGACCTTAATGATATCTTTATTTTTACTGATGTCATTAGCCATTTGGGTTTATTGGAATTTCCTGTTAAGGGTAGAAATTATACATGGTCTAACATGCAAAAGGATCCTCTTCTTGTTCAGCTGGATTGGGTTTTTACATCCTGTCAATGGACTTTGGATTTTCCCAATACCTTGGTTTTGCCCATGTCCAAAATCACCTCTGATCATTTGCTCTGCCCTATCAAAATTGGAACAAACATTCCGAAGGCAAAGATATTTAGATTTGAGAATCACTGGATTTATCAGCCTGGTTTTTTGGACCTTGTGACCAAAATTTGGAACACACCTGTCATGGCCAAATCGATCACCACCAGAATCACAGCAAAATTGAAAAATCTTAGATATGCCCTAAAGGATTGGGGAAGGAATCTCTCTCAATTGAAATTACTTATTGAGATGAGTAGCAAAGTGATTCTGTTTTTTTACAGCTTGAAGATGAGAGATCTCTGAGTGTTCCAGAGTTTAATTTCAGACTCATTGTTAAGGAGCACATAAAGAAATTGTTATCTTTGCAGTCTGAATATTGGAAACAAAGGTGTACAATTCGATGGGCTAAGCTCTCTGGTGAAAACACTAAATATTTCCATGCCAGAGCCACTGAGAGGTTTCGACCAAATGCAATTCCTTCTATCACGGATGCTTCAGGGAATTTACTGGTGGATCACCAGGAGAAAGCTGCTGCTTTTTGGTCTTGTTTCAAAAACAGAATCGGTGTCTTTTGCCCACCTACTGTTAATACTGATTTATCTCAGTTCTTGCCCGTGGTTGTTGGCTTAGAGGATCTTGCAAATCCTTTCTCTCTGGAGGAATTAGAGGGTGTGGTAAAACATCTCAAACCTGCTCGTGCTCCTAGACCTAATGGTTTCACTGGTCTTTTCATTAAGCATTGTTGGAGTATCATAACAGATGATTTTATCAAACTTTGCAATGAATTCCACAGTGCTCGGATCTCTTTGGACAGTATTAATGGTTCTTTTATTACTCTCATTCCAAAGACACATTCTCCTGAGACTGTGAATGACTTTAGACCTATTTCCCTTACCAACACTTGTCTGAAATTTATCACTAAGATTCTGGCTAATAGATTCCAAGATAAAGTTTTTGGATGCATCCATGATAACCAATATGGTTTCATTAAATCTAGAACTATTCAAGATTGCCTGGCATGATGTTTTGAATAAATTTTCCAGTGTAAACATTCTAAACAGAAAGTGGTGGTTTTCAGGATTGATTTTGAGAAAGCTTTTGATACTATTGAGCACAGTGCCATCCTTCAGATTTTGAGATCTAAAGGGTTCCCTCCTTTAGTCATCAAATGGGTGAAGGAAATTCTATCTTCAGGTTCCTCTTCTGTTCTTTTAAATGGAGTTCCTGGTAAACCTTTTGTTTGCAAAAGAGGGGTTAGGCAGGGTGACCCTTTGTCACCTATTCTTTATGTTCTGGGTGGAGATTTGCTGCAAAGTATTGTTAATCTGGCTCTTAGGGAGGGAAGACTTCGTTTACCAATTCCTATTGGAGGAGATTATCCTATTGTTTAGTATGCTGATGATACTTTAGTGATCTTACCTGCTGATCCAGATCAACTATTGGTATTTAAAAATTTGCTCAACCTTTATGCTCAGATCACGGGATTAAAGGTGAATTTCAACAAGTCATCAATGATACCAATAAATTTATCTCAGCAAGAAACTATTGATTTGGCTACTGTTTTGGATTGTAAGGTGGCTTCTATGCCCTTTACCTATCTAGGCTTGCCTATGGGCACCACTAAACCATCTATTAAGGATTTTGCTCCACTCATTGACAGATTTGAGAGGAGACTTTCTGCGACAGTTTCTTTTCTCTCATATGGGGACAACTTGGTGCTTGTGAACTCTGTTCTGTCCTCTTTGCCCACATATTATATGTGCACATTAGTGATACCTAAGGGTGTCATTGATATTATTGATAAAGCAAGGAGGAGATGTTTATGGAGAAAAGACAAAAACAAGAAAAGAGTAAATTCTTTGGCTGCTTGGGATATGGTGTGTAAGCCAAAAGGTAAAGGTGGTTTAGGGGTCATTAATCTACAGATCCAAAACAGGGCTTTGTTGCTCAAATTTCTAGCAAAATTTTATAATTCTGTGGATATTACTTGGGTACATCTGGTCAAGAATGCATACTACTTTCAGTCGGTTCCTCATGCAGTGACCTCTTGTGGATCCTTCTGGTGGAAGGGTATTATGCAATTAGCTGATACCTGGTGTTCATTCTCTTCTTGCATAGTGGGGAATGGATATTCTGTTCTTTTTTGGAATTTCCAAGATTGTTATCTTTTGCTAAGGATCAGCTGGCCTCAGTGAGAGATTTGAAAATGACGAGTGATCTTTCAAATGCTTTTCATTTGCCTCTTTCAAATGAAGCTTTCCATGAATTTGTTGATCTGCAAGATATCTTGGGAAATGTTCAGGTGAATAATAATAAGGATGTTTGGTCTTGTAATTTTAATAAAGGGGTTTATACATCCAGTAAATTCTACCGGTTACAGTTTGCTAAGTTGGCTGATGATAAGCCAGCCAAGTGGATCTGGAAATCCAAATGCATGTCAAAGCACAATTTTTTTGCATGGCTGATCCTAAATGATAGGATTAATACCAAGGACATGATTAAGAGAAGGAACTGGAAGATTGAGGGGACTGAGTATTGTGTCCTTTGCAGAAATCTTTGTCATGAGGATTGGACTCATTTGTTTTTCTAGTGTGTTTTCAGCTCAAGGATTTGGAATTACTTGCAAATTTCCTGGAGTGATAACACAGTGTTGACTAATATGTCCATTGCCAAAAAGAGTTTCAAAGGTCCTTGTTTCACTGAGTTAGTGATTCTTGCCTGTTGGAACATCTCGAAACAGAGGAATGGAGTTATCTTCAAGTCTGAAAGGCATTCCTTTAAGGGTTGGAAAGTTGGCTTCACTTAAGACCTCCTTATGCTTAAGCATAGGTTGCGTGCTTCGTCGGCTGCGGATTTATCATCATGGATTAACACCCTACCTTAGTTTGTGATAGACTGTCTTAGTCTATCCTTCTTTGTACATTTGTAAATACCTTTAAACTCTTTTGATGGAAATAATGGGCTATGGGGGACTCCCCTACAGTAGAAAATGTTTCAAAAAAAAAGTAAATATTCATAAGTTTCGAAACTAAAATTCCACTAATTCTAAAAATTCACTAAGTAAATATTCCTAAGTTTTTAAACTAAATTCTAAACTAATATTCCGAAGTTTCTAAACTAAATATTCCTAAGTTTCTAAACTAATTTTCCTAAGTAAATATTCCTAAGTATTCCTAACACACTAAATACTAATAAAATCAACTATCACACTAACACTAGTTATAATTAACACACCACGTGCGTACGTCTGTGTGTGCGTGCGTGCATGCATTCTCACCGATGTGGAGGATCGTCGGAGTTTCTCGATCGGAGTTCACTAGCCACGTGACGACGGAGTTCACCGGAGTGGGTTTTCGAGCAGGCGGTAGGACGGGTGGCGGCACAGAGCGGCGCGAGGGAGGCAAAGGGCATCGCGGGAGGCCACGGCGAGGCGACACAGGGCGGCTTGGTGGAGGACGGCATTGTCACACTCCAGTTTTTGGATCCTTGTACTGTAGTTCAACCGGAGACAAAAACGAGGGCCAACAATTGTTTTTACAACAACATGTTTGCTTAAACCAACATTGTGTATCTGACAAGAATCATATATGCAATGCAATATTTGTTTCATTTTAAAACCAATACAAAATTTTCCTGAAAACACTTTTATATATTTTCCGTGATGTTTCCCCTAAGTGACTTGAGTGATTTTTATTCCAAGACTTGGATCATGCTTGTTTGCATCTTGATTTAAACTTTTATCTTTGTTGGATCCAGGAAAACAAAAATACAAAATTATTTGTGGAAGTTTTCTTTAAGATTTCTATTAGAACTTTGCCCTGAAAATATGGCCAAGTACCTGTTTTCCACACTTGTTTTCAATAGGCTATGTTATTCCATTTTGTGTTCTCTTGACTTGTATTTGTTATATAATATATGGACTAAAAATCCATAAAAGTTTGGTTTGGAATTTGGAATAATAAAAAACAATGTTTTGCATGTTGTTTTTGTGGAAGAAAAATAAGACAGAAAAATGCATTTTTGGAAAATAGAGAAAAACAGAAAGTAGCCATTTTTCCACTTTGTTTTCATAGCCTTCCACTGTTCAAAATTTGTTTTCAAAAGATGTTTATGAAATTTTAGAACATTCTTAACAATATCCAACTTTGAAAACAACATTTGGATTTCATTTGACCTATGAAAACAATCTGAACATTTTGCTCATTTTAACTGTTTTCAGCACTTAGAAATTTCTCCAACTCCTATAACTGAATTTTCTGAAACCTTATTTTTACAAAACTTGGACATATATTTTCGCTTGCTTTTGGTTCAAAATTGGAAATGCCAATTTGCCATTTGTGTGCACATTGGATTGTACTAACATAGGAAGCCATTGGTTTGCTTCTAGAAGGCCTAGGGTGGGGGAAATCGTGTTAGAGAAGAGAGGGGGCAGAGAAGTGAGGGGCATGCCCTGGCTGCACAGTGCATGTGCACTGTGGCCATGCCACTGCCTGGACCTGCTCCCCCTCACATCTTAGACATGCACCAGACCATCCCCTAGCCACTAGACACCTTGCCTCCCTGCTGCACGTCGCAGACAAGCCACAGCCCAGGCTCCCGTGCCGGAATGGACACCACCGAGAGCGTGCCCATGCCATTGACCTCGACGCCGTGGCTATAAGCAAAACCCTGCGCCCCCACTTCGCCGCCGCACACCACTCACTCACCCACACCTATCTCGAGCCACTGGACCTAGCCCGAGAGCTTCTGCGAGCTCCACGGGACACATCTTCACCGCTGGCCACCGTGTTGGATTTCGAGGTGGGGCAGCTCGCGCGAGCCCTCCCACCTCTTCTCCTCGCCTCCGGCGAGTCCCCCGTAGCCACACACACCCGCTGACATCCCCTGGTGCACTCTCGTTTACAGGAGCATTCCCGCCGCCGATCTCGCCGCCGCGGCCGCTCTGCCCCCGTGCCACCATCTATAGCCACGACCACCGCCGTTCTCCGAGCCCCTTCGTTGCCTCGTGAGCCTGCTACCTCCCCGACGCCGCGCCGCCCCTCTCCGTCGCCCCACGGTGATCCCACGGCCGTTGTTGTTTCCCCGTTCGTCTCCGGTGAGAGAGAGAAGAGAGAGAGGAGAACGACGCCCGTGCGCCGTTGATCTTTGATCAACGGGCCACGTTGAACCCATCCTTTCCCGCGCCCACACGCGTGCGCCCAGTTGCGCTGGGCCACTTTGGCTCTTAGTTGGGCCGCGCGTCTGTTAAGCCAGCCCGTCCTATTAGTTAGTTTTTCTTTTTAAAAATTAACAGAAAACTAGTTGATTGCTTTTGCCCTGTTAAAATTAGTTTTAGTGCAAATTAAATTCAACCAAAATTTGTGGCAGTAGATTAATGTTTTCTTAACAACCTCCAACTTGTAGATTTGGATTTGATTGATTATTTCTGCAGTAGTATTAGAAATTCCACAGACTATCCGTGAGGTCATTTTGTGCATAACTTTTTGGATCTGTATCCAAATATTGAAAATAAAATTGTTTTGAGTAGGTATATCAATAGGGCTTGACCTTGCATCAAGGAGAGTTACCATTTGGAAATGCCATCCATTTTGGTACAAGGCCAGTAGGCTTTTCTAGGATTTTATTTTAATGACACCACGCGAAGGTTTTTCATCATTTTGGATTTTTTTAAAATTTTCTGAAATTTTCTAAGCCGGTTTCACGTAAAAGTCAAGACGACGGGCATGACCGCTCATAGGTAGGGCTTTAATATTGAGAAAATATTCGTGTATCTCTGATGAAATAGGTAGTTGCGTACCTAAAAATGATATTTTTACCAAAAATCATGAGCAAACTACGAGGCACATGTAGTTCAAATTTACCCGCTTCCAACTGAATCGGCAGAAACTTGTGTTTTTCAAAAGAGGTGGATGGAAACATTTTCAAAGGCAACAATTTGGTTACTTGTGCATATAACATGGTCTAGTATTTTCAAAAAATACTGCTCCCAAGTTTTGCAAGATATTTGTGGTTGGTGCTTCACAAAAAAGCCATTTTTCACACTCAAAAAAGGGAAAATGGTTTTTTATTCAATGAAAAGGAAACTTTCTCCTTAAACATTGTCTGTGCTTCCAATATGAATGTTTGTGTGGAATATGGGCACATTTAAACAAACTATGCCCTGGATTTGGCCATAACACGGTCATTTGGCCCAAAACCCTAGAATGTTCGTAGGAGATAGCTCATTTATGTGAACATATTTTCAACACAACTGTCGTATTTCAAGTTTATTATTTTTGGTGGATACTAGGACATATGTAATGACACCACGCGAAGGTCTTGCATCATTTTGGTTTTTTTTTTAATTTTGTATAATTTCCGAAGCCGATTTCATGAAAAAGTCAAGACGGAGGGCATGACCGTTCGTAGCTAGGGCTTTAGTATTCAGAAACTCTTGGTGTATCTCTGATGAAATATGTAGTTGTGTACCTAAAAAATATATTTTTTTCCATATTCCACATTTGGCCCGGTTCCAACTGAATCGGCAGAAACTTGTGTTTTTCCAAAGAGGTGGATGGAAACCTTTTAAGAGACAACAATTTGGTTATTTTTGCATATAACATGGTCTAGTATTTTCAAAAAATTCAGCTCCCAAGTTTTGCAACATATTTGTGGTTGGTGCTTTACAAAAAAGCCATTTTTCACACTCGGAAAATGGAAAATAGTTTTTTTATTCAATGAAAAGGAAAACTTTCTCCGTGAACATTGTCCCTGCTTCCAATATGCATGTTTGTGTGGAATATGGGCACATTTATAAAAACTATGCCCTGTATTTTGCCATAACACCTGTCATTTGGCTCGAAACCCTAGAATATTCGTAGGAGATAGCTCATTTATATGAACATATTTTCAACCCAACTGTTGTATTCCAAGTTTATTATTTTAGGTGGATACTAGGACATATATAATGACACCACGCGAAGGTCTTGCATCATTTTGGGGTTTTTTAAATTTTCTGGAATTTTCTAAGCCAGTCTCTTGCAAAAGTCAAGACGGCGTGCATGACCGTTCGTAGCTAGGACTTGAATATTGAGAAACTCTTGGTGTATCTCTGATGAAATAGTTAGCTGTGTACCTAAAAATTATTTTTTTTTCCAAAAATCATGATCAAACTATGAGACACATGTAGTTCAAATTTGACGCGTTTCCAATTGAATCGACAGAAACTTGTGTTTTTCAAAATAGGTGGATGGAAACATTTTCAGAGGAAAAAATTTGGTTATTTGTTCATATAAAATGGTCTAGTATTTTCAAAAAAATGCAGCTCCCAAATTTTGCAACATATTTATGGTTGGTGCTTCACAAAAAAGTCATTTTTCACACTGAGAAAATGGAAAATTGTTTTTTATTCAATAAAAAGGAAAACTTTCTCCGTGAATATTGTCTGTGCTTACAATATGCATGTTTGTGTGGAATATGGGCACATTTAAATGGACTATGCCCTGGATTTGGCCATAACACCCGTCATTTGGCCCAAAACCCTAAAATGTTTGTAGGAGATAGCTCATTTATGTGAACATATTTTAAACACAACTGTCGTATTCCAAGTTTATTATTTTTGGTGGATACTAGGACATATATAATGACACCACGCGAAGGTCTTGCATCATTTTGTTTTTTTTTATTTTCTGGAATTTTCTAACCCGGTTTCACGAAGAAGTTAAGACGGCGGGCATGACCGTTCGTAGCTAGGGGTTGAATATTGATAAAATTATAGTGTATCTCTGATGAAATAGGTAGTTATGTATCTAAAAATGATTTTTTTCAAAAATCATGAGCAAACTACGAGGCACATGTAGTTCAAATTTGACATGTTTCGAGCTGAATCAGCAGAAAGTGTCAAAATGGCCACCATGACTATTCATCAAAAGAGTTCAAATTTTCTAAAACTATGGATGTTTCTATGATATGGATGTAATATTTGAATTCGTCTAATTTTTCTAATCGACTTAGACATTTTATTTGTCAAATTTCGATTTACGGATTTAAAGATATGTATTCCATATTAAATAATTTATTCAAAAAATAAACTAATTTCTAACCTTGTATTGTTATTTATTCAATAAAGATCATTATATAATCATTCTTATATATTCAAATATTTTTTAAAATTTAAATAATAGAAAAGTTTAACATTATTTCGCACATGTTAATATGATTGATATGATAATAATATCAGTAAGTTCTAACATCTCATTTGGAATCTAGTTTAGAAGGAACTATAAGGTTAAGCGTGCTTGTGCTGGAGAAATTTCAGCATGGGTGACCGAGCGGTAAGTTTGACTAAGTTAATTATGTTGACTAGATTAATTGTGTAATTAGAGATTAAATATGTGGCTAAGTGCAAAATTCTGGAATAAAAGTTAAAAATAGTTCAAAATAAAATGTAAAAAGATTCTATTTTTTTTTAAAAATCTTCAATTATTTTGAAAATATTATGCCGACGGTAATTTGGTCTATGCCTACGCCGACGGTAGCCGTCGGTACAGCCTGTGCTCATTCCCGTAGTGAACTGACAGATCGCAAATGAGGCAAAACGTTCACGCTTATGATTCACATTAAGACAAAAAGAGTAAAAAATAGATATTTTGTGTCCAATCCGGCCAATCCACTATACTTACCGGTACACTTTTTCATGTTTGAAATGGGAGTACTTTCGGTATGTGAAGATAAGCATGGATGATGGATCGCTTTATGCATCTGTGTAGAATTATCATCTTTTTCTCCAGGCACGTGTGTGAGTTAGGGCGTGTTCGGCAACAGCCCAGCTTCCAGCTTCCCGTCGGAGCAGCTCGGAGCGGCACCGAACACCCCAACTCCCTGGAGCCAGATCTGTGAAGCTATGATATTTTCACGTACAATTGCCGGAGCACCACCTTGGCTGATCCACCGAGCGTTCAATCCAGCATGTTCCACTCCTTTCAAGTGGAAGAAAACGTTTCGCTCCTTTCATTTTTCCTCCGAGCGAGGCCGGAAGGGCTTCTCTCCCGAAACTAATCCAGCATGTTCTTTTCTTCCTCTCTGGTACGCCGATGAGCACGAGTCCCGAGTCTGGAACCCCACTAGCCGCCTCCACCTCTGGCCACAACTCCGGCAAAAAACCATGCCCCATCCGCTCCCCCTCCCACTCCCGAGCTCGTCGTCTTCCTCCTCCAATGTCGTTGCCGTCCTAGCGCGTCGGCCTCATCCTGGTGGTTGTAGCTCAAGGTGCAGTGTGTGTTCTTCCACGAGAACCCCCACTCAAATTCGGCCGGATCTGGCGGCGCCCCCCTTCCCCAACCTGGAGCTCGTGCCGTTAGCACCGGATCCGGCCGCCGTGATCCCGAGCTTCCTGTCCCCAACCTCTCGCTCGAGTAAAAGGAAGTGGTAAATGACCCAGTGTATGATACGTCATAAACGTATCTTTAATATCTGATGTTCCATGTTGTTTTCTTATTGTTTCTCACATGTTATGTATACACTTTGTGTCATTTTTACACGTTTTCCGGGCCTAACCTATTAACAAGATGCCACAGAGTCAGTTCCATGTTTTCTGCTGTTTTTGCTTTCAGAAAAGTTGTTCTGAAAACATTCTCGGAATTGGACCCCACAAAGCCCGAAGTGCCTATTTTTCCTGAAAGCTTCCAGAAGTCTCGAAGAGCCTCGGAGTGGGGCCACAGGGTGGCCACACCATAGGGTGGCGCGGGTCCCCCCTGGCCACGCCACCTGGTGGTGTGGGCCCCCTGGCCACCCTCCGGCACCTCCCTTTCGCCTATTTATACTCCCCGAGAGAACTCATCTTGACTCCACCGCCATCTCCATCGCCATCTCCATCGCCGTTGCTGTGTCCTATGATAAGGAGCGAGTAGTTCTGCCCCGAGGCTGAGGGCTCTACCGGTAGCTATGTGGTTCATCTCTCTCTCTCTCCCATGGTGTGATCTATATGTGATAGTGAGCTTTGTAATCTATTTGAATTCGTAGATGTTACTCTTCATCTTTTACTACTCAAGTGCTTTATTAATATGAACTTTGGAGTCACCTTGTATTGCGGTGTGAAGGTGACAGTGTGCACATCGTGTGTGTCTCCTCTATGAATTGTGGTGTTTGTTTAGTACTAATTTAGGGCGCTCATAGTGACAGCGTGGGGTGCGCTAGAGAGGGAATGTAGACTTTAAGGAATGCTTTTGCAGCCCTACGCAATGATTAGTGTTCATAATCTGTTATGAAATCTCTGTAAACGCTTTGATCACGGTGTAAATGTGACAGTGTGTGCACCGTGTGGTTTAGCATTATATTTATATTTTGTGTTGGATAACTCTATGAAATTGTGATGTTTGCGTGGAACCATCTGAGTCCCATGGTTATAGCATGGGGGTTACTTGGTTGGGAAAGTGCTTACTCTGCGGAGTGCTGTTAAAGCCCTACTCATAGATTGGTGTTGTTATTCGACCGGAGAGTCGTTAAGAGTAGCATAGTGAAGAGAAGATATTTATTAATTCAATTATGTGATCATTGTTGAGAGTGTCCATTAGTGAAAATAGGATCCCTAGGCCTTATTTCCAAGCATTGAAATACCGTTTTCCGTCTGTTCTGCTACATGTTTGCTTGCTGCTATTTTTATTTCAGATTGTTATTATCACTTATTATCATCCATATTACTTGCATTTTACTCTTTCTTCGCCGAACTAGTGCACATATACAACTGAAAATTGTATTAGGTGTGTTGGGGACACAAGATACTTCTTGCATCTTGATTGCATTGTTGCTTGAGAGGGGTATCTTTGACCTCTACCTCCGTGAGTTCGATAAATCTTGGATGATCCATGTAAGGGAAACTTGCTGTTGTTCTATAAACCTCTGCACTTGAAGGCTCAACACTGTCTACAAGAATAGAAGCGTGCGTAGACATCAATGTACTAGGACCACTTCGCCCATTGGGCCATATTCCTCCCTTATAGGGCTGCCATCCCATGCTAATACTAGAGCAGAGACGAACATTCTCCGCTTCTCACAGAAGCGCAAAGCTGGCGGGTGGAGCCGGATTTCCGAATTTCACGAAGTTGGGCAACATCCGAACACGCCCTTAGAGTGAGGGGATGGGATCAAAATACCGTTTAGCAAGGTGGTTCCGTGGATCGACCGAGTGCCAATGCGGTCGTAATGCCGGAAGGCCTGGTTGAGGTTTGCTAGAGCACATACTCATGCCGTATATACACCGCAAGACGGACAGTTTTTTTCAAACCGTACCGAGCTAGAGTCCGGCGGAGATAAGTCTTATTTGTTTAAACGATGAATATCAAGCCTCACGTCTTATTTGGTATGTTATTTTCCGTTTCCTAACTTAGACCGTGTCAAAATAGTGTCGCAAAGGATTATGCAGTCATATAACTTTTAACATCATTAATCCTAGCCGTTAATTTTGGATCTAACTGTCAAAATAATTTAGGTGATGTGGCTTACCGTGATATCTCTATTAGAGTTCCGTATATTGCTTTTAGTATATAATAGAAATAGATGTTACGATAGAAAGTAAAACCAAATTCAAATAGACTTGATAAAGGGGGAAATAATTAGTACATTCTTGCGTGTACGGCCAAATTGGTGCAACCCTGCAGGGATAATCTTCTCGAGAAGCCGTGTTTTCCGCGGTTATGGATTACTTGGTGAAAGTACTGGCTAACAAGTACTCAGGACAACTTAAACATAATGATCAAACATGTTACACCCAATGATTAATAACTTGACTAGTAATAGGTTGATGACACAATAACTTGATTCACCTTTAATACAACTGTGTGAGTTATCCTCGGATTGCTTCTTTGGATAAGGGGCGAGATCCAGGATGGGTTTGTTTGAAGTTATCTTTCAGTTGGTTACAATCCTCGATCTTATCTCCTTTCTGTTAGCCGGAAGTGGTAGAATCTCTGTAGTTGGTTAGCGCAGCCAGTTGCCGCATCTTTATATCCCCTCTCTTCCGTTGAACCCAAGGCATCTGTGCTTGGTGTTGACGGGCTACACTTTGGTGAACTGTGAGTCTTGCTTGCCAGTACGTTTATGTACTGACCCCTTTGGGGCTGTGGTTTCCGCAGACCTACGTTTTCGAGGATCTACATGGTGGCAACTACGTGGAGTATGACGAGACTGCTGACGAGTAGATAGCGGACCCGGGCAGGATCCGAGACTTCGTGGATGGGCTCCGTCTGTTTGTTCCCGGCCTCTTAGGCCTGTTTGGTTCTTGTCTGTACTCAGACATGTTGAATGCTTCCGCTGTATTGTACTGATGTATTGTTGGGGCATGTGCCCTCTGAATGATTGTATTTGCTATCTCTGCTCTAATGAGAGCCAATTGCAACTTATTTCAATCTTTTGTGTCATAGAGATATGTTGTGATATCAGTTGTTAAACGCCGTTGACGTACCATGTGTGTATGGTTTGAAGTACGTCGACGGAAGTGCCTTTGATCTCTAGTGGATAGTTTACATCGACGATGGAATAGCAGGGCTTGTGTTGTCGCGCATAAGCGCAGGCCTACCAGGAAGCTGGGACGTGGGAGCAGTTATGCCCCATAATCCAAGCATCTACTATCCAGTTCGTACGGTGAGTATCCCCTAGAAATCAGGGTGCGAAAAATGGTATCAGAGCATGGTTCCGATTCCCGAGATTGTTTCGATACGAATGGCTATCGAAGCAACGGGTCCGCAAAGCCTGTAGGATAACCTCGCTAACGGTCGTTGTTTCTAGAGTGTCAAAAAACTATTTCTGCTAAACTATTTGGGAAAAACATCTCAATAGGATTCTTGTTTTCTCCTTACCCCTATTCTATTTCCCCTCCCATCATATTTGTTTTGGAGTCTACTCTCGTACTCAATCTTTCAAAGTGTTAGGATCCTACGTGGGTGGACGTTTTCTGAGCCTTTAACCTAATAGGTTCGATCATCGGAAGATTCCTGGTGGAAGAACATCGTCGTCACTCCGAGCAAGAATCCCTTGTTAGTGGTGTCGAGGAGATCAACTGGAAGCACGAAGAATCGATAGTCGAACCTCTTTTCCCTCTCGGGTTAGCAGGTGGATTGCGAGGGCGCAATCCCTTGTTAGTGGTGTCGTCTGTAACACCTGGGGTGTTACCTTAGGCTAGAAAGTTGTTTGTCTTCTTTTGTTTTGCATCTCATGCATTATAAGCATTGCATCATGTTTTTCCAAACCAATCAAAACTTCAAAACAATTTAAATTGTTCAAAAACCCTAATGGTAAATGCAAACAACACATTCAAATTCAAATCAACTCAATCCTATTTGGCATATTTCAAATGTGGGTTTAAAAAAAAATTAAAATCTTGTAAACAAATTAAATTCAATAATTTTCATAATTGTTTGGGCTTATTAAATAAAATTTGTCTATTTTAAATCAAATGAAACCCTATATGAATTTCAAATACTAAATTTCAAACTAATTGTCATTTTTTTTTCAAATTGTTGAAAATAGGTAACCTACCTCGATGTTGCTGTTTTGTTAATCAATAGAATATATTCCATAAAATATAAACACCCCAAACTCTATGGAAAAAATTCACTTAATAACTTAAATTCCAATTAAGCTGTCAACCTTGTGAAATAGTGTTAATATTTGCTTTAAATTTCTGTTTTGAAACTTACTAAAAATGGCTTAAAGGAAAACCCTAAATCCCCCCCCCCCCAAATCCTTTGTTCCATCTACCTCTCCCTTTCATCCCATTACAAAAAAAAAGAAAGGAGATAAAGGAAAAAGCAAGATAGAAGGAGGCCGGCCCAATTCTTTCCCAGCCCACCAAGCCCATGCGACTCACCCCCAACCTCCGTACGCCCCATCTCTCTGTCGTTTTCCCTCTGCCAAAAAGCAGAAGCAGCAACACCACCCACTCCCCCATGTGCCATGTTCCCCCTCCCCTATATCTCTCCCCTCAAGCCCCCTCCAAACCCTAGCCACCTACTCCATCTCCTCCTTCCCCCTCCTAGCGCCGCCAATCCACTGCCCACCCTACCTTTCTGCTCTTCTGTAACTCTCTGAAAAACCAGCGATGCCATGGCCGGAGGAGGAAGCTCCAGGGCGGCGGGGAAAGGGTGGGCGCCGGGAACGACCGATCGCGGGAATGGAAACGGCGTGGCGTCCTCTTCCACGCCGTGCCCTCCATCTCCGCCGCCATCACCGGAATCGCCGCCGCCGTGAAGCTTTGCCGCCGGCCAAGTTCCTGCCTGCGCCGACTCTGCTCCGCCTCCTCCTTCTGTCGCGAGGTAAGCCTCCGATCGCATATCCCTCCTCTCCCCTCCTGTCCGCCTCCACACGGCCCGCACGAGCCACGCCGGACGGCGCCACCGCGCGCAGCGGCCGCGAGCCGGCAGTCGTCTGTTTCCCCGTCGAGTTCGGTAGCAGCGACCTGAAGTCTGAACCTGCGTTTCGAAATTCAGTTAAGACCACTGAATACACCACTTATTCCGTCAGATCCGTGATGTATCGCAAGCAGCGCTCTAGCCCAGTGGCTAGGCTTCCGTCCATCTCCTGGGAGATCCCGGGTTCGAAACCCAAACGAGGCGGAGCCTCACCTTTTTGCGCAATTTTCCACCGCGCGGGGTACCGGCCCACCTGTCGGTGAAGCTGGGCGCCACCGTGGAGATCAACCCACCACTTCAGCGCCACACGGGCGCGGGCCCCGCATGTCATCCAGCGTGGGTATGCCCACCCACGGTGCAAATGACCAATCCCTTGTTTTTCTTTTCCAGGAAATGTTTAATAACCCTAAATAACTTGCATAAATCATATCTTTGCCATTTCAACTCTGTTTTGCACAAACAAAATATGTATCCCAATCAGAAAATCATGAACTTTTCAAATATCACATTTGTTCACTGTTTTGAAATTCCAAAATGCAATTTAAATTTGAATTCAAACAAATCAATTGCAAATTTCTAAAATCAATAACTAATTCATTATTAATCCAAATAATGCAAATAAAATATGTTTTCCATACCATTTTAAATAACCTATTCAAATATAATTTTTGTTTCCTGTTTTGAATAATTTAAATTGCCTAAACAATTTAAATCTTGTTTAATTCAATTAAAACTTGTTTAATATTGTTTAATTCATAATTAAATAATCCTAAGTCCAATTTCAAAATGTGAAACATGTAATCCAACTAAAATTTGATGTTCTTTTCAAATATCCACTTTGTTATTTGTTTTGAACATTTTAAATGGTTGAAAACAACAAATACTTGTGTGTCACCTTTAAGGCACCCAAAAATTCCCTAAATTAATAATAAAATTCTAAATTGCTACACCCTATCTTAAATTGATTCTAATGTTGTTATTTTGCTGTTTCCCTTTTGCATGCATCATACTAAACCACTAGCACCTGTTGATTAGTTGGAAAACAAATAATTTAACCATAATTCATGGGCTTTTCCTATGCAACTCAAATTGCATATGGGTCCATTTAAATCTGTTTATCATGTCAACTAGTTTATTTCTATGCATCCATTAAATTGTCATGCATCCATATCTTGATCATGCTGGATCTTTTGCCGTAGTAGTAATTATTGCATCCCGTTGTTTGTTCGAGGTTCGTTGCTTCTTCGCGGATAGGACGTTGAGATGATGTGAGCAACGACAAGTTCTGCTACCTTGCGGGATCTCAGGCAAGTATACTCACTTGCTGCCATATGGCTGCCTTTCATCACTTGTTACCGATTCTTCCCGTTGTTCTTTTCTGCTAGCCTTAGTAGTAGTTGTTTCTATTACGAACCCATCACATGAATCCTTTAACCTTGTTATTGCCTCACCTCCACTCCTATCACCCCTTTGGTTGAGCGAGTGTCTTACTAGCATGCTTAGGTTGTTTTGCTCGAGTCTGTTACCCGCTACTTTCCGTTACTAGATTACTTTTATGTTCTGGGGGCTCGATGTTAATCAATCAACCTGTTATTAATAATATGCTGATAAGGCACCGGCAGGAGGCCCTAAGTGGTTTTGAGGCCTGCTAGTGTCGACCTTAATTAGGAAAAGGGTCTTGTCTATTGATCCATGATGAGCGTGCTCACCGCATCCGGGTGGTAGTATGGGACCCCCCTCGACTTAGACCTGATCTGCAGCTTGTCCGAAGAGCCACACTTAGTTCGGGTGTTCCATTTGCTCCTTGCATAATGGGTTGATCACCCATGGTTACTGATGATGATGATGATGCATATAGGGCGAGGCCTGTAGTGCCGGGGTGTTGTGTCCTGCGGGAGTTTTGCACACCTGCGCTGAGTATTCGGCTGCGTGGCTGGGACCTTATAGCTCCGTGGCTCCTAGGATGGGTTGTAGAGATGGTTTGTAATGGTGCCAGCTGGTTCAATGTGGGCCGTTGGATTAGAAGCAAAGCCAAGAAGCCGCTGTTAAAGATCCTATCTCATTGGACTTGCATGCATGTGGTGTACATGTTGTACTTAATTACCAGGTGGTGCGACGTGCAGTGGTTTCACTTCAATAAACGGGAATGCATGCCATGGCTCAAATGCAGACACTAGTTTAAATTATGGAGCCCAACTAGGTTTCAAAGTACATTCCTTCTTCGTTACGTCCAACAAGGTTTCAAATGGTAGGACATCGAGGATTTTCAAACTATTCCCCATGCCGATTTAGCATGAAATATCATCATCACATATCAGTGAACCATGTCGATGAAATACAATTCATTGAAATACAACACACTGGCACGATGGAAAGTAAAAAAACAAATTAAAATAGACTTGATAAAAGGGGAAAGAAGTAGTACACGAGTCGATGACTATCCGTCCAATTTATTTTACTGAAAAACTTAAAAACAACATAGCACAAGGCGCCGCGTAGAGCGATGAATACTTATTCCAAACAACTACTTGGACAGTTGGACTAGCTTGTGGGAGCTGATGGGCTCGTATACACCCCAAGAGCGTCAATGTATTTGCTAGAGCGTCCGAAAAAGCCCACAACTTCATCTGTGCCATTCTTCGGGATCGTAATCTGACTGCCGGTTATTTTCCCATATCCATATGTATTTCCCTTGCTGGTGACAAGGGTAAGTGATGTCACGATGTTGATATTGTCGAATACGCCAGTAGTTATCAGAACTTTCTTCAGTGTCTCCGATGGAGGGAAGTTGACCTGCGAGCACAAGGGCGCCATGGAAAAATTTAAATCGACATTCTTAGGGATTGTTAGATGTCATTATTTGTCTTCATCGGACATTCAAATACATTATTTATCTTCTCACCGTGTATTGGACAGTGCCGTCGGTACCACCCCATGGACCAGAGGTCTGCTCATTTCCGGCCTGGTCGATGTAAGAATATGCAAGAGACTTGAGGGTACCATCATCATTGCTTCGAATTAGGACGCTAATGGTCATGCTCGTAATACGCTGAGGTTGTTTCCCTGCTGGGATGTCAAAAGAAATCCCTCCAGGGCCACCCAACGGGCCTTCCTTGTTAACAAGAGGACTCTGCATGCATGTTTCATCATATAGTAAAATTATTATTTCAGATAATTTTTTTCATGTGACAAGGAAGATAAAATATCTTACCGGCACGGGAACATTGCGGCAGAATACACGGATACGAACTTCCCTGATAATCTGTGTCGACGAAAACTTGATTGCTTTGTAGCTGATAGTACCTTGTGCGTACTCAAACTCTCCGGTCCCACCGACAATTGCCAAGTGATCGGCACCGTCTCCCTCCACGTTGTCGTAGGTTCCCAACACCTTAAGGGTTGAGCCCTTGAATCTTTGTTCATGATTGAGAAAGACAAATATCAAAATTGTACGCCAGAAAAAAAAAATCGGTAAAGATTCAGAAGAACTAAAACCACGAGCTAGTTTTACACGTACCTTTCATCAGTGAAGAGGATGTCAAGAGATAGGTAGTAGCCGTTGGTGGTCATGCTATCGCCCATAGCGGAGCCTCGTCCACGAGCGACGATGCTGGACGTGGCGGGGTCGGGGCCGTCACGGATCTCCCAGTCGACGGCGCCAGCATGACCGAAAGTGCTTATCCAGGGTTCGCTAGCACGGTTGCGAGCGGCGGAACAACTGCCTTCTCGTTGGCGCCCGGTGCCCCTTCTGCTGTCTGGAACATGTACATGTGGAATGTATGCTCCGTCTCCGAGAGGTCGCGGGTAACCGTCCCGACACGCTTGTAGTAAGCCATTATTAGGGAGAGGGATGATTTGTGTGTTTGGTAGTTGGCGAGAGGGAAAGGGGGGAAGCTATATATGTGCAGTGTTCGAGAGTGGTGGAACTGGAAGTGGGCAAGGGTGGGCATTATATATCCAATTCACGAAACAATGAGTGATGGCATTGGAACATGGGGTACACGAGGAGGTGAGTTGGAGCCACGTTAAGCGCAATTTGACTTGAATAAACAAAAATGCACGCACACCATGCCTGCTGCAAATGTAAATAAGAAAGAAGAAATGCACCGACGAATGGATTCATTCTTCTATGATGAATTTCTTACCCCATCCAGGAGCAACGGTGTGCATGACACACAGATGCATGCTCACCTATCAAAACATTATCATATATTTAATCAACACGAAGAAATTAATGGATCAACATCTCAAGTACGCTATAGGAAATCAGGAATTTAGTCTGCTTACGAACAAGTTGCCACCGTCGGCCTAGCCTGTGCTTCTCCAACGTGCAGCAAGTTCGCCTCAATTATCCTCGTGCTGGCTCGCCTCTTGGCATTCTTAAAGGGCATTCCTCTCCCTAAAGAGTTTTGGTATAGATGACTATGTAATTAAATCTGCCGTTGGATGACCATCATCCGCATCCCAATCCATACCCACATCGTTGGGTAGGGTATTTTTTATTTTTTTTGAAACGGAAAATCCAGCCTCTGCATCTAGGAGATGCACACGGCTTATTAAATTAAATAAAAGTTCAGCGTGCAACCATATTCAAATACTCAACGAACCGAAGTGTGGCCGTGAAAACTAGCCAACGATGAATCAAGCAACATGGAAAATTACACATTATGTAATCTCCTAGTGTTCAACCAGCCAGCCTGGTTGAAGATAGCCCGGACGACCACCAAAAGTCGGGTACATCCAGAATCCAAACGTCCTCTTTGGCATTCTGGGAGCAGGAGAGACCATAGATGAATCCAGTGAATGGCACGGTAGACGACCTGCAAAAAATGACCAGATGTTGAGTTATTAAAAATCACATCATTGCGGCAATTCCAAATTGTCCAAATAAAAGCACATACACCAATGCGTATGCTTGCTTTAGTTTCTTTATCCACCCCATGCAACGAAGAACCAAACAAATTAGTTATTGAAACCGGAGGTGAGATACTAAAAGTAAATACAGTAGTCGCCAAATTTTTATTGCCATATCGCAAGAAATGAACAAGTGATCAGCCGTCTCATCGTAGCCAAAAAAACACATTTCGTACACCCACTCCAACGCCTCTTAACTAAATTATCTTTAGTTAAAATTTCCTTACGATAAAGGAACCACATAAATATTTTAATTTTAAGGGGGACTTTCAATCGCCAAAGATATTTATGAAGGAATCTCGTATTCCCATTCATTTGATCTTCATAATAAGATTTAATTGTATACTCCCCAGATTGAGTTAACTTCCAGCTAAACTTATCATGCGAATCAGTTAGAGATAAATCCATTAATATCTGAGCTAGGTGTAGCCAAGCTTCCCATTTGTCTCCTAAAATTAATATTTGGGTGTTCACCTCCAATGACATGAGACACCAACACGTTCTTATGATTAACAATATTATAAAGAGACGGATATTGCGAGCTAATGAAGCATCCCCTAACCAAGTGTCTTCCCAAAAACGCACACTATTACCATCGCCTAGTGAGCATTTGATGTGTGTAAATAAATTCATTTTGACCTTCATCACCCCTTTCCAAAAAGGAGATTCTGTTGGTCTACCCTCAACCTGTGCTAACGGAGTCCCTTTAATATACTTGTTATGTAGCAACTCATGCCACGCCCCATCTTCCGTTAGTAACTTAAACAACCATTTGCTAAGTAAACATCTGTTTTAACATCCAAAACCTCTATCCCAAGGCCCCCCTTGGTCTTTACGTCGACACACAATATTCCACTTGGTTAACAGGTATTTCTTATTAAGATGATCACTTTGCCAAAAGAAACGAGAGCGATAATAATCAATTCTCTTCCGTACCCCCACAGGTAGTTCAAAGAATGACAGGAAAAACATCGCTAAGCTCGTTAAAACAGAGTTAATAAGTACTAAACGATCCCCATACGAGAGTAGTTTACCTACCCAAGAACTCAGTTTTTGATCAAACCGATCTTCAATCGGCTTCCATTCTCTATTTAACAGCTTACGGTAATGAATTGGTATGCCCAAATATTTAAAGGGGAAGTTCACCAACTTCACACCCAAAAATCTGTCTATACTCATCTTGAACATTCGTAGCATCCCCAAAACAAAAAAATTCGCTCTTGTGAAAGTTAGTTTTTAGACCCGAAAGTTGCTCAAAAAAAGATAATATCAATTTCATATTAACTGCTTTCTGAATATCACGTTCCCAAAACAAGATGGTGTCATCGGCATATTGTAGAATAGATACCCCATCCTCCACCAGGTGTGGTACTAAACTTCCTACTTGTCCATCCTCCTTGGCTCTAGAGATAAGCACAGCTAGCATATCAGCTACCAAGTTAAACAAAATAGGAGACAAAGGGTCACCCTGTCTTAACCCTTTTAAAGTTTGAAAATAATGACCAATGTCATCATTTACTTTGATCCCCACACTACCCCTTGAACAAATCTCGCAACCCACTTACACCACATAGGTGAGAACCCTTTCATACGTAGGGTCTGCTGTAGGAAGGACCAATTTACCTTATCATATGCCTTCTCAAAATCAATTTTAATCAATACTCCATCTAGTTTCTTCTGTTTTAACTCATGAATAGTCTCATGCAACACAACAACCCCTTCCAAAATATTTCTCCCCGGGAGAAATGCGGATTGGGTGGGTCTAATAACCCATTGCGCAATAGAAGTAACTCTATTAGTTCCCACCTTAGTGAAAACTTTGAAACCGACGTTAAGAAAACAAATAGGTCTGTACTGCTCAATCCTGCAAGCATCATCTTTTTTTGAGAGTAAAGTAATTACACCAAAATTCAATTTGAACAGTTGCAACTCCCCCGTATGTAACTGAGCAAACATAGCCATTAAGTCAACCTTAATGACCTCCCAAAACTTCTTATAGAACTCAGCAGGGAACCCATCCGGTTCCGGTGCTTTGTTTAATTCCATTTGGTCAATAGCATCAAAAACCTCCTCTTCCGTAAAAGGCATGGTTAATATACTATTTTCCTCCTCGGACACCTGAGTCAAATCACCTATTTTCGATTCATCAAGAAAGTTATTGGAAACCGGCGCCCCAAATAATTTCTTATAGTATTCGGATATAAACACCTTTAAATTTTGTTGTCCTACGAGCGTCCTTTATCTTGTTCTAACTGAAAAATCCTTTTTTTGCGGTGTTTCCATTAGCCATGAGGTGAAAATACCGAGTATTGTTACCTCTCTCCTGAATATATCTAACCTTAGCTCTCTGAGCCCATTTGGTCTCTTCATCTCTCCTAAGATTAGCTAAATAGGAGTCAGCTTCAAGTTTAGCTTTTCTCTCTGATTCCGAAAGGACACCACTTTCAGCTTTCAGATCAAGCTCATCAATAAGAAGTAACAACTTTTGCCTCAACTTCTTATACTCACCACTCAGATTCCAAGCCCAACCCCGTAGAAAACTACGGAGATGTCTAATTTTGTTCTGCCACCTCTCTATCGGGTCAGCCCCTCACGAGATGGACATCCACTCTTTCCTCACCATCTCATAGAAGCCATCCTGGCGCAACCAAGATAGCTCAAATGAGAACACCGATTTATTTCCAAGATGAGCAGAATTTCCAGAATCTAGCAAGAGAGGGACATGATCTGATCCCGAACGAGACAAACCTTGTACCGTGACTAGGGGGAACTTCTGTTCCCACTCGACAGAAGCCAAAACTCTGTCTTTCTCACGAGTCTCACGGGCATCACCACCCCGTCTACTCGACCACGTGTATTGTCGGCCAGACATTTCCAGCTCCCTCAAGTCTAGACTCTCGATGATCGCATTAAAATGAAAGGCCAACGAGGATTAAAGTTATCAGTACTCTTATCCTCTTGCCTACGCATGATATTGAAATCACCGTCCACCAGCATGGGTAGTGTTTCCCCTTCACAAATACGCACCAACTCAGAGAGAAAAACTTGTTTCTTGTCATCTTGGGCATCCCCATAGTCAACTACCAATGCCCAAAGGAATCCATCATCCTTTGTTCGTAAATGGAACTTAACAGAAAAGTCACCCGCAACGACTGTCCGCACAGTCATAGTTGCAGTTCTAAAACCAACAAGGATACCACCTGACCTTCCATGAGGAGGTAAACAATACCAGCAAAATTCATTCCCCCCAGCCAAGTGATTCAATAAACTCCTATGAAAACTTGAACGTCCTGTCTCCAAAATCGCAACAAAATCCAAATTAAACTCTCTAACCGTTTCATTAACAACTAGATGTTTCGCCAAATCCCCAAACCCATTGCTATTCCAAAAAAACTCCTCTCATTTGGAAACTCTTAAAGATTTCAGCCTTGCACTTCTTCTCTTCGGGTTGGAATATCCAGATTTTTTTAGCTTTATGGGCTCATGCAACATTCGCACCTTGGGTACACGGATCCCTGCAATCCCCCAATCCCTCGTCCCCCTCATTAACGTAATCTTCACACAAGGAAGATGCTTGTTTGATAACCAAGCTATTAGCATCATCATTATCCTTCTGAATTAAATTGTTTTCTAAGAAAACTAGCCGACGAGAATCCTCTAAATCTTTCAAACACCTAACGGATCTATCAACCTCGTCTATAGAATTTCCCAACGAAACCCCCAAAGATTTAGCACGCATAGCTATTTCATTATTGGATAACGAGGTAAAAGAAAGTTTTGGAATGGTGGAAATACCTGCAGCCAAGTCATCACGTCTCTCCGCGAGACGTGCAACCTTTTTCCGCCACCGATAGATCAGCATCAGGTTGCGCGCGGAGACGAGCACTTGATTGCCGTCCTTCGCTCGCCGGCTCGATCATGCCTCCAAAGGCCACGATCTCCTCTCGAGACCGCCTAGGACCCGAAGACGGCGTAGAGGGTGTGACAAGACCACCGAGTCCTCCTGACTCAAATGGTGTCGCATCCCCAACGCGAATAGTCGTGGCAGCATCCTCCCTGTTTGTCTCATCGACCAGCTCCGCTCCCAGCATATGTGTCACAGCTGACACGTGATGCCCAGGCGACGCATCCCCCACCTTTCGCGAGTCAGCAGTGCGCGCAACATCCACGACGAACGGAGCAGCATCCGCGTCTAGTCGTCCCCCGTGAAACAGCACCCGAGGTGTCCCAATCACCGCAGCCTTAGACGACGACACCAGTGCACTCTCAGCGCCAGGAACGATGCCATGCGTCTGCCCCCCGCTCGTCAGCTGCTGCGCCCACGTCAGTGCTGTCCGCAAGCAGGCTCGAAACAGCAGCCATCTCGGCCGCGACAGGAAAATCCATCGTTTTCTGCCTGGAACCGCTTCCTCGCAGCGAAAAAGAGCAGTTTTTGTGCCCAGCCTGAGTTATTGAACCAGACCTCGCTGCAGACTGCGCTATCTTCTGAAACTGTTGCACAAGTTGTGGAGAAAACACAACCTCAGTCCGTGATAGCTCAATTGGCTTAGGACCAAAAGATTCCGCCCCCCTGCTGCACCTTAGAGCTAGATGGATTGGAAGTTTTAGCATTTTGTGCACCAGAAACATCCTCCAACGATGTATTAGCTAGGCTCTCACGAAAATCATCTCCCAGATCATCTTCGTCATCTTTGTCATCCTCCCTTTCTTTATCTACCGCCATCTCATCTTTGTTGCCCTTCTCCTCTCCCTCCACATGGAAAGCGAGATCATAAAGAGCATCTTTTATAAACATCGGAAAATATTTTGGAATTTTAGTGTAGTCCAAACACCCCACTGGAATCCTCAGAACGCCATGTCTACGAGTATAAACCATGTCCACCCTCCTTGTGACACCAAGCATATACCCCACCGACCACATAGCTAAGAAATCTCCAGTGTGCTCTTCTGGAATCCCAAAAACTCGAACCCAGATGTCCGTAAGCGTGTCAATACGCTCAATTCTCTGACCCCAGTAATCCACTGTCATTTCACAATCAGAATTGGGAACCCTATATGCCCCAAAAACCTTCGGCCGGTCTAACTCCAATTTCGACGGAAACAACACTTTAAAAACATTATGGCCAACCTGACTCACATCCCAAACATATCCATCTGATGGTACCACCCTCTGAAGTTGTCGAACCACCTGAGTTATCGACATATCACCCTTGACCACAATGGAAGAAAAACGAGCATTTATCACCTTCGGACGATAATGATCCGTTAAAGGAATGCCGAATATCATCAGTTCATCATGCGCATAGCCATACATGATAGGGTGCGGCTTGGGTGCAGCCAGTAACTCACAAGGCATAGTTTTGTGCAGAGATCCTTCACAAAACTCGCACACCAGCTCCGGAAAATCCGCCAGAAAATGCCCAGCAACCCCACATCGAAAACATTTTTGCTTATCGGCCTTTTTGCCTTTTTTTCTGAACAACTCCTGCTATATCCGCAACCAGCTGATCTGTGGACACTCCCTTCTCCCCGACCACTGGATTCGGAGCTTGCACTGCCGTCACCGGAGCAGACCGCTGAATGTCTCCTTGTTGCTGTTGGTTCTTAGGTATAGGAGCAAGATTGTTTGTCACCGATGTCTGCACCACAGCAGGTACGGGACCAGCCGGGACAGTCCTTCCGTTAGCAGCAACCTGAACATAACGTGCACCTCCCATACCTTGCTTCTGATAAAAATTCC
Source organism: Alopecurus myosuroides (assembly GCA_028641055.1). Lineage (NCBI taxonomy): Eukaryota > Viridiplantae > Streptophyta > Magnoliopsida > Poales > Poaceae > Alopecurus > Alopecurus myosuroides. The sequence goes on from CM054058.1 coordinate 31,069,393, forward strand.
TGTTGCCGCCGTATCCCCCTCTGCCCCTACCAAATTGACCATGGCCATTGTCAAATCTCTGTCTACCTCGAAACCCAGTGTGCCCATGGTGGCGCACGTTCGCATTCGCCGGAAGCCCGGCACCAGCGTTGAACATGATCGGCAACTGAGCCGCATTCGCTCCGGCTACACCATGTGCAACAGCCGTCCCACTGGATTCTCCTTGGAAGAAGTTCTGGCCGATGCCATTGTTGAGGCCGCCGCGCCCAGGCCCCGATCCATTCCCCCGCTGATCATTGCCACCTTGGCCTCCCCCGCGATGAGCCATGGCGGCGCTAGGAGGATGAGCAGCGGATACGTCGTATGCAGATTGATTCCACACGAACCATAGGCACCGACGTGGACCGTAGCCTTTAGGAACACGACATCGCGCATCACAGACTCGGGCCACGGGCCAACGCCCCGACCGAGTTGAATTCTGGCCAGGTGGGCCAGCGCCACCTGCCAAAGTCTTTGGGTCCACCACCCGAAACTGCCGTGATCCGAGATTTCCGTTCTTCTGCATCGGTGTCATCGGCGATCGGCGCCGGCCATGAACCGTCGTCCATGACGTCTGATCCAAACCGTCGTCAACGAAGACGGTTGGTGGTAGCGGCGGAAGTTTGAGCGAGCTCAACGTCGCCTTCCCCACAACAATGATCGGAGAGGCACACCTCTCATTCGAACTAGATGAACCGGACGAAAGCAAAGCAATGGACGCATACCTTTGGGCTTGACGACGTTGAATCATTTTCTGCATCCTAGTAGATTCCCATCGGAGAGACCTACCCGACACAGGTGACGGTAGGCGATCAAAAAATGACATAGACATGCATGATTCCGCATCCCCCAAGTCATCAGAGCCCTCCTCCTCATCGCTAGACTCGAGCATCCAAAACCTGCCGCCGGTGAACTCCGACCACTTCGTGGTCACCGGAGTCTCAAGCGTAAGGACAGCCTGACCACGCGGCGAGCCACCCTGCGCATCGCCCTCAAGGTCACCCTCACGGTCACCCTCACCATCGCGCATCCTTCGGATCTCAAGCAAGTTTTCCCCCGACCGGTCGAAGGATCTAGGTAGGGTATGGGTTAAGAAATAGTTATTCATTCCGTCTTGGGCAGAGGGAGGGTAATCATGCCTACCCATGCGAAATACTAACACTGAAATCTTGCACGTAGATTAAACGTCAAGAAGGATTACAGCGCTCGTCTTCACGATTTTGAGATCAACAATTGTTCATCTACTTCATCCATGAGATTCGATCTCGAAACGATTTTGGTCTTCGTGCGTTAGTTCATCTAGCAATCTACTAACCTGTTGCATGCATCCTCCAGATTAGATCTTAGTTCCTTACTAACTATGCTTTAATTTATTGGAGGCTTCAGAAGCTGGTAGGCAATGTAATGGGTTGATTCCCTCTCAATGGGTTGTAACATGTAGTACTGTCCTTACGGGTATAAAAAAATGTTCACTCATCGGTAAACGGTTCTCTTGGAGGTCGCGTCTTCCTCTCTCCTTCCTAATTTGACTATGGCTGGTTTAATATGGGCCACATGGATACCCGGGAAATCATGACTGCTGAGTGAAACCACATCTTTCTTGCATACCTTGTAGAAACCGCATATCGACTTGCCACATGGAATTCAGGCTGTCCAGAAAAAATCCTGCATATGTGCAAGAGAGTTGTATGCTTCAGACGTTGGCATGCAAACAGTAATGCATGCGCGGCAGCACTTATGCGCGTCGTCTTCCCCTAATTAAGGTGTACGCAGTTCGTGAACCAGCTAGTGTGCAGGTACAAGCTTCACTTCACCATCCCCTAGCTTCCTTTACTCTTCTTAGAAATTGCAATAGTAGTAGCGAAGTTTTTGCGCCCATGTAGGATATGCTACATGGGTCGGACTGACGATCAGACAATGAGGGGGAGGCGGAGAATAAGGAATTGGTATCATCCTTGATAAAATCCATCATTTGTTGACGAATAAATGAACAAAGTAAAAAGGTGTAAAACACATGAATTTAACTTGAGAAACAAGACGGGATACATGCATGGGATATTGGTATTCCTATCAAACCAAATAGCTGACGGGATATATAGAATCACTGAAAAGTGAGCCCTGTGGCATGGATCTTGTCAGCGACAATGTCATCGAGGCGCCGGGCCATATCGGGCGTCATGTGGTTCAACCAGTCGCCGGCCACGCCCTTCCGAAAGAGGGCCTCACGTGGGACTGGACCCAAGCTGCCGGTTCTGTTGGGCGCTAGGCTCTTGAGATGACCGAAGCTGCAAAGCCGGACGATGTCTCCGACAACGCCGGCCTCCTCTTCGGAGGCGGAGAAGGGCTGGCCGAGGAAGCGCGCCAACTTTCTAACGTTATCGGCGGGGTGACGAAGAAGCTCCTCGTACCGCAGGAAGAGCACGCCGTGGGGAGTGGCCAGGCTGGCGCGCCAGTAGCCGAGGATGTGGTCCCAGATGGGCCCATAGTACACCACTCCGCTGCAAACGGATTCAAAGATATCATGGAACGTCAGTTCTGGAAGAGCCTCCTTGGCGAAGTGCCACAGCGAAACCACCATGTCCTTGGGCTCCCTGCAGACGTAGACGACCTTGCAGGCGCCAGCCCGCGGCAGCATCTGCAGTGGCATGTGAGTGTTCATCAGCCGCGGGGACGGCAGCACCTCAAGCTTGGCCTCCGTGCCGGCGCCGAAGAGGCCCTCGAGGAACGGGAGGCACTGGTGCGGGTTGAGGCGCAGCAGTGGGTGGCTGACGTCAGTGGGAGGGTAGGCGGCCCGCGCCATGGTGGCGAACGTCAACGCGTTCACCCACGTGGTTCCACATTTGGGGAAGCTTGCGACGATCACATCATCGTGGCGGGGCTGGAACCGGCGCTGGAGGGCGATAGCGGCGGTGACGTACTGCTCCAGCAGCCAGGTGCCCTGATAGCAGCGGAGGTATCTCGCGCTCGGCAGAGTTGAGATGAGGTCGGCCTCATCTTCCCCAAGATTCGCCGAGGAGAGGAAGGGAGTGTCTTCCCCGAATGGGACGGGCCCAACTGAAGCTTTTTTCGTGGTGGCCATTGAACAAGTACTTGGAGCTAGGTGTGGAGTACTAAGTCCTGCAATATTCTTCCTCCTATTCAGCTAAGAGCCTATAAATACAAGAGCTTCCTATCTCTCTCTCTCTTGATGCCGACACATCACACTTATTTGACCAGGTTTTTTCTGCACATGAGACAAACCTCCTACTTTATTGTTATGTACTTCCCCTCTCAAGACATGCAGGTTAGGAAAATGGAGGTGGGCGTCTGATTGTTTGAGGTGCAGCGAAGCGCCAGCATTGCATTATTATTACCGAGTCATCGCAATGAAGAACTCATTTCTCCAAGTGGAACTAGTTTCAGCGAAGCGCCACCATCAAATCGCTAGGACATCGACTTCACGAGCTGTTAGTGGTTCAGACCATAGTTTTAAATAGCCGGCTATAGTCCGGCTATAGCCTTCCGAGACGACTAGAGCCGTCATAGCCTGAATGGTATTAGCCGCTAATAGCCCGACTAAATGGATATAGCCCCGATTTAACTCCTTAGCCGGCTATATGTCATCCAGGAGACCAAAAAATTTGGTCTAAAATTTGTCATCTCGATCAATTTTGGGGCCCAAATCAACCGCAGTTGATGGTTAAACTGTTTTTTTAGTGCAAGTGCGTCACTACTGAACTGTGTCAAGAATATCTACTATTTAAACTCATAATTACTTGTACATCTTATATAACTATATTATTACATTATAAATTTGTGAACAATGGTATATTTCAGATTATATGTTCTATAAATTTTAATATTTATTGATATTTTAGCAAAACGGCTATAGCCCGGCTACAGTCTTTCGTAGGTTCTGAACTTGTCGGGGCTATATGCAATAGCCCGCCATTTTAAACTTTGGTTCAGACGTATCGCGCGGGACAGGTTAGCCGGAGGCGCTGGTGAGAGACTGGGAGATGTGACGGCGGCTCACGCTCGCCCCTGGCGTCCTCTCACCCACGGGTGATCAGGCCGCAGCGACCGCAGGCACTAGATTCGAATCCCTCGTCGCCGTGTCTTCAGAGGTCTACGTCCGTGCTGATGTGAGTGAGGTGGAGCAAACGGCAACGCGTGTGGCGAAAGAAGTGTTCTCCGAGGTCAGACGACGGCAGGAGCTGATACGTCTCCAACGTATCTATAATTTCTCATGTTTCATGTTCATATATTATGCCAATTGCTATATGTTTTCCGTATGTTTTCCTACGTTTTCTTACGTTTTCCGGGACTAACCTATTAACAAGATGTCAAGTGCTAGTTCCCTGTTTTCTGCTGTTTTTAGTTTCAGAAAAGTTGTTCCGGAAATATTCTCTGAATTGGATGATTCAAAAGCCAGAAGTCTTAGAATTCCCGACAGTCCCGGAAGTCCAAAGAAGACCTGGAAGGGGGGACTGGAGCCCCCACACCATGTCTCCACGCAGGCTAGCCCCTGGCCGCGCCGGGGGGTGGTGTGGGCCCCTCGGGCTCCCACCGCCATCGCCCTTTCGCATATATATACTCCCAGATGCATAAACCCTATAAGAATCGACCTTTTTCTCAAAATACATCCGTAGCTCCGATGCCTCCGCCGACAAGTTTCGGGGGACAGATCTCTGTTCTGGCACCCTGCCGGGACGGGGAAGTGCCCCCAGAAGCCATCTCCCGACTCCACCGCCATCTCCATCGCCGTTGATGTCTCCTATGATGAGGAGGGAGTAGTTCTCCCCTGGGGCTGAGGGCTCTACCGGTAGCTATGTGTTTCATCTCTCTCTCTCTCTCCCATGGTGTGATCTATATGTGATCGTGAGCTTTGTAATCTAGTTGAATTCGTAGATATTATTCTTAATCTATTATGCTATTCGAGTGGTTTTTGTTATGAGATCTCTGCAAACACTTTGATCACGGTGTAAAGGTGACAGTGTGTGCACCGTATGGTTTAGCATTATATTTATACTTTATGTTGGATAACCCTATGAAATTGTGGTGTTTGCGTGGAACCATCTGGGTCCCATGGTGATAGTGTGGGGTTACTTAGTTCGGAAAGTGTTTACTCTGAGGAGTGATGTCAAAGCCCTACGCGTGGATTGGTGTTGTTATTCGACCGGAGAGTGGTTTAGAGTAGCATAGTGAAGATATGGTATTTATTAATTCAATTATGTGATCATTCTTGAGGGTGTCCACTAGTGAAAGTAGGATCCTAGGCCTTGTTTCCAAGCATTCAAACTCCGTTTTCCGACTGTTCTGTTACATGTTTGCTTACAGCCATATTTATTTCAGATTGCTATTATTACTTATAACCATCCATATTACTCGTATTTCATTATCTCTTCGCCGAACTAGTGCACCTATATACCTCTCAAGTATATTGGGTGTGTTGGGGATACAGGAGACTTCTTGTATCTTAATTGCAGTGTTGCTTGAGAGGGATATCAAAGGAGAGAATTCCTTATTTGGCCCTGTTTAAAGTTTGTCTTCCTTTTTTGGCCTTGATTAAAATTTTCTTTCTTTCATGGCACACAAAGTTTGGTTGATTCCTTATTTGGCCCTCTAGTACTATTTAAGCATTAAGATGACACTTTTGCCCCTGCTGTAATATTTGACGAAATGACACTTACTAAGTTGTGATATATTAGTTGGTTATTTTTTTTAAAGTATCCCAGACCGAACCGTGAAGATGTCCGTTCTAGATTCTTTCTTTTTATTTTTTACTTTTCTCCAGACGGCAACTTTAGGCTTTAGCTGCAAAGTTTTTTCATCAATTAGCTGGTCTTCTATTTGCCGGCATCTCCTTCCGTTGACCGGCTGTGCATGCACGTACTAAGAAGTGCACGCTACTTCCCATAAATTTTAAATGATTTGTTTAGCTAGCTACAGTCACCGGGGGCGCTAGGTATTCACATTCGCACGAATACCAAATAATTTGGAAAAAAATCGTAAGCTTTATCTATATGGCCCAATGGCCTAGTCTAGTACCCAACCCTATGTACCTATACTCAGCGACAAGCCGATCTTGGCCACATGCAGCAGCAGTCCGCGTCGGCCAGGCACAATGTGTGACTGTCCGTACTACCGGTCGACCGGGAGCACGGCGGCAACAACGCTTTCTTCCTACTCGTTAATTTTCGTCATATGTTATAACTTTTTTTAAAATAACCAATGAGCATATTATAATTTTTTAGTGCAATTTCATTACGTATTGTATCAGGGGTAAAAATGTCATCTGTGTGCTTAAATAGTACAAAAGGGCCAGATAAGGAACTAACCAAACTTTCCATGTCATAAAAAGAAGAAAAAAATTGTCAGGGCCAAAAAAGGAACACAAACTTTAGTTAGGGCCAAATAAGGAATTCTCTCATATCTTTGACCTCTACCGCCCTGAGTTCGATAAACTTTGGGTGATACACTTAATGGAAACTTGTTGATGTTCTACAAACCTAGGCCCAACACTGTCAATAAGAATAGAGTGTGCGTAGACATCATGAGAGCATGTAAGCAGTCGTCTATTTCTTGAAGGTCTAACAGGGTGGGGTCGGCGGTCACATCGCCGTTGCGTCCTCCTCCATGGAGACCGACGAGTCGGGTGTCTCACCCGGCGTGGGTCGCCTCCTGCGGAAGCCGGCTGTGCGGCTATGCTAGCGTGGCCCAGTACCTCTCCCTAGGGTTACCCCCTATCGTGCCTTGGAGATTTCTTCCCGGAGACAAGCCTGCCGGAGGAAGACAGGGACGGCGGTCGGGTTCAAGATGGCCCCATGCATCGGGGCGAGCGAGATCCAATCATCAGAGATAGCGCGATCCATGGGGTTCAAAATTCTGCCTTCTTGTCGAGTGGGCCCTCCGTGCATGCCTAGGCTCGTCTTTGGGCTCATCTGGGCTCGTATGGCGCGGGTTTATGGGGCCGGACTTCTCGACGTCCTAGGGCTCCTCGCTCGACCGAAGACACGACGAAGATGGTAGACACCATCGCCCACGCTCGATCAAAGACAACGACGCCTCATGTCGCATCCGTTTGTTTGACCGCCGCTACGACTGCCGCTTCTACTCCGTCAAACGCCGCGTCCCCATCCTCGCCGGCCTCCTGTCTTAGGCAAGGCCTGACGTTCACAGGGGTGGTGCGGTTGCCTCCTATGGCTACTCCACAACCCGGTGGGACCACGACGCCGAGGATGATGGTTCCAGCGGTGAGGGTGGGTTGTGGGGCAACGCGAGGCCGAGGTGTGGCGCCCGGTTATGGTGCCCCTTCTGCCCCCTACCTTCGCGCTAGCAAATCCCGCAGCTGCGGCAAGCACGGTGCAAGAAGTGCATGCGCCGTTGGCCCCGGCAGGCATCGTCTACGGTGGGCACGGTTCTGCGCCGAGTGCGGCTACGAGTGTTCCTTCGATAGGGCAGGGTTCACCGTCGGTACGGTTGCACCAGGGGGTGCCGGCGGTGCTCCCAAGAGGAAAAGCAAGAAGAAGAAGGTTGCACCACCAACTACTGCGGTGGCTGTTGTTGGTCAGGGGCTGGATCTAAATGTGGGAGGGGTTGTGGCATTACCGGTGCCACCTTTGAACAGCAAGTGCATGTCACTGCTGCTCCCGGGGGTGCTGACGTTGCTGTGGCTCAAGCCACTAAGAAGGTCAAGACGAGATGTTGGAAGCGTGAATTGGACTCGCATGCAACAAGGGACTGTCGGGTTGACCACTACTGTTATGTTTGTGATAATAACAAGCACCCTCTGAAGAAGTGCCTTACGCTCAGACTTTCAATACCTTTTGTGTTCATTGCAGAGATTGGTAGCAAACACACCATGTTCTCGCCGTTTCCGAACAACGTCTACAAGGAGCAGGCGACAACGTTTACAAGGAGCAGGCGACTGCGTCTGCTGGCCCTATCGCCTTGGTAACGGTGCAGGGTACCGATGGTATGGCTAAGCAGGTTGAGACGACGGTGGACCGCATGAGTTCTACACCGAGATGGAAATGGGAGGCGTTGCCTAGTGTTCATAATCTGTTCACTGTAGCGTTCCCATCTATTGCAGAGTTGGAGAGGTTTGATGGTATCGACTTTAGCGTTCCATCTCAATCCACGAGGTTACTTTCTAGCAAATGGAAGCCGAAGGAGATCGAGCCAAAGTTGGAGTTGCATCAGGCTTGGGTTCATGTGGAGGGCGTGCCGCATCCATTGAGACACTGTATGAGGTTATTCGTTGTCGGTTCCTTTATTGGTACCACTTTAGATGTTGACCTTCTCTCTCTACGTCGTAGGGGTATTGTTCAGATTTAGATGTCTTTCTCTGATGATGAGGTGTTTCAGAAGGAGGATGTGGTGGGACCTTACATTACCATAGAAGGGGTCTTGAGTCTAAAAGGTTTTGTGTTTACTTTTCGCCCAGAGCTAGAGGACTACGTGTCGGAGCCGGACTTTATACCATTTGTGTGGGAACACACACGGGGTCGGCTGACAGAGGTATGGAGGGAGAGGATGTTGATCATCATGGTGTTGGTGACTTGGAGGCAACAAAGGGTGGACCTACGAGCATGGCGATTTATCCATCCCCGTGGACTAGTGGGGGTCACGTATGTGGTCAGGCTTTGGAGCTCCTGAAGAATTATGCGCTCATGCCGATTAATCTTTCTCCAAAAACGCCTCGAGGAAACGAGATTGTGAGCCAGCTGGTTTCTTCAAGTGGCATGCTAGCTATGTTCTCGTCAGGCGGGAGATCGAGCATTGCTCAACTGAGCGGCGATGGGATGCACGCACCATCACAGCCCGCTGCTGTTGGAGGTGGGCTGGGCGACGCCCAGCTCCTGGGCGCACGTGCGTGGCAGATGGTGGCGACGGAGGAGCCCTCGCCCGGTGGGCCGTCAGCCGTCTCGCCTGTTCCGGGTGGCACGCAGCTAGCCTCCGCCACACATCGAATAGTGGCTGCAACTCACCGTCTGGTGGGGCTGGCTCTGGGCCGGCGGGAGAGGTCTCGGCTGGGCTTTCTGTGCCGGCCGGGACGACGTTGCCGCTGCTACCTACCACTTTGTGAGAAGGTTGGAGGTGGAGGTGCACGACCTGGTGGTTAACAGAGATGTCGCCATCCGCGGGTCATGTGATGCCACGCTCGAGGATGACATTTGTGGTCGGGGGGCCTCTTCTTCGCCAATGCCCCCTCCACCGTGTCGCCGGCTCCCGAGAGGACTGTGTAGCCTAAGGAGGCGCCTTGGCGTAGTGCACGCCACCTTGTCGCAGCGGATGGTGGTTCATCGACTGATACGTCTCCAGCATATCTATAGTTTCTGATGTTCCATGATGATATTATGCCAATTGCTACATGTTTTCTCCCTTCTTTATGTCATTTTTATCGATTTTCCGGACTAACCTATTGACAGGATGCCACAGAGCCAGTTCCCTGTTTTCTGCTGTCTTTTAGTTTCAGAAAGGTTGTTTTGGAAATATTCTCAGAATTGGAAAATTCGAAGCCCGCAAGTCTTAGAATTCCCGAAGGTTCCACGGAGTCCCGAAGAGACCCGGAGGGGGGCCCTAGAGCCCCCACACCATAGGCTCGTGCAGGCTCCCCCCTGGCTGCGCCGGCTAGTTGTGTGGGCCCCTCGGGCGCTCACCGATGTTGCCCTTTCGCCTATATATTCTCCCCCGAGGGAAAACCCTAAAAACATCGACCTTTTCCGCAAAATACATCCGTAGCTCCGCTGCCGCCACCGACAAGTTTCGGGGGACAAATCTCTTTTCTGGCACCCTGCCGGGACGGGGAAGTGCCCCCCGGAACCATCTTCATCGACTCCACCGCCATCTCCATCGTCGTTGCTGTCTCCTATGATGAGGAGAGAGTAGTTCTCCCGCGAGGCTGAGGGCTCTACTGGTAGCTATATGGTTCATCTCTCTCTCCCATGGTGTGATCTATATGTGATCGTGAGCTTTGTAATCTTTTTGAATTCGTAGATGTTACTCTTCATCTTTTTCTACTCAAGTGCTTTATTAATATGAACTTTGGAGTCACCTTGTCCCGCGGTGTGAAGGTGCCAGTGTGCACATCGTGTGTGTCTCCTCTATGAATTGTGGTGTTTGTCTAGTACCATCTAGGCAGCTCATAGTGACAGTGTGGGGTTAACTAGACATAGGAATGCTTACTTTAAGGAATGCTTTTTGCAGCCCTACGCAATGATTAGTGTTCGTTATTTGTTATGAGATCTCCATAAACGCTTTGATAACGGTGTAAAGGTGACAGTGTGTGCACTGTATGGTTAGCATTATATTTATATTTTGTGTTGGATAACCCTATGAAATTGTGGTGTTTGCGTTGAACCATCTGGGTCCCATGGTGATAGCATGGGGGTTACTTGGTTGGGAAAGTGCTTACTCTGAGGAGTGTTGTTAAAGCTCTACGCATGGATTGGTGTTGTTATTCGACCGGAGAGTGGTTAAGAGTAGCATAGTGAAGAGAAGATATCTAGTTATTCAATTATGTGATCATTGTTGAGAGTGTCTACTAGTGAAAGTAGGATCCCTAGGCCTTATTTCCAAGCATTGAAACATCGTTTTCCGCCTGTTCTCCTACATGTTTGCTTGCTGCCATTTTTATTTCAGATTGCTATTATCACTTACTATCATCCATATTACTTGCATTTTACTCTCTCCTCGCCGAATTAGTGCGCCTATACAACTGACAGTTGTATTAGGTGTGTTGGGGACACAAAATACTTCTTGTATCTTGATTGCAGGGTTTCTTAAGAGGGATATCTTTGACCTCTACCTCGCTGAGTTTGATAAACCTTGGGTGATCCACTTAAGGGAAACTTGCTGCTGTTCTACAAACCTCTGCACTTGGAGGCCCAACACTGTCTACAAGAATTGAGGCGTGCGTAGACATCAAGCTCTTTTCTGGCGCCGTTGACGGGGAGGTAAGGTAAAAGGTACTCACATCCTCGGGTGTGAGTGCTCGAAGTTATTTCCTTTAGATCTTGTAATTATATCTTTTTTTTATTGTTTTTATTTTCACTAATTAAATAATATGGAGTTAGCAGGAATAACAGGAGTATTAGTCACACTTGGTTCAACTATTTGTTCTCCCCCTTGATCCAAGTGTGGAGAGTTTGGAAGTAGAAGAATTTGGGCTCGAAGTAGTGCACCGGCATTAGGGTTTAATTTTGAGAAAGGAAACACTGTTTCATCAAAGATCACATCCCGAGAGACATAGATTCGCCCGAAGGCTATATCAAGACACCGAAATCCTTTGTGCATAACACTATAGCCCGAAAAGGCGCATTGTTTGGAGTGGAATTCGAGTTTTCTTGTGTTGTAAGGCCGGGGGTTTGGCCAACAAGCACACCCAAAAGTCCTAAAGGACATGTAATCTGGTTTCTCGTGAAAGAGAGTTTCTAATGGTGTGGAAAAATCAAGAATTTTGGTGGGTAGTCGATTTATAAGATATGTAGCCATGATGAATGCCTCATCCCAATACTTTATGGGCATGGACACATATGCAAGAAGGGAGAGCCCTGTCTCTACTATGTGTCTATGTTTTCTTTCGGCGGACCCATTCTGTTGATGGGCATGAGGACAAGAGACATGGTGAGTGGTGCCAATTGTCTTAAAAAAGGAATTGAGCTTCTCATATTCTCCTCCCCAATCTGTTTGCATAGTGATGATTTTATGACCTAGGCGTCTCTCAACCAAGGCTTGAAACTCATGAAAAATATCAAATACTTCAGATCTATTTTTGAGTAAATAAATCCAGGTGAATTTGCTAAAATCATCAATAAAGCTGACATAATAGTTCTTTCTCCCAACAGAGTCAGGAGCTGGTCCCCATACATCAGAAAAAACAAGCTCTAATGGAACAGTAGATTTGCTAGTGGAAATTGGATAGGGGAGCTGATGATGTTTTCCTTTTTGGCATGAACCACATATAGACTCTTTATTTTGACTACTCAAACACGAAAGTTTATTTTGCCTAACAATTCTTTGAACTATGGGAAGAGCTGGATGACCTAATCGATCATGCCACCTCGATGAAGATGGCTTGACTGCAACAGAGACTTGCTTGATGGAGCTAGGAAGTGGATAGAGGCCATCCTTTCACAAAAGAAGTACCTTCTTCGTGTCCTGATCTTTAACACAAAAGGAGAAAGGGTGAATTTCCAGAAACACATCATTGTCATGTGTGAATTTATGGGAGGAAACAAGATTTTTTGTTGCTTGAGGAATGTAGAGGCTATTGCTTAAGTGTAGATTTTTGGAGGGTGTATGAACAAAAGTATTCCCAACATGACTAATATCCATACCTGCACCGTTGGCGGTGTGGACCTAATCATACCCCTGGTACTTCTCACGGGTCGTCAGACGATCAAGTTCGCCCGTGATGTGGTCGGTGGCACCAGTGTCGATGTGCCACTCGGTGTTGTTGTTGTTGTTGTTGTAGACTGTCGATCCAGAGCTCTCTCAAGGGACGAAGTTGGGGTCGTAGCGATGCCAGCAATCCTTGACCGTGTGTCCAGGATTATTGCACAACTGACAGCGAGGACGATCGCCTCCACCTCTGTTCCCGTACTGCCACGACCACGGCCATTGTTGGTGAAATTGCCGCGGCCGCCGCTGCCTTGCCCTTGATTCTTGCCTCCATAGTTCGGGTTGCCACGGCCACGGCCAGCATTGCCGTTGCCCTGGTGGTTGTTGTTGTAGCCGTTCCCGTTGTTGTTGTAGCTGCCGTTGTAGCTCCCACGTCCACCGCCGCGACCAAAACCACCACGGCCGCCACGAGTGGCAGCGTTGACAGAGGAGTTGGAGGATCCACTGCCATGGAGAAGATGCTGGCGACTTTCATAGTTAAGGAGCTGAGCATAGAGTTCACTCACGGTGATCAGTACTTCCCGAGCTAGGACGGCGGCGATGAGAACATCGTACTTCTCGTCGAGGCCGGCGATGAGGTAGGGCACCATGTCTTCGTTATCCAGCGGTGGACATCTCGTTCCCCGTAGCCCTTCATCTTGGCCACGTATTCTGCCATGCTCATGCCCGACAGCTTCTTTGCCGTGGTGAGGGCGATCCTCGTGTTCACCGTGCGCGCACGGGTGCGTGCCCCGTACATGGTGGTGATGGCCGCCCAGAGCTCCTGCGCGGTGTTGGTGGTGAGGACGTGCGCCATCACCTCGCGATGCAGGGAGGCAAAGACGTACCCATAGACCTGCTGGTCCAGGCCTCCCAGCGAGCATAGTCCGGGTTGGGCATCTTCTTAGCCGCATCCCCGATGCCGATGGTGACCTCCATTGGAGGAGCTTTGATCGTACCGTCGATGAAACCTTCCATCAGTGCGCCGCGGATTGCAGGCAACACTTGGGCCTTCCACATGAGGAAGTTCCCTTTGCCAAGCTTCTCGGTGACATTCTGGGTGAGGGGTGAGGTCAGGGTTTCGGTGGTGTGGCTAGACGACATTGGAGCGGGGTTTGGAAGCTTAGATGCGATCTGTGGAGGTTGGCTCTGATACCATGTGCGATACCTAGGTTTTGGGGTGAAAGGCTCGATGCCCTTTGGGGCGGCATGTTACGTGTTTATATATGTCGATTAACCAACAACCATCGGGAGGATTTACAGAGTCGGTTTACAACCCTAGATGCTAACAACCGATCCTTATCAACACGGATGCGGTTGGATTACAACTTGTCATACAAGGAAACTAGATATGCCTAGCTACGTTTAACCAATGTCTCTAACAGTGGCAGCAGCGCATTCGGTGATGGAGAGGGGGGGGGGGTCTACCATAGAGTGAAGAAGCTATACCTCTGTTGGCGGGATCACCCGTCCAAATGGCTTTTCAGTTTCAATTGTGCATGGGGGTATCATCTCTATTGATGTCTGAATTCCGCGAACAAAGCGATTTTGTTTTATCCGTGGTTGTTAAGACATGGTTCATTTATGTTAGTTGAGCTCTTTGAAGTTAAGACAGTTGTTGGTAGGCCTTAAATCTAAAAGTGTGGACTTATTATTTAGTTGTGTTTTAGCTACTTTCCTAACAGTGGCTTTCCGTGGGTTTTACAGTTCTCTTTCTATATGGTGAATGTTCACGTCCCAGCTAATTGGCCTGCTGGTAATCCCTGGACAACTGAACTGAATCAACACATTTTCTCTGATAATGAATAGTTTTATTAGTCAAATCTATATTTTTTGATGAATTTCTGCAATAGCTGACTGCGATACAGCCATTTAATTTAACGTGTGGTGCTCCAAGCTATTCTAATAATCATATGCAGCTCACAAGTCAACAAAGAGGAAAATCAGACTACATCATCTGCTATAACAAACGGTAGTAACAGGCAACTCCCTGTAGGTTGATTATTAAGACGATCACTAGATGAAAAAGGTAAATTCGATTCTTCGGTTCAACAAATAAGGTTGGCAAATATTTCAAAGCAGAGACAAATTACTTGTTAATTTAGAATTACTCACACAACAGTCACTTGATCAGCCCTCAAAGGGTTACAAACCAGCATAGATGTCATGCAAACAATATATATAACAATCAGAGCTTCTCTTAAAAAAACAATCAGAGCTTCTGATCATAAGTCTAGATACATCATTGTAAAAAGAAGAAGCCAGCCAATTCATACTTAATCCAATTCATATATGTTGCAGCTCATGAGGATACAACAGCTAGGCCATTAAGAACCATTACCTCCTCAACAGGCGTCAGATGAAAGGCGAAGCGTTTACGGCATAATCTTCTAGTGCCGTGAAGAAAGTATGAGGAAGAAGAGATTGTTTCAGTTGAATTCCACAAGAAGATAACTTGTGGCCATCACGAGGGAAACTGTCAACCAGTTGGCCATGGACATCAACGTGAAACAGCCACTGGTTATGGCAGAGCAGCAAGAGGATGACACCATCGGCCGACGCGACACTCACATCATCCCAGCGGCCTTCCCTTCTTCCAAGCTGCCCCCTGATTTCTGTCACCGGCAGTTCGACTCGGTACTTGTACTCCCATAACTCGCCTTCATAGTCGGATAACACCCATATATCCGCAGTTTTCATGGCATCGTCATACCTGTAGATGCCAAGCTTGCCGTGCATGTCAAAGATACACGACTTGGTGGGAACAATTGGAGCACGCATTTGCCGGAATGACTCGGCCCTGGTGTCGAATACAGTTAGTACTAGTCTGCTTTTGCCCTGCTGCTGCTGCTGCTGCTGTGGAGACCAATGCAAGCAATCTCTGACGAGGACAGGCGTGTCGAAGCCGAATGCGGATGCTGCCTCCGGCCCTCCGATGTACCTCGGCGGTTGGTCGGAGCACACCGCCGAGACATAGCAGCCGATTCTGTGTTCAGGCAGCAGACGGCCGTCAACTGACATCCTGTCTCTCGTCCGGTACAGCAACAACCTGTACTCGCCGGAAGGGCGATGTAGGTACATCCCCTCTAAAATGAACAAGCTGGCGTCCCGCGGCTGCCGGAGGAGAGCACGCTGGCGCGTGGCCGGGTTGCAGACCGCGAAGCAGGGCCTGCTGTCCGCGGTGCTCGCGGAGAGGACGAGGAGGCCGTCGCAGGAGACTTGTAGAGAGAAGAACTGTAGATAGAAGAAGTCGTCGTTGTCAAGCCGGGCGACAGGCTGGAGCTGGGCGTCGGCGGCGGCCCGGTGGTCGAAGGCAAGGACGCTCCTAGAGAACCCGCTGGCCTTCTCGAGTCCGTAGACGGCGGGGAGGGAGGGCTGTCGCCCGTGGTGCGCCAGGAGGAAGTCGCGGGTGGAGGTGACGCGGTGCCAGGCGCGGCAGACGGCGCGGCAGCGGAGGAGGGGTGTGGGGGCTAGGCGGGCGAGGATTTCCCATACGACGATCTCGTCGAGGAGGCCCGGGAGGAGAGCCGCCGCCGCTCCTGCTGTAACGGCGCCGGCCTCCCCCGTGGTCGCCGGCAGGGATGTCATTGACTTTGAGCTGGCTTTCGTTTGCGCTGTAGGACGGGCTGGGCTAGCTAAAGTAAGTAATTTTAGCATTTTAGCATTTGCGCAAGTCGATACAATAAGCTTGATTATTGAAATCCCCTTAAAAAAACTCGGTTGTTGAAACCGATGATTTTTATTGTTGAAACCGCTGAGAGTTGAGACGGAGGAAGAAAACAGAGAAGATGACACCAACTAGGAGATGATCGTTTTCAAAGAGAAAGATAGAGAAGAAAATCATACCCTAACAAGAGTACCGTCAAACCAGTAAATAATAATCCAAATCAAATCAAATCCTAATCCAACAAAATGGAAACATAGGGAAAATTAGCAGGAAAATGTTCTAAAATCGTAGCAAATGAGTTACCGATTTTAGCATCAACACACACGTTACCCAAAAGTGTCTAGGTGTTGGGAAACTTGGGCCTTTCATGGGTCCAACTACATTGGTCCGCGTTAAAAGCCAAGTTAATCCCTACATTGTTTCACTACTATCCGAGCATATCTCATCGCTTTTACCCATAGTGCCATGTACCTTACCTATGGAAGCCACGGGGGATGTTGCACAACTTTGGGGGAGGTGGTGCGGTGCGTGCGTGGATCTGGAGGAGATGGGAGATAGGCGATAAGGTGTTGAGGTGCAGGATCGTGTGCCTGCGAGGCCGGAGCGAATCCATGTTTGGTTGTGACATGGAAGACTTCCACGAGGTAACAAAGTTGCGAGGATCATGAGGAGGGGGTGCAGAGGGAGGCAGATAGACGAGAGGGCTGGAGCATTTGAACTGTGTCGAAACTTCATCTTGTCGAAGGGGCTCGGGTAGAGAGAGAGCCGAGAAAAATCAAGCGCGTGCTCGCAGTGCTATGACCAAGATAGAGAAGAAAATGTGTGAATGGGGAGAGATGGGCTGAGTGTTGGAGATATGACCTAGAGACAACATTATTAAGTTGTTATTCTATCTTTAAGTTCAGAATTAGGTTTATGTCTCTAAGATTAGCTTATGGTTTGTGAGATGATCACGTTTTTATAATCATGGACTTGGTTTGAAGTATCACAAAATATAAGAGTTTATTGTTAGGGTAACAATGGTACTGAACCGACTCAAGTATATGATCTTGCTAAAAGAGATAAAACAATTATAATGTATTTAGCAAATTACATATGAATTCTTCATTAACTATAATTCCTATACTTTGAGAATATGTAATGACCACACGATCGAAAGTTATACTTTGGATGTCATTAACCGTCTTACCGTAACTGAGGATCATAACTGTTATGTCTCGGTATAATGTAGAAAGTGTAATGGAACTGAGATCATTCAAGACTAACACTTAACTCCTCTAGACGATAGAGATATAATGCTCTGGGCCCTCTCGGTATCACCGATGTCAACCAATCATCTGGCCAGACACAGCGTGATTTATCACAAGGACATCGGGGATATGGATGAGAAAACAAGACGATATCGGTAACGAGTTTTATATTTGTTATGACCAAAGAGTTTGATCGGACTAGACCACATAGTATCGCCTCGTGATACCATTGATATTGTGAAGGTAAGGGAATAAGTGCAATGAGTAACTTGTAAGGTTCCCTCGATCATCATGAACACACCGGAGCCATCATGGGCGTCCATGGTCCCGTTGTTGGTTATTATTAGGTAAGTACCCAAACATGTCTATGTATTATAGAGTCTTTACGGGTCACACGCTTAAGACATTCCATCCTTTAAATGAGAGAATAAAGATGTTGTTATTGGTTTGACGAATGTTTGATGTCTGTAAAATGTTATTGTCGCACCCGTACTTCTAGAGGATACTCACCGTACGAACTGAACAGTATTTTGATTGGATTACGGGGCTTACCGGCACCCGCATCTCTTACGAGTAGGCCAACACTTATGTGTGACAACCAATCTTTACTATTCACCGTCGATGTAAACTATCCCGTAGAAATCAGGACACTACCATTGACGTACTTCATACCATACACACATGGTACGTCAACAGCGTTGAACAAGATGATAACACAACATATCTCTAAGACACAAAAGATTGAAATAAGTTGCAAATAGCTCTCACTAGAGCAGAGATAGCAAATACAATCATCCTGAGGACACATGTCCCAACATAACATCATTACATCTCAGCGGAAGCATTCAAAGGGTCTGAGTACAGACAAATCCAAATAGGCTTAAGAAGCCGGAAACTGAAATAAAGACGGAGCCCATCCATGTAGTCTCGGATCCTGCCCGGGTCCGCTACCTACTCGTCAGCAGCCTCGTCGAACTCCACGTAGTAGCCGTCACTGGGATCCTCGTAAGCGTAGTCTGCGGAAACCACAGCCCCAAAGGGGTCAGTACATAGACGTACTGGCAAGCAAGACTCACAGTTCACCAAAGTGTAGCCCGTCAACACCAAGCACAGATGCCTTGGGTTCAACGGAAGAAAGGGGATATAAAAGATGCTGCAACTGGCTGCGCTAACCAACTACAGAGATTCTACCACTCCCGGCTAACAGAAAGAAGATAAGATCGAGTATTGTAACCAACGGAAAGATAACTTCAAACAAACCCATCCTGGATCTCGCCCCTTATCCAAAGAAGCAATCCGAGGATAACTCACACAGTTGGATTAAAGATGAATCAAGTTATTGTGTCAATAATCCTATTACTAGTCAAGTTGTTAATCATTGGGTGTGAGATTGTGAGTCATTAGGTTTAAGTTGTCCTGAGTACTTGTTAGCCAGTACTTTCACCAAGTTAACCATAACCGCGGAAAACACGGCTTCTCGAGAAGATTATCCCTGCAGGGTTGCACCAATTTGGCCGTACACGTATGAATAACCCGCCAGATGGGATGCCTCCCACCAAGCGGGGCACTCAACACAACTCAACTCTTCTTCGCATCAAGCCCAAAGCACCTTGGGCGCACGGCTAATCGAGCCCCGAAGAAAGGGGACCCTCGTAGCACTCTAAGAACGTGTCCCCCTATATGCCGACTACAAAAGTTCCACCCTGCGCTGGGCTCGCAAAAACATGCATGCGGCAAATGGAAAACACGAACTAAATGAGGCGATTTGGACGAGATGCGAATCGAATCAAATTGAGGGGGGCGCCCATACTCGCTTCCCACATGCGGGTAGTGCGCTCATCATGGATCAGTAGACAAGACCCTTTTCCTATTAGGGTCGACACTAGCAGGCCTCAAAACCACACAGGACCTCCTGCCGGTGCCTTATCATCAAATTATTATTTAACAATAACATTAGCATGATTGATTGATTAAACATCGAGCCCCCAGAACATAATAAAAACATAGTAACGGAAAGTAACGGGTAACAGACTCGAGCAAAACAACCTAAGCATGCTAGTAAGACACTGGCTCAAACAATAGGGTTGTAGGAGTGGAGGTGAGGCAATATCAGGGTTAAGGGATTCATGTGATAGGTTCGTAACAGAAACAACTACACATAGGGCTAGCAAAATAGACAACGGAAAGTATCGGTAACCAATGTTGAAAGGAACATAGTGGTTCATGTGAGTGATAACTTGCCTGCAAACTCAGCAGCCTGGTACTGAGCTAGATCCTCAGAAGGGGTGCTGTAAAGATCGTCTGTCTCAACGTCGTCGTCTATTCGAGAAGAAGCAAACAGACAATGCAGAAAGATAAACAATCAATAACATGGCATAGTGAACAATCAGGGGATGATGCATGTCAAGTTAACTGATGCATCAAAATAAACTAGTGGACTTGGTAACACAATTTGAATGGACACATATGCAATTTTGAGTTGCATATGAAAAGCCCATGAATTTTGGGTTGAAACAATTGTTTTCCAATTAACCAACATGTGAAAGTGGATTAGCATGATGCATGGATGAGGAAAACAACAAAATAACAACAATAGCATCAATTGGAAATAAGGTTTACCAATTTAGAATTTTATTTATTAAGTTAGGGAATTTTTTGGTTCCTTTATGGTATTACACAAATAGTTGTTGTTTTCACCAATTTAAATTGTGCAAAATATATAACAAAATTCATATTTGAAAAGAATACAACATTTTAGTTGGATTACATGTTTCAAATATTGAAAAAGGAATTAGGATTAATTTATTATGACTTAAACAATATTAAACAAGTTTTAAATGAATTTAAACAAGCATGAATTTTTATTTGAATTTTATTTGTTCAAAACATAAATTCAAGTTCATATTAGAAAAGTTTATACTTTTCTAGTTTGAAAACATATTTTGCATGTTCAAAAATAATTTAATTTGAGCAAGTTATGATTTTATCAAATTTAAATGATTTAAACAAGGTTTAAATTATTTAGGCAATTTAAATTATTCAAAACATGAAACAAAATTTATATTTGAAAAAGGTTATTTGAAATAGCATGGAAAACATATTTTATTTGCATTATTTGGATTAAGAATGAATTAGTTATGAATTTTAGCAAATTGCAATTGAATTATTTGAATTCAAATTTGAATTGCATTTTGAAAATTCAAAACAGAAAACAAATGCTACCATTAGATAGAGAATTAAATTTGGGGCAGTGCACATATTTTATTTTTATTATTTGAGTTTATAAAATGAAAGTTATTATCAAATTACTTTCAGGGACCAATCTGCAATTTAAATGGACCTTGATTTAAAACAGAAAGGTTTAAAACGTTTTTATACCGCACAGAACCCTACCCTAGGCACTGCCGGGGGGGCCAGGGTCACTGTGCGCTTGCGTGGCTTCAGAGTGGCTGACAGGGGGCCCTCCCTGTCAGCGCTGCGGGGCAAAAAGGGTGGGATTTCTCCCATGCGAGGCCAGGATTCGAACCCTGAACCTCTCGCTCGCGTGCGTAGTGCTGAACCAGTGCGGTGTTTCGAGTTTGTTGTCAGTAACACATACGCAGACAGGTTGAGGTGTTGTTTCGGCGCGTTTCTGAATTTTCTGACGACCGAACGCATCTGCGACTGACAGAGACGGAGCGGGGCCGGCGGTGATCACCGCGGCGGCTCGCTGGTGCGTGCGCGTGCTGGGTGGTGGTGATGTGCGCGTGCTTGCGGGCAAGTAACAGAGAGGAGGAGCGGGAAGAGGTAGGAGGTGATCACCGTGGGGGTTCAGAAGGTGGACGACGGCGAGGTGGACGCCGCGGACAGGGACGAGGACGGCGGCGTGGAAGCAGCTGCTCGCAGGCGTCGTGCAGGTGTCGGGGTGGACGAGGAAGACACGGCGGCTCGATTCCCGCGATCAGCGAGGAAGGAGGTGCACTGGAGCGGTGGCTGCCATCGAAGATTTAGAGAAGTACTCCGGTGAGGTGTAGCGGTGAGGTTCAGAGGGCTAGTTTCGCCGGGAGAGAGAGAGAACAACGGCGGCGCGAGGGGACAGAGGTTCCTAGGGTTAGGGCTAGCCTCCGGAGGGGTCCCAGGCAGCTAAATAGGCTCGGGGGGCGTGCGATCAGCCGTCTGCTCGCGGCAGTGCCGCCGTGGCGCCACGGATGGCGCGCCGTACACGAAGACGACGGGGGCGGCGCTGCGAAACGGTATGCAGGCCGCGCGGTAAGTGGGCTGGGTTGGGTAGGCTAGCTGCTGCGCGCAGCTGTTTCCTTTTTCTTATTTTTTGTTTTTCTGTTGTTTTTTTTTTGTAGCAAATGAAAATGGAAGCAAATGATAGGTTTTTGAGTTGATAAAAATTTGGAAAAATTCATGTGAGCTTGTTAGTTCAACATCTACCATTTGACAACTTAGGTTTTTGAAAATTCAAATCTATTTGCTGTTTTGTAAATTGGTTTGAATTTGAATAATTTGATAATTAAGTGATTAATAATGAAAACAATGTTTTTATTAGGGTGAACCCTAATGATTAAAAAGAGCAAATGGTTTGGGTTATAATGCTGATTTTTATAAGTTGAATTTGGGTGCTGTTTGAATTTGGTGTGAATTTAAATGAATTTTTGTGGTTAATTGGTTATTGAAAACAATGTTTTAAAATAGGGTGATCAAATGAGTTTAATTGGAAACAAATGAGTACATTTGTTTTGGTATTTTTCACAATTTGAAAATGGTGCTGTTTGTTGATTTGAATTTGAGTTTGGAAGCAATTTGGAATTATTTAATTGAAATAGAACCACCATTTTACTAGTTGATCAAACATGGAATAATTGGAAACAAAAGTTTGTTTGAATTGAACTTTTATTTGAAAACAAGATTGTAACATGACAAGTATGAATTAAATGTTTGAATATTGTTTGGATTTCTATTATGAAAACAGAATAAAAACAGATGCAAAACAAATAGTAAACAAATGCAAACAAGGAAATAAATATGATGACATGATGCAATACTTTAATTAAATAGGAAATCAAACATTCTAGGGGTATTTTCATACTTGGGATGTTACAAAACGCCCCCCCTTGAAGGAATCGCGCCCCGAGATTCCTTACTGAGAAGTGAAAAGGTCCGGATACTTCTTGCGAAGATCCTCTTCGGTCTCCCACGTTGCCTCTTTATCGGAATGATGCGACCACTGCACTTTCAAGAACTTGGTGCTCTTGTTGCGAGTCTTACGCTCGGTCTCATCGAGAATACGAACAGGGTGCTCCTCATAAGATAGATCATCTTGCAGTTCAATGGAATCATGATCAACTGCACGATCTGGATCTTTGAAACACTTCTTGAGTTTGTACACGTGGAACACATCGTGCACCTTGGATAGCTTTTCTGGAAGTTCAAGACGATAGGCATTTTCCGCACGCCTTGAGAGAATGTTGAAAGGACCAATGTATCTTGGTGCAAGCTTTCCTTTCACACCAAAACGATGAGTGCCTCTGAGGGGAGTTACACGGAGATATGCTTTGTCACCAGGTGCATAGATCATATCCCTATGCTTGCTGTCATAGTAGCTCTTCTGACGAGACTGGGCAATCTTGAGATTGTCACGAATGATGCGAACTTTCTCCTCGGCTTCCTTAACAATGTCAGGGCCTAAGAGTGAACGTTCACCAGCTCCAGACCAATTGATTGGACTCCTGCATCTGCGGCCATAGAGTGCTTCAAATGGTGCCATGCCTAGGCTTGCCTGGTAGCTGTTGTTGTAGGAGAATTCAGCATATGGAAGGCAATCCTCCCATTTCATGCCAAATGAGAGACCACATGCTCTGAGCATATCCTCGAGAATCTGATTGACTCTTTCGACTTGCCCCTGAGACTGAGGGTGATAAGCTGTGCTGAACAGAAGTTTGGTGCCCAATGCTTCTTGAAAACTCTTCCAGAAATGAGAAGTGAATATGCTTCCCCGGTCTGAGCTTATTTCCAATGGAACACCATGAAGAGGAACAATCCTTGCTGTGTAGAGCTCTGCTAACTGGCTAGCTGAGATTGTTTCTTTGACAGCAAAGAAGTGAGCTACCTTAGTGAGACGATCAATGACAACGAAGATTGCATCGTTGCCCCTCTTGAACTTTGGAAAACCCGTGACGAAGTCCATTTCAATCATGTCCCACTTCCACTCAGGAATTTTCAGAGGTTGTAGAAGACCTGCTGTTTTCTGATGGACTGCCTTAACACGTTGACAAACGTCGCATTCAGAAACGTATTGAGCAATTTCACGTTTCATGCCAGGCCACCAATACAGTGTCTTGAGATCCTAGTACATCTTTGTACTTCCAGGGTGGATGGAGAGAGGAGTTTCATGAGCCTCCTTGAGAATGACATCTTTGAGACTTTGAATCTGAGGAACTGCAATGCGTCCTTCGAAGAACACAGTTCCCTTATCATCAATTGAGAAGGACTTGAATTTATCATTGCCTTCTTTGATGTGCTCTACAATCTTCTTGATTTCAGTATCACGAAGTTGTTCAGAACGAATCTTGTCCTCGAGAGTTGGACTGGCTGTCAAGCTAGCAAGGTAACCTTGAGGGACAAGACCAAGGTTCAGCTTCTGGAATTCTTCATGAAGTGGAGGTTGGCTTTCCATGATCATGAGATTATTGCAATAGGACTTGCGACTGAGAGCATCGGCCATAACATTAGCCTTGCCTGGAGTGTAAGAAATGGTGAGATCAAAGTCTTTAATCTTTTCAATCCATCTCCTTTGCCTGAGGTTCAGATCTGGTTGAGTGAAGATGTATTTCAGACTCTTATGATCGGAAAAGATTTCAGTGCGGTTACCCAACAAGTATTGTCTCCATTTCTTGAGGGCAAACACAACTGCTGCAAGTTCAAGATCATGTGTGGGATAGTTTTGCTCATGTGCATTCAACTGACGTGAAGCATAAGCCACAACTTGACGTTCTTGCATAAGAACTGCACCTAGGCCTTGGAGAGATGCATCGCAGTATATCTGGAAAGGTTTGGTAGTATCTGGGCCAACCAGAACTGGGGTGGAAGTGAGTTTAGTCTTCAAGAGATTGAAACTCTCATCACATTGTGGAGACCAAACGAACTTCTTGTCCTTCTTTGTGAGATCAGTGAGTGGTTTGGCAATCTTGGAGAAGTTTTGAACGAAACGACGGCAATAGCTAGCCAAGCCAAGAAAACTTCTGACTTGCTTCACCGTCTTAGGAGGTTTCCAATCAACAATTGCCTTAACCTTTTCTGGGTCAATGGCTATGCCTTTGGCAGAGATGATATGACCAAGGTAAGCAACTTCTGGAATCCAGAACTCACATTTGGAGAACTTGGCATATAGACGATGCTCGCGAAGTTTCATGAGAGTGAGACGAAGGTGTTCTCCATGCTCTTCCTCGGATTTTGAGTAGACTAGAATGTCATCGAGATATACCACAACGAACGTGTCGAGGTATTCATGGAAGACAGAATTCATGAGTCTTGAGAACGTCGCCGGTGCATTGGTGAGACCAAAGGACATGACGGTGTATTCATATAGACCGTACCGAGTGGTGAAAGCTGTTTTTGGAATATCTTCCTTTCTGATCTTTATCTGATGGTAACCCATCCTCAAGTCCAACTTTGAGAATATTGAGGCTCCAGCAAGTTGATAAAAAAGATCATCAATACGAGGAATTGGATACTTGTTTTTGATGGTTTTCTCGTTGAGAGGACGATAGTCAACCACGAGTCTTTTTGTTTGATCCTTCTTGGCAACAAACAGAGTTGGGCAACCCCAAGCGGAGGAACTAGGCTGAATGTAACCTTTCTCCATGTACATATCGATTTGCTCCTTCAACAATTTTAGTTCAGGAGGAGCTATCTTATATGGATGCTTAGAGATTGGAGCAGTACCTGGTTCAAGCTCGATCACGAACTCAACTGCTCTGTCCGGAGGCATCCCTGGCAACTCTTCTGGAAAGACGTCAGGGAATTCACAAACCACCGGAACATTTTCAATTGCAGGAAGAGGTTTTGCATCGAGTGTGCATAGCTGAACAGAACTTGATCCATATGGAGAATAGACTATCTGGCCAGAAGGGTGAGAGAGAGTTATTGACTTTTGAGCACAGTCAATTTTTGCTTTGTTGGCCTTCAACCAATCCATGCCCAGAATGACATCAATGTCAGAATTTCCCAGCAACATGAGTGAAGCAAGGAATATGCGGCCTCCAATTAGGATCTGATTGTCCATACTTATCTTGGAAGTCAACATTTGCGGTCCCGGAGAGTGAACAGTGATTTGATTGCTTAGTGGAACTAGAACTAGGTTGTATGCTTTTGCAAAGATCTTTGACACAAAAGAATGCGATGCTCCGGTATCAAACAACACTTAGCTGGAAAAGAGTTTACGGGTAATATACCGAGAACGACGTCAGCAGCTTCCTCAGCTTTGTCGGCCCTGATATGATTCACTCTCGCGGTCCTCCCGACAGGCCTGTTGCTGGAGTTGAAGGCTTTAGCCGGGGGAGCACGAACCATTGCCTGGTTGGTGTTGGGGCGAGGAGGTGGAGGTAGCTGCCTCTGAGTGCACTTATCAGCGTAGTGTCCAGTCTCCTTGCATTTGTAGCAAGTGACGACACGAGGAGGACACCCAGATGCGGCGCTTCTGCGGAGGGGTGGTCATGTTGGAGGAGGAACCACCCTCACGCGAGTGCTTGCGTGAATCCTCGAACGCCTTGCGCCCATTTTCCTCATTGAGCGCGGTGTTCACGAGCTCCTCGAAGTCCTTGCACTTGATGTTGGTGAGAGCGTACTTCAGTTCCGGGTTAAAACCTCGGCGGAACCTTGCCATCTTCTTAGCTTCAGTGGACACCTCATCACCAGCGTATCGAGCGAGACGATTGAACTCGTTCTGATAGCCAATGACGTCCAGCTTGCCCTGCTTGAGAGAGCAAAACTCTTCACGCATCCTTTCCATGAGACCATCTGGGATGTGGTGCTTCAGGAAGGCATCCTTGAAACAACCCCAGGTGATAGGATAGCCAGCTCTCATGGTCTGGTAGTTCTCCCACCAGGTAACTGCCTGACCCTTCAGTAGGTAGGTGGCATACTTGAGTTTGTCTTCCTCAGCAACGTGAGCAATGTCCAGAGCTCTGGCCATCTCCCGGATCCAGTCATCAGCAAACAGAGGCTCCCGTGTTGCCACGAAAGCTCTCGGACCCATACTGAGGAACTCCTTGATGCTGACCCGTGGAGCATTCTGGTTGTTGTGCTGGTTAGCCTGGAACTGGGCCATCTGAGCCACGACCTGAGTCATCTGAGTCAACAGCTCCGTGATCGGAGGTGGTTCAGGCGGGTTGCTCCTTGTTGGCGGCATCCTGAATAGACATACATTTTAGCACAACAACAGAAAAGGATAGACTTGGTAACCGAAAGCGAGATTATTCCGACGCATGAATAGATAACCAACAGGTACATCATCACATGTTCCAATACATCAGAATATCCAACACACCAATACATGGTTCGAAAGCCAAAGGATAACTAAACATAGCTAGGAATGGATACATCGGTACTCCCATGCTCATCACGCAGGACGGCGGTGAGTAGTACGACGAGAGATACGGTGAGGAGGAATCCCACGAAAATACGTAGAACGACGATCCACGTAGATCGGGACTGCTCTGAGAGCGACTCTCGGTGTGGTGAAGTAGAAAGCGTCGTCTCCCTGTGCTCCAAAGCGGGGAATCCCAGTGTAACCAGCTCCGAGGTTGAGTAGTGGACCTCTGATCGGCTCGTAACCTCCAGCATCTGGCAAACTACGTCCAACTGTCTGATGGAAACGTGCAAAGCGCTCATCTCCAACAAAGTCTGTGGTGTACGTAGCCAGACGAGTCAAAGCAAGGTAGAGCTGCTCCCTGACTGAGGCCAACTCCTGAGAAAGTGTGGTGGCAAGTGCGTCACTGTGCCTCACAAACTGAGCGGTGGTGTGCAGCCTGGTGTTATCATGCTCGTAGACATCCAGGTTGTCGTAGAGAGTGAAGTGAGCTCCCTCCGAAGTGATGTAACCACGGGGGATGTGGCGATAGATAGAATCGTCAAATCCCAGTAGTCAGCACGAAGGACGGTGAGACTCACATAAGCTGCCTGCTGCACAGCCATATCCACTGTGGAACCTACTGCCTCGTAGCGGTGGACAACGCTCATGCCATCATCTGACAAAATGTAGACGATAGCCTGGTAGTAGGTCTGGTCAAACTCTCGCTGCTGCTCGTAGACCTGGTACTCTGGTGCCCAACGGAACCCCAGATAAGTGACCATGTCTCTCAGCATCTCCGGATAACCGGCGGTGCTCTCGCAACGAGTCATCCGAACCACCTGCGGGTAGAACCTGAGATCCATCTGCAGATGATAGGGGAAGCTTTGATTAGACGCCGATAGAGAACTGAAGTGGAAGGCAACAACAAGATTTCAACGGTCGATAAGGATGTTGAAAAGAACAGGATATTGAAGCAACATCGGGAAACACGAGACAAAAAACTCCTGAGGTACTACGGAGAACCCAAAACACGTGAAACCCTAACTTGAAAGTTTAGATGAGAAGAGAAAACAACGTTGCACTTCCTTACCAGAAAAGGGGTGGGTGGGTGGGGAAAGAAGAAAAATGGCAGAATTCCTACTCTCACGTTACATTTTTCCTATATAGCTACAAAATAGTTTCTAGACTCAACTGCGACCAGTAAAAGGGATCCTACAGGCAGACAGGCTCTGATACCATTTGTCGCACCCGGACTTCTAGAGGATACTCACCGTACGAACTGAACAATATTTTGATTGGATTACGGGGCTTACCGGCACCCGCATCTCTTACGAGTAGGCCAACACTTATGTGTGACAACCAATCTTTACTATTCACCGTCGATGTAAACTATCCCGTAGAAATCAGGACACTACCATTGACGTACTTCATACCATACACACATGGTACGTCAACAGCGTTGAACAAGATGATAACACAACATATATCTAAGACACAAAAGATTGAAATAAGTTGCAAATAGCTCTCACTAGAGCAGAGATAGCAAATACAATCATCCAGAGGACACATGTCCCAACATAACATCATTACATCTCAGCGGAAGCATTCAAAGGGTCTGAGTACAGACAAATCCAAATAGGCTTAAGAAGCCGGAAACTGAAATAAAGACGGAGCCCATCCATGTAGTCTCGGATCCTGCCCGGGTCCGCTACCTACTCGTCAGCAGCCTCGTCGAACTCCACGTAGTAGCCGTCACTGGGATCCTCGTAAGCGTAGTCTGCGGAAACCACAGCCCCAAAGGGGTCAGTACATAGACGTACTGGCAAGCAAGACTCACAGTTCACCAAAGTGTAGCCCGTCAACACCAAGCACAGATGCCTTGGGTTCAACGGAAGAAAGGGGATATAAAAGATGCTGCAACTGGCTGCGCTAACCAACTACAGAGATTCTACCACTCCCGGCTAACAGAAAGAAGATAAGATCGAGTATTGTAACCAACGGAAAGATAACTTCAAACAAACCCATCCTGGATCTCGCCCCTTATCCAAAGAAGCAATCCGAGGATAACTCACACAGTTGGATTAAAGATGAATCAAGTTATTGTGTCAATAATCCTATTACTAGTCAAGTTGTTAATCATTGGGTGTGAGATTGTGAGTCATTAGGTTTAAGTTGTCCTGAGTACTTGTTAGCCAGTACTTTCACCAAGTTAACCATAACCGCGGAAAACACGGCTTCTCGAGAAGATTATCCCTGCAGGGTTGCACCAATTTGGCCGTACACGTATGAATAACCCGCCAGATGGGATGCCTCCCACCAAGCGGGGCACTCAACACAACTCAACTCTTCTTCGCATCAAGCCCAAAGCACCTTGGGCGCACGGCTAATCGAGCCCCGAAGAAAGGGGACCCTCATAGCACTCTAAGAACGTGTCCCCCTATATGCCGACTACAAAAGTTCCACCCTGCGCTGGGTTCGCAAAAACATGCATGCGGCAAATGGAAAACACGAACTAAATGAGGCGATTTGGACGAGATGCGAATCGAATCAAATTGAGGGGGGCGCCCATACTCGCTTCCCACATGCGGGTAGTGCGCTCATCATGGATCAGTAGACAAGACCCTTTTCCAATTAGGGTCGACACTAGCAGGCCTCAAAACCACACAGGGCCTCCTGCCGGTGCCTTATCATCAAATTATTATTTAACAATAACATTAGCATGATTGATTGATTAAACATCGAGCCCCCAGAACATAATAAAAACATAGTAACGGAAAGTAACGGGTAACAGACTCGAGCAAAACAACTTAAGCATGCTAGTAAGACACTGGCTCAAACAATAGGGTTGTAGGAGTGGAGGTGAGGC
The DNA here is from genome assembly GCA_028641055.1 of Alopecurus myosuroides. NCBI lineage: Eukaryota > Viridiplantae > Streptophyta > Magnoliopsida > Poales > Poaceae > Alopecurus > Alopecurus myosuroides. The sequence goes on from CM054058.1 coordinate 31,099,119, forward strand.
AATATCAGGGTTAAGGGATTCATGTGATAGGTTCGTAACAGAAACAACTACACATAGGGCTAGCAAAATAGACAACGGAAAGTATCGGTGACCAATGTTGAAAGGAACACAGTGGTTCATGTGAGTGATAACTTGCCTGCAAACTCAGCAGCCTGGTACTGAGCTAGATCCTCAGAAGGGGTGCTGTAAAGATCGTCTGTCTCAACGTCGTCGTCTATTCGAGAAGAAGCAAACAGACAATGCAGAAAGATAAACAATCAATAACATGGCATAGTGCACAATCAGGGGATGATGCATGTCAAGTTAACTGATGCATCAAAATAAACTAGTGGACTTGGTAACACAATTTGAATGGACACATATGCAATTTTGAGTTGCATATGAAAAGCCCATGAATTTTGGGTTGAAACAATTGTTTTCCAATTAACCAACAGGTGAAAGTGGATTAGCATGATGCATGGATGAGGAAAACAACAAAATAACAACAGTAGCATCAATTGGAAATAAGGTTTACCAATTTAGAATTTTATTTATTAAGTTAGGGAATTTTTTGGTTCCTTTATGGTATTACACAAATAGTTGTTGTTTTCACCAATTTAAATTGTGCAAAATATATAACAAAATTCATATTTGAAAAGAATACAGCATTTTAGTTGGATTACATGTTTCAAATATTTAAAAAGGAATTAGGATGAATTTATTATGACTTAAACAATATTAAACAAGTTTTAAATGAATTTAAACAAGCATGAATTTTTATTTGAATTTTATTTGTTCAAAACATAAATTCAAGTTCATATTAGAAAAGTTTATACTTTTCTAGTTTGAAAACATATTTTGCATGTTCAAAAATAATTTAATTTGAGCAAGTTATGATTTTATCAAATTTAAATGATTTAAACAAGGTTTAAATTATTTACGCAATTTAAATTATTCAAAACATGAAACAAAATTTATATTTGAAAAGGTTATTTGAAATAGCATGGAAAACATATTTTATTTGCATTATTTGGATTAAGAATGAATTAGTTATGAATTTTAGCAAATTGCAATTGAATTATTTGAATTCAAATTTGAATTGCATTTTGAAAATTCAAAACAGAAAAAAAATGCTACCATTAGATAGAGAATTAAATTTGGGGCAGTGCACATATTTTATTTTTATTATTTGAGTTTATAAAATGAAAGTTATTATCAAATTACTTTCAGGGACCAATCTGCAATTTAAATGGACCTTGATTTAAAACAGAAAGGTTTAAAACGTTTTTATACCGCACAGAACCCTACCCTAGGCACTGCCGGGGGCCCAGGGTCACTGTGCGCTTGCGTGGCTTCAGAGTGGCTGACAGGGGGCCCTCCTTGTCAGCGCTGCGGGGCAAAAAGGGTGGGATTTCTCCCGTGCGAGGCCAGGATTCGAACCCTGAACCTCTCGCTCGCGTGCGTAGTGCTGAACCAGTGCGGTGTTTCGAGTTTGTTGTCAGTAACACATACGCAGACAGGTTGAGGTGTTGTTTCGGCGCGTTTCTTAATTTTCTGACGACCGAACGCATCTGCGACTGACAGAGACGGAGCGGGGCCGGCGGCGATCACCGCGGCGGCTCGCTGGTGCGTGCGCGTGCTGGGTGGTGGTGATGTGCGCGTGCTTGCGGGCAAGTAACAGAGAGGAGGAGGGGGAAGAGGTAGGAGGTGATCACCGTGGGGGTTCAGAAGGTGGACGACGGCGAGGTGGACGCCGCGGACAGGGACGAGGACGGCGGCGTGGAAGCAGCTGCTCGCAGGCGTCGTGCAGGTGTCGGGGTGGACGAGGAAGACACGGCGGCTCGATTCCCGCGATCAGCAAGGAAGGAGGTGCACTGGAGCGGTGGCTGCCATCGAAGATTCAGAGAAGTACTCCGGTGAGGTGTAGCGGTGAGGTTCAGAGGGCTAGTTTCGCCGGGAGAGAGAGAGAACAGCGGCGGCGCGAGGGGACAGAGGTTCCTAGGGTTAGGGCTAGCCTCCAGAGGGGTCCCAGGCAGCTAAATAGGCTAAGGGGCGCGCGATCAGCCGTCTGCTCGCGGCAGTGCCGCCGTGGCGCCACGGATGGCGCGCCGTACACGAAGACGACGGGGGCGGCGCTGCGAAACGGTATGCAGGCCGCGCGGTAAGTGGGCTGGGCTGGGTAGGCTAGCTGCTGCGCGCTGCTGTTTCCTTTTTCTTATTTTTTGTTTTTCTGTTGTTTTTTTTGTAGCAAATGAAAATGGAAGCAAATGATAGGTTTTTGAGTTGATACAAATTTGGAAAAATTCATGTGAGCTTGTTAGTTCAACATCTACCATTTGACAACTTAGGTTTTTGAAAATTCAAATCTATTTGCTGTTTTGTAAATTGGTTTGAATTTGAATAATTTGATAATTAAATGATTAATAATGAAAACAATGTTTTTATTAGGGTGAACCCTAATGATTAAAAAGAGCAAATGGTTTGGGTTATAATGCTGATTTTTATAAGTTGAATTTGGGTGCTGTTTGAATTTGGTGTGAATTTAAATGAATTTTTGTGGTTAATTGGTTATTGAAAACAATGTTTTAAAATAGGGTGATCAAATGAGTTTAATTGGAAACAAATGAGTACATTTGTTTTGGTATTTTTCACAATTTGAAAATGGTGCTGTTTGTTGATTTGAATTTGAGTTTGGAAGCAATTTGGAATTATTTAATTGAAATAGAACCACCATTTTACTAGTTGATCAAACATGGAATAATTGGAAACAAAAGTTTGTTTGAATTGATCTTTTATTTGAAAACAAGATTGTAACATGACAAATATGAATTAAATGTTTGAATATTGTTTGGATTTCTATTATGAAAACAGAATAAAAACAGATGCAAAACAAATAGTAAACAAATGCAAACAAGGAAATAAATATGATGACATGATGCAATACTTTAATTAAACAGGAAATCAAACATTCTAGGGGTATTTTCATACTTGGGATGTTACAGTTACCGAAACAAGTTCGGTGTCAATTGGAGAGGTTTCGGGGAAGTTACTGTAAAGGAGAAATGATGCCAGTGTTAGGCTGAATTTTACATGAGAGTTAACAAGGACATGAGATGCCCCGGTATGTTAGAAATATTTTTCTAACATCAGTAGATAAGGTCGATGATTTTGTCTAGTGGGTGCATAGGGTTCCGGAAGAGTTTCATGCAAAAACCGAGAAGGGGGAGTGCCGGAGGGGGCAGATTCGCCTCCTTGAGCGCACCACTTAGTGGGGCAGACAGGTGAGCCCTAGGGCCTCCATTCATGGCACTTAGAACTTTGCTGTGTGTTTCCTAAATTTATTTAAAGGGAAAATGAAAAAGTAAAGGGAAAATGAAAAAATGAGGAAGAGGTGGAGTTGGACTCTCATACAGGAGTCCAATCCTAGTTGGGCTAGGAAAAGGGGTACGGCCACCTCCTTGGTGCGGCTAGCCCTCTCCTAGCACAACTCGGACTCCTCCTCTCCTTGGTGCGACAGGAGCTGGGCGTCGGCGGCGGCCCGGTGGTCTAAGGCAAGGACGCTCCTAGAGAACCCGTTGGCCTTCTCGAGTCCATAGACGACGGGGAGGGAGGGTTGTCGCCTGTGGTGCGCCTGGAGGAAGTCGCGGGTGGAGGTGACGCGGCGCCAGGCGTGGCAGACGGCGCCGCAGCGGAGGAGGGATGTGGGGGCTAGGCAGGCGAGGATTTCTCATACGACGATCTCGTCGAGGAGGCCCGGGAGGAGAGCCACCGCCGCTCCTGCTGTAACGGCGCGGGCCTCCGCCGTGGTCACCGGCAGGGATGTCATCGAGTTGTGGTGTTGTGTTGTGGAGTGGACCTTGAGCTGGCTTTTGTTTGCGCTGTAGGACGGGCTGGGTTAGCTAAAGTAAGTAATTTTAGCATTTTAGCATTTGCGCAGGTCGATACAATAAGCTTTTGTTATTTTAATCCCCTTAAAAAAACTTGATTGTTGAAACCGATGCTTTTTATTGCATACTAGGGAACAAAGGTTTTGTCAAGTCCACCATCACTAGTGGAAACAGGGCCTTTTGTCCCGGGTCGTAAGGGCCAGTTGTCCCGGTTGTGCAACCGGGATGGGCTAGCCGGGACAAATGACCCTCCCCCATTGGTCCCGGTTGTGCCAGGACCCGGGATGGTAAGGATGGCCCACGTGGCGAACCTGGGCCAGGGACGGCCAGGGAGTTCGTCCCGGTTCGTTTTAGGAACCGGGATGGATGCCTTGTTTACAAAAAAAAATATTCCGCCCACTTTTTCCTGCCGCGGCAGTTTTTTTTTTGGTTTCATTTTTTTTTGGCTCCTGTCTCGCAGTCCCCAACCGGCCTCCCCTTCCCCAACCGCGTCCAGGCTCACGTCTTTAATTAAGCCCACTGGCCACATTTTTGGTCAAAAGGGCCCACTGGCCCGCGTCTTTTATTATATTCGGTCAACGGTTCGCAGGGGCCACTGGCCAGCGGCCTAGTGGCTGGCTCGCCCGGTCCCTTAAATTAAGACCACAGGGACGATCAAAGGGCCCACTGCCGCCTCGTCTTCCCGCCCCCCTCCACTTCCCCACGCGCACGCCAGCTGCAACCGCCGCCCACGCCTCGGCTCCCCCCCCCGCATTCATGGCCGCCTGCAACCGCCGCCACGTTCCGGCCGCCGGTTGGCATGCCAGCCTCCCCCGGGTCCTTTATAAAGGGCCCCCGCCGCCCGTACAGCCCATCCATCCCGGCCGCGCCCCAGCCAAAGCAACCCTAGCCACCATGTCCCGCTGGTTCTCGAGCGGCAAGCGCCCCCGGAACGACCACGAGGCCGGGTCCTCGAGCGGCGCGCGCTCCGGCGTTCCGCCGCCGCCGGCGGAGGACTTCGGCTTCGGCCCGGGAGGCATCCGCATCGGCGGGCAGCCGCACGTCCCCGCTCCGCCTCCGGCGTCACGCGCGCCGCCCCGCGGCGCGCCCAAGGGCAAGCGCTTCCGCCGGTACGTCCGGAAGGAGGAGGCCGAGTGGCACTGGGAACACCGCACGCCGGTGTTCTGGCCGGACGTCCACCTTCCGGACGGCTGGCACCTGAACTCGCAGCGCATTCCCGTGCCGCCGGCCCCGTCCAGCAGAGAGGCCCTGGGCGAGGAGATCGACCGCCGGCGCCGTCTCCTGCCGGCCCGCCTCCTCAGGGACCGCGCGTACGCGCGGAGCTCCCCCTACTGGCCCACCTGGCTCCAGCAGGAGCACGAGCAGCGCCGCCGCTCCTACATTCCCACAGCCGAGGAGGTGAGCACCGAGGACTACCCCGAGCCACCGCCGGGGAGGGAGCCGGAGCTTTGGCTCCTGGTGGACGACGGCGACGCCCACGTCGACGAGGAAGACGACCCCGAGCTCCGGGACAACATGGAGGAGTCCTTAGAGGCCTCCCGCCGCTCCCTCGTCGAGGACGAGGTCAAGCGGTGGGAGGCGGTCCTGGCCGCCGCTGCCGCCGACGCCAACGCCATGCCGCCGCCCCCGCCCCCTTCGGCGCCTGCCCCTTGGTGGCAGGTAATGAACGCCGAGCTGGAGGCGTCCGAGGACCAGCCGCCGCCGCAGCCGCTGCCCCCCGGCCTGGAGTACGGCATGTCCTGGGCCTGGACCGGCGGCGTTTGGTCGCCGGAGGAGCTGCCGCCGCCGCCACCGCAGCCGGAGGATCTGCCCCCGCCGCCGCCGCACGCGCCCCCGATGCCTCCGCAGCCACCGGCGGGCCCGCCCCAGCCGCCTGCCCACCTGTGGCAGCCACCCCCTACCACTGCATCTCCTCCGACGAGGAGGAGTAGGCCGGTGCCCCCCTACCCCCTAGGCTAAGCTACCCACCCCCCTAAGAAACGGCCGGCCGCCTGTGGCCGCGCCGCCGCCCCCTATATGTAAGCACGGCCGGCCGCCTGTGGCCGCGCCGCCCCCCTATGTAAGCACGGCCCCCGGGCCTTTTTAATATATATTTGTGTCGACAAAAACGCGTCCCTAGTCCAACCCCGCCGGCGGAACCAGCGCCGGCGGGATCTTCCTACTCGTTCCCGCCGCCGGCAGGGCTTCGCCAAGCCATGTCCGCTGTCCTGGGTGTTCGCTCGGCCTGGAGAGAGGGCCGAGATATTTATAAACCTGGGCCTCTAGTCCCGGCCCGTGCCACCAACCGGGACTAGAGCCCCTTTGGTCCCGGTTGGTACCACGGACCAGGACCAAAAACTAATTTCGAATTTCGGTGGCACCCTGCGCGCCCAAAATTTTTTAGCGCCAAAATTTGAAAATTGTTAAGTTTGCACATTAACAACTTCTATATACTTTCGAATTTGACAAAAAATCCAACATGAAAAATGCTAGAATTTGCATAACTAATTCAAATCCATTTTTCGTTTAACTAAATAATTATTCTAACTATTAAAACTATTAATTATTTTACCATTTATATATAATATGAATATAAATATCTTACAATTTTTGTTTTCTCTCGTGATCTTCCGAGTTAGTCCAGAGCATACAAGGCATCCCGAGTGATTTATATAAAGTTCGACAAATCGAGTTGTACCTTATTGACACGGTGAATTTGAGATCTTCGTCTACAACAGAAAAACCATAGTTTTCCTTCGAAGGTTTACTCTGCGCATTCACACGTATTTTCTCTTTATCCCGACCCCCGCTTGAAAACATAGTAACTTCCGTGTACGCGGCAAGCCGCAGCGGGAGCAGCAGACTTAAAGCAGAGACGGGCGGTCGGGCGGGGGAGACCGCGCCGTTGTTGTCGCGCTTTCCTCGCCTCTGCTCGTCCGCCGTCGCCGTCGCGCTCCCCTCCGCCTTCAACATTTGGGATCTTTGTTGTTCAGTTAGACGTTTCTCCTCCAAAAATTTAACATATCTGTTAAAGAAGTACCGAAGCTCTATTTCTGTTTTAAGGATATCTGTCAGGATGGTATCCCTGCTATCACTTCGAAGTGTGCCTGCAATATCTGCGCAGAATATATGACACCCATAAGGCAAAGCCCATCTTTCTCTATCCTCATACAATCTACTTAGCCACTCGTTATCCTTCAGATTGTACTTCGCCAAGACCTACTAAAATCATGAGCGAAAGTTTCCAAACAGTGGAATATATCCCTTAATACTTTCGTTGCATTTTGATATATATCCGAGCGGTGGACAGTCCCTGGCCAAGCAGAAGCAACTGCATCCCATATCGATGTAAAGCAGTCAGTCAAAACTGTTTTGGGCTGTTTATGGTGGTTAACTCCAATGAATAACAATAGAGGCCTGCCATAATCACTTGTTCTATACCGTGTGTCAACACATACTATATCTCCAAAGTAGTTATAATCCTGCAATATCTGTCAGGATGGTATCCGTACTATCAATTCGAAGTGTTCCTGCAATATCTGCCTACAGTTATCTCATACTCGGATATGGGTCATAGTTGTCAGCTTTTTACCGGTCAATACAAAATACTGATCAAACAGAACTATATGATCATGTATTCCACGCTTATTATTACACATCACCAACAGACGGAGGAGAGAGAAACAGAAAAGTGGGTGGGTGTGCCGCTGGTTGGAATAATAATGAAGTCAGGCTGGTCATAGTTGTCAAGCACTCAATGCTTGCCAGCTTTTGACCGATCAATACAAATTATTGGTCAAACTTGCACCTACTCCATTCATAATCACAGAATATGTATAAATATCATTTTGGCTAACAAAATCTCGTTCATACTACGTTATAAGAACTATGATCATGTATTCCACGTTTATTATTACACGTCACCAACAACATCCCTATCTAGTCTTCTGAATTTTCTTCGTGTCCCTTGCTTATGATCGCTTCGGCCGTAACCATGGAGCATCTTCATTATTTAACTGGATGGTGGGGTCAGCTTTCACTATGAAGGGTGGAATTTCAACAAACTTATTATAATCTTCTGACATGTCTGTCGTGTCCTCGATTCCCACGATGTTTCTTTTCCCTGAGAGAACTATGTGACGCTTCGGCTCATCGTATGATGAATTTGTTTCCTTATTTTTTCTTTTCTTCGGTCTGGAAGACATTTCCTTCACATAGAAGACCTGAGCCACATCATTGGCTAGGACGAATGGTTCGTCATTGTAACCAATATTGTTGAGATCCACTGTTGTCATTCCATAAAGCGGGTCTACCTTTACCCCTTCTCCATTCAGGTTGACCCATTTGCACTTGAACAAAGGGACCTTAAAAGAACGTCCATAGTCAAGTTCCCATATCTCCTCTATGTAACCATAGTATGTGTCATTTTTTCCATTCTCGTTTGTTGTATCAAAGCGGACACCACTGTTTTGGTTGGTGCTCTTCTTATCTTGGGAGCTCGTGTAAAATGTATTCCCATTTATCTCGTAACCTTGAAAACTCCCAATAGTCGAAGATGGTGACCCTGCCAACATGTACAGCTGATCTTCAGCAGTGGTGTCATTTATAAGATGTGTTTGCAACCAACTTCCGAAAGTCTCCATGTGTTCGCGTTTAATCCATGAGTCATCCTTCCCCGGGTTTGCAGACCGTACAATATTCTTGTGTTCCTCGAGATACGTAGCCATATCTCCCCGGGTGTTCAGGCCTGCCATATACTCGGAAGTGCGTCGGTCACCATACATCCATCGCTGCCGTGCATCCAGCTGCATCGTATAATTAAGTTTATCAAAATACATTACAATAACATATTAATACGACAAATACTACTTTTTTATGTATCAGTTACAGATGAAAAAGATAAGTTTGTTAACCTCGGTCAAAGATACCATTTTCAGTGAGCTTATGTGCGGCTCGGGAATTTCGTCGAACACCTCGTGTGCATAGTAAAATAAAACACACTAACACCACACTCTCTCACACCTCCAAGCAAAAAAAAGATGGAAGGGGGGAGGGGCTGGGGCAGTATATATAAGGGATGGGGGCATTGGTCCCGGTTCGTGGACTGAACCGGGACAAATGTTCATACGCGTGCCACGTGGCATGTGGCTAGGCATTGGTCCCGGTCCGTGGCACGAGCCGGGACCGATATGTCCCCCACGAACCGGGACCAATGCCCCCAGGCGATTCCTGTTGCCCCGGGCGCACGAACCGGGACCAAAGCATGGCATTTGTCCTGGATTCGGTTGCAACCGGGACAGCTGCCCCCTTGCCCCCTGGACGAGAGGGGTTGTTTCCACTAGTGCATTGAGAGTTGAGACGGAGGAAGAAAACAAAGAAGATGACATCAACTATACAAATGAACTAGGAGGTGGGCCCAAGACACAATACACACGTACACAATATATTCAACACCCCCCGCAGTCGAAGCGACGACAGAGACGCAGAGACTGGACCAAAACAACTCAAAGGTGGAAGTCGGCAGTCCCTTAGTCATCACATCGGCGAACTGTTGTGCGGTCGGAACATGAAGAACCCTGATGCGCCCTAGGGCCACATGCTCACACACAAAATGAATATTCAACTCAATGTTCTTAGTCCGGCGATGATGAACGGGGTTGGCGGAAAGGTACACCGCAGAGACGTTGTCACAGTAGACAACCGTAGCCTAGGAGACGTCATGGTGCAACTCCTGAAGTAGTTGTCGTAGCGAGGTGCACTTGACGATGGTGTTAGCCATAGCTCGATACTCAGCCTCCGCACTGGAGCGCGAAACCGTGGGTTGTCGCTTGGACGTCCACGAGATGAGGGAAGGACCAAGGTAGGTGCAGTAGCCGGAGGTCGACCGACGAGTGTCGGGGCAGCCAGCCCAGTCCGCGTCGGAGTAGACCACCATCTCCAAAGAGGTGGACACCGTGAGGGTGAGCCCAAGATCCATCGTGTCGCGGATGTATCGAAGGATCTGCTTCATGAGGGTCCAATGCGAGTCGCGAGGGGCGTTCATGTGGAGACACACCTGCTGAACAACATACTGAAGATCCGGTTGGGTGAGAGTCAAGTACTAAAGAGCGCTGACAATGGACTGGGAGAACGGAGCATCCGACACCGACGATCCCTCAAGGGCAGAAACCTTGGCCTTCGTGTCAACAGGAGTAGCGACATGGATACATTTGAGCATGTCAGCACGCTCAAGTAGCTCGTGTGCATACTTCTGCTGATAAAGAAAGAAGCCATCAGGTCGCCGAACAACCTTCAATACCAAGGAAATAATGCAGAGCACTCAGGTCCTTGATGGCAAACTGATGACGCAGCCGAAGAGTAATTTGCTGAAGAAGGGCTACATAGGAGGTCGTCAGATTGATGTCTCGACATAGAGTAGCAAATACGCAGTCGTGTCGCCGGGTGAAGGATGAACAACGAGGCATTCGAGCGAGTAACGCGGAAGCCCGGTGTTTGAAGAGACCCAGCGATGCGCTGGTACCATGCGCGAGGTGCTTTCCTGAGCCCGTAGAGAGATCAGAACAGTAAGCACACATGCCCCGGGAGAGATGCGTCGACGAAACCGGTGGACTGCTTGCTGTAAACTTATTCCTCTAGATGGTCGTGATGCGTTGGAGACGTCCATCTGATTTTTAACCTTAGGGATAAGAACTATGACTGTATCATTCCAGCTGTCTAGTATCTTCTTTTGATTTATAGAAAATAAAACCTCATCAGTAAGATCTTCACCGATAACCCCTCAAAAAAATTATAGAACACCGCAAGGAGGCCGTCTGGACCCGGCGCCTTGAGGTCCCCTATACTGAAAAGAGCTTTCTTCACCTCTTCTCTCGTGTAATTAGCCACCAGTGCCTCATTCATCAAAGTCGTGACCCTAGGCTGGACCCTCTGTATAACTTCTGGGTTTACAAACTACAGCTCAAAAAAAACAAAAAAAGATTAGCAAAATAATTTGAAGTAAGGGTCATAATGTCATTTTCTTCTTCTACCCAGTTGTTTGAGTCATTCCAGAGCCGCTTCACGTGATTTTTCTTCCTTCTCGCTATGGCTGCATTGTGGAAGTAAGAAGTATTGCATTGTGCCAGTAAGAAGTACTCTGATCACTGATACGTCCAAAACGTATCTCCTTTTCTGAACACTTTTGCTATTGTTTTCTTCTAAACTTGTGAGTTTTGGATGCAACTAACATGGACTAACGCTGTTTTCAGTAGAATTACTTTGACATCTTGTTTTTGTGCAGAAAAATCAACTTTCAGGGAATTGCTCGAAAAATATTCCAAAGACCTTATTTCACCCGAAAACCACGAGAGCCCGAAGGAGACCCGGAGGGGGCAAAGAGGGGCCCACAGCAACCCTGGGCGCGCCCCCCTCGGCCGCGCCGCCTGGTGGTGCGGCTGCCCCAGGCATCCCCTCGGGCTTGCCGTTCGACTACATAAGCACTATAACCCTAAAACATCAGGGGGTTCGTCATATTCCAGAGAAACACACCCGAGTGCCGCCGCCACCTAGAAACCCAATTCGGGGATCAGAAGTTCCTGTTCTGGCACCCTGCCAGGATGGGGATTCGAAGGAGATCATTGCAATCGTCACCGCCACCACTTCTCCATCAAGCATCCATGATTCACCCATCCATGTGGGAGTAATCCCCGTTTTAGGCTAAGAGAGATGGAAGGGATTGGATGATATCGCTCATGTAATAATGCCAGATTGTTAGGGCATAGTGCCTAGTATCCGTTGTTAGTGCTATATATCGTTGTTGCAACTTATTGTTATTAATGCTTGTCAATAGGGCCCGAGTGCCATGATCTCAGATCTGAACATGTTATTGTTTCATGAGTATAAATGTGTTTCTTGATCATATCCGCAAGTTGTTTACACATGTCGTTGTCCGGAACCCGAGGCCCCGAAGTGACAATAATCGGGACAACCGGAGGGGATGGCTACGATGTGAGGATCACATGTGTTCATGAGTGTTAATGCTTTGCCCCGGTGCTTTATTAAAAGGAGCACCTTAATTACCAGTAGTTTCCCTTAGGCCCCGCTGCAAACGGGCTGGTAGGAAAAAAATATGTTGTGCAAGTTTCTCATTGAGAGCACTTACGACTAAATTGGAACACATGCCTATGGTTTGCCTAGTACTTGGATGATTTATTATTATCTATATGCAATGCCCACATTATTATTATATGTGAACTATCTTATCCATGCAACGTACGTTCATCCATTCCCTATGCCTACAGTATTTGAATCCTGTTGTTTTCCACAATTGCTGTTGTTGTTACTATTTTATACTTGTTGTTATTTTACTGCTGTTGCTGTTATAAAATTGTTACCACTGGTAAAATGTTGCGAGCAAGTCTATTTTCAGGTGCAGCTGAATTGACAACTCATATGTTAAGGCTTATAAATTTTTCGTTGGCTCCACTTGTGTCGAATCAATAAATTTAGGTTTTACTTCCCTCGAAGACTGTTGCGATCCCCTATACTTGTGGGTTATAAAGACTATTTTCTGTCGTCGTTGCCGGTGAGCATAGGTTTATTTATTTGCTCAATTGAACGTGATATTGTTCGTTGCAAGCTTTTCATCTGTGGAAAAACTCGTGATGGGAAGGTCTCCATATTACCATCCACTACAAGGAGAGGTACAACTCTAAATACCTCTGTTGCTCTTGATTCACCATCTATAATGAGTAAGCTTCTTACACACCACATGCTACACACACTGCTGCTTCTGTTGAGTCTGAAAACGTTTCTGATACTTTTGATGATGCTTCTACTGTGCTTGATGATACTGGTTCATTAGGTCCTTTCCTAGATGCTACAATTGCTGGATCTAAACAAATTGAAAACACTAAAATTCCTGTTGAAAATGTTGGTACACCTGTTAATTCACCCGAGTCTAGAGAAATTCCTAGTGATGACCTTGAGGAAACCTACATTGAACTTAATGATGACTTTATTGAAAAAGTTCAAGCTACTACTAGTATAAGTGCTCTTAAAAGTGTCTTCTTGCAAGACATGTTGTTAATTATAAATCTTCTCTTGATGCTAAGTTTGCTACATCTCCCATATACATTAAAGATAAGGATTATGATTTCTCTCTAGATTTATCTTACATATCTATTGTTGAGAAAGAACCTTTTTTGTGGTACTGAAAGTAAAAGTGCTATGAAACATATGAATGAACTTTCATCTTTGAGTAGTTTATTTTGTGATGATATTAAGAAACACACTTACTTTGTTACTAAGATCTTCCCTTTGTCATTGAAATATGAAGATAAAACTTGGTTTAACAACTTGTCACCTAGATCTATTACTAGTCATATGGGTTTGATTAATGCTTTCTTTCAAAAATATTTTTCTTCTAGTGCTCAACATGTTGCCTTGCAAAATATCTTTAACTTTAAGCAAATTGAAGGAGAGAAAACGCCTGAATCTTGGTTGAGGTTTTGTTCTTCAATAAGAGCTAGCCCTGGAAATCCATTACCTAAAAATGAGCTCTTAGATATATTTTATAATGGACTAACTGTTGAATCTAGGACATACCTGGATAGTTGTGTTTGTTGTGTTTTCAGGAAAAGAACTCAAGAAGGAGCTGAGGAATTATTGCTAATATAGACAAAAATCATGATGATTGGACCAACACCTACACCAACACCCAAGAAGAGGGGAATGGTTGAGTTAAATGATGAAGTGATGAGGGAGGCCAAGAAATCTCTTAAAGAGAGGGGTATTAAATCTGAAGATGTGAAGAATTTACCACCTATAGAAGACTTATGTAAGCCAATTCCTCACCCGTCCACAGTTGAGGTACACTCCCTCCAGCATTTTGATAATAGAGATATTCCCTATTCTAAACCACCTGAACAATGCTTAGATGAATTTGATAATTATGTTTTTAAGAAAGATAATTTCAATATGAGACTACAGAATCATCTAATGGAAAATTCTAGAGCTATTGATAATTTGCATGGTATTATTGAGAGAATCTCATCTAATGGGAAATTCTAGAGCTATTGATAATTTGCATGGTATTATTGAGAGAATCTCTAATGATGTTAAAATGCTTGTTAAACTTTTTCATATGTTCAAACTCAAATTGAGCAACTTACTAAAGTGCAAAAAGATTTTCTAGCTAATGCTTCTAGAGAAAAACATGTTTATGAAATAATTACTAGAAGTGGTATTTCTACCCAGGATCCCTTGTATCTTGAAGGACTTCCTAAAAGAATTGAACAAGATTCTCGACAACCTAAAAGAAAAAGTTCTCCTTCTAAGAAAAAGAAGAAGAAACATACAAACAGTTGTAGAATCTCCTGAACCTGCTAAAAATCCTAATAGTATATATATCTATGATGCTGAAACTGAAAGTGGTAACGATAAAAGTGATGCTTCTGATAAAGAAGAAGCTGAAGTTGAACCTAAAAAGCAAATTAAAACTACAAAGTACACTAAGGAGGATTTCATTCCTAATAAACATGGTAATGAAAGAGAACCTTGGGTACAAAAGCCAATGCCTTTTCCTAATCAGAAACATAAAACAAAGGAAGAAGAACATTATAATAAATTCTGTGAGTGGATGAAACCTTTGTTTTTTCATATTCCTTTGACTGATGCTATTAAATTGCCTCCTTATTCGAAATATATGAAAGATACTGTATCTAACAAAAGGAAAATTCCTAACGAGAAAATTTACACTATGCTTGCTAGTTACTCTTGTAATGGTAAGGTTCCAAAGAAACTTGGAGATCCTGGTATTCCTACCATTCATTGTTCCATTAAAAATAATTATGTTAGAGTTGTTCTATGTGACTTGGGAGCAGGAGTTAGTGTTATGCCTTTTTCTGTTTATAAGAGACTCTCTTTGCAAAAATTGATACACACTGATATTTCCTTACAAATGGCTGATAAATCTACTACTATTCCTGTGGGTATATGTGAGAATTTTCCTGTTCAAGTGGCTACTAGTTGTTTGATATTAACTGACTTTGTTGTGTTGGAAATGCCTGAAGATGATAATATGTCTATTATTCTTGGGAGACCTTTTCTTAACACTGCAGGGCCTGTTATTGATTGCAATCAAGGAAAAGTAACTTTCAATGTCAATGATGAAGAGCACACTATTTATTTTCCCAAGAAGATTGATAGGAGATATGGTCTAAATTCAATTAAAATATTGAGACCATCAAGATTGGAGAATTCTATCGTCCTATTCCAATGTCACAAAAAGAATATGAAATTATTATGATTGGGACTATGTCTATCAAAGTTGAGGTAACATAATCATTTAGTCATATACAATGTTTTGCTTCATAAAAATTGTTTTATTAACAAGACTTGATCAACCTTGTTAACAAAGTGATTTGAAATGAAGGAAACAATGTTTTCAGCATGCCCACCTTTGTTTTCAGCATGCCCACTTTTGTTTTCACCATACTACACATGTTTCCATCATCCATACCTTCGTTGTCACCATGTTTTCTTTTGTTTTCACCATGTTATGCATGTTTTCACCACCCATAATTTTGTTTCCACCACTTCCATCTTTGTTTTCACTAGGTATTCACACATCAGAATGTCTTAGAACCCCTATAGAATTGGTTTTGGTTCTTTTTTCCAACATTCCATAATCGTTTTCCAGGTTTATAATTAATTTTTAAATTCTGAAAATACCTTGAACATAAAGTTTCTCGAAAAATTCCAGAAATAATATAATATTTTTTACGCTAAAAAAGAGGTAGAGGCACCTGGGGCACCCCAGGGGGACCCACCATGAAGGCACACCACAGGGTGGCGCCAACACATGGTGTGCGCCCCTAGCCCTCCACTTCCTCTCCTCCCTGCCAAACAGTCCTCTCTCTCACCCAAACTTGAAATATCCCTGGAACCCGAGTTCTTGTTGTTCTTCCTCAGAATTTTTCGATCTCTTTGCTCAACCCACCTTTGATTCTGAAATTTGGTGCATTTTCTCTCCGGTATGTGACTCCTCCAATTATCCAAGTAGAATTTTGTTTAGTGGAGTATTTCTTGAGTATTTTGGTATTGTAGGTGACAACTTATGTGAGTTTGTATGCTTGATTTGAGTTGAAATAATTTAGTTTTGATGCATGTATAGCTCTCCTACAAGTCCCTACAGTAGTTTCTACCATATAGTTGCTTGAAATCAATTTTTGTGATGATTGTTAAAAATTTCATAAATGGAGCATAATGTACACCAACTTGACCATCATGAGTTGGATTTGCATGAGGTCATGCTAGTACACCGAGAAGAAAGAGTGTTTCCATCCATTTATCCATGCCTAGAATTTATGCATGCTGGGGGAATTTTGCAAGATTTCCAAACTCTTGTGGCTAATGCAGGATGTGAACATTTCATTGAGGATGAACCTACTCAACACATTAAACTAACTATGATTGTGGTGCAGGATTTCCGTTTCAGAGGGTCCTCGCCTAACCCCATGGTATATTACAAAATTTATAATAAAGTTGTCAACTTGCCTTTCGATGATTTATGTGAAGCTATTAAAGTGCCACAATGGGGATGACGTGAAAAGATAAGAGGGTATCCCAAGCCATTGATGGATCTATATGAAGAAATTTGCCAAGGTAGAAGCTTCACAAGAGAAAGTGGTAAAATTTGAGACATCCAACTCCCATCTATTCGGTATTTTGCCTATTTTATCGCCAAGTGCGTTCTTGCTAGAAAAACTGCAAACAAGTTATCTGTGTATGATCTAGATTTTATCTCATCTTCTTTGAAGCATGATAGGTCTTATAATTTTGCTGCTTTAATTGCTTTCCGTCTCGCAGCTAACCGCGAGAAGTGCGGAATTTTTGGAGGACTCATTGCTTCTGGTTTACTAGCCTTGCATGGTTTGGAGCTGCATCCCTTAGACCTTCAGTTTCCCAAAGATAGGCTTGACCTTAATGCCATGATACAACATAAATTTGTTTCCACCTATGCTAACTTGAAAATTTTATCTTATGAAATAGTTTTCTCCAAGAAAGCAAGGTGGAGAGTAACTAAATCTCATAGAGTTGTCAATTTTCCTGCACCCCTTTTGTTTAAACTTGATGTCAGGGAAGGACGGTCACTCTCAGAAAGTGAATTTGATACATACATTTGAGGAGCATCCCCAGCTTGTAGAAGACGCTGGAGAGGAGGACGAAAATGATTTCGTCCAACCCTCCGACACTACGGGGTTTCCGTACCAGCATCCTGGTTATGATTTTGCGCCTTCTGCTTCATCTTCTTCATGGGCGCCTGAGTACGACCATGCTAGGACCGACCCACCAGCATGGGGTTACTACTCGCGGCGTGATTGATCTCCACTTAGGCCAAAAGCCTAAGCTTGGGGGGGGAGGTATGTCGACATCACGCTCATCTATATATCATGTTTCTGTCGGCTCTTTGTATATCCATGTTTTCATTTCTTTCGTTTCTTTTTGTTTTATTGTTTTGTTCTTGCTTTCCAAAACACAAAAAGACCAAAACTATTTATGTTGTTTCTCTTTATTTGTTTCTTTAGTTTCTTTCATTGGTTTGCTTTGTTTTCTATTTCAGTTTAATATTCAAACACACAAAAAGATTTTCCTTTGTTTGTTTGATTTCCTTCTGTTCTTGTTTTAAATTTGAGAACCCAAAAATATGTGTTGCTCTTCTTTGGTTTTTGAAAGTTGTTGCAGAGTTCATCGGTGTTTCGTGTATCTGTTGGAGCTTGGTTATCATTTTATATCATTTGACCCACACAAGTGAAGAGCAATAATGACAAGTTACAACAATTCCAGTTGTGGTGAGAGGCTGGTATGAACTCTATTTGTTTTCATTTTTGTACATATACTCATCCATGTGGACGTGCTTAGTTTGTTCGTGTAAGGTGTATGTTATTTAATGGATTCTTATTAGTTCGTGCTTTATCATGTTTAGTTCCAAGTTACTAATATTAGATAGCATGTCGTATAAATGTTTGCTTGCATTTTTTTTATTCATAAAAGGGTATGATATTGTGGTACCTCCCTCCGAACGTTTCGCTTGAATCGACTTGGCACAAGCTCACGCATGCATAAGAGCCTCGATGATTTATTTTGCCTTAGAGTATTTGTATCAATTTTATTCCCCCGTTAATTTTATTTTGTTGCAAGCATGATTATGACAGTTGTTGCTCTCTTGATTGTCGTCCCAGTCTACTGCTATCCTTCACCTGTACTTAGTATGAGCTCTACTCATGCATCCAACTCCCAAAAACCAAAGTTTGCCAAATGTCTCGACCATACCTACCTTATTTCACTGCCACTCTAAATAAATTTACATGTGCTACATTCAAAATTTTCAAAATACTTCTCGTTTTGTGACACTGTTTTAGCTCATGAGGAAGTAGTAGTTGGGTTCGTTGTCTTCCATGCTATTTAGGTACCCTGAGTTGCATGCTTCATGTGCTTGTCATTAATTTTGCAATGAGCTGGTTAGACCATTATAACATCAAAACGCTAAACAACTAAATCTGCACTCCTCCATGGTATGCGATTTTTGGCATGCACCCGAGTATTCGGTTAGCCATGGTTTGCGAAAGCAAGGTGTGGAGGAGTGTCATACTATATAATGAGCATGCTATAAATGTTTAATATAAATATTCGAAACCGCTCTTAACCCATTTAGTATGAAGATAACAAGGACTCTATTACCATTCGTTGACATGAACAACCACCTCTCAAAATCATTTTACTTCTTCTTATAAAATAAAAAGCTCTAGCACATGTTAATCTCTGCTTCCCTCTGCGAAGGGCCTTTCTTTTACTTTTATGTTGAGTTTCCACCTTCTCACTTTACGCACTTTCTTGAGAGCATAGATGTCATTGTTAGTGTAATGTGTTTGTCCTAGGATACGGTTAATTGGGGTATAACTTTGATACTTTTATCTTTGATATATGTACTTATATTCTTCATTTGAACCTCAGAGGTGCCCTGACATTTATGTTCTGCTCATTTATTAAGGGCAAGCGAGTATACTTTATCATACCCTATTATGAACATTGAAATACTATAAATTGATGTATTTCATGTTGCGTTTATTTGTGTGTTGAAATCTCTTCATGGTTTGCATAAATATTAGATAACTTTTTTTTGCGTACTTCTTATTATGAATTGCCTAAGCACCTGATCATATAATGAGAATATTTACATCATATGAAACAAATGTGTTCGTAAAAGTTATTTTATCGCACTCAGTTGTTAACTGAATTGCTTGAGAACAAGCAATAAGCTAAGCTTGGGGGGAGTTGATACGTCCAAAACTTATCTCCTTTTTACGAACACTTTTGCTATTGTTTTCTTCTAAACTTGTGAGTTTTGGATGCAACTAACACGGACTAACGTTGTTTTCAGCAAAATTACTTTGGTGTCTTACTTTTGTGCAGAAAAATCAACTTTCAGGAAATTTCCCGAAAAATATCCCGAAGACCTTATTTCACCCGAAGACCTACAGAGCCAGAAGGAGACCCGGAAGGGGGCAAGGAGGGGCCCACACCACCCCCTGGGCACGGCCCCCTAGGCTGCGACGCCTGGTGGTGTTGCCGGCCCAGGCACCCCCTCGGGCTCTCCTTTCGACTACATAAGCCCTATAACCCTAAAACATCAGGGGGTTCGTCATATTCTATAGAAAGACACCTGAGCGCCGCCGCCGCCTTGAAACCCGATTCGGGGATCAGAAGTTCCTGTTCTGGCACCCTGCCGGGATGGGGATTCGAAGGAGATCATCGCCATCGTTACCGCCACCACTTCTCCATCAACCATGCATGATCCCCCATCCATGTGAGTAATCCCCGCTGTAGGCTGAGAGGATGGAAGGGATTGGATGATATAGTTCATGTAATAATGCCAGATTGTTAGGTCATAGTGCCTAGTATCGATTGTTAGGTCATAGTGCCTAGTATCGATTGTTAGTGCTATATATCCTTGTTGCAACTTGTTATTCTTAATTCTTGTCACTAGGGACCGAGTGACATGATCTCAGATCTGAACATGTTATTGTTTCATGAGTATAATTATGTTTCTTGATCATATCTGCAAGTTGTTTACACATTTCGTTGTCCGGAACCCGAGGCCCCAAAGTGACAATAATCGGGACAACCGGTGGGGGTGACTGTGATGTGAGGATCACATGTGTTCACAGAGTGTTATTGCTTTGCTCCGATGCTTTATTAAAAGGAACACCTTAATTACCAGTAGTTTCCCTTGAGGCCCCGCTGCAAACAGACTGGTAGGACAAAAGATGTTGTGCAAGTTTCTCATTGCGAGCACGTACGACTAAATTGGAACACATGCCTATGGTTTGCTTAGTACTTGGATGCTTTATTATTATCTATCTACAATGCCCACATTCTTATTTTTATATGAACTATCTTGTCCATGCAATGCCCGTTCATCCATTCCCTATGTCTAAAGTATATGCATGTTGTTTTCCACAATTGCTACTGCTGTTACTATTTAATTCCTGCTGTTATTTTACTACTGCTGCTGTTATAAAATTGTTACCACTAATAAATTGTTGCGAGCAAGTCTACTTTCAGGTGCATCTGAATTGACAAGTCATCTGTTAAGGCTTATAAATATTCTTTCAGTCCCCTTGTGTCGAATGAATAAATTTGGGTTTTACTTCCCTCGAAGACTGTTGCGATCCCCTATCCTTGTGGTTTATTAATCACCCGACTTTAACTAGTTTAATCTTCCCCGTTGTACCCAATATAGTTCCTCTTTTTGAAGTAACTCTTCAATCTGAATTTCCAGTTCTTGTTGTTTGCTCAGAGAACCATATGTAATCGGGCCCGGCATAACACCATTAAGATCTGTCTGAAACTCACGTAACCGTGTTCTTGGTCCCTTCAAATACTCCTTATCCTAGCAACGGAGGGATCGATGGAATTCTTTTGTGGCATCTGCAAGAGAAGAACCCGAGAAAACTCTTGTCTTGTCCCAAGCAGCCTGTACAATATTGTCCACGTCCTCTTCCACTAGCCACCTGGCTTCAAAGCATTACAGTGACACTGAGGAAAAGCACCACGCCCTAGCGTGGTATTCGAAATCCATCATAATGGGATGGTGGTCGGAGCGATTGAACTCCTCATTTACAACCGCCAAATTCGGAAAGAGGAAAACCAGTCCCTCATTACCGACTGCTCGATCGAGGCGCTCCCGGATGCGTCCATGTTTTCAGGTAAAGATCTCACCAATGTAGCCAAGGTCATGAAGAGAACAACCTCTAGTAGTTGTCTAAAATCTTGCATGCATCATTGAGAATGAGAGATGGCACCTTCTTTTCAAATCGAACATAATCTCACTGAAATCTCCACCCAATAACCACGGGAGGTTACACAGTTGATTCAACTCCCGGATGTATTCCCAGGATAAAAACTTTCTATTAGCACTAGGTTCTCCATAAAAAAACCCGTACAATGCTAAGCTCCAACAAACCCTTCATCAATTCAGACATCAATGTAGTTTGGGTGGACCTCTTGAGAAGTAACATTAAGATCATCATGCCAACGCATTAGTTGGCCACCCGCTCTACCATCACTCTCCACAATTTCCATTTTATAAAACTTCAATCTTCTCATCAACTTTATTTCCTTTGCTCTATCTAGATGTGTTTCTGAAAGAAATAAAATATCTGGTTTGAGCCTTTCCACCAAGCCATGGAGTGCTCTAACTGCCGAGTTCTTTTTCATAACCCGACAGTTGTAAAATTAGGTTTTCATTGCGCCCAGACGAACCCCTCCTGGGAGCCTGCCGGTCCTACTGATGGGGATTCACCTCCATCCATCTTTGATCTCTTCGATCATGTATAACCATCGTTTGCAGAGTTAAGATGCTCTTGATCCAATTCTTCTATCACCATTACCGTAGCCAGTGCAAGGTTGGTCTTTGGATTTTATTGAGCTCCTCATTCTCGTCCATCAGCCGCTTCCTAGTAGAAACCTCAGTAGTTTCAATCATATCATTATAAGTAGTTTCGAAGGGGCTCGTGGCGGTCATTACAGTATCATCCTTAGTAGACCCGTAGTCCTTCTGCACGGATATAACGTTTGTGGCACCATCTTTTATGTATCCCTTCAGTGTCCATGGGTTCTCTACCTCTGCAAGATGAATCCCTACCACGGCCGCTAGGAGGGAAACCACGGCCACCCCGAGGACCACTCCAATTCTCGGTCGTCCTGGTGGTCCTCCTTCCTTGCCACGTTTCCCAATCTGCTTTTAAGAAGTCACCCCATTTGAGTGTTGATTTCTCATGTTCCCCCGTTCCACACTCGGGGTGAGTATGTCCTAAGCTCTCGCATGCTCCACAAAATTTGGGTATGTTCTCATATTTCAATTGAAAAACTTCGCTCATTCCACCACGAGAGAGAGACTATCCTAGTTAACACCTTGTGCACATCTAGTTTAGCCCTTACTCTAACAAAGTTTCCAACCCCTTCAACCGTTGTTTCCAGTTTCACAACCTTGCCCACGTGCTTCTCAACTATATTTTTTGATGAGAGATCGATCACGGTAGCCGACAAGAAATTTTTGTATCTGAACCCATACTTCAATATGGTTTAAATCTACCGATTCAACTTATGACAATCCAACATATTTTTCAATGATCACAACATTATGGCGGAAGTGCCATGGTCCCCCGCTTCACTTTTAGCTAGTCTCCGAGCTAGAAACAATGGATTGTAAACAAGTTTGATTCGAGCGGAGTGAAGATCACCTCTTTTGAAGGGCTCTAGGCAATACTCATGGGCTGTTCAAAAGTCTGAGGGATAAAGGCGTTTGCCGTATGTACTCAGGCCAGAGCCAGCCACTTCATCTCCTTAATCAGATGTTCCAGTTCATCGACGACCAGATCGTTGAATTCATCCTTTTCGATTCCTAGGCGCAGCAGCAGATCATTGATCCGCTCAGTACTTTCATCAGCCGTAGCGCTTGTGCGGCTGGAAGAGCTCGACAGGACGTAGCCATCGCAGATGTCTAGCAAAACCGAGAACGCTGCCAAACCTTAGGGTTTTAGGAATCACTAGAGGAGGCGAGACTTTAGGCCAAGAGTTTCTAAAGGAGACCGGCCTGGAGACCAGGTGCTGGGTTTAACCAAGACGGAGGGACTCCACGCTGGAAACAGATCGGGTGGGAGGAGTAAAACCCTATCGCCGGAGCGTTAGGTCTCTATTTCCGAGAGCGCATGACTTTGCCACTATATGGAGATTACCCTGTACTCCCTCCGTTCCTTTTTACTCTACGTACTGAAAAATCCAGACTAAATAAGAAACACTTATTAGTGCTAGTTTGGCAATGCATTGTAGTAATTGTACACATGACACAAATCATTATCCCGATTAACCATAATTAATTAATACTAGGCATGCAGTTTGCACCCAATCGGGAACCAACATGCATAGTTTTTCTCTCTTATATTAATTCACAGCGTGGGGATGAGTACTATACTTTCTCTCTCTTTAATTAGCTATGTGGGTCCTAAGGGCATCTCCAGTCGCCCCGCAAAGCCCCCCAGGCGGCCTTTTTAGCGCCGAAAGCGGCGAATAGCGCCGTTTTCGCACCAGCCGGGCCCCCAAAAGCCCAAATAGCGCCGAAACAGCGCTAATACGCGCCGCGGCACCCATGCGAAACCTAGCTCGCTGGGTTCGGCTTGGCAGGGGGGCGAAAAGGCGCTGCAGCCCACGCGGGCCAGCACTGTCAGCGACGCGTGGGAAAACCGCGGGAACATGACCCCCCCGCCCGTGATCATCTTCTCGGCTCCCGTGTCGGTCAAAGGCTGCCGACGTTTATGGCGTGGCGGCCGGCCAGTGCAGGCGCCCGTTCAAAGTCTGCCGGAGTAATGGCGTGGCGGGCGGCAGCGAGGGCACGCGGTGCAGTAAATGCCCGCCAGGCTACAAAAGGTCCCTCGCCGCTCGTCGCTCTCCTCATTCTTCCTTCTCGTCGCTCTCCCCATTCTTCCTCCTCCTCGTTCTTTCCCCCTCGCCGTAGCGTAGATGGCGAACTACGACGATGCCGCCGCCGCCAACTCCGCAAGCACGAAGCCTAGGCGCTGTATCGGGCGGGCTATCCGTGCCCGCCCGATATACGCCTCCCAAGCGCTGCCGGCGGGCAACCATGGTGGCACCTCAGCGTCGACGGGATCCCCGTGCCTCCAATCCCCTCCAACGACGCAGAGTTCCGGCAGGCCATCGGCGAGTTCCGTCGAGGGCTGCCGGCGGAAGAGGCCCCGCGGCTTCACTCGAGGCCGCACGGACAGGACGCGTTCTGGTGGCAGGAACTGCAGCGCTGCCACGACACGGACCTCGCCGCCGAGGGCAAGAATGGCCCTGTCGAGGGCCGCGCCAACAGCATGGGCCGCAAGCGGTGGTGGGGAGGCCAACACCGCACCCTCGAGTGGGTGCTGGATTACATCAACGCCGGCAACGAGCCCCGGCTGCAGATGCCGCCCCAACCGCACCCCTCGTGGGCACCGCGGAGGATGGGTGGGTCGTCGTCGGGCACCTCGAGATCCTCCGGCGCCCAGTCTCTTTCCCTCACCCCTCCCATTCTCAACTCCGGGGGCCCTGCCCCCAGGCGCAGCGGCGGTGCCCTGCGCATCGGCGAGCCGCGCCAGCGACATGACGCGGACGTCGAGCGCCCGAAGACGGAGGTGGAGGAGGACGACGAGTGACCGGACCTGAAGGTCGCGGAGGAGCTCTCGCGCAACACCCTCCAGCCGGACCCCGACGACAACACCGAGGAGGAGCTGGAGCTCCAGCGCCGCCTCCTCGCCGAGGCTGAGCAGCGGAAGGTGCAGCGCGAGCAGGAAGCTGCTGCCAATGCGGCCCGCCGCCGCGTCCCTCCCCCTCCACAGCCGATGGAGGTTCCCTACGTCGTCCTCAACCCCGACAGCGAGGACGAAGCCTAGCTCCAGCGCGCCCTAGCGGCGAGCAGGTGGGGGGATGCCGGCGCAGGGCCGAGCAACCCGCACATCCGCGATCCCGGCGAAGGCATAAGCAGGTGGGACGCCGGCGGCTCGGACGACGACGACGACGGGGACGACTGCGACTACAGCCAGGCGATCGCGGCGTGCCTTGGCCTGTAGTAGCCGTAGAGCTTTTACCTTTTGTTTTACTTTTTTTTGTTGAACTTCTGTCGAACTGTATGAATTTGCGCCTAATTAATAAATTTGTGTCGAATCTAGTTTTTATAATTATTTTGGGCCGAGCGTTGGGCTGTGGGGCGACTGGAAACCTGCCCCCAGGTTTCAGATTAGCGCCGTTTGGCGCCGCGGCGGCCCTAAAACAACGGCGTTTTGGGCCCTGGAGGGCGACACGGCTGGAGATGCCCTAACCAAAGTGTAGATTATTTTGAAATTTAATATGGACCTAGTAGAAAGGAACGGGGGAGTATTGTTTTGACCCTAGCCGCGTAGCAGTTCTAAGCCGTGGGTGGTGGAGGGTGCTTAGGTGGGCCTACACGAAATAAAATTTCTTCACAGACGCGGCCCTTGAGGAAATAGACGAGGTAATATAGGTGGGCCGTGGCCGTGGACTACAGATACTAAACCCAGATCGTTCGTCGTTCACGAAATTCCAGCCTGCCTCAGCTTCGGCCGCCCCGAATCCCCCTCCCTTCCCCTTTCGCTCTTCTCCCAACAGCAAAACTGGCCGGCTCCCGCCGCTCCCCTAACGCCGACGACCGTAATTGCGGCCGCGGAGGGGCCAACTCCTCCACGGCGCCTCAAGATTCCGGCGACATAGAAGCCTCCCAGCCGCCTCCCCTCCGAGCGCGCACCCCTCTGCTCAGGAGGCGAGCGGCGGTCCCACCTTTGGCGCCGCCTCGTCCTCCGCCCGGGTACCTGGTGAAGACGGAGGCGCCAAGATCGCGGACAAGACCGCTTTCCCCTTCCTCTTGGGGCCGCAGGTCTTGAGCAGCCCCATGGTGGCTAGTCTCCGACGACGCGGCGACGGCGACAGCTGGGTCGGATTCAGCGACCGCACAAGCAGCGGCGCCTCGACCTCGACGAGCTCTCCCGGCACCTACGACTACCAGACCTTCTTCGGTTACCCGCCTTCCTACGAGGAGAGGCACGACCAGGTATTGCAATCTGCAAGAAACCTAGGTTCATGGTTTGGGATCGTCTCCGTGCATAATCTGATAACTTCTTATGAAAGATTGGTTCTTGTGATGGTATGGTTTAGATCTTTTCGTCATAATTGCAATTGGATTGGAAAGATTCACTTCTAACACCCGAAGCAAAACATTTGTGGCTCGTACAAGTACATGGCCGTGCAGATGTCACAAGTCTTATATATGCAGACAATCCAAGGTAGTTTCCAGCTGTACTATTGAACTTAATTCAATCTTGATTTATAATTTTCTTTTCCCTCTGAATAATTCTTGCTTGGCTATGAAGTACTGAATCTTGCAAACGGTTTGCTTTGAATTCTTTTTGTTACGTTTTTGTAGTAGCTGTAACGCCCATGCTTAAAATGATTCAGTTCACCTTCTCTAAGATACCAAAACGAAATCCGAGTCTATGTTCTTCACCTTTGAGACTTGTAAAATTTTAGTGCTGTTAAAGATACGGTGGAATTGAAAAACAGATTCAAGTTTTGTATCTTGCTTACTCCAGTCTGTGGAGTTGTGTGTTAATAACAGAAAGTTTTTTGCTTGGTTCGAGCAAACCTTTGGATTCTATCTATGCATTGCTTTTTGGACTGTACATAGCATGGGTCGAGATTTCAGACTGTAGTAGTTGTAATAGTGCTGAATGCTACTTGGTCATAGGTCATTTCTTTTTATGGTCTTCACAGTTCATGTTATCAGTTGGCCTATTACGAATTTTATCGTTGTAGATTAGCCGCGTGAATGATGGCATAGATAAGGACCTTATGTTTGGTGCTCAGTGATTGCGATAGAAGCTTCTTGTTTGGTGCACCTTTACAAAATGAAAATGTTAATATTTGTAACCTTATGTCCATAGCTTAATTAGCAGATTAATATTTAAAGTTTTCACTTTCTCTAGTCAGCTTTTTAGCCGAATCCATGTTTATGTAAAATGTGATGGATCTCCTAACTCAAATTGAAACTAGGCATCCTGCAAACTGTTCACAACTCCTCTTTATAATTTTGAAAACTCGCATATGTTCACAACTTTCAATTGCTGAATCGAAACCAGTGCAGCACATATCCCAAATTTTCCCAAAGGACGACATAGATAGGCATTGTAGGTATGCTCTAGCTAGCTTAGAAAATTGACACTTGTGTTATTAAATGTATTAGCCATTTACAGTTAACATCTAGAGGCAAAACTTGCAACTGACCTGAACTTAAAAGGCTGCGGAAAACAATGTAAGTAGCACGGAGCTGTATGCATGCCATAAATTTTGTATGTAGACAATTTAAAATAGTTCCTAGTATACGATTTGGTCTCGAGATATTGCGGGTTTCAGCTCTAGCATACCCAACTTGTTTTGGATTGAAAGGATTTGTTTGTTTCTATTACTCATTGCAAGAAATAGTTACCTTTATAACAAGGTTCAAAAAAGCGGTTAGCGCTAAGCGAGCGGTAGGACACCGCTTAGTGAAATCATCGAGGGGCAGCCGGTTGCATTTTTCAGCCCAGATAAGCTCCAATCTTCCTTCAATATTAGCCCAGTAAGGCCTCTATGAAACCCTAACCTGCCACAACCGCAATGGCCATGCTGCATCTCTTCTTCCATGTAATATTTGCCTCTGTCCCTCCCTCCCTGCCTTCGCCCCCTCCTTCCCTACATCCTCCCCTCATTTCCCGGTCTGTTGCCCCGACCAGTTGTGTTTTTTCTCTCCCCTTTCTATCTTTCTTGCTTAATCGAACGCTTAGGCCATAAGCGCAGCGGCAGGCCATCGCTCAGCGCTTAAGCCCACCTGAGCGACCGCTTTTTTGAGCCATGCTTTATAAGTAAGTCAGAACATAAACTATATGAGAAATTATAATGCACAATCTGGGGATGCAACTTTTATTTAGGAAACAATTAGCATTGAGTCCAGTGGAGTATCAAATTTAACTGCCAGACATCCTTTTGTTCCAAGGAGTGAACACTGACAAGGGCAACCAATTCCTGTTGGTTTTCAGAGAAATACTCCAAATCTGTATATTAAAGAGATGGAGCAGCGGTGTGGATAGCCAGGGTACATCATTGTATTGAAAATGCCTGCTTTACAGTAGAGAGTGTGTTTTACTGACCAGTTCTGTGCCCCGACCAGTTTGTGTTTTTTCTTTCCCCTTTCTATCTTCCTTGCCTAATCGAGCGCTTAGGCCATAAGCGAAGCGGCAGGCCATCGCTCAGCGCTTAAGCGCACCTGAGCGACCGCTTTTTTGAAACATGCTTTATAAGTAAGTCAGAACATAAACTATATGAGAAATTATAATGCACAATCTGGGGATGCAACTTTTATTTAGGAACCAATTAGCATTGAGTCCATATCTACTTGTAAAATCCAGTGGGATATCAAATTTAACTGCCAGACATCCTTTTGTTCCAAGGAGTGAACACTGACAATGGCAACCAATTCCTGTTGGTTTTCAGAGAAATACTCCAAATCTGTATATTGAAGAGATGGATCAGCGGTGTGGATAGCCAGGGTACATCATTGTATTGAAAATGCCTGCATTACAGTAGAGAGTGTGTTTTACGGACTGTTCCATGCAGTTTTGATTTTGTGTAGTAAGGATTCAATAGGCATGGGGTGCATCCATTAGACGTTTTCATTTGGTTTATGTTTGGTTATCCCCAGCAGGGTATTTATTATCACTTAAGTTGTTTTGTGGGGCTCAAATGAGATTACACCTAAATGCATACCCCTTCTCATCTATAGTCTCCTTTTCCGATTCTGGAACATTCCTTTTAGAGACATTAGGACGAGGCATACGATGATGTGAGGGCTTCTTTTATAATGCATAGTCCAATTAACTATCTCTCAGCATTTCTTTGTTCGTACCTTCAGTTTTCTATGGTTTTGCAGACATCACAAAATGGCGGCTGCCACATGCTCCATTCTGTGTCACCTACATCCCTGGCGGCTGCCACAAGCTCCATTCTGCATCACCTACAAAGGTAGCTCCCGTGAAGCAAGGACCTGCCACATGTAACCGGGTGGCCAGTGAAGTGATTGATGAATAATATAGTTGAAAATGTGGTAGATTTGTAAATAGAAACTCTAGCCAATAGAAAATAGTTCAGCCGCTATGCCTCTGGGGTCTTGTTGTGGTTCATGGCCAGTATTCAAGCATGGAAGGAAATAGCTAGGTGGCTGTATCGATATGGCATGTCCCAATTTATCCTAGAAAAGTTTATTGTTTGTGTGATATTACTACATGTGCTAGAGTTTTAAATTAACCCTGTAAATTTTACTCTTGCAGAGGCTTGCAGGCTTATGGGCAGGATAACTTGTTCGATTCCTGAATTTACTTGCATACCATCAGTGAAGGTTCCTTCTTAACATTATACAATATGGCAATGATTGCTCGTTGGTTATCTTAAATTATTTTTTATGCATGTTTATGCCAGACAAGTAAATTTGACATTTCATAAAATAATGCGGTAGAAGTTACAGACTACAGTATAGCTCTTAATGTCTTGGTCTCATCTCTCATGTGACTTGATTTATACTTACGTACAATAGTCGATCAACCAGATATCTACATGTCAAGTACATGATTTACATTGTCATTGTATGTTCGAATATATGAGGATGCTTAGCTCCTTTGAACAATAACGAAGTAAAATGCATAATTTGACAATTTGTAGGAGAAATGGAACAAAATTCCGCTCCTTTAAACTGTAATGAAGTAAAATGCATCATTTGACACTTTGTAGGACAAATGGAACAAAATTCAAAATAAACAATTGAAAATATTCGACGTCGGTTCTTTGTAGCCAGATTCCCATATCTGTGCTTAATAGTATTATTTGAGAGTATTAAAACAACAGTATCTAGACTTTATCGCTGTCCCTAACAAACCAGACCGATTCTTGAAGAGATATATAGATTTCTAGGGGCTATCTAAAATGTCCTTGGAGTTCATCTTAGTGCTTCTAACTGCTAGAGAACTATGGCCCATGTTGAGGGATCATTTTGTATCAAGTATAAAGACAGGATATGTGCCAAGATGTACCGTAGAATTTAATTATTTCTTATTGGTGCAGCTGTTATTTGGATGGTTTGTTTCTCTTTTGATAATCTCTTATATATTATGTTCATTTATTCCAATCCATACCATTTTGTCCTTTTCACACCCATGCTTGTTTTGTGGCAGCTTTTCACTTTATCTTGTTATACTTCAGCTTTGCCTTATATTTATCAAGCAAATTTCATTTTGCAGCTTGTGAGTTAAAAGAGGTTAATCACATCGAATTATGTAGAATAAAAAATGTCCTTGATGAGATTATGTTAATGAATGGAAATGCCGAGCTTTCAGCCATCCAGGAGAAATTGCTTGAACCTGCTTGGGTGGTTACTGGTTTGAAAGTTGACGCTGATATACTAGTAAAGTATTGTTCGATATTTATGAGCTACATATGTGCAATATTTATGTATGTACATATTTCTAACATTTGTTATCTGTGCAAGTATGTCTTTCTGTATTGTCAATCTTTAATTTTTTAGCCCTCTCCTTGTCATTGAGCTGGAATCTCTTTTTGTTTCATTGCAGATTAAAGAATGTAGATTTATTTCACAACGTATAGGTGAAGTGACATCTTTAGGTGGCAAAAGTGATCAAGCCGTAACTTCATCGGAATATATTCCCAAAGAGTAATTTAATGATATGGATTCATCTTGGAAGGGGCGTGTGAAAAGGGTTCATGCTGAAGATTTCGCGAAAGTTGACGCGGCTGCTGAGGCATTATCAACCGTAGTATGTTTCAAGCACTGCATTTTTATATATAACTGGGATTTATGTTACAAGAGAGTAACAATATATTTCCCTCGTGAGTTTCTGCATTTGTTGAACTTATCTGCATGGAAGTATTCTGGTTACTTTAACATCAGCATAATGATACATACAGGTACTCTAGCTGTGGTCTTCCAACACAGGATATTATTATGTTTTTATATATCACTTTCACTTTCTCATTTCCTTCCATCTCATCTTTGGTTTGAGTTATACTAACACATATCAATCTTCTCAGGTCTCTGAAGATTTTCTGCTAATTATTGTAAGAGGTAAAATCTGTGATGTCCTCGTATGCAAAAGAACACGAAGCTGTTTGGTTAAAATGGAGGCGATTCACACCAAATGTGTGGGCCAACACACCTGGTCAACAACAGATAAAACAACTAAAGTCTGAGGTTGATTCAAAAGGTAGAAAAGTTTGGGAAGAATGGTTCACAACAATCAAAGTTGAGAATGCTTTAGCCAGGTACTGACCCAACTGATGACAGCTGCTTGCTGACATTGGAATTTCGCTTAGTAAATGCTCAGCTGCTCTGGCTGCCACGTGTGATCAATTTCTTAAACGTAGTACAATTAGCTCACTACCAGAAGTTTCTGCACCTGTGCAGTGTGAACCTTGCTGTGGTCATAGCGACCACTTTCTTAAACATAGTACAATTAGCTCACTACCAGAAGTTTCTGCACCAGTACAGTGTGAACCTTGCTGTGGTCGTAGAGAATGTTACTACTTTATTTTAATGAAAATATTTATATGGCTATATGCTGAAAGTGTTGCATATATTAATTAGTTTTATGCATCTTCTGTTATGTTGAAATGTACTGCTTTGTTTGAACAATAGTAGAAGCATCCTCTGAGATATGATAATCTTAATGCTCCATCTGAAAAATATAGGTTGTTTTAGAATCTGCGCTAGTCAAATATTTGTTAGGTTTTACCACTGGCATCTGAAAGAATACCAACATTTCCAACAACAACATTGGTACTACTAGATTTATACGAAATATGTTTCATAAATGTTTATTTAATTTTAGTTGAAACAATATATTTTTGCCAAATTAGATGGTCAAAGTGTTGGTACAATCTGGAACAGGAGATGGTAGAGCATTCTAGTCACTGTAACATTTTCTGAAACTGGCTAATATTATTTTTCAGGTATCATGAAGCTTGTGATAGTGCCAGAGGTAAAGTTCTTGAGCTGTTGAGAGGTCTTTCAAGTGAATTACATGACAAGATCAATATCCTTGTCTTCTGCTCAACATTGCTTTATCATAACAAAAGCACTTTTTGGTCATGTTAGGTGAGTACTTTTTGCCTTGCTTTGCGAAGCATCATATTGAGTATTGTAGTAATGTTTTTTTTCTCTTTTCGTAAGCCTATACCATGCACTGATAGAGTTCTTCCATCCGTTGCTATTCTGTTAATCTGTACCTAACCAAGGATCAGATTTTTGGCACCCAAGCACTTTTTAAAAACTTATGTTAGACTGGTTACTAACAGACGCGCTGTTAAAGTGCCATTCAAGTTGGCTTTTAAGATTCGTATTTATGTCAGATATAAAATTGACAGCTCTGCCTTTTCGAAGTTAAACCATTTGATAATAATTGAACAGGGCAGTTCTCTTGCATGAATTCCTGGCATCGTGTCTGCTGTAACTGTAGTGGCCAAATTTCAGTTTCCTAGTTAACTTCTCATGCCACTGACATGAAACTTGGATATTAGGTCTGCATCTTTTTATGTTTTACAGTTTACATATCTGCTCGAACCTTATGAGGGTAATATTTTCAATTATGTATGTCCATATATTTTTGTCTTGGCAATCCATTTATGCAAACGGGGCAGTTCTCTTGCATGAATTCCTGGCGCTGTGACTGTAGTGGCCAAAGAAAGAAGTCCATATAACCCCCACATGTTTCACAGTATGGACTCGGCACCCCCTCAAGTTTAAACTGGTACACTTAACCCCCTGATCTTTCTAAAACCAGGTAATTGGCCCCCTCAGCTGTTTTGCATACCGGTTTTGTTGACATCACGGTAGCAATTAGGATGGACCTGCCTGTCCGAAAAAGAGAAGAGCCCCAGCAGCCTGCACACCTTCACCTTATCGCTGTCGCCGCACGCTCTGGCGCGCCCAGGACGTGATCCGCATCCCCACTATCGGCGTCACCGTCACGTTCAGCGCTACCATGAAGATGATGGCCATGGACGACTTGTCCGTGACGATTCTGGCCATGCGGCGAGCGCGCGGTGCCGGTAGCCATGAACGGCATCTGCATGACGTGGATGTGCAGCGCTTCATGCTTGGCTATCCCCGAGGCCTCAATTTTATTGCTGAATGCCTGAATGTGCTGAGTTCGACGAAATACTTCCTCTTCGTAGACTTAGTTGATCTATCGTTTGCCTTGAAAACAAATACAGTACTTAGCAAAGCAGCTGACTAGCAGCTAGCTATCCTTGGCAACACTTTTTTTTTCGAGTGGTACTCCTTTTGGCAGCCTGCATATACGTACAAGCAGAGACAAGAGCCGATCTGGCCGGATGCACACGTGGGCGACATAGAGCGGCAATACGAAGTTGATCTTGCTCACGAGCAGCAGCGGCACCCTGGCTAGATCGGGAGCGCGTGGCCTACAAGGAAAGCCGCCATAGCTCTGGACACAAACAAGGACATGACGAGTACCATTAGTACCGTCACCGCGAGCGTTGGCTGCCAGAACATGGCTCGGCGTCGGCGTCCACGTCGCTATCACGCCAGTCCATGCTGCCAAGCGAGATGAGGAGGGTGGTGACCATGTTGGAGGTGCCGACGGCGAGGCGGCCAACATTGTCTTGGCTATCTTTGAGGTCAGCAGTGAGCGGCGCGAAGATGAAGCTACCGATCTCGCCGAACAGCAGGTTGATGGCGTTGGTGATTGACAGCCCGAGGAACTGCACGAGGACGATGCCCAACTGCCGGCCACCAAGAATGAATCGCTGCCAAGAATAACAGGCGGTTATGTGGTCAGAGATCAACAAAACCACCATCGATGTCAGCCAAACCGGTATGCAAACCAGCTTATAAGGGGTCGGGGGGTCAACTACCTGGTTTTAGAAAGATCGGGGGGTTATGTGTTCCAGTTTAAAGTTGAGGGGGTGCTGCACCTGAACTGTGAAACTTGTGGGGGTTATATGGACTTCTTTCGTGGCCAAATTTCAGTTTCCTAGTTAACTTCTCATGCCACTGACATGAAACTTGGATATTAGGTCCGCATCTTTTTATGTTTTACAGTTTGCATATCTGCTCAAACCTGTCGACAGATATGGACTCTAGACATTTGCATTGAATTGGCTAATATTTCTGTATTCTGTACAATAAACATTTTATGAGGGTAATATTTTCAATTATGTATGGCCATATATTTGAGAGAATTCCTTATTCGACACTGGCTTAAAATCATCTTTCTTATTTGACACTAGAAAATATTTTGTTCCTTTATATGACACTTGGTGTAAATATTTTGCCTCACATGACACTACCGTTTGTTTCCGTTACATCTTCTGTCAAATTTCTCGATGCTTGACCAAATACCCTTCCGTAAGTGCGGCTGCTGACTGGGCTGAGCTCCCATAGGCTCCATAGGCAAGCGCGTCTGGCGCGTTGCTTTGCTCGCACATGCGCTTGTGGCTGTCATTTCTAGCCCACTCAGATTCCGTGACTTGCTAATAATGTCAACCACCGTTGTTTCAACCTTTTTTTTTTTGTTTCAACGAGTCAGCTATGACTCAAAAAAAAAAGTTGAACACATGCCAAAGGGATTGCCGTACTTAAAATCCAGTTTGGCCAATAAACCACTAGAGCATGTATTTATAAGAGGATTAGCAAATACATGTAGTACAACATGCAAACCTTTTTAATTTCTTACCTGATGTGTAAACCTTTTATCCTTGTACGAAGCTATGTATTGTACATGTGTTCAATTATTTTTTTCAATCATAACTTTTGATCAGAGTGGCAAATTAACATCCGTTTTTGTCATTAGATTTCTATATGTTTCAACGAACTTCTTGTACCCTTCAAACATAGTGCTAGATTATGAGTATCAACGGGTCATTTAGCCATCACCAAATATATAACATTATTCTATTATCATGTACAAATTTTTGGTCACACTATGCAGCAGGGGTAAAAAGGTCATTGCATGCCTCTCTTTAACACCGTTTGTTCACAAAATGCACTAGAGTGTCATATAAGGAAAGAACTTAAGATTGGATGTCATATAGGGAACAAAAAATTTCATAGTGTCAAATAAGGATCAAAATTTTAAGCCGGTGTCAAATAAGGAATTCTCGCCATATATTTTTTTCTTGGCAATCCATTTATGCACAATAATCTGATGTCATGCATTTTTCTGGGATCTTTAACAGTGAGGGTCTAAGAAGAGGCTGGGTGCTTCCTGTTATATATCCATTATCTAAGATACTATTTCTTGTATCATGTCACTCTATTTCAAATCTAGACAATTATCTCAAAGAAATCTCGGTGGATTAAGACACTACCTTTTCTTTGCTTAGATTTAATGAACCTCATGAGTTGCTTCAGTTTGTTGGCCTAGTCGTGTTACAGTTTTTTATTCATTTCATTCATGTAAGAGTTAGGATTTGAGTAGCTATGATTCATTTTTCATGCATGCATATGCTAAAGCCCAGTTCGAACACACTTTTCACATTGACGTAGATTGGTGTATCACTATGCTCTGGCCAGTCATGGCTACCTGCGATAGTTCAACAATGACTCAGATTAGTCCACTTAGCACATATGGCATAAATATAGCATATAAAATTGGAGTACAGATGAGTGATGGCCGACAACCCCATTGAACCAATATGATTGTAGCCAACTAGCCATATCATGTACTATCTATCGTACGTGAGATCTGCATTATACCTTCACGCAACATAACAATATGTACTCCAATGAGTGAGGACCATTATACCTTCACGCAACATAACAATATGTACTATCTATCATACGGGAGATCTGCATCTAGGAGTCCACATTCATTGATTAAAACAAGTAATTTAATAGTAAATCTGACCTTTTCGAAATAAAGTAAATATGCAGTTTGAATATAAGAGAAGTGTAGGCCTGACGAGAGCATCAAGCATTTGCACTAGTTTGAGTTTAGTAGCCTGATATACACTAGGTAGTTCAGTATCCTGTGAGCAAGGATTCGAGTCTACGAGTCAAGCTGAGTATCCAGGGTGCCAACTCATGGACTAGTGGCACGTCGTTTTTTTGGTTGGATCGCAAGTGCTGACTCATGAACTACTCGAGCGACTCTTAATCCTTGAGTCATCCACATGATTTGCAACCAATCAATTCTGGCATCAAAATCTCAGAACTTTGAAACAATTAGATGTGGAGTACCTGATCTGCTCTTGTAATAGTGCAGTCCCTATTGAGCTGGATGTTTTTTGCTGATTCAGTTTGTGCTGTGAGCTTGCTGTATTGTTGATGTGAGGCACAGAGTGATATACTTAATCATTTAAATTTTTGGTGAACTAGAATTTAAGGTAGTTTAGTTGGCCAAGACCATCCTTTGTGTACATAATGCTAGCCACGATCTGTAGTTCTGTACCAAGCAACACAGCTGCCAGATGACATGTCCCTTTGTGATCACCATAAGTTTTCCAATATCTGCTATGTACAACTAACACATAACAAATTTGTTAGTTCTTACAATGTTCTAAACTTAAGTTGGGAATGTTTATGCAGGATTACAGTACGGAAGAAAGCTCAAGTGAAATGGATTTATTAGGAATCTCTCCTTACTGGCTTGATACTAATCAAGGAAATGCAATTCTGAATGATGTCAACATGCACTCTTTGTTTATTCTGACTGGCTCGAATGGTGGGGGTAAATCCAGCATGTTGCGATCAGTCTGTGCAGCTGCATTGCTTGGAATATCTGGCCTGATGGAGCCAGCTGCTTCAGCTTTTTTTTTTTGAGAA
The DNA here is from genome assembly GCA_028641055.1 of Alopecurus myosuroides. NCBI lineage: Eukaryota > Viridiplantae > Streptophyta > Magnoliopsida > Poales > Poaceae > Alopecurus > Alopecurus myosuroides. The sequence goes on from CM054058.1 coordinate 31,135,944, forward strand.
TTACCAGCTGCTTCAGCTGTCACCCCACACTTTGATTCCATCATGCTGCATATGGAAGGCCATAGCTCAGCTGATGGCAAAAGTTCGTTTCAGGTGCCAATTTTGTAGCTTTGCATTTTTTTCCATAAAATCTGTGTGCTGTACTCTCAAGAACACATGGGCTATCATTATTTTATGATGTTTAGATTTTTTTGGATCATGGAGTTAAACCTGGTAAAAGTTACTTATAGTATCACGTGAGAAATCGACATGGTAGAAACTATATATATGTGTGCTGCATGTTCAAATGAATGGTCTGGACAGTCAAATCCTTCCAGCTGACTCGTTTTTTCACCAATTCTCTGTATTGTAGTTTGCTAAGATGCTATTCAGATTCACTGTGCTGGATTACCTTCTTAAATTTCATAAAAGAAGGGGCTCATGGGAGCAATGGAAAGGTGAAAGGAGTGACAAGGGAGAAGCAGGTGTCGCAGCTAGCACCAACAAGAGGTGAGCTTAATATTTATTTATAACCATGCTAAAATTAAGTACAATATTCAATATTTGCATGGGTGGATCTATAGAATGAGTATAGGTGCTTGAGAATACCGTCCAACACATGCATTCCTTAATCACAGAAGACACATTTTGAAAATTTTAAGTGTTATTTTTGTTGTTTATAGCTAGAACTTAATGGTAACATTGAATATTTGGGTAGGAGGCAACGGTGTTGTGGATGCTGGCAAGGTGATAGTTATGAGGTTGGTTACCAAAATGCGCTAGCTAGGTGGGCTGGCATGGTACGAAGGTTGTTGACCACACTTCTACTTTTCTTGATAGAGAAATTATGTAATCTTGGTAGCTGCTAAGCATTTGGTAGCTAGGTGATTCGTATTAATTAGTTTAATTTTGGAGGGTTATCAGGTCACGATTCCCATTTTAATTTGTAACGTAAACTTAATCTCATTTGTAATTAATCCTTTATTTTGATAATTTAGCTCATTATTGCCAAAAGATTATTATTATAGCTTGATAGAGCACGACTGTGTCCCACCCAGTATTGTTCGCGTTGGGAGCGGGCCCAATTTGGGACGAATACACCAACCATTTAGGCCTAGCTCATATCAGTAGTTTTGTTTGGAACTCATTTCTCTAATATTCTAGTCATTGTCTTTACCAAGCGACTTAGACTCAAAAGAGAAATTCTTAAAGGTTTGTAAATCTTGTTCTGAAGCTCCTCTCGAAAAAAGTAAATCATGTTGGTCATAAATAGTGTTGCCGGTATTGAAGTGGTTGGCAATAATAGACCATCAATTTTTTTTTTGACAAAACCCACTCATTCTTCACTGTGCCCTCTCTTCTACCCTTTTTTTTTTGTCGTAGTTCCCTTCCGCTCCATGAGCCACAACATTTCCACCCATTCCTTTTTGTCCTTCCTGGTCTAGTTGGACGTTCTTGCACGTTCATGGGTTGCTTGGTATCTCCTTCATCTTGCATCATTTCGTTCCCTTATTTGGTGCACTTGGCAACCGCAGTCTGTGTGGGGGTGGTGACGACTGCTCGAGTGACTATTGGTGGTGCATCGAACTTCTTGATCCATCTCGACTTTTGATCCATTTTGAGTAAGAAAACATACATTCTAAACATGATAATAAACAACCCTTAGCGACATACATGATCCACATGTCATATTCATCTTGGCCTTTGTTACAATTCCCTTGGTTTCAACATTGTTTCATCCCTTCCTAATGCACTCTATACTTCTTATGGTTTGACTGGGCGGTCTTGGTATCCGGCCTCGATCTCACATCATGTACTCCTTTGCTGGGCGCCCTTGGCCTTGGCGACCGGTAGTGTCGTGCTCGTAGGCCTTCTGCGACCTATGCGTCAGACACGGTGGTGCCGACTGCTCGTGTGGCTAAAATGGTGCTTGCGCATAGGGAGGTTGATGATGCTTCGGTGTTGGGTCCCCAAGTACAGTCCATTATAAACCATTAGGGTCTTTCCATGTAAGAAAAAGTATTTTCATCGAACTTACTAATCTCGATCTTTTCCTTTAAGACGAAATACATCTCAAATTTCCTTGCGGCTTTCAACATTGTTTTCATCCCTTCCTAATGCACTCTACTTATGGTTTGACGGGCGGTCTTGGTATCCGGCCTTGATCTCACATCATGTACTCCTTTGCTGGGCGCCCTCGGCCTTGGCGATCGGTAGTGTCGTGCTCGTAGGCGTTCTGCGACCTATGCGCCAGACATGGTGGTGTCGACTGCTCGTGTGGCTACAATGGTGCTTGTGCATAGGGAGGCTGATGATGCTTCGGTGTTGGGTCCCCAAGTACAGCCCATTATGAATCATTAACTCGTAGAGGGTCTTTCCATTTAAAAAAAGTCTTTGCACTGAACTTATTAATCTCGATCTTTTCCTTTAAGACGAGATACATCTCAAATTTACTTGCCGCTTTCAACATTGTTTTCATCCTTTCCTAATGCACTCTCTACTTCTTATGGTTTGATTGGGCGGTCTTGGTATCCGGCCTCGATCTCACGTCATGTGCTCCTTTGTTGGGCGCCCTTGGCCTTGGCGACCGGTAGTGTCGTGCTCGTAGGCGTTCTACGACCTATGCGTCAAACACGGTGGTGCCGACTGCTCGTGTAATGGTGCTTGTGCATAGAGAGGCTGATGATGCTTCGGTGTTGGGTCCCCAAGTACAGCCCATTATCAACCATTAACTCGTAGAGGGTCTTTCCATTTAAGAAAAAGTCTTTGCACCGAACTTACTAATCTCGATCTTTTCCTTTAAGACGAAATACATCTCAAATTTCCTTGCCGCTTTCAACATTGTTATCATCCCTTCATAATACACTCTCTACTTCTTATGGTTTGACTGGGCGGTCTTGGTATCTGGCCTCGATCTCACATCATGTACTCCTTTGTTGGGCGCCCTTGGCCTTGGCGACTGGTAGTGTCGTGCTCGTAGGCGTTCTACGACCTATGCGTCAGACACGGTGATGCCGACTGCTCGTGTGGCTATAATGGTGCTTGTGCATAGGGAGGTTCATGATGCTTCGGTGTTGGGTCCCCAAGTATAGCCCATTATGAACCATTAACTCGTAGAGGGTCTTTCCATATAATAAAAAGTCTTTGCACCGAACTTACTAATCTCGATCTTTTCCTTTAAGACAAAATACATCTCAAATTTTCTAGCGTCTTTCAACATTGTTTTCATCCCTTCCTAATGCACTCTCTACTTCTTATGGTTTGACTAGGCGGTCTTGATATCCGGCCTCGATCTCACATCATGTACTCCTTTGCTGGCGCCCTTAGCCTTGGCGACCGGTAGTGTCGTGCTAGTAGGCGTTCTACGACCTATGCGTCAGACACGGTGGTGCAGACCGCTCGTGTGGCTATAATGGTGCTTGTGCATAGGGAGGATGATGATGCTTCGGTGTTGGGTCCCCAAGTACAGTCCATCATGAACCATTAACTCGTAGAGGGTCTTTCTATGTAAGTCTTTGCACCGAACCTACTAATATCGATCTTTTCCTTTATGACGAAATACATCTCAAATTTCGCGCTTTATCCATGCATTCTGTTTTTGGTGGTTGTCTAGGTGTTGACTTGGCTATAGGTTGCTTGGTATCTGACCTTAGTCTTGCATCACGCCTTTTGGAGATGGGGCCTAAGTACATTCCATTTTAATTCTTAGAGGATTGTGAAATCAAAATCAAGACTTTAAATCTCCGCACTGAACTTCTCGCTTTATACCCTGACTCTCGGTATGTAAGAAAAAATACATCCCAAACACGATAATCAATTAGCCCATGTGTCATATTCATCTTGGCCTTTGTTCTAGTCCCTTTGCCGCTTACGACATCGTTTTCATTTCTTCCTAATGCACTCTCTACTTCTTTATGGTCCATTGGTCTGTCTTGGTATACGGCCTCGATTTCACATCATGTGTTCCTTTGCTGGGCACCCATAGCCTTGGAGACCGGTAGCGTCGTGCTCGTAGGCGTTCTGTGACCAATGCGTTAGACGCGGTGGTGCCGACTGCTCGTGTGGCTATAGTGGTGCTTGTGCGTAGGGAGGCTGATGATGCCTTCGGGGGTTGGGTCCTAAAGTAAAGTCCATTATGAAAAAAAGTCCCTGCATTGATCTTACTAATCTCGGACTTTCCCGGTAAGAAAAAATACATCTCAAATCTCAAACAAGATAATAATCCCTTTCGAACATTGTTTTCACGTCTTTCCAATGCTCGTGTGGTTGTAGGTAGGGAGACTGATGATGCCTTCGGGTGTTGGGTCCTCGAGTCAAGCCCATTATGAACCATTAACTCAGTAACTCGTAGCGGGTGTTTTTCCTATACGAACAAAGTCATTGCACCGAAACTTACTAATCTTGGTCTTTTCCTATAAGAAAAAAAAATACATCTCAAACATGATGAGAATTCCTTTCGAACATTGGTTTCACGTCTTTCCCATGGTCGGTTGGACTTTTTGCCTTGGTACACCGAAATTTGTCGCTCTATCGCGACTCGACCTATTTACGGGTAAGAAAAAATATATCCCAAACAGGATAATCAACTATTCTTAGTTAGTTGGCCTACATGTCATATTATCTCGGTCTTTGTTGCAGTTTCTTTGCCGCTTTCGACATCGTTTTCATCTCTTCCCAATGCACTTTGTACTTCTTTATGGTTCGACTCGGCTGTCTTGGTATAAATTTTGATTGATCCATACATGCTTTATATAAGTTTTCCCATGTTTTCACATGTTTTTCCAGTGTTGTCCTCATGTTTCTAGGACTAACCTATTAACCCAGTCCCTAGAGCCAGGTTCCTGTTTTTTGCTATTTTTGTATTTCAGGAAAGTTTTGCAAAAAATATTCGCGAAAAGTTCTAAAAATTCATGAAGGTCGGTTTATATCCGGAACAAAGACATACGTTCAAAAGCACCTGGAGGGGTGGGACCCCACCTGATGACCTAAAACCCTCGGGGATGGAGAAAATTTCCACGAAATAGATAAGGAGGCGCCGCCACCTCGAAAGTCGAATCTAGGGTTTTTGGAGTCCTCCTCTGGCACCCTACCGGAAGGGAGAATATTCACTAGATGTCTCTACATCACCATGATTGCCTCCGAACAAATGCGTTAGTAGTTCATCATTAGACTAACGTCTGTAGCAGTAGTTGGATGATGATCCCTCCTCCGAGTGTTATCATGCCATGGTCTTGTGAGCTGTCTAACACGATCAAAATCGTTATTATGTAATTATTACATCTTCTATTTACTTGGATTCGATGAATCATGACATTATGATCAGTTTGTTCATGTATTTAGAAAAAGTTTCACTTATATCTTTAAAGAGTTTTAATATTGATTGCACACTCTCCGATGTGTATGACTAGTCTGGTCAAGTAGTTGTATGCGTCTCCATGTAGCATCCCAAATTTGGCATTTGCAATGTTTTGTATTTAGAGCATGTGCATAACATTACATCATTTCAAAACTATTGTTGTTTGTTGCATTCTAATTCCTAAAACCAAACCATATTTTAAAAATCTCGAAATCCTTCTTTAAGTCATTTATAAGCCAAAGTATATATAGATATTTTATTTTGCCCAAAAATCTGGTATTCGGTTATGACAGAAATTTAGATTTCAAAATTTTAGAAATTATTTTAACTCATTTCGAAGTTGAATTTCAAAAGCTATTAAAGAAATACTCCCTCCGTTCCTAAATATAAGATGTTCTACCTATTGCTCATATTGTATAGATGCAGACTAATATGAGTGAACATATACACTAAAGTATGAATGTAGAAAAGGGCTAAAACATTTTACATTTAGGAACGGAGAGAGTATAAGATAGTATAAAAGAATAGAGAAAAGATAGTCCCATGAGCTAACTAACGTACTTGACCAGCCACGTACCAGTCAAAGCCACCGAAGACCAAACCATCACCTTCCTTTCTCTCTCCCCGCACGTCTTCTATTTCCTTTTAATTTTTTTCACTCGGGACCCACAAGGCAGCTAAGCATCATCAACCTTCTGTCATTTACCCTTGATGCGTAGGTCCTCGTCTCTGTAACAGACTCCGTGGAGATAAAATCTCCTGATTCCGTTAATTTTTTTTGCCCTCTCTACCACAAATCTCCCTCATAAATACCCTCGCCATCCAAATTCCACAAATTTTTCGTGGAACCCTACCTCCAATTGATCTCGTTTTCCGAGCTCGAAATCGCACAACCGCCTCCACCATTGCTACACCTTTGGAGGTGTCTGTCGCCACCGTTCGGGACACGCCCAGGCCTCCTAAACCCATCTAATCTCTTCTCGATTAATTTCCGTACCTCTCTAACCAATCTTTACGTGCTTCGTACTCTAGATCATCATTAAGACGTCGCCGGAAATCCACTGCAGAACCACCTCAGGTGGAGCTTTTCGACGTTCACTGCTACATCGGGAGGAGCAGCCGAGGACGCTATCTTCTTCGCAGTGACCGCCTCTGTCGAGTTCCATCTTCAGAACGTCCGGAGACGCACGGAACCATCTCCGCCATCCACGCCAATCGACGTTCCGTCGTTGCCGTCGTCTTCGTTGTCTCCAGTTAAGAACGACACATCCTCACTACTACGATACACACCATCTCAGCCGGTTTGTACATAGGCTTGCGGCGGTTTCCCTGACTGGCTCGGAGCATAAGGTCATAATAATCAGACCCATCAGAGCTGGTTTCATGGACCGTCTCGGAAGCGTTATCTCTGAGACGTTTGTAAAAACAGGTCGCCTCTGATACCCTATCTGGACGAAGTGGTCCAAATGAAAGCCCGTCACGTAGCATAGAGGTAGGCCATCTTAACACACGACTCTACAAGGTGCAGATTGTCTAAAGTTAGTCAGATGCCCCCGATTAAAATAGAGACCCGGTTTGAATAAAAAACAGACTCGGTCCAAGGAGAAGCTGTTTTGATTTGCACCCGGTTGGGAAACTATTGGCTCTATTTTGTCGTGCGGGCCAGATTTTTCTGGAATTTCTTGCAATACTCCGGATGGGGAAAATAAGTGACAAATTCATAAATATTTTTATAATTTAGCAGAAATATGTTCCGGTACATGATGACTACCTAAACTAAAGGAGTTCTAAACATGATAGATAACCTAATACCCCCTGTTCCACAATATAAGACATTTTAGCAAGCTAAAATAGTTAGGTAGAACGTCTTATGTTGTTGAACAGACGGAGAGTATACTAGTAGTTAGTCGAGATATCCTGGACGACTAATATCATCGCTTTTGCGTTAAATCACTCTAAACAGAATTGTAGGTAGTCTTCAGAGTCATCGAAAATACATATGGATGTCATCATTGAAACTTTTTACGCAGAGAATGGTGACCAATCCGGTTCGAATTCCAACATTCCGAGCAAATTCATTACATGTTTTCTTCTCCAGGGATAATCTGTGTTTTTTAACTTTATACCATTTTCGTAAGGCAAGGTTGAATTAATGGTTCCATCAATAAACATAGTCGATCTGATGAGGGGATGTAGAAGTGTTAATGAAAACCAGTTATAATCTTTTGAAAATTTTGAAAAGAATTTTTACTTACGTTGCAAGTAGGGTTCATGTGAAATGACATTTAAATTTGTTTTAGTCTATTACTTACTAGTGTATTACTTCTCCGTGAGCTTATGGACAATAGAGAGTCAACTGATTCGTTCATAGTGCTTCCTTGTAAAAGCAACAACGTACCAATTTGTGCAGCAGAGAGTTCCAATGATGGAGGTTTTACCAAAGAATTAAGTATCTTGTCATGTCCTACATATTTAGCATGAAACCACCATATTTTCAATTAATGGCATTGTAGTATATATATGTATCAGGTTCTATGTGATAAAACTAGCAAATTACAACAAACATCAACTAAATATCAGTTATTGATTTGTTCAGTTTGTTAATTACCTTGTATGAAAAACGGATTCCGATCGAAACACGTTGGCTTGGTGCTCTACATCGTACCTTTAAAGTTGGTATATATCAGCATATACATGTCAACAATAATTAACTTTGCAGATAGGCTATATATAATCTTACTCATTGATCATCATCTTCTCTTTATTATTGGAGTCAAATATAGTAACCCGGCCTGAAAAATTCATGGTCCTCTGCATCGTACATTTATATTTAGTATATATCAACATATACATGTCAACAAATAATTAACTTGGTAGATAGGCTATATATAACCTGACTCATTGATCATCATCTTATCTTTATTATTGGAGCCAAATGTAGTTGACTGGCCTAAATAATTCATGGTCCTCTGCATCATACATTTAAAGTTAGTATATATTAGCATATACATGTCAACAGATAATTAAATTTGCAAATATGCTATATATTACCTGGTTCATTGATCATCATCTTCTCTTCATTATTGGAGCCAAATGCACTATCCCTGCCTAAAATATTCATGGTCCTCTGAAGTCGTTCTTCGTGTTATATGCACAAAATCCATGTGGGATGGTGCTTGTCAAATTAGTATAAAATACAAGAGCGATGTGATGAACTAATATGAATCTTCAAAAATTCATCAATGGAGCAATTTGAAGGGTGGAAACAATTATGTAACTTTCTTACACACATAGTTTCATCCCTATAAGAAACTTATGTCACACATAAGCCATGTGAACCACATGGCATTCCTGTCTACACTCTATACTATAATAACTTCTAGTATATGCTTTTTATGGGTTTTTTGCTTGCAATTAGCTAGATGGTGTCCGTATAATTAACTTACGTAATGGTTGTATCGCATATGAATAGTTAGTTAAATGATCTTCCTCTGTTCACAAATCTGCATAGACCTTGAATGTCGAGGATTTTAAAAAAAGATAGACTTGGTGAAAAAAATTAAAGATCAATGAGAGATACCCAGAGAGCATCACTACAAACCTTACTCCATAAAAATTGATATGAACTAGTGGAGGGCAGCTCTTTTGCCCCGGTTGGGGGGGGGGGGGGGGCTTATGCACCGGGTGCCCAACCGGGTTTCGCAAACCCGGGCTAAAGCCCCACCTAATGACCCGGTGGTTGATACCAACCGGGGTAAAAGGAGCGCCCACGTGTGCTCCGCATAGCGTGCAGACACCCCCCCTTTTACCCCGGTTGGTAACACCAACCGGGGCAAAAGGTTCCCTGCCGCGACAGAGTTTTGGGTGTTTCTCTGCTGCAGCAGAGCATTGGCATGTTTCTTTTGGGGCTGTTTTTCTGTGCTGTTTTTTTCGGTGAGGCTGTAAATAACATATTTTTTGCACATCGATAGTAATCATCAACAAAATCATTGCATGCATTCATATCATCAAAATATAATTACACTGATCTCAATTAGATCATTATGTCCGAATAGAGTTAAACACATTGAGATCATTACATGCAGATCATTCTACTTAACAATGAAATTTTCCATTTTCAGATATGACCTCCTTCAGCACAAAACAAGCAAATTCATCTTGAAGTGCTTGTAAGCAGTCTGCCGGTAGGAGCTCCCTCTAGAGATCGTGGAGCCTTATATTTACTCTTCTTATTAACCGCTCATTCACGATTATCCTTATGTTCTCCATGACATAGAAGCCACATAAATTTGTTCCCTGTGGCTGCTGAGGGCACTTTACGAGAAATATAATTGAGTCAAATAATGCTCAAGGAATTAAAGAGAGATGCGTGAATGTAGCAAGTACTACTTACGATGAATGTGTTAAATCTCATATTCAACTCCGTTAAACCGGGTTGTTGCTTCCTGAACCGATTCCAAGCCCTATCCGAAAAAAAGAATATATGGGTCATCGTACGATAATGATTGAACAAAAGGGGACGGTGTAGTGCGACAACGATTGAACTTACTTTGTGAGCATTGACATAATGGGCTCGTACTCCTCTTGGACTTTATCCATAGAGTCCAGGAGATCAACTATTCCGTTGTTAACGTGAATGTCGAAAAGAATCTAGTGAAAACTGCACATGCGATTATATACATAGTCATGCATAACTCATAAATTAAACTTAACACCGACTTAGCAAAATAGAAATGTGAAGGAATATGCATAAGACAGTAACACTCACTTTTCTCTGTAAGGAAATAGTATTTCACTACAGCGAAATTGATTCCTCAAAAACATAACTATGTTATCCTCCGTCTCTTCAGCGTGTTGCTTTAAAACGATATCATTGACGATATATGGGTCAATGAACCCAATGCCACCGTTCTATTACATTCCAGAATCTTCATCCTGCATAATATATATCGTGAAGCGAGGATATAATATATATAAGAAGCAATGATCTAACTAGCTGAGGTAGATACTTACAGGCAATAGGTGCTGATGATCGATTTGTCGAGGGCGTCTAGATTATAGAAGAAAAAAAGATCTTCAAAATCAATAAATATCGAGTCATCGCGGAAGTAATCTTGTTCTCTAACTTTCAGCATGATGTTATCTACCCCATCTTTTGCGGTTTGGATATACCACGTATGCAGTTGGCGCTTCAATGTTGTCATAAAGTTGAGCTGATTAGGTTTGACGAGAGACTTTCCACACGCATATTTCCATGCCAATTCATCCTTTTCGAAGTTGTCGGATTGGCCTAGGAGTTGGTCAACTGTTATACCACAGTCTCTGGCAAACCTCTCAGCTGCTTCCCGATCAACTTGAGCGTGTACAGTTTCCGACACCTTGAGTGAGAGGGCCGATTGTTTTGACTGCTTCCCGAGCTGGGGAATTGTTCTCCCCGCCTTCTTGGCTTTGGAATAACTCATCGTTACTCCGCGATCATAGTCAGATGGCAGATTCATCTTAACTTGGGACGACATCTCCAGCATATTCTTGAAGTGCTTCTTTACAGCCGGATCTATGGTTCCTTTGGCGGCTCCGGGGTTCTCTTTACCCACGAAGCCATCTGAAGTTGCGTGTTTGCAGTCACCCATTCGTCTAACTCCTGGTCAGTCTTATGGTAAGGCAACACTTCTAGCAGCTTCTTGGCTTTCTTCTTCATAGGACGTTTCTTCTTCGGGGAAGACTTAGAGGCAGCAGCCTTCCGCTTAGAGGACTTAGTGGGCGGTGGAGTCGGCTCAGGCATCAGAGATCTAGCCGGACTCGGGCTGCTGACGTCGTCCATGGCGTCGACGTGTGCTGGCGATGATCGAGTTGGGCTGTGTCTCAGAGAAGTAGGTGGCGGTGATGGCCGCGGTGGACTGCGTGTCAGAGAAGGTGGCGGCGGTGGACTGTGACTCGGAGAAGTAACTGCTTGTGTTGGCGGTGGACTGCGTCTAGGAGAAGGTGGCGGTGGTGGACTGCGTGGGGGAAACACTATGCCACTCCTTTTCCATTGAATGATGGAATTGACGGCCTCTCCAAGTGTCTCTACCCCGTCACCTCCGGGGATGTCAAGCCGCAATATCCTCCAATCCGGCTGAACATCATCAAGGCCGACACGAGCATAGCCAGGTGTAACCGGACGGCCATGCGAGGTCGCTCCCTCTACACAAGGTAAAGCGTAGCCGTCCGCCACCTTGATGGATATGTTTGAGACCGACACGTATAGCGCACAACTTGTCTTCTCTGTGATTGCATCCACGGCCTTCGTCTGTGGAGGGGCATCAACAAGCATAGCTACAGCGGAAGCCGATACCTCCATTGAAGCCACGCTGCTCCGGCGTTGAGATGGTTCTGTTTTGTTGAATGTAGTGTGTTGCATCTGGGAGGGCCGACCATTAAGCTCATTAATCTGTAGTTGTTGCTTCATCTCTGCGGCTTCCAAGGCACCAACCCGTTCTATCACCGCTGCATCCTTCTTTATCTTTCCTCTCTCTCGGCTTCTATATGGAAAGAGACAATCTTCTGGCTTGAAGCCAAAGCACCACGGATATCGTCCTTTGCCTCGTGTCCAGCCGCCATGTTCTGCATTCCCGAGGGCCTTTGTAAGCTCGGCATTCTCTCGATCTGGCTTGAACAATCCCTCTTTAACCTCTTTGAACACTTTCTCAAGTGCCAAAAAGGGGACCTTTATTTTTTCAGTCATAATAAGGTGCCCTTCTTCGTCAAACGTCGCCCCATGCCCAAGCAACCAATTCCTTGACCTCTGCGGAATATCCTGAGTACCTAGAATGATCCCCTTCTCTTGCAGCTCTACCTCGAGTTTGTCAAACTTAGGCACTGCAACTCTGTAGCCGCCTGAACCCATCTTATGGTGATATACCTTCCTCTGGGCATTTGCCGCATTCTTGGCTAACCTCAGCTTCCCCTTTTTTGATTCCTTGTATGCCAGAAATGCTGGCCATTGTACCTTCTGCTTCTCAAGCGGCCCCTCAAATTTTGGGACTACTTTTTTCTTCTGATATTCCTTCCATAATCTTTTCTTGTAAGCATTGAAAGCCTCGGCCATCTTCTTCAGAGCCCAGTGCTTCACTGCGTCGCGCAGTTCCTCCTGTGTCGTCTCGTCTTCACATTTTGGAAGTCTGAAATGGTTCATCAGCTTATCGAACATGAGTTGTTTGGACCGGTCTGCGACAAAAGAAACTGCCAGACGGTCAGGATCGTCTTCGTCCTTTGCTGACTCATTCCATTCTTCAATACTTATTGGGATCATGTCTCTAACAATTAACTCCACATTGGCTTGTAAACTCAGTTGTTGTCTTGATGGGCCAAGCAGGTTCGCCGGATCGATAGACTTGATCGATTACCAGATGCACTTTCGAGCTCATCTCTTGAGCCGGGCCTCGTTTCGACCTCTTGCTAGACAATGTCGATGCAACCTTCACTAAGGCTTGTTCATCACTTGTTTTCTCCGGTTCCGCATCTGTTCCTTGCAATTGCTCGTCTTTCTCCATTCTCTGAGCCGTCGTCTTGATCACCTCCACCGTCATTGGGTCCACCGGGGAGTGTATTTTCTTCTATTATCGCGAACACTTGTTCTTCACTCTCTCTGCCGTCCATAGCTCAACTAATACAAATGGAAGATAAAATACTTTAGTGCTTAAGAAAAATGTTAACACTAATGCCGTAATAGCTAAATATGTTAACACTAAAAATGTCCTAATAGCTAAACATGTCCTAATACCTAATGTTAACACTAAACATGTCCTAACTATTTCAACAAGTCATATTATAATAAAAATTCTATATCATATCTTTATTTAAACAAGTCGTATCTATAATTAAAAAATTCTATATCTATCATAAATTTCTAAAACAAGTTATAATCACTATATATAATTCTAAATTTCTAAACTAAAATCATATAATCCCTATATCTATTTCTAAATTTCTATATATAATCCTAAAAAAATTCTATACTAAAAATTCACTCAGTTTCTATTTCCAAATAAAAATTCTTAAGTACTAATTATACTAAATACTAATATTTCTAAGTACAAATTCACTAATATACTAAGTAATATTCCTAATTAATAAAAATTCCTAAGTACTAATTATACTAAGTAGTACGGCGGTGAGCAGTACGGTGGTGAGCACTACGGCGAGCAGTACCTCGAGGGAGCGGAGGCGAGTCGAACGGCGACGAGGATCCCGGCGGCGAGCTAATTAAGGCGCGGGCGCGGGCTCGGGGGCGAGGGAAAGGGCACGGTGGCACGGGCTAGGGGCGAGGGGAACGGCGCGGGGCGGTGGAGCTCTCTCCGGCGTCGCGGAAATCCGGTAGCCTGACGACGGCGTGGGAGAGGATTGCTCGTCGGGGACTTAGCGGTTTCTGCGTCTTCTGAGGGTTTGCCCCGGGCGGTTGCTCCGCCCGGGGTTATATACTGGGAGGCATTTTGCCCCGGTTCGTGTTACTAACCGGGGCAAAAGGGGGGGGGGAGGTGGGCCCTCGCTTGCCGCTCACCTCCGCCCTCTTTTCCCGCGGTTGGTAACACGAACCGGGGCAAAAGGTCCAAATTTTCATTTTTTGGTGTCCTGCCGCCTATTTTTTTCCCTGTCCCGTTTAAATACATTTTCAAAATGTTTTTTCAAATACATTTCAAATGATTTCGAATTAGGAGAAAGTTTCAATATGAAATGTGTTTAAAATTGGACAAAAATTTCAAACACATTTTCTGTAAAAAATATTAATTATTTAAACTAGTAACAGTTTTTGAAATTTTAAACATTTTTAAAAACCTAGTTTACGAATGGTTTTGAATTTGAAGAAACTTTCAATATGAAAAGTGTTTAAAATTGCGCAAACATTTCAAATACATTTTCTGTTTTGAAAAATTATTATTATAACTATGAAAAGTGAGGCGCGGGAGTTGTGCCCCGTGGTGCGGGAGTCCTGCCGTGTGGACGCGTGGTGCGGGAGTCCTGCCGTGTGGACGCGTGGTGCGGGAGTTGTGCCGCGTGGCCATGAGCGCGCGGTATAAACTGCCACGCCTCGAGCGTCTTCTCTTCTCCACGCGCGCACTCCTCTCCGCGCAACTTCGCCGCCACCATGCCCCCGAGGAGGAACACCACCACCGGCTTCCGCGGCGTCCGAGCACGGCAACACGGAATGTTCACCGCGCATATCCGCTACGGGGACGACCGCATCCCCCTCGACTCCTTTGCGACGGCGGCGGAGGTCGCCCGGGCCTGGGACGCGGCGGCCTGGCGCCTCAAACATCCCCGGTCACTGGAACTTCAACGACTGCCACACCCTCTGGGAAGCGGAGGCCAGGGCGCCGACGCCGCAGGTCGTCACTGCCGCCGACCACCGCCACCTCCGCCACCGCGCATTTCAGGGCGTAGTCGACGCCAGGGACGACCGCGTCGTCCGCGAGTATTACCGGAACAATCCGGGGGAGGAGAGCGCCGACGAGGAGCTCTGGCAGACCCGCGCGGCTGAGCTGGCAGAGCGCCGCCTCGAACGCCACCTCGCGTTAGATGCCGCTCGGGAGGCGAGGACGAAGGCGCTGCAAGAGCTCCGCCGGGCCGACCACGCCGGCGAAGTCTGGGCCTCCGACGATCCGAGGTGGGGGCCTATCACGGACATACCATCATGCTCCTCCTCCGACGACGAGGAGGTCACCGACGAGTTCGCCGCCGCCGACGACTAGGAGGAGGTCACCGACGAGTTCCCCGACGACGAGGAGGAGGAGTAGTGTTTGTCTGTTTTCTGTTTTTAATAAAAGAATTTGTATTCCGCGAACTGCAGCGCGCTAGCGCGTCTATTTTCAGTTTTCCGTGTGATTCTTCCCGATTGGTGGGATTCATACGCCAGAAAGAAACACACCCCTCATCCAACGACTCACATTGGGGATGAGGGGTACATTTCGATAGATAAACAAGTCACAGTACATAATGGCAAGAGTGGATCTAAACCTAAATGGAGAGCATAGATCTAGATAAACAAGGAAGTACATAATGGCAATAGTGAATTTGATCTACTAGTCATACTCCTGCCTAGGCCTATAGTGCTCCGACTCGTAGTCGTCGTAGTCGCCGCCGTCATCGTCACTAACGTCGGATGGTGCTCTGGACTCCCTCGGAGGATCACAACCCTAGGACTGGGCGTGAGGGTAGTGCAGGCGGGGGTTATCTCCGGCCCGGATGTAGTTCATGACGCTCTGAAGAGTCTGTCCGCCGCCCCACCACAGCTGAAGACCGTCCTCGTTGAAGTTCGAAGGAGGCGGGCCGTTCTCCTCGTACCTGGCAAGCGCACTCTCACGCCGATTAATGAAGAAGGAATCCCAAGTAGGGCGGTAGTCGGGATTCCAACTGGGATTCCTGCGCTGCTCCGGCGTGAGCTCGTGGTAGTAGTGGTTCGTGATGGCCGTCCGACGCTCAGCATCCAGCCGGCGGGGACGTTGTAGCCGGGCGGGCAGGGGTAGTTCGAGGCGGAAAGTGCCTCTGCCTGCAGGAAGGTTAGAGTGGGTACGGTAGAAGCCATGTGAGAGTGGTGAGTTTATATGTGTTTATGCCAATGATGGCAATGCATGCATACACATATATAGTGAGAAGAAACAGACCCCTTTAGTCCCGGCTCGTTTTACCAACCGGGACTAAAGGGTTACGGTTTCGTTGGGACCAATCACAAAGAATCACACGGATCGTGTGCTTCTTTCAAGCGCTTGTGAGTCGTTGGATCAGAGGTGTGTTTCTTTCGAACTCTTGTCAGCCGTTCGATCAGGGGTACAATGTGTTTGTTTCGAGCGCTTCTTAACCGTTGGATCGAAACCCTAGCACAACACTTTGTGAGTCAGAGGACCCTATATATAGCCCACCTCTCAGAGTCCCTTCATACATCATTCAGTTCATCCACTGAATACAAATCATTTGGATTCGCCAGAATACGTTGTACCGTGCATTTGATATGCATATATGCACTCCAGGAGCCACGGTGGGGCTGTATGATGGCGATACCGATTGTTTTGTTCTACATCCCCCATTCAAGGTTTGACAAAAGGTTTGATACATCATTCAGTTTATCGACCGACTACAAATCATCCGGATTCGCCATCATTCAACCGTCCGTGCTTTCGATATGCATATATGCACTCATGAGCTACGGTCGGGCTGTATGATGGCGACACCGTTTGTTTTGTTCTATATATCTACAAATCCTCCAGTTCACATGCCCGACATGTGGGAAATAGAGGTGGACTAATCCAACTACATGAACCATGCAGGTTTGATACATTATTACACAATAGTCTAGCAATATTACATGTTTGTTTTTCTACGAGCTTAGATGGCATTATGCTCTCAGGCATTTCATCGAACACCTCTTATGCATATGAGGGAAAAACAAGTGAGCACACCACACCAAAAAGTGAGTGGCATGAGGAGTGGAGAACGCTGGCATGTAGTGTTTATAAAAAAAGAGAAAAAAAATTTGGATTTGAAGAGAAAAATAATTCTATTAATTTTGATTTTCCATCTATTTGGAAAGATTTTCTTAATGAAATTGAAATTATATTAACGAAACGGCAATATATAGATATAAAGAAACAACTTTTCATCTAGGTGGGGCTCATTTGCCCCGGTTTGAGCCACCAACCGGGGCAAAAGACCCCCCCCCCCCCCCGACGCGCCTGCACGCGCCCTGCTCGTTGAGGGACTTTAGCCCCGGTTAGTGGCTCAAACCGGGGAAAATAACCACCCCACCACGCCCCCTGCTTGCCCCGGCCCCATCTCTGCCGTCTTTTGCACCGGGCGGTGGCCGAGCCGGGGCGAAAGGGGTGCTCGCTAGTGAGCAAAAGCCCCGTTTTCCACTAGTGATGGTGGAATTGTTTCAGTTATTTAATCGGCGCACCCTCGACAAATCGATCATCGCTTCCTATGTTTTGTAAGTGATTTATTAATGTAATTAAGTATTTTGTCTTGCTATCCTGGCTATATTCTTTTGTACTCTATTATGAAGAATGAAGAAGTACGAATGCAAAAGAAAGAGTGTCTTCCAAGTTGGGTTCATTGGCCCATATATCGTCAATGACCATGTGCTAAAGCACCACCCCGACGATGTGGAGAATGACTTGTACACATTTTTAGTTCAACAAAGTTTCGTTTCTGAAATACTATTTCCTTTCAACTTTCAGTGAGTGTTTTGTCTTTGTACACATATATACTCTTTTTTCTTACTCGATGTTAAGTGCAATTGATGAGTTATTCTTCACGTCTTCTTATATGTAAACCTCCGCAGATTTCACTGGATTCTGCTAAACATTAACCTTGAGAAGTTCCATGATGAAGTCATGGACTCATTAAATAGGAGCGACGACACACAGTGGAAAGAATGAAAGCAATGTTGTAGAAGTAAGTTCAATCCGTATCACATTATATGGGCCTATATTTCTCGTTCATTTCCTGGTATCAAGTAATTAGTAACTCATTTCTTCATTTTCCTTTCCATGCAGGAGTTGGAAACGGTTCAAATAGGTCAAACGAGGTAAATTCAAAGATGATCTAACGGTTAAATTGATGAAGGGTTTGCAGCAGCCACCGGGGACAAATTTATGTGGATACTACGTCTACGACTACATTTGATCGTTGACCAATGAGCAGAGACATAATACGAACACAATTCATGTGCGTAAATATTATTCATAGTTTTATTTTATTACCACATATGAATTGTGTTGTGTTTCAGTCAACTTACATATCTTATTTATCTACTTAATTATATTACAGATCATGAATGTACGGCAGAACCTCCTGCCAGACGAGCGCCTACGAGGAATTCAAGAGGAACTGTCGGGATTTTTTATGATGGAGGTCATTGATACAAAAGGAGAACATTATCAGCAGGACAATGGACTCGATTTAGGTGGAACACGATAGTGAATTCCCATGTTCAACTCAAGGTGATACATATGTTCTAAGTTGTATGTATGTATGCTCGCATCTACGTATACTTTGTCTATGTCGTAGTGCCGTAGAATATGTGTATGGAAACATGTCTGAAATTACAAATTAAACACAATTTGAAACAGAAATCAAATGGATAACAAAACGAAGAAATAACACAAATCCTGCCGCGGCAAAGAAACAGCTAAAAACTCTGCCGTGGCAGGAGACCTTTTAGTCCCGGGTTGTGTTACGAACCGGGACTAAAGGTCCTCCAGCCCGAACCAGTACACGCGGCCACATCGAGGCCCTTAATTTTCGCCTCGTGAGCCACCGGGACTATAGGGGGGCCTCTAGTCTCGATTTACTAGTCCCGAACTGAAATCCGAGACTAGAGCCCCTTACGGCCCGGAACTAGAAGCTCCTTTTCTACTAGTGATCGATCCGAATAAATTACTTACCATTTCTTGGTGATGGAGGGGGAATGCGGGACTAGGGGAAAACTAGGTTAGGGAAAGTGTGGCGGCCGGATGGGTGAATAGGGGACAATTTTGGTGGCGAGAGGGGCACGTCGATGCTCATGTGGAGTTTTATCACGGCGATTTGTCGTCCACTCAGCGGGCGAGGCTGGCGCGTTGTGGACAGGTGCGGCAGTACATACTTGGTTGTGCGTCGTCGGGTGGCGCCGGATCGAAAACTCGAATGTGTGAGTGCCAAATTAGAGTGACTGCGAAATTCAAATAAGTAGGGGGACATAGACCCGGGAACCAAATATCCCCACCAAAAAAAAATTGTCGGACCATCCGGGTATTTATGTGGACCTTCCAAGTATGTATGCATAAACTAGCTAGCTAGCCATGGGCATCTCCTGTTTCATTCAAATAATCAAATTGCATACGGGCAAAAGAAAATTACGAAGGGAATAAAAGAAATTTGAAACAATCAAAAGGAAATTAAACTTGATTATGAATAGGCATAGACGTATTACACCAACTATCAAACAAACATGACCACTATATAAAAACAGAGACCAATTTTTAATAGTTCATATGTTTTACATTCGAGCAGGATTAATTGAGGACGGTGGCGGAGTTGGATGTGTCGGAGCCCTCGGGCTTGGGCTCGTGAACTTCTTGGCAGGATCAGGGTTCCGCTGCGTTCACCACGTCTGCGGTGGCTTGGGCCCAAAGGCGTTGTCGCGCCAACGTGTTCCACCGCTCCGGCGCTCTGCCTCAGCGGGAAGAGCGGTGTTCGGCTTCATGTTCACGCTCGAACAACTGATTCTAGTATGGCACATCGGTAGAGTACTTGGGGGACGCTCGTAACGCGGAAAGAAATCTCTCTCCATGTTTGGAAACCTCTTTTGCGCGAGCGCTGCCACTGGGCGGCGGCGGCATGGGATACCGTCCAGGTCGAGGTGCCAGCCTAACGGAAGGTAGCAGGTCGACGGCGCGGGGAGAGCGGAATAACCAACTCGAAGGCCCTCGTCGTCTTCACGTGCGTCCGGGCATATGCGCAAAGTCTCGACCCTGCATTTTGCCTCGTTCCCGCATCGTCGCGGCTGCGCCGGCGACTGCTACGTAAGGCGAGGGTGGGTGTGGACGGAGGCGACAAGTACTAATCTACACTTTGGCCGGAGATGGGTGTCGGGAGTCCGCAGATGGTATGCGGTGGTGCGGGAGCTCGGTCTGGGATGGGGACAAATAGGCAGTGTGCGGCGGCTCGATCTGGGTAGGGGGTGAAATACTTGGATTGCTCCGGCTAAAATCTATATTGCTATATGACATGTCTTTCACTAACACATGCCCGATGACATCTGGGGCCTGGAGTGCGCTAGCCCTACCGGTCATGTAAGCACTCGGGCCTAGCCAAATCCAGGATTGGTTGAGTCGTGCGCTTTGAAATCTCCGGAGATTGTTGGGAATGTTCAAATTATATGCTAGCACTAACGATAAACAAAGAAAAATGTAAAACTGTCGAAAACTCAATTTTCATTGGCATGGCATCCTAATTTGGTTGTAGAAACTTAAATGAAATTGTACAAAACAATTTAAGTTTAAAATGGTAGGTCATTCACAAATAGGGGTTATCTAGCCGAAAGTCTCTCGAATAGTGTGGAAAAACCTCACTCTGGGAAATGATCGAAACCAATTGCTGTGACAAAATTTTGTATTTTTGAATTCATCTTGTTAATGCGCATTGGATTATCACTGAGACTGAACGTGTGATTTAAAATCTTTTTCTCTCCGTTACAAATAATATTAATTATACATATAGAATATTTAATAAGGAAAAAAATAAAGAAATGTAATATATATCACCTCGCATATGGTATCATTTTTACCGTATGTAAACTGGTGTTCAACTATACAACACAATACGATTATCATGAATCGTACTCACATACCACATGCTTAATTATGAAAGTTTAATTAACAATGGTAGGTCATTGTTTGGAGGGTCCGAATTTGATTGTTATATTTTTTTAGTGTTTGAAATGTGAAACCGTATCCGCGCAATTCTGATTTGGGGAAGACGTGTGCAGTTGCGAGGACATGGCCAGAGAGATGCATGAGTACTAGTTAGTGTGGTTTTGTGTACAATTTACATGTTTTTTTTTTCAAAATAGGGAACTCTCAGCCTTTGCATCGAGTGATGCACACGGCTTATCCATGTACAAGTTGGAGTTATTCGACCGCCCACTTTCTTTGGGAAACACAAATACGATCGAACCAACGATTTAACATTGAAATTCAAATAAAGCGTTTCAAACTTGACGAAAGTAAACAAAGTTATACATAATTTAAACTAAACGACCCCTATCACTAGATCTAGGTCATGCTTGGTCGCCGGCCGTTGTCGTCGGATGTGGCGGTGGCTGCGGCCTGGATGAACTTGGCCTCTGGTTCGCCGCCGTTGCCGCCTCTCGTGAGCTAGTGACGAAAGAAGGAAACCTCCAGACTCACCTGCCTACCTATCAACTGTGTCTCCTATCACACGTCTTCTCCATTCCCCTCTTCGATTGGCTGGTTGCCCGTTGGAAGAGGTGGCTCGGGGCTCCTCCTCCACATGCACCTCATCATCCGACGAGAAGCACTCGGCGGGAGGTGACGACATGCCGCTCGGGAGGAAGAAACTGTTCAGGCGTGCGTCGTACTCCACCGCCACAAGGTCGTCCCAATACGATGACGACATTCTGTAGCGGGGCTCGGCGAGAAGCTCCCATGGCATCATTGACCGCTCCTGGCGGATGTACTCAAGACGCGCCTGGCCGCTGAGTAGCCGGGCCAGCGGAACCTTCAGTATGCTGGTAACGCAACCTTTAGTGAACGACCTTCTGGGCTGGGGTGCTATGTTGCATGTGCTGATGTGCCTCCTCGACAGCCAGCGAGTGGAGCTGGAGGCACCTCCTGCTCCATCAGAACCTCGCGGTCCTCCCCGTCTTCGTGACGACGCCGGTCCTGGCGACGCGCGCGGAGCCACGCGAGCGCGCTGCGACGAAGGTCGTTTTCCATATACTCCTCCGGGGTCGCCTTGCGGCCAGGCATTTTCTCCGTGGGTTGTGGAACCGCGTTGGCGTGTGAAAGCTGGGAGGAGAAGACAGAGAGGTCCGTGTGAGTAGAGAGGAGAGGCGTGCTCGCCGCCGTTTTAAAGTCGGAGGGGTAGTGCAAGTTGGCCGGCGCCCATTGATGCCCAACACCGGCTTCCCTGGCATGCATTGACGCCGACGAGGAGTACCCATTGAGCCAATGGCTACTCGGATGGTCGCATCGTTTTGCGCATGCTCGCTAAGTCGCATAATTGTGCTCTTTCCTGGGGAGCCACTGCGTTTTGGAGACGATGCCATATGGGGCCCTGTGAACGGCTATTTTCCTTCTTTATTTTACACATAAATATATGGCGATGAAACCAACGATTTTCAATAAAATTTATATAAAAAGTTACAAACTTTTACGAATTTTGACAAGCTAAAAAATAATGTAAATTGAAGTCGTCGTCTACGCCCGTCGCTAGAGGTGGTAGTGGCTGCTACTCCTCGTTTAAATCGAAGGAGGAAGACTCCTCTTCCTGGCGCTTCTTCGCAATGGACTCTACCACCGCGCGATGCTCTTCCATGATGGTCCCGTCGTCGTGCTCGATGCCCTCAGCCTCGAGCATGACCTATATGGCCTGGTTGGCCTCCACCTCCTCTTGCTCGGCCTTGCGCTCAGCCAACTCCCACCACTCGAGACGCGGCGACTCATCCTCTAGCATCGTCGTTGTTGTGTCCTCTTTGAACTCTAGATTAACCTCTTCCACGGGCGACTCATCCTCCCCCACCTTGTTCTCCTCCAAGCGCGCGTGGTATGTGCGTCGGCGGCGCGCGGGCGGGGATGAGTTGCAGGAATCCAACGACGGGGAAGAGTCCCCGAAAGCCGCCGCGGGCACCTCGATCTTATATTAAGACACGCACGATACCCGAGCGGTTTTATTTTGGCGAACCATTTTGCGTCGACTGGATCTAGGGAAATGGCGGTGCTCTATTCACTAGGACTGCGGCGAGGAGCAATATATACTACTATCGATCCAAAACGGCGCGATGGCAGAAGTTCTTCGCCGCTAACGCGTGGTAGGCGGGAAAGAAGACGAGAAGGCTGATATATCCAAAACGTATCTCCATTTTGAACACTTTTCTTATTGTTTTCTTCTAAACTAGTGACTTTTGGATATCACTAACACGGACTAACGCTATTTTCAGCAGAATTACCTTGGTGTCTCGTTTTTGTGCAGAAAAATCAACTTTCGGGAAATTGCGCAGAAAAGATCCCGTTGGCCCTAAACCACCAAAACACCCCGGAAGCCAGAAGGAGGCCAGGAGAGGGGCCAGGAGGGGGCCACACCACCCCTTGGCCACGCCGCGAGGTGGTGTGGGCCACTCCCTCACCCCCTCGGACTCCCCTTTCGACTAGATATGCCCCGTAAACTTAAAACGCAAGGGGGTTCGTCGTATTCCACAGAAACACAACAGATCGCCGCCACCACCACAAAACTCAATTCGGGGATCAAAAGTTCCTGTTCTGGCGCCCTGGTGGGACGGGGATTCGAAGGAGATCATCGCCATCGACACCGCCACTCCTTCTCCATCAACCATCCATGTTTCCCCCATCCATGCGTGAGTAAACCACACTGTAGGTTGAGAGGGATGGGGGGATTGGATGAGATTGATCATGTAATGATGCCAGATTGTTAGGGCATACTGCCTAATATCCATTTTTAGTGTTCTCTACCGTTGTTGCAACTTGTTATGCTTAATGCTTGTCACTAGAGCCCGAGTTCCATGATCTCAGGTCTGAACATTTTATTATTTCATGAGTATAATTATGTTTCTTGATCATACCTGCAAGTTGTTTACACATGTCATTGTCCGGAACCCGTGTCCCCAAAGTGACAAAAATTGGGACAACCGGAAGGGATGGTTGTGATGTGATGATCACATGTGTTCATGAAGTGTTAATGCTTTGCTCCGGTGCTTTATTAAAAGGAGCACATTAATTACCAGTAGTTTCCCTAGGGGCTCGCTGCCATGGTCTGGTACGACAAAAGATGTTCTGCAAGTTTCTCATTGCGAGCACGTATGACTATATTGCAACATATGCCTATGGTTTGCCTATATGTTTGATGCTTTATTATTATTATTATCTGGTATGCCCACGTTATTATTATTACATGACCCTTGTTATCCATGCAACGCCCGTTCATCCATTCACTCTATGCCTACGGTACTCCCATCCTGCTGTTTTCCGCGATTCCTACTGGTGTTACTATTTTACCACCGCTGTGATTTTATTTCTACTGCTGCTATAAAACTGTTACCACAGATAAATTCTCGCGAGCAAGTCTACTCACAGGTGCAACTAAATTGACAACTCACTTGTTAAGGCTAATAAATATGCGTTGGCTCCCCTTGTGTCGTATCAATAAATTTGGGTTTTACTTCCCTCGAAGACTATTGCGATCCCCTATACTTGAGGGTCATCAAGACTATTTTATGGCGATGTTGCCGGGTAGCATAGCTTTATTTATTTGCTCACTTGATCCTGATATTGTTTTCTGCAAGCTATTCATCATGGGCAAGACTCGTGATGGAAAATTTCCTATATTACCATCCACTACAAGGACATGTACAACTCTGAACACCTCTGTTGCTCTTGATTCACCATATGTTATAAGTAAGCTTCTTACTCCACCACATGCTACTGTTACTTATGCTGAGTCTGAGAATGTTTCTGATACTTTTGATGATGCTTCTATTGTTCTTGATGATACTGGTTCTCTAGGTACTTTCCTAGATGCTACTATTGCTAAATCCAAACAAATTAAAAATGGTGAAATTTCTGTTGAAAATATTGGTACACGTGTTAATTCAACTGAGCTTATTGATGATCTTGATGAAACCTATATTGAAATTAATGATAATTTTATTGAAGAAACACGTGCTACTACTAGTGCAAGTGCTCTTAAGAGTCTTCTTGCAAGACATGATGTGAAATATAAATCTTCTCTTGATGCTAAGTTTGCCACATCTCCCATACACATTCTAGACAATTATTAATTACGATTTATCTTTAGATTTATCTTATATATCTATTGTTGAGAAGAATCCTTTTTGTGGAAGTGAAAGTAAATGTGCTATGGAACACATAAATGAGATTTCATCTATGAGTAGTTTATTTTCTGGTGATACTAAGCTGCGTACTTATTTTGTTACCAAGATTTTTCCTTTTTCATAAAAAGATGAAGCTAATACTTGGTTTAACAATCTGTCACATGGATCTACCACTAGTCCTATGGATTTTATTAATGATTTCTTTCAAAAATATTTTCCTGCTAGACATGCTGTTGTGCAAGAGATGTTTAACTTTGAGCAAATTAAAGGAGAAAAATTACCTGAATGTTGGACAAGGTTTTGTTCTTTAATAAGAGCTTGCCCTGGTTATCCACTATCTAAAACTGAGCTCTTAGATATATTTTATAATGGACTAACTGTTGAATCTAGGACATACCTGGGTAGCTGTGATGGTTTTGTTTTGAGGAAAATAATTCGAGAAGAAGTTCAGGAATTAATGGCTAAAATAGCTAAAAATAATGATGATTGGAATATACCTGAGCCTACACCTACGCCCGAGCCAACACTAACACCAACACCCAAGAAGAGAGGGATGATTGAATTAAATAATGAAGTGATGAAAGAAGCCAAGAAATCTCTTAAAGAGAGGGATATAAAATCTGAAGATGTGAAGAATTTACCTCCTATAGAAGAATTATGTAAGCCTATTCCTCATCCATCAACAGTTGAGGTACACTCTCTCCAATACTTTGATAATGGATATATTCCCTGCTCTAAACCACATGATCAATGCTTAGATGAATTTGATAATTATGTTGTTAACAAAGATAATTTTAATATGAGAGTGCAAAATCACCTTATGGAAAACTCTAGAGCTATTGATAATTTGCATGGTATTATTGAAAGAACCTCTAATGGTGTTAAAATACTTGTTAAACATTTTCAAATGGTTCAAACTCAAATTGATCAACTTACTAAAGTGCAATAAGACATGCTAGCTAAGGCTTCTAGAGATAAACATGTTTGTGAAATAATTACTAGAAGTGGTGTTTCTACTCAGGACCCCTTGTATCCCTAAGGATATCCTAAAAGAACTGAAAAAGATTCTCAGCAACCTAAAAACATTAGTTCTTCTTCTAAGAAAAAGAAGAAGAGACATAAAAATGTTCTAGAATCTCCTGAACCTGCTAAAGATTCTAATAATATATCTATTTCTGATGCTGAATCTAAAAGTGACAATGATAAAAGTGATACTTCTGATAAATAAGAAACTATAGCTGAACCTGAAAAGCAAACTAAAACTGTGAAGTATACTGAGGAGGATTTCATTGCCAATAAACATGGTAAAGAAAGAGAGCCTTGGGTACAAAAAGAAATGCCTTTTACTAATAAGAACCACAAATCTAAGGAAGAAGAACATTATAATAAATTCTGTGAGTGGATGATACCTTTGTTTTTGCAAATTCCTTTGACTGATGCTATTAAACTGCCTCCTTATTCAAAATATATGAAAGATATTGTCTCAAACAAAAGGAAAATTCCTAATGAGGAAATTTCCACTATGCTTGCTAATTAGTCTTTTAATGGTAAGGTTCCAAAGAAGCTTGGAGACCCTGGTATCCCAACTATTCCGTGTTCCATTAAAAGCAATTATGTTAGAACTGCTTTATGTGATTTGGGAGCTGGAGTTAGTGTTATGCCTTTTTCACTTTATAAGGGACTCTCTTTGGAAAAATTAATACCTACTGATATATCTTTTCAAATGGCTGATAAATCTACTGCTATTCCCGTTGGTATATGTGAGAATGTTCCTGTTCAAGTTGCCCTAATTGTTTGATATTAGCTGACTTTGTTGTGTTGGAAATGCCTGAAGATGATAATATGTCTATTATTCTCGGGAGACCTTTTCTTAATAATGTAGGGGCTGTTATTGATTGCAATCAAGGAAATGTTACTAATAAAGAACATACTGTTTATTTTCCCAAGAAGATTGATAGAAGATATGGTTTAAATTCAATTGAAAATATTGAGACCATCAAAATTGGAGAATTTTATTGTCCCATTCCAATGCCACCAAAATAATATGGAATTATCATGATTGGGACTATGTCTATCAAGGTTGAGGTAACATAATTATTTAGTGATTAGCAAAGTTTTGCTTCATATGAAAATTGTTCTGGTAACAAGATTTGATCACCCTTGTTCACAAAATGATTTTAAATGAAGAGGACAATATTTTCACAATGTCTTCACCTTCCCCATTATGTTTTCACCATGTTTACTTCTGTTATCACCTTACTACTTTAGTAAAATCATGTTTCCATCATCCACAAACTTGTTTTCACCATCCATACTTTTGCTTTCATAGTGATTCCTCTTGTTTTCACCATGTTATGTTTGTTTTCACCAACCATAATTTTGTTTTCACCATTTCCACCTTTGTTTTCACTGGGTATTTACACATTAGAATGTTTTGGAACCTGTGTGTTTCTGGTTTTGGTTTTGTTTTCCACCTTTTCATATTAGTTTTCCAAGTTTATAATTAATTATTAAATTCTGAAAAAACCTCGAAAATAAAGTTTCTCGAAAAATTCCAGAAAAATTATGCTAAACTTTTATGTTAAAAATGAGGCAGAAAGCCACCTGGGAGACCCAAGGCGGACCCACCAGTCAGGCACACCATAGGGTGGCGCAGCCTCCCCCTTGGTGGCGCCAACACATGGTGTGGGCCCCCTGGCACTCCACTTACTCTCTCCACTGCCAAAGTCTTCTCTCTCACCTCCCAAACTGAAAACATTTCCTGGAACCCGTGTTCTTGCTGTTCCTCCTCTGGATTTTTGATCTCCTTCTCTAGCCCATCATTTGTGCTGAGATTTGGTGTGTTTGATCTCCGGTATGTGTAACATCCCAAGTATGAAATATCCCTTAGAATGTTTGATTTCATGTTTAATTAAAGTATTGCATCATGTCATCATGTTTATTCCCTTGTTTGCATTTGTTACTATTTGTTTTGCTTCTGTTTTTATTCTGTTTTCATAATTGAATTTCAAACAAATTCAAATGATGTGTTTCATACTTGTCATGTTACAATATTTCTCAAATCAAAATTGCAATCCAAAGTCTCATTTTATTTTCCAATTATTCCATATTTGATCAACTAATAAAATGGTGCTTTTGTTTCAATTAAGTAATTCCAAATTGCTTTCAAATTCAAAGCATCTTCAAACATCACCTCATTTGAAAATTATAAAAATACCAAACAAATTCTAATCACATTTGTTCTATTTAATCATTAGGGGTCACCCTAATAAAAACATTGCTTCCAATATTAATCAATTAATTATCAAATTATTCAAATTCAAACCAAAAACTTTCAAACAGTACCCATTTTTGAAATTATGAAATTACAAAACAAATATACTCATTGTTTCCAATTAAAGTTATTTGGGTCACCCTATTTCAAATTTTGGTTTCAATAATCATTTTAATACTTAAATCAGCCAGATATGAATTGATTCCAAACAGCACAAAAATTCAAATGTTTTTGAATTCCAAATTTGGCTTTTGGTTGTAGTTGACCTAAACAGCACACCCAATTTTTTTCAAAATTTTTGCAAACTTTAAACCTATCTTTTGCTTCCAATTTCTTTTGCTGCAAAAAAAAAACAGAAAAAAAGAAAAAAATAAGAAAAGGAGAAACAGCCGCGCGCGCATCAGCTAACTACCCAGCCCAGCCCGCCTTTTACCTTTTCCACGCGCGCAGCCAGCCCACACGGCCCGAAAACGGTTCACACCCCACCCCCTCTTCTTTCCCATGTACGGCAACGATCTGGCCGGTGCCACGTCGCCGCCGCGGCCTAGCAGACGGCCAGGAGCTCCCCCTGGCCTCTATAAGACCACCTAGGGCAGGACGCCGCAGCCCTAGAACCCTAGGCTCCTGTTTCCCTCGAGGCCGCCGCCGTTTCCCTCTCACCTCGCCGCGTTTCCTCCTTCTCTGTCAGCTCGCCGGAACCGCTGCTCTGAATCCGCCATGGCAGCCACCACCTCGCAGCGCCACCCACCTTCCTAGCTCCAGAAATTAAACCCCCACTTCCCCCTCTCCAGTTTGGACACTCGCACGAGCCCGGAGACGCACGGAGTCCACGCCGCCGTCCGCAGCATCGCCGTCGAGCTCGTCCCGAGCCTCTGCTTCCACGACAACGCCGGTGAGGCCACCGTGTTCTCCTCCTCCTCCCTGTCCTCTTTCTGCACCACCTCGCGCGCACATCACCACCACCCAGCACGCGCAAGCAACCGCGAGCACGAGCAAACGCCACGGTGATCGCCGTCGGCCGCTCCGTTTCTGTCAAGTTCAGAGCCTGCGCAAGTTTCAGTTAAAATTTCAGTTAGCGAGTTTGGAACCTTATCCTCCCCGCGCGTGTACTACTGACAAGCGAACGTTTCCACCACACTGGTTACAGGCAGTTGCGGGCACGGGCAGGTTCCAGGATCGAGTCCTGGCTCTCCCCCGGGAGAAATCCCACCTTTTTTTCACCGCAGCGCTGACAGGGAGGGCCCCCTGTCAGCCACACACTTGCCACGCAAGCACCAGTGGCCCTGTGGCCCACCGGCAGTGGCCAGGGTAGACTCCCTGTGCGTATAAAATGGTTTTAACATTTTCTGTTTTCAAATCCAGGCCCTTTTGTTTTACAGTTTGGTCCCTAAACTTAAAAAGTGAATAACTTTTATTTTATAACTCCAATTAATAAAAATAAAA
Organism: Alopecurus myosuroides; assembly: GCA_028641055.1. Classification (NCBI taxonomy): domain Eukaryota; kingdom Viridiplantae; phylum Streptophyta; class Magnoliopsida; order Poales; family Poaceae; genus Alopecurus; species Alopecurus myosuroides. Next base: position 31,165,599 of record CM054058.1, read on the forward strand.
TACGTGCACTGATCTAAATTCAATTATCTACCTATTGGTAAAATTTGTTTTCTGTTTTGAATTTTCAAAATGCAATTCAAATTTGAATTCAAATAATTCAATTGTAATTTGCTAAAATCCATAACTAATTCATTCTTAATCCAATAAATGCAAATAAAATATGTTTTCCATGCTATTTCAAATAACCTTTTAAAATATAAATTTTGTTTCATGTTTTGAATAATTTAAATTGCCTAAATAATTTAAACCTTGTTTAAATCATTTAAATTTGATAAAATCATAACTTGCTCAAATTACATTATTTTTGAACATGCAAAATATGTTTTCCAACTAGAAAAGTATAAACTTTTCAAATATGAATTTGAATTTATGTTTTGAACAAATAAAATTCAAATAAAATTCATGCTTGTTTAAATTCATTTAAAACTTGTTTAATATTGTTTAAGTCATAATAAATTCATCCTAATTCCTTTTTCAATATTTGAAACATGTAATCCAACTAAAATTTTGTATTCTTTTCAAATATGAATTTTGTTATTTATTTTGCACAATTTAAATTGGTGAAAACAACAACTATTTATGTAATACCATAAAGGAACCAAAAAATTCCCTAACTTAATAAATAAAATTCTAAATTGGTAAACCTTATTTCCAATTGGTTCTATTGTTGTTATTTTGTTGTTTTTCCTCATCCATGCATCGTACTAATCCACTTTCACTTGTTGGTTAATTGGAGAACAACTGTTTCACCCAAAATCCATGGGCTTTTCATATGCAACTCAAAATTGCATATGTGTCCATTTAAATTGTGTCACCCTGTCACTTAGTTTATTTTGATGCATCCATTTAACTTGACATGCATCATCCCATGATTGTGCACTATGCCATGATATTGATTGTTTATATTTCTGTCTTGTTTGTTTGCTTCTTCTCGAATAGACGACGACGTTGAGACAGACGATCTTTACAGCACCCCTTCTGAGGATCTAGCTCAGTACCAGACTGCTGAGTTTGCAGGCAAGTTATCACTCACATGAACCATTGTGTTCCTTTCAACATTGGTTACCGATACTATCCGTTGTCTATTCCTGCTAAGCCATAGTAGTAGTTGTTTCTGTTACGAACCTATCACATGAATCCCTTAACCCTGATATTGCCTCACCTCCACTCCTACAACCCCTTTGTTTGAGCCAGTGTCTTACTAGCATGCTTAGGTTGTTTTGCTCGAGTCTGTTACCCGTTACTTTCAGTTACTATATCTTTATTATGTTCTGGGGGCTCGATGTTTAATCAATCAATCATGCTAATGTTATTGTTAAATAATAATTTGATGATAAGGCACCGGTAGGAGGCCCTGTGTGGTTTTGAGGCCTGCTAGTGTCGACCCTAATAGGAAAAGGGTCTTGTCTACTGATCCATGATGAGCGCACTACCCGCATGTGGGAAGCGATTATGGGCGCCCCCCTCAATTTGATTCGATTCGCATCTCGTCCAAATCGCCTCATTTAGTTCGTGTTTTCTATTTGCCGCATGCATGTTTTTGCGAGCCCAGCGCAGGGTGGAACTTTTGTAGTCGGCATATAGGGGGACACGTTCTTAGAGTGCTATGAGGGTCCCCTTTCTTCGGGGCTCGATTAGCCGTGCGCCTAAGGTGCTTTGGGCTTGATGCGAAGAAGAGTTGAGTTGTGTTGGGTGCCCCGCTTGGTGGGAGGCATCCCATCTGGCGGGTTATTCATATGTGTACGGCCAAATTGGTGCAACCCTGCAGGGATAATCTTCTCGAGAAGCCGTGTTTTCCGCGGTTATGGTTAACTTGGTGAAAGTACTGGCTAACAAGTACTCAGGACAACTTAAACCTAATGATTCACAATCTCTCACCCAATGATTAACAACTTGACTAGTAATAGGATTATTGACACAACAACTTGATTCATCTTTAATCCAACCGTGTGAGTTATCCTCGAATTGCTTCTTTGGAGAAGGGGCGAGATCCAGGATGGGTTTGTCTGAAGTTATCTTTCAGTTGGTTACAATACTCGATCTTATCTTCTTTCTGTTAGCCGGAAGTGGTAGAATCTCTGTAGTTGGTTAGCGCAGCCAGTTGCAACATCTTTTATATCCCCTATCTTCCGTTGAACCCAAGGCATCTGTGCTTGGTGTTGACGGGCTACACTTTGGTGAACTGTGCGTCTTGCTTGCCAGTACTTGGATGTACAGGTGACGGCTACTACGTGGAAGCTTACGAGGATCCAGGTGACGGCTACTACGTGGAGTTTGACGAGGCTGCTGACGAGTAGGTAGCGGACCCGGGCAGGATCCGAGATTACGTGGATGGGCTCCGACTTTCTTTCAGTTCCCGGCTTCTTAAGCCTATTTGGATTTGTCTGTACTCAGACCCTTTGAATGCTTCCGCTGAGATGTAATGATGTTATGTTGGGACATGTGTCCTCTGGATGATTGTATTTGCTATCTCTGCTCTAGTGAGAGCTATATGCAACTTATTTCAATCTTTTGTGTCTTAGAGATATGTTGTGCTATCATTCTGTTACAAACCGTTGATGTACCGTGTGTGTATGGTATGAAGTACGTCAATGGTAGTGTCCTGATTTCTATGGGATAGTTTACGTCGACGCTGAACAGATAGGGGTTGGTTGTCACACATACGTGTGTTAGCCTACTCGTAAGAGGACGCGGGTGCCGGTAAGCCCCGTAATCCAATCTACTACTGTTCAACGGAACGACGAGTATCCTTTAGAAGTCCGGGTGCGACAAATGGTATCAGAGCCTATCTGCCTGTAGGATCCCTTTTACTGGTCGCAGTTGAGTCTAGAAACTATTTTTGTAGCTATATAGGAAAAATGAAACGTGAGAGTAGGAATTCTGCCATTTTTCTTCTTTCCCCACCCACCCACCCCTTTTCTGGTAAGGAAGTGCAACGTTGTTTTCTCTTCTCATCTAAACTTTCAAGTTAGGGTTTCACGTGTTTTGGGTTCTCCGTAGTACCTCAGGAGTTTTTGGTCTCGTGTTTCCCGATGTTGCTTCAATATCCTGTTCTTTTCAACATCCTTTTCGTCCGTTGAACCTTGTTGTTGCTTTCCACTTCAGTTCTCTACCGGCGTCTAATCAAAACTTCCCCAATCATCTGCAGATGGATCTCAGGTTCTACCCGCGGGTGGTTCGGATGACTCGTTGCGAGAGCACTGCCGGTTATCCGGAGATGCTGAGAGACATGGTCACTTATCTGGGGTTCCGTTGGGCACCAGAGTACCAGGTCTACGAGCAGCAGCGAGAGTTTGACCAAACCTACTACCAGGCTATCGTCTACATTCTGTCAGATGATGGCATGAGCGTTGTACACCGCTACGAGGCAGTAGGTTCCACAGTGGATATGGCCGTGCAGCAGGCAGCTTATGTGAGTCTCACCGTCCTTCGTGCTGACTACTGGGGATTTGACGATTCTATCTATCGCCACATCCCCCGTGGTTACATCACTTCGGAGGGAGCTCATTTCACTCTCTACGACAACCTGGATGTCTACGAGCATGATAACACCAGGCTGCACACCACCGCTCAGTTTGTGAGGCACAGTGACGCAGTTGCCACCACACTTTCTCAGGAGTTGGCCTCAGTCAGGGAGCAGCTCTACCTTGCTTTGACTCGTCTGGCGACGTACACCACAGACTTTGTTGGAGATGAGCGCTTTGCACGTTTCGATCAGCCAGTTGGTCGTCGTCTGCCAGATGCTGGAGGTTACGAGCCGATCAGAGGTCCACTCCTCAACCTCGGAGCTGGTTACACTGGGATTCCACGCTTTGGAGCACAGGGAGACGGCGCTTTCTACTTCACCACACCGAGAGTCGCTCTCAGAGCAGTCCCGATCTACGTGGATCGTCGTTCTACCTACTTTCGTGGGATTCCTCCTCACCGTATCTCTCGTCGTACTACTCACCGCCGTCCTGCGTGATGAGCATGGGAGTATCGATGTATCCATTCCTAGCTATGTTTAGTTATCCTTTGGCTTTCGAACCATGTATTGGTGTGTTGGATATTCTGATGTGTTTGAACATGTGATGATGTACCTGTTGGTTATCTATTCATGCGTCGGAATAATCTCTCTTTCGGTTACCAAGTCTATCCTTTGTTGTTGTTGTGCTAAAATGCATGTCTACTCAGGATGCCGCCAACAAGGAGCAACCCGCCTGAGCCACCTCCGATCACGGAGCTCTTGACTCAGATGACTCAGGTCGTGGCGCAGATGGCCCAGTTCCAGGCTAACCAGCACAACAACCAGAATGCTCCACGGGTCAGCATCAAGGAGTTCCTCAGTATGGGTCCGAGAGCTTTCGTGGCAACACGTGAGCCTCTGGATGCTGATGACTGGATCCGGGAGATGGCCAGGGCTCTGGACATTGCTCACGTTGCTGAGGAAGACAAAGTCAAGTATGCCACCTACCTACTGAAGGGTCAGGCAGCTACCTGGTGGGAGAACTACCAAACCATGAGAGCTGGCTATCCTAACACCTGGGGATGTTTCAAGGATGCCTTCCTGAAGCACCACATCCCAGATGGTCTCATGGAAAGGATGCGTGAAGAGTTTTGCTCTCTTAAGCAAGTCAAGCTGGACGTCATTGGCTATCAGAATGAGTTCAATCGTCTCGCTCGATACGCTGGTGATGAGGTGTCCACTGAAGCTAAGAAGATGGCAAGGTTCCGCCGAGGTTTTAACCCGGAACTGAAGTACGCTCTCACCAACATCAAGTGCAAGGACTTCGAGGAGCTTGTGAACATCGCGCTCAATGAGGAAAATGGGCGCAAGGCGTTCGAGGAGTCCCGCAAGCACTCACGTGAGGGTGGTTCCTCCTCCAACATGACCACCCCTCCGCAGAAGCGCCGCATCTGGGTGCCAAATGGTGCTGTCACTCGGGCTCCATATGCCCAAGCTTCTCCAGGCTTTGCTCCCCGCCCACCCAACCTAGCTCAGATGCAGAGTCAGAGGGTTCCAATGGGGCAGCCAAGGCCAGGTCCTCCTCGTGTCGTCACTTGCTACAAGTGCAAGGAGACTGGACACTATGCTGATAAGTGCACTCAGAGGCAGCTACCTCCACCTCCTCGCCCCAACACCAACCAGGCAATGGTGCGTGCTCCCCCGGCTAAAGCCTTCAACTCCAACAACAGGCCTGTCGGGAGGACCGCGAGGGTGAATCATATCAAGGCCGACAAAGCTGAGGAAGCTGCTGACGTCGTTCTCGGTATATTACCCGTAAACTCTTTTCCAGCTAAAGTGTTGTTTGATACCGGAGCATCGCATTATTTTGTGTCAAAGATCTTTGCAACAGCTTACAACCTAGTTCTGGTTCCACTAAGCAATCAAATCACTGTCCAATCTCCGGGATCTCAAATGTTGACTTCCAAGATAAGCATGGACAATCAGATCCTAATTGGAGGACGCATATTCCTTGCTTCACTCATGTTGCTTGGAAATTCTGACATTGATGTCATTCTGGGCATGGATTGGTTGAAGACCAATGAAGCTAAAATTGACTGTGCTCAAAAGTCAATAACTCTCTCGCACCCTTCTGGCCAGATAGTCTATTCTCCATATGGATCAAGTTCTGTTCAGCTGTTCAACCTCGATGCAAAACCTCTTCCTGCAATTGAAAATGTTCCGGTGGTTTGTGAATTCCCTGACGTCTTTCCAGAAGAGTTGCCAGGGATGCCTCCGGACAGAGCAGTTGAGTTCGTGATCGAGCTTGAACCAGGTACTGCTCCAATCTCTAAGCATCCATACAAGATAGCTCCTCCTGAACTGAAATTGTTGAAGGAGCAAATCGATATGTACATGGAAAAAGGTTACATTCAGCCTAGTTCTTCGGCTTGGGGTTGCCCAACTCTGTTTGTTGCCAAGAAGGATCAAACAAAGAGACTCGTGGTTGACTATCGTCCTCTCAACGAGAAAACCATCAAAAACAAGTATCCAATTCCTCGTATCGATGATCTTTTTGATCAACTTGCTGGAGCCTCAATATTCTCAAAGTTGGACTTGAGGATGGGGTACCATCAAATAAAGATCAGAAAGGAAGATATTCCAAAAACAGCTTTCACCACTCGGTACGGTCTATATGAATACACCGTCATGTCCTTTGGTCTAACCAATGCACCGGCGACGTTCTCAAGACTCATGAATTCTGTCTTCCATGAATACCTCGACAAGTTCGTTGTGGTATATCTTGATGACATTCTAGTCTACTCCAAATCCGAGGAAGAGCATGGAGAACACCTTCGTCTCACTCTCATGAAACTTCGTGAGCATCGTCTATATGCCAAGTTCTCCAAATGTGAGTTCTGGATTCCAGAAGTTGCTTACCTTGGTCATATCATCTCTGCCAAAGGCATAGCCATTGACCCAGAAAAGGTTAAGGCAATTGTTGATTGGAAACCTCCTAAGACGGTGAAGCAAGCCAGAAGTTTTCTTGGCTTGGCTAGCTCGTCGCTTCGTCCAAAACTTTTCCAAGATTGCCAAACCTCTCACTGATCTCACAAAGAAGGACAAGAAGTTCGTTTGGACTCCACAGTGTGATGAGAGTTTCAATCTCCTGAAAACTAAACTCACTTCTACACCTGTTCTTGTTGGCCCAGATACTACCAAACCTTTCCAGATATTCTGCGATGCATATCTCCAAGGTCTAGGTGCAGTTCTTATGCAAGAACGTCAAGTTGTGGCTTATGCTTCACGTCAGTTGAATGCACATGAGCAAAACTATCGCACACATGACCTAGAACTTGCAGCAGTTGTGTTTGCCCTCAAGAAATGGAGACAATATTTGTTGGGTAACTGCACTGAAATCTTTTCCGATCATAAGAGTCTGAAATACATCTTCACTCAACCAGATCTAAACCTCAGGCAAAGGAGATGGATTGAAAAGATTAAAGACTTTGATCTCACCATTTCTTACACTCCAGGCAAGGCTAATGTTATGGCCGATGCTCTCAGTCGCAAGTCATATTGCAATAATCTCATGATCATGGAAAGCCAACCTCCACTTCATGAAGAATTCCAGAAGCTGAACCTTGGTCTTGTCCCTCAAGGTTACCTTGCTAGCTTGACAGCCAGTCCAACTCTCGAGGACAAGATTCGTTCTGAACAACTTCGTGATACTGAAATCAAGAAGATTGTAGAGCACATAAAAGAAGGCAATGATAAATTCAAGTCCTTCTCAATTGATGACAAGGGAACTGTGTTCTTCGAAGGACGCATTGCAGTTCCAAAGATTCAAAGTCTCAAAGATGTCATTCTCAAGGAGGCTCATGAAACTCCTCTCTCCATCCACCCTGGAAGTACAAAGATGTACCAGGATCTCAAGACTCTGTATTGGTGGCCTGGCATGAAACGTGAAATTGCTCAATACGTTTCTGAATGCGACGTTTGTCAACGTGTTAAGGCAGTCCATCAGAAAACAGCCGGTCTTCTCCAACCTCTGAAAATTCCTGAATGGAAGTGGGACATGATTGAAATGGACTTCGTTACTGGGTTTCCAAAGTCCAAGAAGGGCAACGATGCAATCTTCGTTGTTATTGATCGTCTCACTAAAGTAGCTCACTTCTTTGCTGTCAAGGAAACAATCTCAGCTAGCCAGTTAGCAGAGTTCTACACAACAAGGATTGTTCCTCTTCATGGTGTTCCATTGGAAATAAGCTCAGACCGTGGAAGCATATTCACTTCTCATTTATGGAAAAGCTTTCAAGATGCATTGGGCACCAAAGTGCTGTTCAGCACAGCTTATCACCCTCAGTCTCAGGGGCAAGTCGAAAGAGTCAATCAGATTCTCGAGGATATGCTCAGAGCATGTGGTCTCTCCTTTGGCATGAAATGGGAGGATTGCCTTCCATATGCTGAATTCTCCTACAACAACAGCTTCCAGGCAAGCCTAGGCATGGCACCATTTGAGGCACTGTATGGCCGCAGATGCAGGAGTCCAATCAATTGGTCTGGAGCTGGTGAACATTCACTCTTAGGCCCTGACATTGTTAAGGAAGCCGAGGAGAAGGTTCGCATCATTCATGACAATCTCAAGATTGCTCAGTCTCGTCAGAAGAGCTATTATGACAGCAAGCACAGGGATATGATCTATGCACCTGGTGACAAGGCATATCTCCGTGTAACTCCCCTGAGAGGCACTCATCGTTTTGGTGTGAAAGGAAAGCTTGCACCAAGATACATTGGTCCTTTCAACATTCTCTCAAGACGTGCGGAAAATGCCTATCGTCTTGAACTTCCAGAAAAACTATCCAAGGTGCACGATGTGTTCCACGTGTCACAGCTCAAGAAGTGTTTCAAAGATCCAGATCGTGCAGTTGATCATGATTCCATCGAACTGCAAGATGATCTATCTTATGAGGAGCACCCTGTTCGTATTCTCGATGAGGCCGAGCGTAAGACTCGCAACAAGAGCACCAAGTTCTTGAAAGTGCAGTGGTCGCATCATTCCGATAAAGAGGCAACGTGGGAGACCGAAGAGGATCTTCGCAAGAAGTATCCGGACCTTTTCGTTTCTCAGTAAGGAATCTCGGGGCGCGATTCCTTCAAGGGGGGGCGTTTTGTAACATCCCAAGTATGAAATATCCCTTAGAATGTTTGATTTCATGTTTAATTAAAGTATTGCATCATGTCATCATGTTTATTCCCTTGTTTGCATTTGTTACTATTTGTTTTGCTTCTGTTTTTTATTCTGTTTTCATAATTGAATTTCAAACAAATTCAAATGATGTGTTTCATACTTGTCATGTTACAATATTTCTCAAATCAAAATTGCAATCCAAAGTCTCATTTTATTTTCCAATTATTCCATATTTGATCAACTAATAAAATGGTGCTTTTGTTTCAATTAAGTAATTCCAAATTGCTTTCAAATTCAAAGCATCTTCAAACAGCACCTCATTTGAAAATTATAAAAATACCAAACAAATTCTAATCACATTTGTTCTATTTAATCATTAGGGGTCACCCTAATAAAAACATTGCTTCCAATATTAATCAATTAATTATCAAATTATTCAAATTCAAACCAAAAACTTTCAAACAGTACCCATTTTTGAAATTATGAAATTACAAAACAAATATACTCATTGTTTCCAATTAAAGTTATTTGGGTCACCCTATTTAAAATTTTGGTTTCAATAATCATTTTAATACTTAAATCATCCAAATATGAATTAATTCCAAACAGCACAAAAATTCAAATGTTTTTGAATTCCAAATTTGGCTTTTGGTTGTAGTTGACCTAAACAGCACACCCAATTTTTTTCAAATTTTTTGCAAACTTTAAACCTATCTTTTGCTTCCAATTTCTTTTGCTGCAAAAAAAAAACAGAAAAAAACAAAAAAAAATAAGAAAAGGAGAAACAGCCGCGCGCGCATCAGCTAACTACCCAGCCCAGCCCGCCTTTTACCTTTTCCACGTACGCAGCCAGCCCACACGGCCCGAAAACGGTTCGCACCCCACCCCCTCTTCTTTCCCATGTACGGCAACGATCTGGCCGGTGCCACGTCGCCGTCGCGGTCGAGCAGACGGCCAGGAGCTCCCCCTGGCCTCTATAAGACCACCTAGGGCAGCGCGCCGCAGCCCTAGAACCCTAGGCTCCTGTTTCCCTCGAGGCCGCCGTCGTTTCCCTCTCACCTCGCCGCGTTTCCTCCTTCTCTGTCAGCTCGCCGGAACCGCCGCTCTGAATCCGCCATGGCAGCCACCACCTCGCAGCGCCACCCACCTTCCTAGCTCCAGAAATTAAACCCCCACTTCCCCCTCTACAGTTTGGACACTCGCACGAGCCCGGAAACGCACGGAGTCCACGCCGCCGTCCGCAGCATCGCCGTCGAGCTCGTCCCGAGCCTCTGCTTCCACGACAACGCCGGTGAGGCCACCGTGTTCTCCTCCTCCTCCCTGTCCTCTTTCTGCACCACCTCGCGTGCACATCACCACCACCCAGCACGCGCAAGCAACCGCGAGCACGAGCAAACGCCACGGTGATCGCCGCCGGCCGCTCCGTTTCTGTCAAGTTCAGAGCCTGCGCAAGTTTCAGTTAAAATTTCAGTTAGCGAGTTTGGAACCTTATCCTCCCCGCGCGTGTACTACTGACAAGTGAACGTTTCCACCGCACTGGTTACAGGCAGTTGCGCGCACGGGCAGGTTCCAGGATCGAGTCCTGGCTATCCCCCGGGAGAAATCCCACGTTTTTTTCACCGCAGCGCTGACAGGGAGGGCCCCCTATCAGCCACACACTTGCCACGCAAGCACCAGTGGCCCTGTGGCCCACTGGCAGTGGCCAGGGTAGACTCCCTGTGCGTATAAAATGGTTTTAACATTTTCTGTTTTCAAATCCAGGCCCTTTTGTTTTACAGTTTGGTCCCTGAACTTAAAAAGTGAAGAACTTTTATTTTATAACTCCAATTAAAAAAAATAAAATATGTGCACTGATCTAAATTCAATTATCTACCTATTGGTAACATTTGTTTTCTGTTTTGAATTTTCAAAATGCAATTCAAATTTGAATTCAAATAATTCAATTGTAATTTGCTAAAATCCATAACTAATTCATTCTTAATCCAATAAATGCAAATAAAATATGTTTTCCATGCTATTTCAAATAAAATTTTCAAATATAAATTTTGTTTCATGTTTTGAATAATTTAAATTGCCTAAATAATTTAAACCTTGTTTAAATCATTTAAATTTGATAAAATCATAACTTGCTCAAATTACATTATTTTTGAACATGCAAAATATGTTTTCCAACTAGAAAAGTATAAACTTTTCAAATATGAATTTGAATTTATGTTTTGAACAAATAAAATTCAAATAAAATTCATGCTTGTTTAAATTCATTTAAAACTTGTTTAATATTGTTTAAGTCATAATAAATTCATCCTAATTCCTTTTTCAATATTTGAAACATGTAATCCAACTAAAATTTTGTATTCTTTTCAAATATGAATTTTGTTATTTATTTTGCACAATTTAAGTTGGTGAAATCAACAACTATTTGTGTAATACCATAAAGGAACCAAAAAATTCCCTAACTTAATAAATAAAATTCTAAATTGGTAAACCTTATTTCCAATTGGTTCTATTGTTGTTATTTTGTTGTTTTTCCTCATCCATGCATCATACTAATCCACTTTCACCTGTTGGTTAATTGGAAAACAACTGTTTCACCCAAAATCCATGGGCTTTTCATATGCAACTCAAAATTGCATATGTGTCCATTTAAATTGTGTCACCCTGTCACTTAGTTTATTTTGATGCATCCATTTAACTTGACATGCATCATCCCATGATTGTGCACTATGCCATGATATTGATTGTTTATATTTCTGTCTTGTTTGTTTGCTTCTTCTCGAATAGACGACGACGTTGAGACAGACGATCTTTACAGCACCCCTTCTGAGGATCTAGCTCAGTACCAGACTGCTGAGTTTGCAGGCAAGTTATCACTCACATGAACCATTGTGTTCCTTTCAACATTGGTTACCGATACTTTCCGTTGTCTATTCCTGCTAAGCCATAGTAGTAGTTGTTTCTGTTACGAACCTATCACATGAATCCCTTAACCCTGATATTGCCTCACCTCCACTCCTACAACCCCTTTGTTTGAGCCAGTGTCTTACTAGCATGCTTAGGTTGTTTTGCTCGAGTCTGTTACCCGTTACTTTCAGTTACTATATCTTTATTATGTTCTGGGAGCTCGATGTTTAATCAATCAATCATGCTAATGTTATTGTTAAATAATAATTTGATGATAAGGCACCGGCAGGAGGCCATGTGTGGTTTTCAGGCCTGCTAGTGTCGACCCTAATAGGAAAAGGGTCTTGTCTACTGATCCATGATGAGCGCACTACCCGCATGTGGGAAGCGAGTATGGGCGCCCCCCTCAATTTGATTCGATTCGCATCTCGTCCAAATCGCCTCATTTAGTTCGTGTTTTCCATTTGCCGCATGCATGTTTTTGCGAGCCCAGCGCAGGGTGGAACTTTTGTAGTCGGCATATAGGGGGACACGTTCTTAGAGTGCTATGAGGGTCCCCTTTCTTCGGGGCTCGATTAGCCGTGCGCCTAAGGTGCTTTGGGCTTGATGCGAAGAAGAGTTGAGTTGTTTTGAGTGCCCCGCTTGGTGGGAGGCATCCCATCTGGCGGGTTATTCATATGTGTACGGCCAAATTGGTGCAACCCTGCAGGGATAATCTTCTCGAGAAGCCGTGTTTTCCGCGGTTATGGTTAACTTGGTGAAAGTACTGGCTAACAAGTACTCAGGACAACTTAAACCTAATGATTCACAATCTCTCACCCAATGATTAACAACTTGACTAGTAATAGGATTATTGACACAACAACTTGATTCATCTTTAATCCAACCGTGTGAGTTATCCTCGGATTGCTTCTTTGGAGAAGGGGCGAGATCCAGGATGGGTTTGTCTGAAGTTATCTTTCAGTTGGTTACAATACTCGATCTTATCTTCTTTCTGTTAGCCGGAAGTGGTAGAATCTCTGTAGTTGGTTAGCGCAGCCAGTTGCAGCATCTTTTATATCCCCTATCTTCCGTTGAACCCAAGGCATCTGTGCTTGGTGTTGACGGGCTACACTTTGGTGAACTGTGAGTCTTGCTTGCCAGTACTTGGATGTACTGACCCCTTTGGGGCTGTGGTTTCCGCAGACTACGCTTACGAGGATCCAGGTGACGGCTACTACGTGGATTTTGACGAGGCTGCTGACGAGTAGGTAGCGGACCCGGGCAGGATCCGAGATTACGTGGATGGGCTCCGACTTTCTTTCAGTTCCCGGCTTCTTAAGCCTATTTGGATTTGTCTGTACTCAGACCCTTTGAATGCTTCCGCTGAGATGTAATGATGTTATGTTGGGACATGTGTCCTATGGATGATTGTATTTGCTATCTCTGCTCTAGTGAGAGCTATTTGCAGCTTATTTCAATCTTTTGTGTCTTAGAGATATGTTGTGCTATCATTCTGTTACAAACCGTTGACGTACTGTGTGTGTATGGTATGAAGTACGTCAATGGTAGTGTCCTGATTTCTATGGGATAGTTTACGTCGACGCTGAACAGATAGGGGTTGGTTGTCACACATACGTGTGTTGGCCTACTCGTAACAGGATGCGGGTGCCGGTAAGCCCCGTAATCCAATCTACTACTGTTCAACGGAACGGCGAGTATCCTTTAGAAGTCCGGGTGCGACAGTATGTGACTCCTCCAATGATCCAAGTAGAATTTTATTTGGTAGAGTATTTTTTTTGTACTGTAGGTGACAGCTAATGTGAGTTTGCATGCTTGATTTGCGTGAAATAATTTAGTTTTGATGCATGTTTATCTCTCCTATAAGTCCATATGGTAGTTTCCACCTTATAGTTTCTTGAAATCAATTTTTGTGATGATTGTTGAAAAATTTCAGAGACGGATAGCCATAACTTTGGAGAGATATTTAGGAGTGATGCTCCTAGGAGAAGAAGGCCCTCACGTTCATCCACTTTAGTGAGGCCATCATATAATGAAGACCTTATTGCACCTAATATCGATGATTCGGGAGGTGATGGTATCGCTAATCCCTCTAGCTTTCCTTGTTTTACATTTTTAAGGAGTGCGGGTCTGTTAGATGACTTTTTGCTTCTTCTTGAAAGAGTTGGTTTAACCAGCTACATGGAGGATGAAAGTCTTCAGTATGCCACTCTGACAAAAAAAATTGTTGAGAGTTTTAAATTTCAGAACAAACATTTTGGTCCTACCGTTGCTTTCAAGCTATATAGTAGTCCTTTTTCTTTGCCCTTGGATACTTTTTGTGCCATTGTAGGTATCAACGCTTCTGGGACAGCGTGCAAGATTCAGGATAAACCCGCTGATCTCATGGTGCTCTACTAAGAAATCACCAATGATGATGGTCGTTCATCCCAGCGTGGGAAGATAAGGAACATCCAACTTCCTGCCCTTAGATATTTCACTTATTATCTTGCTACTAGTATCCTTGGTAGGGAGAACACTAGCAACATTTCTAATTACCGCCTTGCTTTCATTGATGCTGCGCTTAATAGTAGCACGAAGTATAACCTCGGTGCACTAGTTGCGCGCCGCCTTGCTGCTAAGGGGCCTATTTTGGGGGGCATTATTGCTACACGTATGGCAACTGCTTTAGATGTTTCAATTTCTCCTGGTGATGAATTAATTGCTCCCATAGACTCAACATTGTTTCCATAAAGGCTCATCATTTTATCACTGCTGACTCTACTTCTGATCATTTAGTATATAGAGTTTTATTTATGTATGGAGATGAGCGGAAAGTTATTTTGCCGCAGCCTATTTTATTCAAAGTTGACAGGTCACCATGGTCGCGCTCCAAGGAGGAGATAGACGAGCATCTGAGCACGATGAAGTTTTACAGGCAGCAGGAGAGGCGAGATGCGCCCTCCGAGGACTACACCACGTAGTACGCCGGAGAATCCTCGAGCACATATCAGGAGGAAGGTTCCTGCTCAGCATACTACGGGGGCGCCGCCCCATGGTCCCCTTGGGGATGATCTCCACTTAGGCCAAAAGCCTAACCTTGGGGTGAGCTATACCGACATCACACTCATTTATATATAATGTTCGGTCGGTTCTTTGTATATCTATGTTTTTGTTTCTTTCGTTTGTTTTCATTTTTGTTCGCTTCTTTCATTTCTCTTTGTTTTATCGCTTTGTTCTTGTTTTCCAAAACACAAAAATACAAAAAATATTTCAGTTGTTTCTCTTTGTTTGATTCTCTAGTCTCTTTTGTTGGTTTGTTTTCTTTTCTTGTTTTGGTTTAGTATTCAAAAGTCCAAAAAAAATTTCTTTATTTGCTTGTTCTTTTTGTTCTTTTTTTAATTGAAAAACAAAAAAAATATTTGTTGTTCTTCTTTGGTTTCGTAAAGTTTGTTGCAGACTTCACCGGACTTCCGTGTCTCCATACGAGCTTGATTATCATTCGATCCACACAAGTGAAGAGCAGTAATGATGATTTACGACAATCCAAGTTGTGGTGAGAGGCTAGTATGAACTCTATTTGTTTTATTTTTGTACATATACTCATCGTGTGAACATGCTTAGTCCGTTCATGTAAGGTATATGTCATTTAATTTATGCTTGGTAGTTCGTGCTCTCACGTGTTAGTTCCAATTTATTAATATAAGATAGCATGTCGTATGAATGTTTGCTTGCATTGTTTTATTCATAGAAGGGTATGACATTGTGGTATCTCCCTCTGTTTGTTTCGCTTGAATCGACTTGGCACATGCTCACGCTTGCATCATACTGGAAACAAAAGGTCACTTAAGCCTCGACGATTTATTTTGCCTCAGAGTATTCGTATCACTTGTATGCCCCTGTTAATTTTGTTTGGTCGCAAGCATGATTATGACAGTTGTTGCTCTATTGATTGTCGATCCCCGTCTATTGCAAGCCTTCACTTGTACTGAGTATGAGCTCTACTCGTGCACTCCAACTCCCAAAAACCATAGTATGCCAAATGTGTCCACCATACCTACCTATATATGTGGTATTTAACTTCCACTCCAAGTAAATTGCTCATGTGCTACCTTTAAAACCTTCTAAATATTATTCCTGTTATGTGCCCCTGTTTTAGCTCATGAGGACGTAAATAGAGAATCTTTATCTCACTTGTTGATAGGACTTCACACCATGGACTAGTGGCTTCAGCCGCTTATCCAACTGATACAAGTGCTGGCAGCGGGGTGCCCAGCCCCAAATTAATACAACAAATTATCTTCACTATATTTTCCCCTGATTGATAAGTTAAAGCATAATTGTGTAAACAAAAGAGAAAGAGGGATGACCTTCTACACCAGTTGTGTCCTTTAAATGGGAGCCGCTCTTGTGAAGTCTAGTTGGTTGTGACTGATGCGTGTGATGACACATTCGTTGGGAGACCCCAAGAGGAAGGTACGAAGAGTGTAGCGGCAAGTTTACCTCAGAAAGAAACCAAGGTTGAATCGACCAGTAGGAGGAAGGAGTAACTTCAGAAGGTTGAAGCAGCTGAGATGGCAGGGTGCACTACTGGTTCAGAAGCAAAGTGGAACCTACACAACACAATCAAATCACTTTGCCCCAATGAAGCGGTGAGGTTGTCAATCTCACCGGTTTTGCTGAAAAAAGAGGTTAAACGTATGGTGTGGAAAATAGTAGGAGAACTATATGAAAGCAGTAGTAACAGTATGAAAGTAGTAAGTGTTTTATTAGTACGAGGAAAAAGGACCGGGGTCTACAGTTCACTAGTGGTGTCTCTCCGTGAAAGATAAATAACATGTGTGGTGAACAAATTGCAGCTGTGCCATTGACAGAAATGAAGGCCGCACCATAGTGCGTATGCAAGACATAAATATTACTATGTGATTCATGCGGGCATTACACCAAAATTTGTAGACCGCCATCCAACTGCATCTATGACTACTAATCCACCCTCCAAATATCATCCGAACAAACATTGGGTATTAAGTTGCAACCAACAGATAATTGCAATAAGCAAAGTGTGTAATGTAAACAATAAAATCATCCTTACACAAAGCATTGTTGTTTTCTCCCTAATGGCAACAACACATCCTCCATCCTTCATGGTTCTGTCACTCGAGCACAGATGCAAAGGAGGCAAGAACCCACTATCGAGCATAAATACTCCCTCTTGGAGTTACTAGCATCTTCTAATAACGGAGAGCATGCAAGATCATAATAAGCATATGGATGAAGATAACATGATAGATTGATAATTAGAAGAAATAGCATTCAACATTCATCAGATCCCAGCAAACACAACATGTAGCATTACATAAAGATGATCTTGATCATGTAAGGCAGCTCACAAGATCTAAACATGAGGTACAAAGTGGAGAGAACAACCATCTAGCTACTGCTACGGACCTGTAGTCCAGGGATGAACTACTCATGCATCACTTCGGAGGAGGGCATGGTGGTGTAGACCCCTCCGGTGATGAATTTCCCTCCCGGCAGGGTGCCGGGGAGAGCTCCAGATCCCTCCCGATCTCGGGATGACGATGACGGCAGGATCGGGTGTTTTTCGGGATGAAATGGAATATATCTAGGTCTACGTCTCGAGGGGAATAAATAGGCAAAAGGGCAAAGGCGGTGGAGGCCTGGGGGCCCCACACCACCCCACGGCGCGGCCAGGGGTGCGCGCCGCCCTATGGTGTGGGCCCCCTGAGGCCCCCCTCTGGGTCTCTTCGGGACTCCGTGGAACCTTCGGGAATTCTAAGACTTCCGGGATTTGAATTTTCCAATTCCGGGAATATTTCCAGAACAACTTTTCTGAAACTAAAAATAGCAGGAAACATGGAATTGGCTCTGTGGCATCTTGTCAATAGGTTAGTCTGGAAAATTGATAAAAATTACATAAAGTGTGTACCAAACATGTGGGAAACAATTACAAAGCAACATCAAACATCAGAAATTAAGGATACATTTATGACGTATCAACATCCCCAAGCTTAGTTCCTACTCGTCCTCGAGTAGGTAAACGATAAAAACACATATTTTCTGAGGTGCCATGCTACCAACATAAACTTGAACATCATAGTAATGTAAAGGCATATGTAAGCTGAGATCATAGAATTTTAATACAAACATGGTAAATAGAACTTTAATAATAAAGCATAGCAATCACCTTGCATCATGAGAAGTAACACAAATAAAAGATCATGAATAACAATGCAACGAAAGATATATGTTTGTTTCAAGTATAGATAAAGAATGGAAAAGTGATATTTCGCAAGTCATTTAGAGTGAGAAAAAACATAAATGCAGGACACCTTCAAAGTTCATGAGGAAGACTAGAACAAATAATTAGAGAACAAGCAATAACACATCATGAATCAATTAATAATGTTTCTTGGACAAATGCACATAAAATTCAGAATGGAAAATATTGTCTCTCAACTATGCATAAAGTTAGAAGATGGGGACTGAAAATAAAAGTAAAATAAGAGCCCTTCGCAGAGGGAAGCATGGATCACTCATGTGCTAGAGCTTTTATTTTATTAATAGAGGTATTAAAAGTAAAATGTTTGACATTCCTCCCATCCATCTTACACAAACCATGGCTAACCGAATCCTCGGGTGCCTGCCAACAATCACATACCGTGGAGGAGTGTCTATATTTTGGGAGGTGTATGCTAATGTCAACGAATGGTAAACAGAAAATACAGTACGTCACAAGCCAACTAGACTTCACAAGAGCGGCTCCCATATGAAGGACGAAACTGGTGCAGAAGGTCATCCCTCTTTCTCTTTTGTTTACACAATTATGCTTTGACTGATAAATCAGGGGCAAAAATAGTGAAGAAAATTTGTATGTACTAATTTGGGGTTGAGCACCCCGCTGCCAGCTTTTCTATCAATTGGATAGGCGGATGAAGCCACTAGTCCAGGGTGTGAAATCCAATCAACAAGTGAGATAAAGATTCTCTATTTACGTCCTCATGGGAAAAACATGAACACGAAGCAGGAGTTATTTTGAAGGATTTAAAGGTAACACATGAGCAATTTACTTGGAATGGTAGTTAAATACCACATGTAGGTAGGTATGGTGAACACAATGGGAAAACTTTGGTTTTTGGGAGTTAGATTGCACCAGTAGATCTCATAGTCAGTACAGGTGGAGGCTAGCAAAAGACTGGGAGCGACAAATGAAGAGAGCATAAGAGCCATAATCATGCAGAGCGACATAAACATCATTAATCAAAGCATAAGTGGTACCACAATTTCAAAAAAATAAATGATCATGGAGGCTATTAGTTACTGGTTCATAATCATAAACATGGTGTGAGCATGTGCCAAGTCAACCAAATAAAACATTCAAAGGTGAATACCACAAATTTCTGCTTCAATGTGACAAGAACAACTCATGATTCTTTCAATGGCACATGAAACACTCTCTACTATTTGAGGCTAATCATGCTACTCAATAAGCACAAGGATTTAAAACTAAAATAACATCTATCATGATATGAAAAAGTCTAGCCACAGTCTATACAAACCTCTACTTGCACCGTTAATAATTCTACCTCAAGCAACAGTTTATTTTCCCAGCAAGCACCATACGAGACATCCTTTAACAAAAATTCTCTACTTGCTACAACAAGAAAACATGATAGTAATCACATAACACTACTAAAACTAACAGCTATGAATAAGAGATGGAATGAAAACATGAGCTGTCGTGGTGGTGTTACGGCAGATGCCATAGGATGGCTAAAGATGTGGGGACGAAGGACGCTGGAGGCGCTCGGGGAGGGATCACGCGACGAGTAGACGCGTGAAGGATGAAGCAACCACTGCAGACAACACGATCTACCCAGGTTCAGGGCCCTCGTGAGGAGGTAAAACCCCTACTCCTGCCTTTCTCTCTGTATTCTGATGTCTCACCGAGTAGCCACAGTACAATGGTTCTTGCTACCGAGTAGCCACTCTTCTCTCTGTGGGACGAACTAGGTCAAGAATCTCTACCTAGTGAGCGATCTAGGTCCGCATCATTGGAGGAGTCACATACCGGAAATCAAACACACCAAATCTCAGCACAAATGATGGGCTAGAGAAGGAGATCAAAAATCCAGAGGAGGAACAGCAAGAACACGGGTTCCAGTAAATGTTTTCAGTTTGGGAGGTGATAGAGAAGACTTTGGCAGTGGAGAGAGTAAGTGGAGGGCCAGGGGGCCCACACCATGTGTTGGCGCCACCAAGGGGGAGGCTGCGCCACCCTATGGTGTGCATGACTGGTGGGTCCGCCTTGGGTCTCCCAGGTGGCTTTCTGCCTCATTTTTAACATAAAAGTTTAGCATAATTTTTCTGGAATTTTTCGAGAAACTTTATTTTCGAGGTTTTTTCAGAATTTAATAATTAATTATAAACTTGGAAAACTATTATGAAAAGGTGGAAAACAAAACCAAAACCAGAAACACAGTGGTTCCAAAACATTCTAATGTGTAAATACCCAGTGAAAACAAAGGTGGAAATGGTGAAAACAAAATTATGGTTGGTGAAAACAAACATAACATGGTGAAAACAAGAGGAATCACTATGAAAACAAAAGTATGGATGGTGAAAACAAGTTTGTGGATGATGGGAACATGATTTTACTAAAGTAGTAAGGTGATAACAGAAGTAAACATGGTGAAAACATAATGGGGAAGGTGAAGACATTGTGAAAATATTGTCCTCTTCATTTAAAATCATTTTGTGAACAAGGGTGATCAAATCTTGTTACCAGAACAATTTTCATATGAAGCAAAACTTTGCTAATCACTAAATAATTATGTTACCTCAACCTTGATAGACATAGTCCCAATCATGATAATTCCATATTATTTTGGTGGCATTGGAATGGGACAATAAAATTCTCCAATTTTGATGGTCTCAATATTTTCAATTGAATTTAAACCATATCTTCTATCAATCTTCTTGGGAAAATAAACAGTATGTTCTTTATTAGTAACATTTCCTTGATTGCAATCAATAACAGCCCCTACATTATTAAGAAAAGGTCTCCCGAGAATAATAGACATATTATCATCTTCAGGCATTTCCAACACAACAAAGTCAGCTAATATCAAACAATTAGGGCAACTTGAAAAGGAACATTCTCACATATACCAACGGGAATAGCAGTAGATTTATCAGCCATTTGTAAATATATATCAGTAGGTATTAATTTTTCCAAACAGAGTCTCTTATAAAGTGAAAAAGGCATAACACTAATTCCAGCTCCCAAATCACATAAAGCAGTTCTAACACAACTGCTTTTAATGGAACAAGGAATAGTTGGGATACCAGAGTCTCCAAGCTTCTTTGGAACCTTACCATTAAAAGAGTAATTAGCAAGCATAGTGGAAATTTCCTCATTAGGAATTTTCCTTTTGTTTGAGACAATATCTTTCATATATTTTGAATAAGGTGGCAGTTTAATAGCATCAGTCAAAGGAATTTGCAAAAACAAAGGTTTCATCCACTCACAGAATTTATTATAATGTTCTTCTTCCTTAGATTTGTGGTTCTTATTAGTAAAAGGCATTGCTTTTTGTACCCAATGCTCTCTTTCTTTACCATGTTTATTGGCAATGAAATCCTCCTTAGTATACTTCATAGTTTTAGTTTGCTTTTCAGGTTCGGCTATAGTTTCTTATTTATCAGAAGTATCACTTTTATCATTGTCACTTTTAGTTTCAGCATCAGAAATAGATATACTATTAGAATCTTTAGCAGGTTCAGGAGATTCTAGAACATTTTTATGTCTCTTCTTCTTTTTCTTAGAAGGAGAACTAATGTTTTTAGGTTGCTGAGAATCTTTATTAGTTCTTTTAGGATGTCCTTCAGGATACAAGGGGTCCTGAGTAGAAACACCACTTCTAGTAATTATTTCACAAACATGTTTATCTCTAGAACCATTAGCTAGCATGTCTTATTGAACTTTAGTAAGTTGATCAATTTGAGTTTGAACCATTTGAAAATGTTTAACAAGTATTTTAACACCATTAGAGGTTCTTTCAATAATACCATGCAAATTATCAATAGCTCTAGAGTTTTCCATAAGGTGATTTTGCACTCTCATATTAAAATTATCTTGCTTAACAACATAATTATCAAATTCATCTAAGTATTGATCAGGTGGTTTAGAGTAGGGAATATATACATTATCAAAGTACTGGAGAGAGTGTACCTCAACTGTTGATGGATGAGGAATAGGCTTACATAATTCTTCTATAGGAGATAAATTCTTCACATCTTCAGATTTTATACCCCCCCCTCTTTAAGAGATTTCTTGGCTTCTTTCATCACTTCATTATTTAATTCAATCATCCCTCTCTTCTTGGGTGTTGGTATTGGCTCGGGCGTAGGTGTAGGCTCAGGTATATTCCAATCATCATTATTTTTAGCTATTTTAGCCATTAATTCCTCAACTTCTTCTGGAATTATTTTCCTGAAAACACAACCATCATAGCTATCCAGGTATGTCCTAGATTCAACAGTTTGTCCATTATAAAATATATCTAGGAGCTCAGTTTTAGGTAGTGGATAACCAGGGCAAGCTCTTATTAAAGAACAAAACCTTATCTAACATTCAGGTAATTTTTCTCCTTTAATTTGCTCAAAGTTAAAGATCTCTTGCACAACAACATGTCTAGCAGGAAAATATTTTTGAAAGAAATCATTAATAAAATCCATAGGACTAGTGGTAGATCCAGGTGACAGAATGTTAAACCAAGTTTTAGATTCATTTTTTAATGAAAAAGAAAAAAAAATCTTGGTAACAAAATAAGTACGCAGCTTAGTATCACCAGAAAATAAACTACTCATAGATGAAATCTCAATTATGTGTTCCATAGCACATTTACTTTCAGTTCCACAAAAAGGATTCTTCTCAACAATAGATATATAAGATAACTCTAAAGATAAATCATAATTAATACTTGTCTAGAATGTGTATGGGAGATGTGGCAAACTTAGCACCAAGAGAAGATTTATATTTCACATCATGTCTTGCAAGAAGACTCTTAAGAGCACTTGCACCAGTAGTAGCACGAGTTTCTACAATAAAATTATCATTAATTTCAATATAGGTTTCATCAAGATCATCAATAAGCTCAGTTGAATTAACACGTGTACCAATCTTTTCAACAGAAATTTCACCATTTTTAATTTGTTTGGATTTAGCAATAGTAGCATCTAGGAAAGTACCTAGAGAACCAGTATCATCAAGAACAGTAGAAGCATCATCAAAAGTATCAGAAACATTCTCAGACTCAGCAGAAGTAACAGTGGCATGTGGTGGAGTAAGAAGCTTACTTATAACATATGGTGAATCAAGAGCAACAGAGGTGTTCAGAGTTGTACCTTCCTTGTAGCGGATGGTAATATAGGAAATTTTCCATAAAGAGTCTTGCCCATGATGAATGGCTTGCAGAAAAAAATATCAGGATCAAGTGAGCAAATTAATAAAGCTATGCTACCCGGCAACATCGCCATAAAATATTCTTGATGACCCACAAGTATAGGGGATCGCAAAAGTCTTCGAGGGAAGTAAAACCCAAATTTATTGATACGACACAAGGGGAGCCAACGAATATCTATTAGCCATAACAAGTGAGTTGTCAATTCAGTTGCACCTAAAAGTAGACATGCTCGCGACAATTTATCTGTGGTAACAATTTTATAGCAGCAGTAGAAATAAAATCACAACGGTAGTAAAATAGTAACAGCAGTAGGAATTGCGGAAAACAGCAGGATGGGAGTACCGTAGGCATAGAGTGAATGGATGAATGGGCGTTGCATGGATAACAAGGGTCATGTAATAATAATAACGTGGGCATACCAGATAATAATAATAATAAAGCATCAAACATGTAGGCAAACCATAGGCACATGTTCCAATATAGTCATACATGCTCTCAATGATAAACTTGCACAACATATTTTGTCCTACCAGCCCGTGGCAGCGGGCTCCCTAGGGAAACTACTGGTAATTAATGTGCTCATTTTAATAAATTACCGGAGCAAAGCATTAACACTTTGTGAACACATGTGATCCTCACATCACAACAATCCCTTCCGGTTGTCCCAATTTCTGTCACTTTGGGGACACGGGTTCCGGACAATGACATGTGTAAACAACTTGCAGGTATGACTAAGAAACAAAATTATACTCATGAAACAATAACATGTTCAGACCTGAGATCATGGAACTCAGGGCTCTAGTGACAAGCATTAAGCATAACAAGTTGCAACAACGGTAGAAAACACTAAAAATGGATACTAGGCACTATGCCCTAACAATCTAGCATCATTACATGATCAATCTCATCCAATCCCCCCATCCCTCTCAGCCTACAGCGTGGTTTACTCACGCATGGACGGGGGAAACATGGATGGTTGATGGAGAAGGAGTGGCGGTGTCGATGGCGATGATCTCCTTCGAATCCTTGTCCCAGCAGGGCGCCAGAACAGGAACTTCTGATCCCCGAATTGAGTTTTGTGGTGGTGGCGGCGATCTGTTGTGTTTCTGTGGAATATGACGAACCCCCTTGCGTTTTAAGTTTACGGGGCATATCTAGTCGAAAGAGGAGTCCGAGGGGGTGAGGGAGTGGCCCACACCACCTGGCGGCGCGGCCAAGGGGTGGTGTGGCCCCCTCCTGGCCCCACTCCTGGCCTCCTTCTGGCTTCCGGGGTGTTTTGGTGTTTTAGGACCAACGGGATCTTTTCTGCGCAATTTCCCGAAAGTTGATTTTTCTGCACAAAAACGAGACACCAAGGTAATTCTGCTGAAAATAGCGTTAGTCTGTGTTAGTGATATCCAAAAGTCACTAGTTTAGTAGAAAACAATAAGAAAAGTGTTCAAAAAGGAGATACGTTTTGGATATATCAGCCTTCTCGTCTTCTTTCCCGCCTGCCACGCGTTAGCGGCGAAGAACTTCTGTCGTCGCGCCGTTTTGGATCGATAGTAGTATATATTGCTCCTCGCCGCAGTCCTAGTGAATAGAGCACCGCCATTTCCCTAGATCCAATCGATGCAAAATGGTTAGCCAAAATAAAACCGCTTGGGTATCGTGCGTGTCTTAATATAAGATCGAGGTGCCCGCGGCTTCTTTCGGGGACTCTTCCCCGTCGTTGGATTCCGACAACTCATCCCCGCACGCGCGCCGCCGACGCACATACCACGCGCGCCTGGAGGATAACAAGGTGGGGGAGGATGAGTCGCCCGGGGAGGAGGTTAATCTAGAGTTCAACGAGGACACAACAACGACGACGCTAGAGGATGAGTCGCCACGACTCGAGTGGTGGGAGTTGGCTGAGCGCAAGGCCGAGCAAGAGGAGGTGGAGGCCAACCAGGACATTTAGGTCATGCTCGAGGCCGAGGGCATCGAGCATGACGACGGGACCATCATGGAAGAGGCATCGCGCGGTGGTAGAGTCCATTGCGAAGAAGCGCCTGGAAGAGGAGTCTTCCTCCTCCGATTTAGACGAGGAGTAGCGGCCACCACCACCTCCAGCGACGGGCGTAGACGGCGACTTCAATTTACATTATGTTTTAGCTTGTCAAACTTCGTAAAAGTTTGTAACTTTTTATATAAATTTGATTGAAAAATCGCTGATTTCATCGCCATATATTTATGTGTAAAATAAAGAAGGAAGATAGCCGTTGACAGGGCCCCATATGGCATCGTCTCCAAAACGCAGAAGAGTCAACGTGCCCGCAGTGGCTCCCCAGGAAGGAGCAGAATTATGCGACTTGGCGAGCATGCGCAGAACGATGCGACCATCCGAGTAGCCATTGGCTCAATGGGTACGCCTCGTCGGCGTCAATGAATGCCAGGGAAGCCGGTGTTGGGAATCAATGGGCGCCAGCCAACTTGCACTGCCCCTCCAGCCGACTTTAAAACGGCGGCGAGCACGCCTCTCCTCTCTATGCACACATACCTCTCTGTCTTCTCCTCCCAGCTTTCACACGCGAACACATTTCCACAACCCACAGAGAAAATGCCTGGCCGCAAGGCGACCCCGGAGGAGCATATGGAAAACGACCTTCGTCGCAGCGTGCTCGCGTGGTTCCGCGCGCGTCACAAGGACCGGCGTCGTCACGAAGACGGGGAGGACCGCGAGGTTATGATGGAGCAGGAGGCGCCTCCAGCTCCACTTGCTGGCTGTCGAGGAGGCACATCAGCACATGCAACATAGCACCCCGGCCATGAAGATCGTTCACTAAAGGTTGCGTTACCAACATAGTGAAGGTGCCGCTGGCCCGGCTACTCACCGGCCAGGCGCGTCTTGACTACATCCGCCGGGAGCGGTCAATGATGCCATGGGAGCTTCTCGCCGAGCCCCGCTACAGAATGTCGTCGTCGTATTGGGACGACCTTGTGGCGGTGGAGTACGACGCACGCCTGAACAGTGCTTCTCGTCGGATGATGAGGTGCATGTGGAGGAGGAGCCCGAGCCACCTCTTCCAACAGACAACCAGCCAATCGAAGAGGGGAATGGGGAAGACGTGTGATAGGAGACACAGTTGATAGGTAGGCAGGTGAGTCTGGAGGTTTCCTTCTTTCGTCACTAGCTCACGGGAGGCGGCAACGGCGGCGAACCAGAGGCCATGTTCCTCCAGGCCGCAGCCACCGCCACATCCGACGACAACGGCCGGCGACCAAGCATGACCTAGATCTAGTGATAGGGGTCGTTTAGTTTAAATTATGTATAACTTTGTTTACTTTCGTCAAGTTTGAAACGCTTTATTTGAATTTCAATGTTAAATCGTTGGTTCGATCGTATTTATGTTTCCCAAAGAAAGTGGACGGTCGAATAACTCCAACTTGTACATGGATAAGCCGTGTGCATCACTCGATGCAAAGGCTGAGAGTTCCCCATTTTGAAAAAAAAACATGTAACTTATACACAAAACCACGCTAACTAGTACTCATGCATCTCTCTGGCCATGTCCTCGCAACTGCACACGTCTTCCTCAAATCAGAATTGCGCGGATACGGTTTCACATTTCAAACACTAAAAAATATAACAATCAAATTCGGACCCCTCCAAACAATGACCTACCATTGTTAATTAAACTTTCATAATTAAGCATGTGGTATGTGAGTACGATTCATGATAATCGTATTGTGTTGTATAATTGAACACCAGTTTACATACGGTAAAAATGATACCATATGCGAGGTGATATTGATTCTTCGTAAATAAATATATATATATCACATTTCTTTATTTTTTTTCCTTATTAAATATTCTATATGTATAATTAATATTATTTGTAACGGAGAGAAAAAGATTTTAAATCACACGTTCAGTCTTAATGATAATCCAATGCGCATTAACAAGATGAATTCAAAAATACAAAATTTCGTCACAACAATTGGTTTCGATCATTTCCCAGAGCGAGGTTTTTCCAAACTATTCGAGAGACTTTCGGCTAGATAACCCCTATTTGTGAATGACCTACCATTTTAAACTTAAATTGTCTTGTACAATTTCATTTAAGTTTCTACAACCAAATTAGGATGCCATGCCAATGAAAATTGAGTTTTCAACAGTTTTATATTTTTCTTTGTTTATCGTTAGTGCTAGCATATAATTTGAACATTCCCAACAATCTCCGGAGATTTCAAAGCGCACGACTCAAACAATCCTGGATTTGGCTAGGCCCGACTGCTTAGATGACCGGTAGGGCTAGCGCACTCTAGGCCCCACATGTCATCGGGCATGTGTTAGTGAAAGACATGTCATATAGCAATATAGATTTTAGCCGGAGCAATCCAAGTATTTCACCCCCTACCCAGATCGAGCCGCCGCACACTGCCTATTTGTCCCCATCCCGGACTGAGCTCCCGCACCACCGCATACCATCTGCGGACTCCCGACACCCATCTCCGGCCAAAGTGTAGATTAGTACTTGTCGCCTCCGTCCACACCCACCCTCGCCTTACGTAGCAGTCGCCGGCGCAGCCGCGACGATGCGGGGACGAGGCAAAATGCAGGGTCATTGAGACTTTCCGCATATGCCCGGACGCACGTGAAGACGACGAGGGCGTTCGAGTTGGTTATTCTGCTCTCCCCGCGCCGTCGAGCTGCTACCTTCCGTTAGGCTGGCACCTCGACCTGGACGGTATCCCGTGCCGCCGGCACCCAGTGGCAGCACTCGCGCAAAAGAGGTTTCCAAACACGGAGAGAGATTTCTTTCCGCGTTACGAGCGTCCCCCAAATACTCTACCTATGTGCCATACTAGAATCAGTTGTTCGAGCGTGAACATGAAGCCGAACAACCGCTCTTCCCGCTGAGGCAGAGCGCCGGAGCGGTGGAACACGTTGGCGCGACAACGCCTTTGGGCCCAAGCCACCGCAGACGTGCTGAACGCAACGGAACCCTCCTGCCAAGAAGTTCACGAGCCCAAGCCCAAGGGCTCCGACACATCCAACTCCGCCACCGTCCTCGATTAATCCTGCTCGAATGTAAAACATAGGAACTATTAAAAATTGGTCTCTGTTTAAGTTTAGTGGTCATGTTTGCTTGATAGTTGGTGTAATACGTCTATGCCTACTCATAATCAAGTTTAATTTCCTTTTGATTGTTTCAAATTTCTTTTGTTCTCTTCGTAATTTTCTTTTGCCCGTATGCAATTTGATTATTTGAATGAAACTGGAGATGCCCATGGCTAGCTAACCAGGTTGTGCATACATACTTGGAAGGTCCACATAAATACCCGGATGGTCCGAGAAATTTTTTTTGGTGGGGATATTTGGTTCCCGGGTCTATGTCCCCCTACTCATTTGAATTTCGCAGTCACTCTAATTTGGCACTCACACATTCGAGTTTTCGATCCGGCGCCACCCGACGACGCACAACCAAGTATGTACTGCCGTACCTGTCCACAACGCGCCAGCCTCGCCCGCCGAGTGGACGACAAATCGCCGCGACAAAACTCCACATGAGCATCGACGTGCCCCTCTCGCCACCAAAATTGCCCCCTATTCACCCATCTGGCCGCCACACTTTCCCTAACCTAGTTTTCCCCTAGTCCCGCATTCCCCCTCCATCACCGAGAAATGGTAAGTAATTTATTCAGATCGATCACTAGTAGAAAACGAGCCTCTAGTTCCGGGCCGTAAGGGGCTCTAGTCTCGGATTTCAGTTCGGGACTAGTAAATCGGGACTAGAGGCCCCCTATAGTCCCGGTGGCTCACGAGCCGAAAATTAAGGGCCTCGATGTGGCCGCGCGTGCTGATTCGGGCTGGAGGACCTTTAGTCCCGGTCCGTAACACAACCCGGGACTAAAAGGTCTCCTGCCACGGCAGAGTTTTTAGCCGTTTCTTTGCCGCGGCAGGATTTGTGTTATTTATTCGTTTTGTTATCCATTTGATTTCTGTTTCAAATTGTGTTTAATTTGTAATTTTAGACATGTTTCCATACACATATTCTACGGCACTACGACATAGACAAAGTATACGTAGATGCGAGCATACATATATACATACAACTTAGAACATATGTATCACCTTGAGTTGAACATGGGAATTCACTATTGTGTTCCACCTAAATCGAGTTCATTGTCCTGCTGACAATGTTCTCCTTTTGTATCAGTGACCTCCATCATAAAAAATCCCGACAGTTCCTCTTGAATTCCTCATAGGCGCTCGTCTTGCAGGAGGTTCTGCCGTACATTCATGATATGTAATATAATTAAGTAGATAAATAAGATATGTAAGTTGACTGGAACACAACACAATTCATATGTGGTAATAAAATAAAACTATGAATAATATTTACGTACATGAATTGTGTTTGTATTATGTCTCTGCTCATTGGTCAACGATCGAATGTACTCGTAGACGTAGTATCCACATAAATTAGTCCCCAGTGGCTGCTGCAAATCCTTCATCAATTTAACCGTTAGCTCATCTTTGAATTTACCTCGTGTGACCGATTTGAACCGTTTCCAACTCCTGCATGGAAAGGAAAATGAAGAAATGAATTACTAATTACTTCATACCAGGAAATGAACGAGAAATATAGAGTTAACGAGTTACTCTCATTGGAAGGTAGACATGGGTAGCTCCATTCTACCTCCTCTTGATCATCACTCTCCTCCTCTTTTTCATCCAATGAGCTTCCAGATTCAACAATTTCCTCTTCCATAGGCTCCTGTGAGGCATTAGTCTCTTCCTTAGGTTGAGAGCATTTTATTAAGATATTCCTTTATGTAGTAATTACAATCCTTGCAATTATCAAATAAATATTCAAGTATAGCATAAAGATCGTATTTATAAGGTGCATAATCAATACTTTCAAGAAAATAGGCAATTTCGAATGCACCCTTCCAAGCAATAAATTCCTCAATTTGTTCCACATCATAAAAATCATAATTTATCTTAACATAAGAAGATATGGTAAAATATCATTATACTCACATTTAAAAGGGAGATGTTTATACCTCCTACAACAACAATATTTATCAAAGCAATAAGTAACATTATAAGTAGAGCACAAGTTTCTAGGATAGTCAAGCAATTTATTAATTTGTTCCCATAAGTATTTCCCTTTTTGTGACAAGTGATGTTCCTTATAATATTTTTTTTGATCCTCCATGAACCCATCTTGCCAATAAGATCTAGTTTCAAAGACATCAAACATTGATAGCAAGCATGATAAAAAAAAATTAACAACTAGAATAAGAAATAATATTTTTGTGTTTTTGATATAGAGAAGCAAACAAGATAAAATAAAATAAACTAAGCAAAACTAAAACAAAGTAAAGAGATTGGAAGTGAGAGACTCCCTATACAGAAATTCTCTTCCTCCCCGGCAACGGCGCCAGAGAAATGCTTGATGCGTGTGATCACACGTTCGTTGGGAGACCCCGAGAGGAAGGTATGAAGAGTGCAGCGGCAAGTTTCCCTCAGAAAGTAACCACGGTTGAATCGGTCAGTGGGTGGAAGGAATTACTTCAGAAGGTTGAAGCAGCTGAGATGGCAGGACGCACTACCGATTTAGGAGCAACGTGGAACCTATAGAACACAATCAAATCACTTTGACCCCAACGAAGCAGTGAGGTTGTCAATTTCACCGCTTTTGCTGAACACAAAGAGGTTAAACGTATGGTGTGGAAAACAATAGGAGAACAGTATGAAAGCAGTAGGTGTTTTATCGGTATGAGGAAAAAGGACTGGGGTCCACAGTTCACTAGTGGTGCCTCTCCGTGAAAGATAAATAACATGTTTGGTGAACAAATTACAGCTGGACAACTGACAGAAATGAAGGCTGCACCGTAGTGCATATGCAAGACATAAAGATTACTATGTGATTCATGCGGGCATTACAACAAAATACATAGACCGTCATCCAACTACATCTATGACTAATATTCCACACTCCAAATATCATCCAAACAAACGTTGGGTATTAAATTGCAAGCAACAGATAGTTGCAATAAGCAAAGTGTGTAATGCAAACAATAAAATCATCCTTAAACAAAGCATTGTTGTCCCTAATGCCAACAACACATCCTCCATCTGTCACTTTCTTTCACTCGAGCACAGATGCAAAGGAGGCATGAACCCACTATCAAGCATAAATACTCCCTCTTGGAGTTACTAGCATCTACTTGGCTAGAGCATCTACTAATAACGGAGTGCATGCAAGATCATAAATAACATATGCATGAAGATATCATGATAGATTGATAATCAGAAGACATAGTGTCGTGGGATGAACACGGCAGATGTTACCAGGGGTAACTGATCTTGGGGCAAGTCGACACAGGCGTTCGGGAGAGGGTTTAGCTCGGAGGAAGACATGATGGAATTCGATCTGGTAGCCGGCGATGAAGTCGCCGAGTCTCCGATCTCACTTTATTAATTCGATCTCTTGTGTACAATGGATACTCGATATTCGGCGATATGATACTGCTTGGATCTCTCCAAAACTAAGCATAGGGTCGGTTTATAAAGCACCCGTCCCCCTGCCTGGCTTGCCCTCCAAGGCGCAGCTTGAGTCCTACCCGAACACCGCTTACGAACCCTAGCTTTCCTTACTGCAACCCACAATCCGGGTTACGAGGCCTACAAACCTTGGGCCTTCCAGAAGTTTCTTTATCCTTAGCCGGATCCTGCGCAGTGTCCTTTGGGCCGGGTTATACCTTGGAGTTGGCCTACCAGGTTATTATCCCCCCATCAGTAGTCCCCAGAATAGCTTGGGCTTCAGAGATCCCTCCTTGAAGCGCTGGCTATTCCCTGCAAAAAATATCAACCACACGAATGTGTGGAGACCGAGTTGAAATGCTTTATGAAATGACTAGGCCCAACTCCCTGGTGGCCACATAGTAACCCGGCTTTTCTCCAGATGCCTTGCTCAACTTCCCGGGTCCAAGCCTTGATAAGAATAGCAAAACTTTATACTTTTCTCGATAATTTATCTTGATACCGCGAAGAAGATCTCCTTCTCTTTTTCGTTCGGAGACCTCGCTCTACACTTAAGGCGTATCTCGCAGATTTCACATAGATAGCCGTTACCCCGTAATTTCCGGGTCCCACCCGTTGGGCTGAGTTTTCCACCCTGGCCGTTTATAAATAAGCCCTTAAGAGGTAACCCTAACTCCAACGGCTCACTTTCCCCCATTCCTCTTCCTTCCTTCTTTCAAGCTCGAGCTCACAGAGCATCACCACGGAAGCCTCGCGCGCATCACCGGAGCCCATCCGTTGCCGCTTGCGCTCCGCCACAACGCGCTCCGCCCCGCCGGCCAGATCCGCCGCCAGACCCCCAACCTGTCCGCCAGGAATCGCGAAGGGGCACCAAGCTTGCGCCATTTGCCTCCGCAAAGCTTCACTTCAATCTCCTCCGGTAAGTCTTTCACATCCTCTAATTTACCCTCGCAACTTCTTGACTCCCCCTCAGATTGGATCTGAATCGGGCCGCCCACGATTTCTCGGGTCACGCCGAATTAGGTCACTAGTATTCACTCTAGCCCACCCAATAGGTAAGATATACCCTTCAACTCATTCTCCTACCACTTGTAATCATTAATTTCACCAATAACCTAGAAATGGAACTCCCAATCTGGGCTCGAGCCGCCCAAATCTTCCGCCTTTGTTCCTATCACCCAGAGAATCCTCCTTCTCCGGCTCATTTGCTCACAATAGATGTACAGACAACCACTTATCATCCCCAAACGCTCATTCATGCATAAAATTCTACAACTTTTGTAATAATGCGCGATACCCGGACAATTCGTACCTTGCTTAGCAAAGTAATACCCGGATCATATTTAACTTCCAGGTTAACTTGACGCCACTTGTCAATACTCGGTCAACTGATAGTTTCCGAGTTTCGTTTCTCACATCCTTTCCTCTGACGCTTTTTCAGGTCAACCCCATGGCGCCCAAGAAACAGGGAAAGCAGCCGGTCAAATCCAAAACCACGAACTCCATATCCGCCAACTGGGCGCGGTCCTCCGTCACCAAGGCCAAACTGGAGGAACTAGTCGAGCTAGGGGTTCTTCCCTCTCAAGAAATTATCCACTGGAGGGTACCGGGTAACGAAACCCGGCCCACTCCAGCAGAAAATGAGGTAATTTGTTTTGTTGAACACGTGACCCGGGGCTTCCGGCCTCCGGGTCACCCTTTCTTCCGCGACGTTTTAAGCCATTACGGCCTTCGCATTTTCGACATAGGACCCAACTCTGTACTAAACATCTCCCATTTTATCGTTCTCTCCGAGTCTTACTTGTGCACTCCGCCAAGTTTGGCTCTCTTTGTCGAACTTTTCCAGTGCAAACCGTGCCGCGAAAGCGGCGACGGTGCACTTCTTGCTTGCGGCGGGGTTTCTATCCAACGCCGCAAGAACTCTTTAATGCCTCCTCTCACCCTCAACTCCCACGTCAAGCATTGGCAGCTCTCATACTTTTACTGCCAGGACACCTCCCCACCCGGCGAAAAGAAATTGCCGGGTTACTCGGAGGGTCAGCTTGACATCTCTGAAACCTTCAACGCGTTTGCCCCTGACTCGGAAAGGGAAGCGATTCTGCCTCTATTGGCTAAAATCTCCATCCTTTCTGCCCAAGGCCTCATCGGGCTTAACCTGGTGAAGACTTGGGTCGATTTCCGCATCCAACCCAACTCCATTCGCGCAAAATTGATGTGCGAATACTCGGGGCAAGCCACGGACCCAATCCGATACTCCACCAGCAGTTTCGCTCCTAGTGACACCAACAAAACAATCAAGGGCTTTCTGACAGAGAAGCTCGAGGTAATCCGGAATATAGCCGGATTAGAGCCCTTCACTCTCGAGAACCCGGCCCCCGTGGTAAGGACCTGGTTTTCACGATTTCACCTTTATCTTCTTTACTTGGTATAACCATTAACCCTTGCTCTTATGCTTTCACTTCAGGCCGATGATGATTTCTGGAATATAGACACTCCTCCTAACTCTGGAAACCCGGAGGAGAAGGAGGATGCCGTTAACTCGGATGAAGGTACATGCCCAGTTCCTTTGAGTTCGTCGCATCCCACTTTTCGTTCTCCTATTATAACCGTGGTAACTTTCAGAACAAGAAGACCAAGACGAGGAAGAAGAAGCTGACGGCAAAGTGGAGTCCGCCAGCGATGAAGATGAACCAGAGCCGACAATTAAGGCCGGATCTAAAAGAAAACCCCAAGGGGCCGTCTTCAAGGTTTTGCATCAATTTCTCACATCTAATTCGCGTTCCTGTGATAATATTCCTGAGCTGACCATGGCCTTACACCCTTTGGCCATACCTGAAGGAGTCACCTATGACCAAGCGCAGGGCGACTCGGAACCACCCGGGCAATGATGCCCTTAACCCGGGTATTTCATCGCCTCCAACTCGGCACACTGGTACTGATCGTACCCTTCTTTAAACATAAAGATCCCTCTAAAACACTCCCTCGCAAGGTAACCTCACGCCTCGTTTGGTATTTTTCAGTTTCATCCGGTTCTAGCAGCGAATTCCCTGCGGACCTTATGGTGAATCCCGGGTAAAGTTCTTTTCCTAATGTTATACCATACTTTCGCCGTCTTTTCACGGCTATGTGCTAACTGTGCTTTCACACTTTTAACAGGGCCACGGTCATTATTAGTGACCAAGAAGACATGGAAACCGAGGACCCGGGCGAAGAGAAGCCAACTAATGATGCGTTTGCCGCAGCCGGTGATGAACAAGCGTCACCGACAGACCCGGCTGGGCGAGAAGCCGGGTATCCAATAGCCTCGCATGCAAGCGAGAAAGAAGATACTGCCACTTTGGGCGCGAGAGGAGGAGCAGACCCCGACATTCGGATGACTCGGGTGCCGTCTCCTGCTAAGAGGAAAACTTTTTGTCCAAGTTTCCGCGACCCTGAGACTTCTAACTCGGGTAACGATAATTTTGACCCGCTGATGAGCGCTCTCCTCACCATGAAAGCTTCAGAGAACAACATCCTAGAGCGTATGTCCGCAGCGCATCAGGTAATCGACACTTGATATCTCTTGGTATATACCTAGTCCCCAAGTTCCGGGCATAACTTACCGAAGTTGTGCTCGGTACTTCACGCAATACCCGGTTTTCCATGATATCCGACTGACACTTTCGTTCCTTGTTCCTTACAGGCGGAAGTGACCCGGTCCGATGAGATGTTACTCAAGACCGAACAGCTCCTGCTTGCTGAGGTAAAACGAAGAGAAGCCCTTGAGGCTAACATGGAAACTTTGAAAAAAGACGTTTCCAAATACAAGAAGAAGTACAACACTGCCCAATCCGCACTGAAGAACTTATCGAACCAGATTGCGGATACTTATCGCATCTTGCTAAGTAAGCTT
The DNA here is from genome assembly GCA_028641055.1 of Alopecurus myosuroides. Lineage (NCBI taxonomy): Eukaryota > Viridiplantae > Streptophyta > Magnoliopsida > Poales > Poaceae > Alopecurus > Alopecurus myosuroides. The sequence goes on from CM054058.1 coordinate 31,200,996, forward strand.
TTTGCCTTCGATTAACTTAATTGCCTCTACTTTATCGTTATGATAATCAGGATGACTGATATACTTTCCTTTTGTTTCAACTGCAGGTGCGAACCTCGCTGCTCCAGAGGACGATGCCATTGCCAAGGTAAAAACATTGAAGACTGTGCTTCGGACCTTTTTTGCCGGCACAAAGCTTATATTGGACGCCGTGAAGTGGCCTTCCGAGGTATACCCGGGTGAGGAGAATCTTATGCAAGCCTGCTCGACGGTGCCTGGATGGATTGAGATATGGAAGCGCTCGTCCTGCCGGATCGGTATGACCCGGGCCTTTACGCTGGCGAAGGCTTACTTTCCTAAGCTTGACCCGACAAAGGTAATATCCGGGTTTCCAGAATTAAAGGCTGATGGCTCCAAGTTTACACCCAAGGACTTCAAGGCCATACAATCCGCAGTACGCCACTCGGCCACCGCTTTGGCCGACAAGATGGACCTGGACACAATCATGAGCTCATATGACGCTGAAGGAAAAACCATATTGGCAGAGGCACCCCCTCCCTTTAATATGTTGGAAAAATGGGCGACTGGTCTGGCCAGGAGAAAAGAAGAAGCTGCTAAGAGAGAGGCCGAGCTAGGATTACGGCCGTCTACCTCTACACCAGCTGTCCCTCCGCCTATCCGTCCTGACGCTGGAAGTCCGGGTAATGCTGCTGGAAAGGCTAAGGAGCAGATCCAGGACCAAGACCCGGAAGACCGCTCTCAGGATGCCGAGTAGGGCGTTACCTGGTACTTTGGTGTTTAAAACTAATATGATTTTGATGATGCGCCTGTGCACCCTTGATATTGGTACCATCACTTGTAACATACTTTTAGTTCGTGATATATTTGTGCCTCTCCCGGCTTTTGATAATCTTGACACTTGTCTCATTCTTTAAACTTATTCTCGATACTCGACTATTTTTTGATTCCCTTTGCGAGACTCGGTTTTCCGAGCATCACGGGTTTTGATAAGTGGACTTTTCTTTAAGTCCCCAAGACTCGGAAGCTAGGGTCTCTCGAGCCTCAATAGCTAAACAGTTTGTTTCTGTTCCGAAGTCCCCAGTCCCCATGACCCAAAGTACGAGCCAGGGGGGTGTGGCCTTTCTCAGAGGACAAATTGCTCTTTACCAAGCCGAAAACCAATAGCCGTTTGCATAAATACTGAAGTCATGCTTAATACTCGTTGAGTTTCCGGCTATTAGCCTTGTACTCTTCATAGACTTGTGGTTTAGATGACCCTTTTGATTATCTTGTACTGTAAGCCGGCTTTCGCGTGGATACCATGTTGTTACATCTATACGAAAAACAGGGTCAAGCAAATCCCATTGGGCTGCGTGGTTGATTGTAATCGTAAGCGAACAGATCATGCCACTTTAGTGCGAGTCACATCGAGCTTAAGTAAGAATAACCAAGAAATTTGGCTCCTTCATCCGGTTATAAGATTGCGACCGTACTCGTCTTGTGAGTAATCGGCCCTCATAACTCATAGGCATGAAGGCCGGGTATTTGGGTTCGTGACTGCTATTTTAAGCAGCTCAGCCCCCAAAGACCTATGTATGTGCAATGTATTTTGATGATACTGATGTATTGATAATAACGAGTACCACTTACCTGTAATCGAAGCAAAGACCATGACAATACTTGAAAACCATCTCTTTTTATTGATACGATAAAGTTTGGGTCAGCAAGCCGCCTCATTAAAAACCTTACAGTCCCCTTAGGTACCCTGGGTAGGAAAAGAGCGCGTCTGAAACCTGCTGTCCGTTACACTGTTTAGTTCTTTTCGATAATCAGTCCCGGGCTGGCGCGACCGATGCACATTCTCCACTTGTTAGACCCTTTCATGACGAGTATCGAGTTTGCTAGCCAATCCGGGTGTGTCGTTATCGCAGCGCTGCTAGCCGTAGTCGGCGATGTGATTTCCTCTTCTATGTCAGACAATTTGGAGGGATCGTTCCTGACGAAGGCCACCATCTTAGCATCTTGCTCTGCCCTGGGTTTTGCTTTTTCTTCCTCAGAGCTCGGCCTTTTTGACGTTGCCCTTTCCTCCAGGTCCGCTTGAGATCGGTAATACCTGAGTTCCTGTTTCCTACAGGCTTGCTCAGCCATTGCTGCATCTCCTTCATCGCACTCAGCCGCTATATCTCGATCTCCATGTATGGTAATGGTCTTCTTAGGACCCGGAATTTTCAGCTGTAGATACACATAGCACGGCCTTGCCATGAATTTGGCATAAGCCGGTCTTCCAAACAATGCGTGATAAGGGCTGCGCAACTTAACCACCTCAAAAGTAAGCCACTCCACTCGATAATTGTCCTTTGATTCCCCAAAAGCTACCTCCAACGCAATTTTTCCTTCAGGGCACGCTGAATGACCCGGCACTATCCCGTGAAAAACTGTTGTACTTTTTTGTAGCTAAGATTCCTTTAGACCCATGCGCAGAAAAGTTTCCCAGTACAGGATATTGATGCTGCTTCCTCCATCCATCAAGACTTTTTTCAGCTCATACCCATTGACCTGTGGTGCCACTACCAATGCTAATACTCCCGGGTGATCCACTCTATCCGGGTGATCCCTCCTGCTCCATGTTACCTCCTGTTCTGACCATCTCAAATACCTCGGAACAGCAGAAGAAACTGAGTTAACCGCCTGCTTTAGCATCTTTTTATCCTTGTTAGAGCCTCCCGTAGTATGCACATGATATTGACCCAATTGTTTGGGGTTAGCCTGGAAACCTCCTTCTCCTCCTTGATTGTTGCCCGGATTTCCTGCTGCCGGGTTACCGGCTGGGGGTGGACCGTTGCCCAAATTTCCACCTGGACCCGGGCCTCCTCCCCGACCCGCACCTCGCATGGCTCTGTTTACTTCCTCGTTCTTCCATCTCTGTAAGTCGGCGCATTGCTCCAAGGAGTGATTAGCCGGCTTGCCGTTCCTGCTGTGCTTCGGGCACGCCATTCTGAATATATCCCAACTGTTGCTTGGCCTCGGAGGTCCCTGATAATGTCCTCCATTGTGATTTCCGGTATTAAAATTCCCTTCAGATCTGGGTCTCGAAGACCCGGCCTCAGTATTAGCTACAAACTCGGAGCCTCCTTCAAATGGGCGCTTGTTCTGGCTATTTCCGTTATTACTCGGTGCCGATCCATTGCCGGTTCTTCCACTATTACTGGTGTTCGCTTTTGCTTTCTTGTCATCAATTTCCTCCTCTGTAGTGTCTGTTGCGGCGTGTTTGTTGCACGCATCCATTAATTCTCCCATCGTAACCTCCGATGCATTCCTACTGGACTTCATGCGAGTTAACTTTTGTACTAAAGGAATATACTTGCATGTTTTTGCCATAGCTTGTAGCGCATCTTTGGGCTGAATATCCGTGGATGAGTGAAGTATCTCCATAACCCGGCGTACCCAACTGCGTGCTGATTCTCCCTTCTTCTGAACGCATCGTTCTAAATCATCAATAGTGAATAGCTTTCTGCACGTTCCATGAAAGTGCTTGACGAACGCGGTCTTCAGTTCTTCCCAGGACTTGATCGATCTTTCCGGCAGGTTGGTGAACCATAACTTTGCTGCTCCTTCTGACATCATCAAGTACATGAACTTGGCTTGGAGATTTTCGGACGCATTGCGGATTGACATTGCCATCTCATAACTGCTCAACCATGTTTCCGGATCCATGGTCGGTTCATAATTCACTACTTTTCCCAGCTCTTTGAATTTTTCCGGGTAAGGTTCAGCTCTGATATCGTCAGAGAGACACTTGGGTCCTGCGAGGACGGTTGAGGCTGGCCTTACTCGGGAAACGTGCGATCCAGCCAGGGGTGCAGCGGGGCGCGGTGCTGCAGGCAACCCATGCGCAGCAGACCCGGCCCCGGCTCTCCGAGCCCTGGAGCTATCCACAACGGCTTGTGCCACTGATGCTGCCGGGACGCGGGGAGGAGGCGGCATTTGCTGTTGCTCTTCCCTCCGCTGTGCCGAGTTTGTTTGAATATTCCCTGGTTGTTGACTGGCGTATGGCGTCCCATGCATCCCGCTTCTATGGTCCGGGTAATTGGCCTGCTGCGCCACTGCAGTGTGCAGTAGATCGATCGCCTGCCGGGTCTTTTCTGCATGGGGCGATTCTCCTACCGGGATCTGGTTCAATGCAAGTGTTGCTGCATACACGTTGTCCATGGGATTGTTGTAGTGGCCTGCTGGTGTGCGAAAACGTGACGGTGGCGGTGGCGGTAACTCGTTGCCGGTTGTGACTCTGGTTCGTGGTGGGGGTAACCCGGCCTGCACGTTTGCCGCGTGGGCTTCCGCTGTTGCCGGCTGAGGTGCAGTTTCCTGGTTTACCACTGGGATCGGTTGATCCTGAGGCGTAATAAACAAAGCCGCCGGGTTAATGACCCCACCCGTGGCTGGTAGTCTGGTTTGATGTCTTTGGTGTACTCTGGATGTTTCCTCTCGGAGCCGGGTTTCCAACGCATCCAGCTCGCGTTGACGTGTAGCCATCCCTTGTTTCTCCGCTTCTACTTGCCTTCTTTGCTGCTCCAACGCGCGGCGGGCCACGTCCAGGTCCCTGACACGTTCAGCTGCGTTTTCTGGGGTGATAACCATAGCCAGGACCGTGGGGTCTAGGATCAGATTATTGTCGAACAAGGCCGGGTGGCGCGGGTTTGAAGGACCCGCCCCTGGTGTCCGGTTTCCCGGGAATCCGAATGTATTTGCGTGCAATTCCTCGTCCGCTGCACGGCTAGTTACTGATGCCGACTCTCCATCGACCCGGGCCAGGATCGGGTTTCCGTTAGCTGCATCCTGCCGCTGCGCCAATGCCTGAGCCGCCCCGACCGGAGCCGCGGTCACGTTCCCTTGATTGAGGTTGGCTGCGGGAGCCGTGTAGACCGCCGCTCGGCGTATTACGCTTGTTGTGAGTTCATGCTGTTCTTCTCCGCTGTTATCTTCTTCGTACCGGTCTTCCAGCAGGTCCCGGATAGATTCAGTATCATCCTTTCCGCTGTCCTGGTCACGCGGGGTCCATGCCGGCTCCTCCGGCTGTTCCCACTGCGCGATGGATTCTTCTATCTGGTCTGTTGCTCCAACTGATTCTTCTCTATCTGATTGGGCGTAGGTAGCCTCCCCTGACACAGAATCAGATCCAAAATTGTCAGGAGCCGAGCCAGAAGTACATACCATACCGATGAAGACGCTGATTCGGCCGATTGTCACGACAGATCCGGATTCGAGGTGATCCGATTCTGGCCCCCAGCCGGAATCTTCCACCACCTTCTCTCCTTCGTGGTTGTCGTAGATCTCACCGACGACGCGGTTCCCCATGCTCTTCCGAGCTTCTCCCGTGATGTAAACACCTTTGGACGCAGGCCCCACGGTGGGCGCCAACTGTCGTGGGATGAACACGGCAGATGTTACCAGGGGTAACTGATCTTCGGGCAAGTCGACACAGGCGTTCGGGAGAGGGTTTAGCTCGGAGGAAGACATGATGGAATTCGATCTGGTAGCCGGCGATGAAGTCGCCGAGTCTCCGATCTCACTTTATTAATTCGATCTCTTGTGTACAATGGATACTCGATATTCGGCGATATGATACTGCTTGGATCTCTCCAAAACTAAGCATAGGGCCGGTTTATAAAGCACCCGTCCCCCTGCCTGGCTTGCCCTCCAAGGCGCAGCTTGAGTCCTACCCGAACACCGCTTACGAACCCTAGCTTTCCTTACTGCAACCCACAATCCGGGTTACGAGGCCTACAAACCTTGGGCCTTCCAGAAGTTTCTTTATCCTTAGCCGGATCCTGCGCAGCGTCCTTTGGGCCGGGTTATACCTTGGAGTTCGCCTACCGGGTTATTATCCCCCCATCACATAGCATTCAACATTCATCAGATCCCAGCAAACACAACATGTAGCATTACATAAAAATGATCTTGATCATGTTAGATAGCTCACAAGATCTAAACATGAGGTACAAAGTGGAGAGAACAACCATCTACTACTGTTATGGACTCGTAGTCCAGGGATGAACTACTCACGCATCACTTCGGAGGAGGGCATGGTGGTGTAGACCCCTCCGGAGATGAATTTCCCACCCTGCAGGATGCCGGCGAGAGCTTCAGAACCCTCCCGGTCTCGGGATGACGATGATGGCAGCCTCGGGTGTTTTTCGGGATGAAGTGGAATATATCTATGGTTTACGTCTCGGGGGGGGGGATAAATAGGCGAAAGGGCAAAGGCGGTGGAGGCATGGGGCTCCACACCACCCCACGGCGCAGCCGGGGGCGCGCGCCGCCCTATGGTGTGGGCCCCCTGAGGCCGCCCTCCGGGTCTCTTCGAGACTCCGTGAAACCTTCGGGAATTCTAAGACTTCTGGGTTTCGAATTTTCCAATTCCGAGAATATTTTTAGAACAACTTTTCTAAAACTAAAAACAGCAGAAAACATGGAGCTGGCTATGTGGCATCTTGTCAATAGGTTAGTCCGGAAAATCGATAAAAATGACATAACGTGTATAGAAAACATGTGGGAAATAATAACAAAAAAACATGGAACATAAGAAATTAAGGATACGTTTATGACGTATCAGTGACGTACTGTATTTTCTGTTTACCGTTTGTTGACATAAAGATACACCTCTCTAAAAATATATTTTATACCTCTGTTTAATAAAATAAAAGCTCTAGCACATGAGTGATCCATGCTCCCCTCTGCGTATGGCCTTTCTTTTACTTTTATGTTGAGTCTTCATCTTCTCACTTTATGCACCTTCTTGAGAACATGACTGTTATTCTTAGTGTGATGTGCTTGTCCCAGAAAACTGTTAATTGTGGTATAACTTTGATGCTTGTATCTTTGATATCTCTATTTCTAGTCTTCATTTGAACTTCAGAGGTGACCTGGCATTTACGTTTTGCTCCATTATTAAGGGCAAGAGAAACACTTTATGGTACCCTATTATGACCATTGCAATCATGCAGATTGATATATTTCATGTAGTCTATTATTAGTCTGTTGGCATCTTTTCATGGTTTGCATAACTGTTGGGTGGCTTTTATTTTCCATACATCTTATTATGAATTTCCTCAGCACTTGATCATGTAGTGAGTATATTTACATCATATGAAAGATATGTGTTCGTAAAAGTTTTTTATCGCACTCAGTTGTCACTGAATTGCTTGAGGACAACCAATAAGCTAAGCTTGGGGGGAGTTGATATGTCCAAAACGTATCTCCTTTTCCAAACACTTTTCTAATTGTTTTCTTCTAAAATAGTGAGTTTTGGATACCACTAACACGGACTAATGTTGTTTTCAGTAGAATTACCTTGGTGTCTCGTTTTTGTGGAGAAAGATCAACTTTCGTAAAATTGCCCAGAAAAGATCCCATTGGTCCTAAAACGCCAGAAGACCCCGGAAGCCAGAAGGAGGCCAGTAGAGGGGCCAGGAGGGGGCCACACCACCCTCTGGCGCCCCCCCTTGGCCGCGCCGCCAGGTGGTGTGGGCCACTCACTCACCCCCTCGGACTCCCCTTTCGACTACATATGACATGTAAACCTAAAACGCAAGGGGGGTCGTCATATTCTATAGAGACACAACAGAGCACCGCTGCCACCCCGAAACTCAATTCAGGGATCAGAAGTTCCTGTTCTGGCGCCCTGCCGGGACGGGGATTCGAAGGAGATCATCGCCATTGACACCGCCACTCCTTATCCATCAACCATCCATGTTTACCCCGTTCATGATTGAGTAAACCCCGCTGTAGGCTGAAAGGGATGGAAGGGATTGGATGAGATTGATCATGTAATAATGCCAGATTGTTAGGGCATGGTGCCTAGTATCCATTGTTAGTGTTTTCTACCGTTGTTGCAACTTGTTATGCTTAATTCTTGTCCCTAGGGCTCGAGTGCCATGATCACAGATCTGAACATGTAATATTTTCATGAGTATAATTATGTTACTTGTTCATACCTGCAAGTTGTTTACACATGTCATTGTCCGGAACCCGAGGTCCCAAAGTGACAGAAATTGGGACAACCGGAGGGGATGATTGTGATGTGAGGATCACATGTGTTCACGGAGTGTTAATGCTTTGCTTCGATGCTTTATTAAAAGGAGCACCTTAATTATTAGTAGTTTCCCTAGAGGCCCCGCTGCCACGGGCTGGTAGGACAAAAGATGTTGTGCAAGTTTCTCATTGAGAGCATGTATGACTATATTGGAACACATTCCTATGGTTTGCCTACATGTTTGATGATTTATTATTATTATCTGCAATGCCCATGTTATTATTGTTACAGGACCCTTGTTATCCATGCAACGCTCGTTCATCCATTCCCTCTATGCCTACGGTACTCCCATCCTGCTGTTTTCCGCGATTGCTACTGATGTTACTATTTTACTACTGCTGTTATTTTATTTCTACTGCTGCTATAAAACAGTTACCACAGATAAATTGTTGCGAGCAAGTCTATTTTCAGGTGCAACTGAATTGACAACTCAGTTGTTAAGTCTAATAAATATTCTTTGGCTCCCCTTGTGTCGAATCAATAAATTTGAGTTCTACTTCCCTCGAAGACTGTTGCGATCCCCTATACTTCTGGGTCATCAAAGGCTGAAGTAGCGTACCAACGGTGGCGTCGGAGGCAGTTAATAAGATCAGAGTAGTAGGAGGTCGTTAATTTTTTCGATGAAGAGCAGACAGTTAATAAAATCAATCGGCGCGTCTTTCAAATATTATTCGCATCTTCACGAAACAATTGGAGACCTTTTATTTACAAAAATCCAAACATCATATTTAAGTTTTAGAATAATATGAACAAAATAATGTATGATAATGATACATTTTACCAATATATATACGAAATTTCAACTCGATGATTCATATTATAGGCTGCACAAATATGAAAAATTGGACGGATTCAGTATATAGCTAGATGCATAATTTTGTATATATAGATCGTTCAATATTGAATCCATATTATAGGCTGCACTAATTGAAGAACCAAGTATATCCAATAGCTTATTATATTATATAGATCAGCCGATACCAAATTACATGTCTAAAATAACAGAAATATATATAGATGCATGCATGCATGCATGCTAGCCTAAGCCTACTGGACGTCATCCTACTCATCTTTCTTCTTGAGGACGAAACCTCATCGTCTTTGTGACGCCGCTTGGCGCCAAACTTGGGCTCGTCCGCCTCGTTGTCTCCCTCGTGGCCTTCGTACTGCTAGGATGGCGCCGCATCATCTCCACCGTGGCCCTCGTCATGCTGGGCGGGCGAGGCATCATCTCCGCCGTTGTCATCATCATCACCAGCGTCGTCGTCCTCCTCCTCGTCCTCTTCATCTTCATCCCCATCTTTATCGTCTTCATGAGACTCGTTGCTCCCCCATGGGTCCTCGCTCCTCCATGGGAACTCATCAGAATATTCTTTATTCGGACGGTAACGACCATAGAGAAAATAATCGATAGGAAATATGATCTCTACCGGAGGATTTTTGTTCCATTCACGCACCCAGAAATCCTCGTCCGAGGTCGTGATTGTGTAGAACTATCTCCTAGTTCCGACGACCAGACTCCATCGGAAATCCAATTCCCGCCGTCGGATGACAGACTGGTGGAGCCGTTGTTCAAATCTTCCGACGACATTGTTGCGGTAGACTGTTGTGCGATTGCGGAGAGAGAGAAAGAGATCATAGAGATGTGTGCGCGTGTGTGTGTTGTGGTAATACGTCTGTGGTGTGCCAAGAGAAAGGGGATGCCAGGGTAAATGGATTTATGGGCGCTTTAGGCCTATTAGTATTCCAAATGATGCGCCGGATTCTTGTTCCCACTATGAATTCACTGAGATGCAAGTCTCGAGATCATGGTTAATTTTTTGTGGTTACTGTTGCTTCCGGGAATCTGCAAGTCGAGGGTTCTCTGGACCATCCAACTACCTCTTGAAAGGACTAAAATATAATATGCGGGAGAAGGCCACGTTCAAACCCATATCAGACTTCGATGTTCGTAGAGCGCAAAACCGTCCCTAAATGTGTTACCCCGACGAGTCGGTTGTTTATGTGGACCAACGACACAATTTCTGACACCGTCCGTCGTACCAACCGCCTCGAATGGTGCATCGTGTCGAGACGGCTATATTTTGCAGCAGCCTTAGGAATTTGGGGAAGCGGGGTTTATTTTGGGCCGCTACGGATGCCGTCTTATTAGAGCCGGAGCTTCTATTTACATGCCGCTTATCCACACAAACCGGATGAGGGGTCGCGTTTCCGACCTTGTTCTTTTTAAGGGGTAAACCTGTCTCTAGTAACAGTATCTAATACTCAATTTTATACTAGTGCCTGGACAAATTTGTTTGTGACCGTACAATCGAACACCAACGTCCAAGATTAGATCTTTAAAACAAAGGGGTTTCAGCCACTCACAGCTCTCCACGTCGCGCCCAGTCAGCAGGTTGTGGTCAAAGTCGCGGTCAAAGCCCATCTATCAAATCTGGTCGAATTTCAAATTTTAATTGATTTATAGATCTTGTAAAAATCATAGTAAATCAAATGTAACTCTGATTTGCACAATTTTGGTGTATAGGGAAAGAGAAAATCAGATCTATCCAGATATGTAAACAAATATATGTTTTACCGTATTATTTTTATCTGTTTTGCAAAACACTATTAATAGTATTTAAGTCATAACTATTTATCTGTAAGTCAAAAATTAACAAATATTTTTGCTATGGTTTTGTTTTGATTAGATCCATCTGTTAAATTGTTTCCAATATGTTTAGATGATTAATACAAATTAGATCTTGCAAAACCTTAAATAACCCTTTATTAATCACTTAAATTGTTTAAAATAAATTTGTTGCATGAAAAATATTTTTCATGCATCATACATGTTATATACAATCAGGGATCAACCAAATATGTTCTATTGCATTAATAAATTATCATGCATGCATGTGTGCATCTATGTGTGCTTGTTATTTATTTGTGTTACTTTGCAACGTGTAGATTGCGGCGATTATAACAGTTGAGGTTGTGACGAATGTGTGAACGACTTTGACTTCTACCAAGGCAAGTGATACACAATAGTTGCGGTTGTGACGAGTGTGTGAACGACTTCGACTTCTGTCAATACAAGTGATACACATGCTCCTACTACTTTCCTATACTGCATTAGATTTTTATTGTAGTTATGCATGAGTAGGAGTTGTGTGTTATCTCTATGCTCGATTGCTTCACTCACACGAAAGTGGAGCAATCATATGTTTCCTTAGACATTACAAATCCGTGTGTTAGGAAAACATCGTATTGGTAGATTGCATAGCCATGATTGTAGCAATTCGTGGTTGAGAATTATCATGTTATGATTATATGAAACTTGTATTTTAATTTCTTATGAAAAACAACATGATAATATTAACCACTAGGCGGAATGTTAGCAGGACATCTGAGTACATTCTTATGGTGGGGACCACCGCCCAGTTCTCCAGGTTTATATGCAGTTTCGTATGTGGTAGCTACATGTTTGAAACCGTGTTTCAAAATAGTATGGACTAGACAACGTTCGTAGGTTGTGGTGACTTGAACCTATCACAGCCAGAGATGTATGTGGTAGATCGGTACGGTGCACAGTTATTATTCTATCTCCAAGTTCAGAATTAAGTTCATGTCATCATGCTACAAACTCTATATCACTTGAAAAGTGAGTTTTCAAAGAAAAATCTTTATGTGGGTGTATAGACATCAAGAAACAAGAGTTCTTAATCTTGTCTCTCAGATTAGCTTATGGTTTGTGAGATAATCATATTTTCTTGACCATGGACATGAATAAAAGTCTAGCAAAACATAAGAGTTTATTATTTGGGTAAAAATAGTACTGAACTAACCCAAGTATATGATATTGCTAAAAGTGACTAAACAAAAGTACGTATGAAGTTGTCATTGATTATAATTCCTATACTATGAGATTATCGAGTGTGTGCACGTTTGAAAGTTATACTTTGGATGTCATCAATTGTCCTGCCGTAACTTGGGATCATAACAGTGATGTCTGGGTATAATCTAGAAAGTGTAATCGAAGTGAGATCGTTCAAGACTACTACTTAACTCATATAGATGATAGAGAGATACATTCTCCGAGCCCTCTCAGTAAAAACGATGTGAACCAATCGTCTGGACAGACACATTGTGATTTATCACAAGTACATCAGGGATATGGATGAGAAAAGAGGACGATATAGGTAACGAGTTCTATATGTGTTATGGTCAAAGAGTTTGATCATACAGGATCGCATAGTCTCAAATCGTCATATTGTTGGTATCGTTAAGTTAAGGGAATATGTGCAATGAGTAACTTATAAAGTTCTCTCATTCTTCGTGACACGAGCCATCACTAGTAGGAAAAGGCTTACCAGTGACGAACAAAATAGTGCTACCGCTGGCGAACAGGTGTTCACCAGCAGTAACCCGCCAGTGGTAAGAGGTTACCGCTGGCGAACAAGTCCTGCTCGCCAGCGCTATCTAGTTACCGCTGGCGAACACCAGTCTTGTTCGCCAGCGGTATGTTTGAAATTTTGAAAATTCGAAATAATTTTTTTTCGCATTATTTTTTTTCGACATTTCAAAACAGTTGAGTTTGGGGAACCTTTAATCACGGTGTAGAATTTTTTTTCCCTTTTTTTTTGCTTTATTTCAATTTTAAATGTCCACCTCATTATTTCTTATAAATGTAGTACTATCAATCCTCTTAACTATTGCACCATATCTACAAATCCGTAATTCCAAATTCGATAAATGATATGTCTAAATTGATCCAAAGAATACGAGGAATCCAAATATGACATCCTTATTATCTTTTCTGGAAAAAAATATTTTTATTTTTCTGAATTTTTTAATTAATTTGATTATGTAAGAAAATTTAGTCTGTCTCAAATAACTTTTTTTCCTTTTGGAATTTGCCGATTCTAAAAAAGGGCCTATGAGGTTGGATTCGAAATTTGCTCACGATTTTTTTGATATATTAAACGCGTTTTTTTGACGACGTATGCAAAAGTTATAACCGTTTTACATTTTATTTTTGAATTTTGCATAAAAGGTCAAATGGAGTATTTCAAATTTTCTATATCAACTAGACAGTACACTCTACCTACATATTAAAGGAATTTATTTTTTAAACATTTTATCATTTTCGTTTCTGCTTTAGAAAGGTTAAAAAGGCGGTCCAGGGGGTGTGTGGAGCGAAAAAATTCAGAATTCAAATTTTACCGCTGGCGAACCAAAACAGTGGTTGGCCAGCGGTAGTAGACGAAATACCGCTGGCGAACCATACCACATGTTCGTCAGCGGTACAGTGCTTACAGTTGGCGAAATTATCACCATGTTCGCCAGCGGTATCTTGTGCTGCGCGGGGGTGGGGAGGCCACCGTTAGCGCTGGCGAACCCGGTTGCTGCTTCGCCAGCGGTACTAACTTAGCGCTGGCGAACACGGTTTCTGCTTCGCCAGCGGTAATAGCACTGGACAACACCAAAACGTGTTCGCCAGCGCTAAGCTGGTGGCTATAAGCCTTTTCCTACTAGTGCATCATGGGCGTCCACGGTCCCGCTCTTGGTTAGTGTTTGATAAGTTCCCAAACATGTATGTGTGTTATCGAGGCTTTACGGGTCACATGCTAAATCCATGCCAGCCTTTAATTGAGAGAATAAAGATGTTGTTATTAGTTTTATGAATGTTCGATGTCTATACGATGTCACAGAAACAAGTTCGATATCAATTAGAGTGGTTTCGGGGAAGTTACTATAAGGGGGAAATTATGCCGGTGTATGGCAGAATTTATATAAGAGATATCGGAGGACATGAGATGTCCCGGGATCTTACAAATATGTTTCTAACATCCGTAGATAATGTCGATTATTTTATCTATTGGGTTCATAGGGTTATGGAAGGGTTTAGGGCAAAAACGGGGGGGGGGGGGGGGGGGGGGGACGGCATATTCACCCTTAGGACGCACCTCTAGGTGGGCTGGCAGGTGGGCCCAGGGACCCCAATCATAGCACTAGGAACCTTCTGGTGTTTTCCTATTTTATTTGAAGGGAAAAAGAAAATAAAAGGGAGAAAGGAAAAAGGAGAGAGGAGGTGGAGTTGGACTCCCACAAGGGAGTCCAATCCGAGTTGGGATAGGAGAGGGGGTGCGGCCACCTCCATGGTGCGGAAAAGCCCCCCCCCCCCCCCCTAGCTTAACTAGGACTCCTCCCTTCCCTTGGAAAGTTCCCCCTTCCATCCAACTACAAAAAGGATCCCAAGGCCTTGAGCCAAATCTTAATTTTGTGAGAAAGCCTCTTTGGGTTTCATTTGCCTCTGGAGTGGATTGTACCCCTCAAACGGCATGGGCTGGACTGGACTGGGCTGCACTGTTTTACTTCTTGGAGGCGTCGCTTTTGGAATATTTGGGCATCCGTTTTTGTCTTGGTGCTGGTTGTGCTTGCCGTAAGGAATGGAACTCTTTTGCGGGATTTTATTTTTACTTTTTTTGTTATGTGCATCCGTCGTGCCATTAGGGAACTGCGTTTTGGCGGAGCCTGTGTGTAATTGGCTTATTACAAAGTTTCTACTAACTTATTACAAAATGAGCGACACTTTTTATGAATCGGAGGGAGTACAAGAACACTGAAACTCTCGGGAACGACACAAATATAACCATGCCCAGCTCTTGTTATGATTGCTAGATTATTAGTAAGACATGTCAAACCAGATGCAGCAGAATCATGAAGAAAAATGAATTATAACACAAGATTTCACTTACAAGTGACTACAATGCAGCGGTTTAATTTTATTCGTGGGGCTTCAAGTTCTTTTAGTAATCAAAATGCAGCTCGCAAATCAACAAAGAGAAAATTCTACCTTATTTTTTTTGCCATCTACAACAAACGTTAGAAACAGGAAACACTCCACATATTGACTATTATAAGAAAAACACTACAACACTACTACATAAAAGGGTAACTAAAGTTGATTCTTCATTCAAGAAATACTGATACTAGACATATTGTAATACCCGTGAAAATGATAAGAGTATATTAACTAATTAATTATGTGTTTAGATGCAAATATCTAGCACCGGAGGTTTTGGTTTTACATGTATGCATGGTCGTTGACAACTAGTACTAGATATTTTTGTACACATCGTACACTCTTTCCATGCATGCATCGATGGCCAGCATGTGCATGCATCCGGTTTGTCTACCTTGCTAGTTAAATGCATAGATAGAATTTAGAATAAGGCGCTCGTCGTATGTATCGCTTTGGCCAGCGGATATTTTCCTTCTGACATAAGTATCCACGGCTTGCGTCCCTATTGCGTGGCAATAGATATTTTGAGCTAGCGGTGCCGACTGCCGAGTTGCTGAGCAGGCTCGTTCAGGCGTACGTGTCCAGTTTTGGTTCATGGGAGAAAAGTGCCGACAGAGGAGGTTTATCCATGCATGAGTAGATACTCCCTCCGTCCATTTTTATAAGTAAGAAGTGAGGCTTATAAAAGTGGACGGAGGGAGTATTTAGTTTGCTAGGCTTGAGGGCTTTTGCGACCCAAACCAGGTATAAATAGAAGTCCCGAGACCGCTACCGTAGGAGATTGGTCAGAGAGTAGGCAGATCTCTAAGTCATATCCGATCAAGTCAGTCGGCTGCGGTGTGGAGAGGGAGCAGAAGGCAAGCACGCTTTCCATCTCGATTTTCTACTTCTCTATAGTCATGCCAGCCTCCTATAGCTACTTTGGTGATTCATCTGGTTATCCAAAGTGCACTAATCATGCTGTTTGATTCTGCACATAAGCTGATGCAAAGCGTGGACAGTAGTACCATGCCGATGGTGTTCATGCATGACCCTAGCTCCATGGGTTCTTTGTTTTCATCCCCACACAATTACTCTTGATAATCTACTCATGTCATGCCTTTTAATTGACTTCTTATGATATGACTCCTACATGCTACTCCATCCTACCTGATCCGGTACCACACTCATGGCAAGCTCGTATGCTAAGTGAGGACTCTAGGATAATGCTTGTGTCGATGGTAGCATTTGGGGTCAGCTCACGTACATGAGCTTCATGGGCTCCGTGGAAATGGAGCAAAGACTCGATACTCTTCAATTGTTATTTTATTTCTGCAAATTCTTAGTCATCTAATTTCAATAGAAGTATGGTATCACGACGGCAAACACATTGTACCGGTCGCAATACGGGTATGGGACCGTCGGGTTCTCCGCTAGGGACGACCCTCTTCCGGAAAGTGTCGGTGATGGATCCGTAGGAGCGACCGACATCAGTAAGTCGAGGTGTTCCGGTCTTAGCGGGTAAAAGGGCTCCGCTCGACGAGCACCTGTATGGTACTTGTCGGGGTTGTCGGCGTCGAAGTACCCCTCTTAAGAGTGTAAAAGAGTGAATATTCACCCCTGTGATTCCCGGGTCGGGAAACTTGCTGTCATATGTGATAACAAATATTCTTGTGTTGTCCATTGAATCTCCTTTTATTATGTAACCATCATATTTATGTCTTTCCATTTATCTCCTTATTGTTTTTTTATCCATTGCCATCTATCAGTTCCTTTGCTCGATCACGTGTGCTTGCTGAGTATATTTCATACTCATCCTTGCTTAATTCCTATTTTTGCAGAGCACAGTAGTAATAATCCTCACGAGGAGCAGTAGGCGTAGCGCCGGGAGGGGAATAAATAAAGTGCTTAGGAGGTTATTTTCAACAAGAGAGTTTGTAATCGGCAAATAATGAATAAAGTGGTCTTTTGTAGCATCTTGATATGTAAGATTTTAGGCCTAACACGTTTATAATCTTCGGCCTATAAACGTGCGGCGGCTGTTACGTCTAGGCCCAGTTTGGGGGAGTGACACATATAGATCAGTAACAGGTAGTAGGAAGCAACAGATAGATGAGTAACAGCACAAAATCAATTCTTCAGCCCAAAAGTAAACTAAAACATGACACGAATCAGCTGGAAAATAATTCAAAACTGAGAAAGAAATAATTATTAATTTTAGCATGAACACATACAGTAGTCACTTCAGCCTCAAAGGGTATCTAAACAAGCATAGAAATCAATTCTTCACCCTTGCCTTTTTTTTCTTAGTCAGCTACAACAAACGTTAGAAACATGAAACACTCCACATATTGACTATTATAAGAAAAACAGTTCAATACTACTACATAAAAGGGTAATTAAAGTTGATTCTTCATTCAAGAAATACTGATACCAGACATATAGATCAGAAACAGGTACTAGGAAGGATAGATAGATGAATAGCACAAAATTAATTCTTCAGCCCAGAAGTAAAACTAAAACATGACGCGAATCAGGTGGAAAATAATTCAAAACAGAGAAAGAAATAATTATTAATTTTAGCATGAACACATACAGTAGTCACTTCAGCCTCAAAGGGTATCTAAACAAGCATAGATGTCATGCAACCACACGACAATCGGAGTTTCTCATCACAACTTTATTTACAACAACAGAAAAAGAATAAGCTAGTGGGTTCATACTCAAACCATAGGGTCTTGCAGCTCATGAAGATACCGTTAACAAAAGCACTACCTATTTTGGTGGCCATGAAATGAAAGGCGAATGGTTAACAACATAACCTTCCGGTATCGTAAAGAAGGTATGTGAAACAAGAGATTAATTGTTTGAGCCAAATTAGTTCACAAGGCAAGAATTGTTGGCTATCATGCTGGAAGGTGCCAACTAATAAGCCGCCCGTGTCAACATAAAACATAGACCAGCCCAATCTAAGCAACAAGAGGATGTCCCCATCAACCGACACAACACTGGCATGCCACTTTTCATCCCATCTTCCAAACCGCCCGACGGGTAACTTGACCTGATACTTGCGCTCCCAGACCTCGGCCTCGTAGTCTTGCAATACCCATATATCAACACTTTTCGTAGTATAGTTGGAGCTGGAGATGCCAAGGGCGCCTTCCGTCTCAAAGACATATGACTTGCTTGCGGGACCGAGAACTACCGGAGAACGCATCTGTCGGAACAACTCGGCAATGGTGTCGAATACCACTACAAGATCGCTTTCCTCTTGATGCTGCGCTTGGTACCAATGCAGGCTATCACGGACCAGGGCAGGAGCCTCGGTTTGCGTCCACGATGGCTCCACGCCACCGATGTACCTCGATGGTTCGTCGGAGCCCAGCGCGACATAGCATCCAATTTTTACTTTAGACAGTAGTTGTTCGACTGACACCTCTATGTGACTACTCCGGTGGAGCAATAGCCGGTACTCGCCGGTAGGGCGGTGTTTGTACATCCCCAATAACCTCAAGCCCCACGCTTTCCTTAGGGGAGCATGCTCACGCGTGGCCAGGTTGCAGACCCAGAAGGAGCTACCACCCATGGATACAACGAGGAGGCCGTCGCAGGAGGCCTTCAGGGAGACGTTCTCGCCAAGACGGGCGATGGGTTGGAGCTCGGCGGCCCGATGGTCAAAAGCGAGGATGTTTTGGCAGTTTGAGACGGTGTGTTGCAATCGACGGCGAACAATAGGGAGAGACGGCTGTCGGGCGTGGTGCGCCAGGAGGAAGTCACGCGTGGAGGTGACGCGCCGCCTGGCGCGGCAGACGGGACGGCACCGGAGCAGGGATTTGGGCGGGAGGAGGACGAGAATTTCCCAGAAGACGATCTCGTCCGGGAGGCCGCTGTGCAGAGACGGCGCTCTTGCCCTTGAGATCTCAGCCATGGTCGCCGCCGGTCGGGATTCCGTCGCAGTCTCCACGGTTCGAGGAACGAGAGATTTATTGTTGTTGTTGAAGAGTACGGAACGGGAGGAGTCGTGATCGTTGCGGTCTCGTGGTGATATCTCTGGAAACAGTAACTAGCCCAAGCCCACGTTCGCTTTACTAGGTTTTTTTTTTTGAGTTTTTGGATCCCTATTACAAATCGAACAAGTTTGTAGCAAAACCGATAGGCGGTACCCCTAGCCACACACGACGACCAGGGCCATCTAACACAGCGCTCCAAGCCAGCCTATGTGCCTCCTTATTCGAGGTTCTCCGTTCATGGCAGAAGCTCACCTCCTCAAACCCGCTCCTTGCTGCTAAAATCTCTCGGACAATATGGGCATAAGCTCCCATTGTTCCTTGCTCCAAGCTGCGAATCACGTTGAGACAGTCAGACGCAACCCGGATTCGACGAGCATTGATGTCCGCCGCCAGAGCACATGCCTCACGACATGCAAGAGCTTCCATTGTTTCTGCCTCCGACCGACCCGGGAAGATCAGCTTCGAAGCCGTCAAGAAAACTCCCTGCTCGTCCCTCGCAACAGCCGCCACCGATCCGCATCCGGTGTTCTTCCCCACAGCTGCATCAACATTGATCTTGATTCTCCCACTCGGCGGAGGGATCCATGCCTGTGCACTAGGAGGCGCAGGTGCAGCAGAACCACTCAACTTAGGGGCAGCGCTTCGGCCCAGATCCCCGATGAAGCTCTCCACGAAGTGATGAACTGACAGCGGGCTCTGGTAAATTTGTTCATGTATAGCTTTCCTCCGTGCGTGCCAAATAGCCCAAAGAGTCACAAAAACCCTCACCTGATCATCATGGTTTAGCGTATGCATGATGTTGGCCAACCACGCCCTGGCATCACCTTCATCCGAGCAGCAAAGATGCTCAACCACATCACCATCCACTAGAGCTCATACGCTCCGTGACATCGAATAATCAAGCAGCGCGTGGCGCCATGAGTCCTGAGCTCCACAAAGCTGGCAGCGATCGTCATCTGCCATCCGTCTATGGTGGCGTATGGTGTTCGTCGGCAGCGTCTGCCTGGCCAGTCTCCACAGGAAAACCCTGATTTGTGGAGGAACTTGTGTATGCCACAGCTGGTTCCACTCCTAGGCTGTCCGTCCTACGTCCGAGCTCGTCGCCGAGTTGTCCAGCCACGCCTCCCTCTTATCTCTTGTGCTGATCAACGTCTTGTACGCCGACCTGACAGAGAGAACCCCCCGCCGGTCATAGTGCCACGCCCAGAAGTCCTCAAATCTTCTGGTACTCAAAGGAATTTCCCTTATAAGTTCGACATCCATCGGCAAGAAACACTGTCGAAGCTTCTCCTCATTCCACGTCGCAGTTGTGGCGTCAATAAACTCCGCCACTCGACATGGTGGATCATCGACAAGGCATGCCATTGGCCTCATCATGCCATCCCTCGGGATCCAAGGTTCGTTGCAGGGGTCAGTGTGCTCCCCCGTGCCAATCCGACGGATTAATCCCTGCTTGAGGACCTCAACCCCCTCGTGAACTGCTCTCCATACCTGCGACGGATGAGTCCCAATATCGGACTTCACTAGATCCGTTGTAGGGTAATACAGTGCCTTCAATACCCGTGCACTCAAAGAGGACGGGTTTTGCAACAGTCTCCAGCCCTGCCGTGCTAGAAGAGCAAGGTTAAAAATCTCAATATCGCGGAAACCCAAGCCTCCCAATTGTTTCGGCTTGCACATGTCTTTCCAGGACACCTAGTTCGGCCTTCTCTTCCCTTCCTTGTTGCTGCCCCACCAAAACTTGCTGATCATCGAATTGATATGGTGGCATAAACCTCTCGGCAAGATAAAGCATGCCATTGAGAAAATAGGTATTGTCTGAGCTACCGATTTAATCAGGACATCTTTACCTCCTGCTGAGAGTAATCTCTCCATCCAGCCCTGAATTTTGCTCCAGATCCTGTCCTTGGTGTACTTGAAAGCCCCTCCCCTAGAACGGCCAACGTACGGTGGCATTTCCAGGTATTTTTCATTTAGACTCTCGCTCTGAATCTCGAGAGTGGCTTTGATACCCTCTCGCACACTGTTAGGACAACCTTTGCTAAATAATATAGAGGACTTGTCCCGGTTGATTCTATGGCCCGATGCCATACAATAACAATTCAGAAGATTTTGAACCTTCTCCGCACTCACGGTATCAGCTTTGAAAAGCAGCAGGCTGTCATCGGCGAAAAGGAGGTGGCTTACCGCCGGGGCTGACGGTGCTACGTTTAATCCATGGAGCTCTGATGAAAAACTATGATGTTTTAGAAGGCTTGATAGGCCCTCTGCTGCTAGCAAAAATAGATACGGTGAGATAGGATCTCCCTGACGTACACCGCGAGTTGGTAAGAACTCCGACAACTTCCCTTTGTTGAATAACACTTGGAAGGACACACAGGAGTGACTAGTCTCATCACCATTTTCACCCAAACACGATGGAAACCCAACTTGATCGTGATGGCCTCCAAATATCTCCACTCGAGCATGTCATATGCCTTCCGCATATCCAACTTGAGTCCACAGAAACGGTTCTTCTCGCACGGTTACGCTTCATAAAATGCAGACACTCGTAAGCCGTAATAATGTTATATGTAATCAACCTACCCGGGACAAAGACAGACTGTTCTTCTGCTATTATTTCCGGTTAGACTCCTTTTAGCCTGTTTACTAACACCTTCGATGCCACCTTATAAATCACATTGCACAGGCTGATTGGCCGAAACTGTCCCAGTTCCTCCAGACTAGCTACCTTTGGAATGAGAACAATAAAGTTTTATTTATCTCTGCCATGTCATCCTCCCACTTGAGTACACGAAGCACTGACTAGGTAACCTCTTCCCCACAAATCTCCCAATGGGATTGGAAGAAATGCACCGGGTAACCATCCGGTCCAAGCGCTTTTGTTGGAAACATTTGGAACAACGCTGTTTTCACCTCCTTCTCCTCAAAAGGTTTCAATAGAGCATCGTTCATTTGGGCAGTGACCTTGGTGAGCACCACATTGATCACCTCATCCATTTGCGAAACCCCTTCCGACCTGTAGAGGGTTTCATAGAAACCCCGCGTCAAGTTGGCCATCTCCCTCTCATCCTCCATGACCACGCCATCCGGTTTTCTCAGCCTACTGATCCGGTTTCTCTTCTTTCTCTGACTGGACCGTAGGTGAAAGAAACGCGTATTCTTGTCCCCCTCCGCAAGCCACTGAACTCTAGACCTCTAGCGCCACATAACCTCCTCCCTATGGTAGAGCTCTGTCAAGTGCTCAGTGATCTTGGTTTCTTCATAAGACGGGCTCAGCCGTGACCCATCTACCCGCAGTTCGCTAGTCGGTTGTTTAACTGCTTTATTTCCCTTTGGACATGCCCAAAAGTATCTATTCCCCTAGCCTTCCAGAGATTCTGAAACCCGGGTCAACTTCTCCTTCAGTTGCGACATTGTTGCTGCCTTCCCCTCAGCCGCCCATACCTCGTGTAGATGTGGCTTGAATTGTTCATGAGCCTCCCACATCATCTCGTAGAGAAACACCTTGCCCTCTGTTGTCCGACGCTCCCTGATTGTCTCATGCCAGGTTAGGAGAATAGGACAGTGATCTGACGTGACTCCCGTCAAGTGCTGGAGGGTGGCTAGCGGAAACCGCGAGCACCAGGGCGTCGTCGCTAACGCTCTGTCCAAGCGAACTCTGCAAAAAGAGCCGCCTGCAACTCTCTTTTCGAAGGTCCATGCATTCCCCTCAAAACCCAAATCTGCCAACTCACACACGTCGACAGCGTCCCTGAATCCTGCAATCTGAGCCAAACTCCGGTCTTCGACTCCAACATGTTCGTGACGATGGAGCACCTCATTGAAATCACCGATGCACATCCACGGGATGTCCGACGGGGATTTGATGAACTTCAACATATCCCACGTCTTGAACCTCTCTTCAACCTTTGCCTCACCATAAACACATGTAAGCCTCCAGGGGTCTGAGCCCCTCTCGGTAATAATTGCGTCTAAGTGATACTGAGAATACGAGAGAATTTCCATCTTTATTTCATTATTCCAGAAAAAAGCTAGGCCTCCACTACGGCCTGAACTACTAACAGCGAAAGCTTTATTAAACCCTAGCCTAGGAGCTAGTCCCTCCACCCGACTTTTGTGTAGTTGAGTTTCAACCAAACACAAGACGGTAGGTTTGAAGCGTCTTGTCAGCTCAGTGAGCTCTCTAACTGTCGCGTCGCTTCCCACCCCGCGACAGTTGTAGCTTAGGCAACTCATAGCGCCTGGCGGCTCTCCAAAACGGAGCCCGCCAATACTGCATTTTCATCCTCCTTTCGCAGCCGCTTCGGGTCCGGCTTCTTCACCGGGGATAAGGCCGGTTGGTTCTTCTCGCCCTCTTGATTCAGCATAGGCCCCAGGTTCAGCTTCGCCTTCGGGTCCTGATCCGTATTCTCCTGGCTCGTCCTGTTGGACCGCGTAGAGATAAACAAAAACTTTTCCTACGCGATGCTTCCAAGATCTAGCCGAGGTAGAAGGCCACGAGTATTACCACTAGACGCGCAGGTGCGGATTATCGATGCAGCGCGTCGGGGCAGTGCAGTCCCACGATCCGATCCGGTCCGGCCGATCCAATCCCTCGAACGTCGAAGTGCTGAACGTACAGCACCTCTGCCGGTATCCACACGTACGAGGAGGAGCTCCGACGGCGGACTGCTAGGTCCGGTGCGGCGGCTGGACTGAGTGGGGCTAGGGTTCCCAACGCATGGGAGAGTGGACTAACGTGCCCGCTGGGCAACCTGCGCCCCTCTTTATATAGCATATGGTAATGGGCTTCACAACACTTGTGGCCCATTCCCTCTGTGAGTCCGACTCACAAAACCAGTCCATTTCCGGTTCGGGTCCAACCCGACCAATACTTGCTCCCGCTCTTAAGTGTGCGACCCTGCAGGCTCATGGCGACTTGGACACGATTGGAGTCCAACTCCCAATCGATCAATCGGTAGCGGCTCCTAGCAGAACATGCCGACTCCCAAGTACCATTGAGTCATGACGACATACCTTTCAATGTGATATTCATCTTAGTCCCTTTTGCCTCACGATATACCTTGTCGAACTATAGGCGATTTATCGTCATCCCTTAAATAGCTCAACTCTCTTCTCGATCCGTGATATGTGATTCATCTGACTAACTCTTAGTCAACTGACACAGTTAACACTTAACTGAGTCGCGCATGGCCATGCTTCCTGAATCATATCACTCGAGAGGGCCCAGAGAATATCTCTCCATTCGGAGGGGCAAAATCCCATCTTGATTATCCACATCACACAGCTTGCTTCTCATTCGACCCGAACTCTGCCTGTATAGTTGCCTTGTCACAGAACAACGTTTGACAGAACCTAAGTCGGTGATCCACAACTCGGATTGTGCGACAACCTCAGGTCTAAGGATTACATTGATTGAGACATGCAAATGACGACTTGATCGTTGCATCTCAATGTGGGTCAGTCCGACTGGCTAAACTCTTTAGCCAAGTCCGTGAACGTTGGAATGGCATCACCATGCCCATGACAAGTGGAACCGTGTCATCAGCCAACACTCACATTAGTCTAGGGTGTGTGTCCAGCACAACCTAAATGACCAAGGACAATCTAGTATGAACAACATGAATATATAGTTCCACAATCGAATCACATATTCAATGACATATATCAGATGTTCAAAACAAGGACAACTTAATAACTTTATGAATACAGTGGGAATTACATCATACATGATTGCCTCTAGGGCATATTCCCAACAGTCTCCCACTTGCACTAGAGTCAATCATCCTGGCATCATATGCCTAGGCATCGAATGCCCATGCCTCTCGTGTGCGCCTCATGCTTAGGCTGTGGTAGCGCCTTTGTCAACGGATCTGCAATGTTTGCATCCGTGTGTACTTTGCATAACTTGATATCACCTTGTTCGACAAACTGGCGAATGAGGTGGTACCGCATGAGTATATGTTTGTTCTTCTGGTGTTGTCTAGATTCCTTGGCTTGTGCAATAGCACCATTGTTGTCACAATATACGTCCAAAGGATTGGACGCGCCCTGAACCACACCAAGATCAATCAGGAGGTTCCTGATCCAAACAGCTTCCTTTGCCGCCTCTGAGGCAGCAATATACTCAGCCTCTGTTGTAGATGCAGACACCGTATCTTGCTTGGAACTCTTCCAGCTCACAGCCCCTCCGTTCATCCCGAACATGTATCCAGATTGCGAACGAGAATCATCTGAGTCGGTGAGATAACTTGCATCGGTGTAACCCTTTACACTGAATTCCTCATCACCTCCATAAACTAGGAACATTTCCTTAGTATTTCTCAAATACTTAAGGATGTTTTTAACCGCTGCCCAGTGGGCTTCGCCAGGGTCAGCCTGGTATCTGCTCGTAACACTTAGAGCATAGGAAACATCTGGCCTAGTACAAATCATGGCATACATGATGGATCCGATTGCCGAAGCATACGGGATCACACTCATCCGACTTCGCTCATCAGTTGTCGAAGGACACTGAGTCTTGCTAAGTTTTATGCCATGGGACATCGGTAAGAATCCCTTCTTGGACTCTTCCATTTTGAATTTCTTCAAAACCTTGTCCAGATAAGTACTCTGACTCAATCCAATGAGCCGCCTTGATCTATCTCTATAGATCCTGATTCCTAATATGTAAGTTGCCTCACCCAAATCCTTCATTGAGAAACTCCTTTCCAATGACTCTTTGGTTTCTTGCAACATCATGACATCATTTCCAATCAGTAATATGTCATCCACATATAAGATTAGAAAGTTCACTTTGCTCCCACTAAACTTCTTGTATAAACAAGAATCGTGATCGCTCTTGATGAAGCCAAATGATTTGACTACCTCATCAAAGCGAATGTTCCAACTCCGAGATGCTTGCTTCAACCCATAAATGGATTTCTGAAGTTTGCATACCTTGTCAGCATTAGCTGGATCGACAAAACCTTCGGGCTGTATCATATACACGTCCTCGGTTAAATTTCCATTAAGGAAAGCCGTCTTGACATCCATCTGCCATATCTCATAGTCGAAATAGGCTGCTATGGCTAACATGATCCGAATTGATTTAAGCATCGCTACTGGCGAGAAGGTCTCGTCGTAGTCAACTCCTTGAACTTGTCGGAACCCCTTCGCGACAAGTCGTGCTTTATAGACGGAAATATTTCCATCCATATCAATTTTCTTCTTAAAGACCCATTTGCACTCGACGGGTCTTGCACCGTCAGGCAGATCAACCAAATTCCAAACTTGGTTTTCATCCATGGACTTTAACTCGGATCTCATGGCTCCAAGCCATGACTCGGAATCAGATCCCACCATCGCTTCCGAATAAGTTGCCGGCTTATTACTGTCTAACAGTAAAACATCTCGAGCACTCTGTAATCTGGCAGATCTCCGTGGTTCAGGTGCTATTACCGGTGTAGGTACCACGACCGGCTCAGCCTCCAAGGCGTTCGCCGACTCGCCCCTAGCCGGTTCCTCTCGAATTTCTTCGAGTTGCACTGTGCTCCCACTGACTTCCCGACCGAGAAACTCTTTCTCAAGGAAGACACCATTCCGAGCGACAAACACTTTGCCCTCTTCCCGGTTGTAGAAGTAGTACCCCAAGGTTTCCCTCGGATACCCCACGAAAATACACTTATCCGACTTGGGCGTGAGCTTGTCCGACTGAAGTCGCTTGACAAATGCTTCACAACCCCAAATCTTAAGAAAAGACAAACTTGGCTTTTTACCAGTCCACATCTCATGTGGTGTCTTCTCTACTGACTTTGATGGTACTCTGTTTAGTGTGAACGCTGCAGTTTCTAGACAATAACCCCAAAATGATAAAGGTAGATCTGTCCGACTCATCATTGATCGTACCATGTCCAACAAGGTCCGATTTCTCCGTTCCGATACACCGTTTCTCTGCGGTGTACCCGGAGGAGTGAGTTGAGGAACTATTCCACAACTCTTTAGATGGTCATCAAACTCATGGCTCATGTACTCGCCTCCACGATCGGACCGTAGAAACTTTATTTTCTTGCCGAGTGATTCTGTACCTCACTCTGGAATTCCTTGAACTTTTCAAAAGCTTCCGACTTGTGTTTCATTAAATAGATATATCCATACCTACTCAAATCATCAGTGAAGGTAATGAAGTACTCATAACCACCTCTGGCTGTCGTGCTCATTGGACCACATACATCACTATGTATTAGTTCCAACAAGTCGGACGCCCTTTCACAACTCCTTGCAAAAGGTGTCTTTGTCATCTTGCCTAGTAGGCATGATTCGCATGTCTCGAATGACTCTAAGTCAAACGAAGTTAGAAGTCCATCATCATGGAGCTTCTTCATGCGCTTCCAACGTATATGACCAAGCCGACAGTGCCAAAAGTAAGTCATATTCAGATCATTTGGTTTCAACCTTTTAACACTTATGTTATAGACCGATTCACTATCAAGATTTAAAATAAATAACCCGTTCTGAACGGGTGCAAAGCCATGAAACATATCTTTCAAATATAAAGAACAACCATTATTCTTAATATTCGACTCATAACCTTGTCTCATCAAACATGAGGCGGAAATAATGTTTCGACTAAGTGCTGGAACATAATAACAATTATTTAGTTCCAAAATAAATCTTGAAGGTAAATGAAGTTGCATCGTGCCGACTTCCAACGCAGCGACTCTCGCCTTGTTGCCGGCCCGAATGTCAACCTCTCCTCTTGCCACGCTCCTAGTTCTTACCAGTCCCTGCAACGAGTTGCATATGTGAATAACTGATCCGGTATCATATACCCAAGAACTATTAGGCGCATCAGCAAGATAAATGTCTATAACATTGCACACAAGCGTACCTGAGTTGGAAGTCACACCTCCACTCTTGGCTCTGTCAGCCAAATACTTGGTGCAGTTCCTCTTCCAGTGGCCATCTTGCGTGCAATAGAAGCAGTTGGCTCCGGCTGTAGGAGAAGGTTTAGTCTTTGAGGGAACACTCTGGACAGGGCCATGGGTGCTACCTCCTGACTTATCCTTCTTCTTCTTAGTCCAAGAACTCTTCTTGAACTTAGCCTTATTCTGCACCATCAACACTTGACTGGTGCCTTTCTTGATATCAGCCTCTGCCGTTTTGAGCATCCCATGTAATTCAGTGATACTCTTATCCATACCATGCATATGGTAGTTCGAGATGAACGAACCATACGCACTAGGAAGAGAGTTCAGAATTATATCAGTAGCGAACTCTTCGTTAATTGGGAAGCCCAGCCGATCCAAAGACTGTATGTAACCAATCATCTTGATTACATGCGGACTCAGTGGATCGCCGTCTTTCAGCTTACAGCCAAGCAAAGCTTGAGAGACTTGATACCTCTCAGTCTTTGCTTGAGCCTGGAACATACTTTTGAGGCTTTCGATCATATCGTAGGCCTCAACATTTTCGAACTGCTGCTGCAAGTCCGGTTCCATGTGTGCAAGCATAAGACAGCTAATCTCCGTAGACTCATCTCTAGTCTTACGGTAGGCATTCGTGACTGCGACAGTCGCATCGTCATCAGGCTCATCTGGAAGTGGAGTTTCTAGAACATGTTCTTTCTTGTCATGCTTGAGGACTATCCTCAGATTACGATACCAGTTGGTGAAATTAGTTCCATTAAGCTTATCTTTCTCTAGGATTGACCTCAACGCAAACGCGACAACTGAGGAAGGTTGCTAGGTGCCATTGATCTACAACAGAAAATACGCAAAAACACTTAAGACATGTATTCATAAAAGAGCAGGCATATTAAACGCTTTAATACTTATGCTCCCACTAGAACCAACATCCCTCCGATGGTTGCTAAGTGATTCAAGATTCTAAATAAGCAAGCCGACTAGTGAGCTTTAGCATCACCGCTAGCCGTCAAGTGATCTAGGTAGGCAACACCTTGCCAATCGTATCTCTATACGACTCCTGTTAGTTGGGTGGCATCACATGCCCCGGCTCCCAACCTACCTCGCCCCGAGCCCCACAACCATTGTGATGGACTCGTCTAGATTACCAAGTGCTTCTGCTTGTAAGAGTCCGACTCAAAACCCACCTAACCGAAAAGAATTGGTAGCACCTCAATTTTATGAGCCCACTACCAAGAATGTCCGACTTGTGATGGTGCAGCACTGGCGGGGCGACCGACTAGACCTTCTTTGAGGGATTAAAGAATCTACCAACTATCTAAATAGAGGTAAATAGAGACATAACAATAACACAAATAAATCAATTATAATGTGAAATGGTATGGCTCTCTTCATGGTGATCTCCATCTCCACGAAGCTTGCAAGTCGGCTCGTGCCAACTCTTGTCACGTGCCATCTTGCTCCATGTAGCCGACTTGTACATCGACTTGCATGCCTTCCGGGTTCTCCAACAAGCTACACTAGCTAGTAAATCAAAATTTACATAGAGAATCCGACACGCAGGCCGGTATACAATAAAATGACAGCACCTAGGCTCCAGCCGGCTGACATAAACATGATACGCAGATCATGTATGGATTACACACATCACATGCACATAAGCCATACCATTCACAACTTCCTGCAAAAACAAGTTATGCATAGATACGGTATCTACAGGCGTTGTGAAACTCGCAACGACATCTAAGGCGCTACGACAGCGCCTGACGATTTCGGAAAACGCAGATCTCATCTGCATTCCGATCATGGATTTCTTTATCGGATAAAACGATTTTACCCGAATCTGATCCGTATTCCGATTCGACCAAACTCTTTGATCTTCGATCACCGCAACTGGATTTATGTGTCACGGTATACCCCGATGGCGGAAACCGACCGGTAGGGTAAGTTGTTTCACGACCTTAGCAGTATGATCATGGAAACCAGATCATCCATTAACCCCGAGTACGATTGATCCAATCAACCTTGTACAAAACCGATCTATCTCATAGACCGACCACCAAAACAGCAATTAGATCACATCTAACGCTAACTACATATCACATATGTACGGATCTCGGGCCTAATACCAGAAGCTACCGCTCTGATACCACTGTTGGAACGCGTAGAGATAAACAA
The DNA here is from genome assembly GCA_028641055.1 of Alopecurus myosuroides. NCBI lineage: Eukaryota > Viridiplantae > Streptophyta > Magnoliopsida > Poales > Poaceae > Alopecurus > Alopecurus myosuroides. The sequence continues at coordinate 31,230,924 of CM054058.1, forward strand.
AAACTTTTCCTACGCGATGCTTCCAAGATCTAGCCGAGGTAGAAGGCCACGAGTATTACCACTAGACGCGCAGGTGCGGATTATCGAGGCAGCGCGTCGGTGCAGTGCAGTCCCATGATCCGATCCGGTCCGTCCGATCCAATCCCTCGAACGTCGAAGTGCTGAACGTACAGCACCTCTGCCGGTATCCACACGTACGAGGAGGAGCTCCGACGGCGGACTGCTAGGTCCGGTGCGGCGGCTGGACTGAGTGGGGCTAGGGTTCCCAACGCATGGGAGAGTGGACTAACGTGCCCCGCTGGGCAACCTGCGCCCCTCTTTATATAGCGTATGGTAATGGGCTTCACAACACTTGTGGCCCATTCCCTCTGTGAGCCCGACTCACAAAACCAGTCCATTTCCGGTTCGGGTCCAACCCGACCAATACTTGCTCCCGCTCTTAAGTGTGCGACCCATGCAGGCTCATGGCGACTTGGACACGATTGGAGTCCAACTCCCAATCGATCAATCGGTAGAGGCTCCTAGCAGAACGTGCCGACTCCCAAGTACCATTGAGTCATGACGACATACCTTTCAATGTGATATTCATCTTAGTCCCTTTTGCCTCACGATATACCTTGTCGAACTATAGGCGATTTATCGTCATCCCTTAAATAGCTCAACTCTCTTCTCGATCCGTGATATGTGATTCATCTGACTAACTCTTAGTCAACCGACACAGTTAACACTTAACTGAGTCGCGCATGGCCATGCTTCCTGAATCATATCACTCGAGAGGGCCCAGAGAATATCTCTCCATTCGGAGGGGCAAAATCCCATCTTGATTATCCACATCACGCAGCTTGCTTCTCATTCGACCCGAACTCTGCCTTTATAGTTGCCTTGTCACAGAACAACGTTTGACATAACCTAAGTCGGTGATCCACAACTCGGATTGTGCGACAACCTCAGGTCTAAGGATTACATTGATTGAGACATGCAAATGACGACTTGATCGTTGCATCTCAATGTGGGTCAGTCCGACTGGCTAAACTCTTTAGCCAAGTCCGTGAACGTTGGAATGGCATCACCATGCCCATGACAAGTGGAACCGTGTCATCAGCCAACACTCACATTAGTCTAGGGTGTGTGTCCAGCACAACCTAAATGACCACGGACAATCTAGTATGAACAACATGAATATATAGTTCCACAATCGAATCACATATTCAATGACATATATCAGATGTTCAAAACAAGGACAACTTAATAACTTTATGAATACAATGGGAATTACATCATACATGATTGCCTCTAGGGCATATTCCCAACACGTCCCACTTGTAAGAAGCAGCGACGCAGTACCCTTGTTCTTCTCCGGTGCACTAGGTGGAGACTCCCCAGGTGGGCGCTTACGCGTCCCGTTAGTCCTTCCTCCGCCTCGTCCCCCACCCCGCCCGCCTTGGCTGCCATCCCAAGCAGGTTCCTTGGTTCTCACTCCCGTGGTGTGGGGGTGCCAGTCTTGAAAAGGGGCAATCATCCACTTCCCATATTTCTTAGCTTCGTCTCCATGGAAGCCATCACCACATTCAGTGTCTACATGACCCATCTGACCACAAAATCACAGAACTTTGAGAGCTTCTCATACATCACCATGAAAGATAGTCTCTCACTCCCCTCCGGGTGCAGGCCCACCACCCTCGTGAGGGGTTTGTTCACATCCAACTTCACCCTAACGCGGATGAAGCTAGTTCCGCTATCTCCCAGAGCATACACATCAACGCTCAGCACCTCCCCTATGTGTGCGGCCATGCTGCGCACCAGCTCGTCCTTTCGAAAGAGAGGCGGGACACCCCTGATCTGCACCCACGCATGGATGCGATCGAGCACCACTGACTTGGGATCTGCCATCCCATCATACGGCTCCAGCAACACACCTGTCTGCCGAAAGAGCTACGAACCATCATGCATGGCCCTGTTCCAGTCGCCCAGGCACAAAACCTGCATGACAAAGAGATTGTCCTCCACCGGGCGTATCGTCCACTTCTTAGCAAAACCCCTCGCTATCTCCATCTTCTGGAAGAAAGGCCGGTTGCCAAAATGCTTGGTAGTAAGGACCCTCACCACCGCCATCCAGCGAGCGCCCTCCCGGAGGTTCAGGAACTCCTCCCGCAGAAGCACTACATCATCCAGTTCCTCATCCTTGAGTATCAAATTTTTCAGCATGTCATGCAGATTCGCCGGCTTTTGGGGGCTTGACGATCCACCCTCCTTAGGAAATCTTGACGCCATCTCCAAGATCCAAACGCGATCGGCTCCGATGCCGGGCTCACCTTGGGCATCGCTCACCTTGGGCCGGCCCACGAATCTCCAATATACTAGTTGGTAAGGTATCGCTTTTAGCGAGTCCTACCATGGCATCGCTCACCTTGGGCCGGCCCACGAATCTCGTCCGTACCATACACCAGCAAATATCCCATTCTGCACAAGCACGTGCTCTATATATACTCCTCCAATTGTATTCTCGTCCGCACCATCACACCAGCAAATATCTCATTCTACACACGCACGTACATGCTCTATGTATACCTCGGATGTATATGCCAACTCTGTGGGTTCTGGTTTAATTTGTGCCCTTTACAAAAAAATGTCACTAAACAAAAAATTATAGTGAACACAAAATAAACTAAACAATTCTGATAAAATGAAAAAATCATAGTGAACAAACATGCTGATGAACAAAAAATAATAGTCAAGAGAAAAATACCACTGAACGAAAAATTATAGTGAACTGAAAATGAACTAAAAAAGTCCGATGAAATGAGAAAATAATAGTAAACAGACACGCCGATGGACAAAAATTAAAAAATGAACAGAAAATACCACCGAACGGAAAATTATAGTGAAAAAAATACCATCGGTGCCCTAAAAATGTCGATAAACAAAAAATAATAGCGAATCAAAATTTTCGGTGAACCAAAAATAATAGTGAAGAGAAAATACGGATGCACCAAAAATAATGGTGAAAACAAATTTTTTGGTGAACCAGGACTAATAGTGAACAAAGAAAAATAGGTGAACCGAAAATAATAGTGAACCAAAAATTCCGGTACACAAAAAATGCCAATTAACCAAAAAAAAAATAGTGAACAAAAAATTTCGATGAACCAAAATATTTCCAAATTTGAAAATGGTTCTGATTTTTTTAAATGATTCCAAACTAAAAATGGTTACACATTTGAAAAACAGTTCAGAAAAAAATGTTTCAAAATTTTAAAATATCAAAAAATAAAATATTTTCAAATAAAGAAAAATTATATCAGGAAAAAGAAACAAAAAAGAAAGAATAAAACGGAAAAGAAAAACAGAAAAAGGAAAGAAATGGGAAAAAAATGAACACAGAAAAACGAGAAGAAATATCCTAAAAAAGTAGATTAGACATGAAAAAGAGCTTAGCCTATTCGCTGTCCCGTATCTTGCCTAGCCAGAGATGCCAGGTTTGATCCTCCACTTCCCCTATATCTTTTCTTTTCTTTTCGTTGACAAAATGGGCCGACCCATAAGCGGATGCGCGCGGGCCAGTATTAAAAGGACACGCTGTAAGAGATGCATAGGGTTTGCGGGTATATGGGCTTATATGGTTTGAGTAACCAGGATTAAAAATGGAAGATTAATTTCTCAAGAAAATAAAGAATTGGAAGACCAATTAATCATTCACTAGATGATTCTCCGCGCATTGAGGCGGGATATTTAGGAATAGTTTTTTTTATGTGGCATAAAATTTACATTATTCATAGTTATCAGCTTAATTGCTTTTGGTAATATCACAATAACATTCTATGTATTTGGTTGAAATTTTATCTAAAATAATATTATAATATAGGAATAGAACCACTGATTTTATGTCTTAGAACTTTTTTAAAAACTATTCTTTATTGTACGAAAATGATAAATGTAATCACTCTAATAGAGATTCTAGAACGACTTTATTTCAATTGATAGCAGGGAAAGAATTATGCTGCGTTATAACCGACGATAAAAATACCTATGTCTTAAAAATAATTGATCACGTGACACTACTCAATTGGTGAAGGGCCGCATTGGCATCATACGTCAACACCTTAGAATGTCGTGTGGATAGTCTCACATCCCTCGAACGACTTGCGAGAAGATTTCTGTGAAAATAACCCAAAACAATGATTGAGTATAGCCAAGAAATTTGCAAACAAAAGGACATCTATATTCGATCTTAAAAAGTGAAGCACCAATGGTTATTTATTACAAATAAACGTAACACTAATGGCAGCCCTACGTACTCTACAGCCAAAAGAACATGTAACGTGAAGCAAGAAAATAAGTAAGATGTGACGTAGCTTTATATGAGTAGCACATATGTTTGAATGGTGGAAAATACTAAAGTTGAACAACGTAGAAGCCTGCATAAGATTGACCAATACGGCAAAATCCTGTCAAATTTAAGATAATCACATACATAATAAATGAGATATTTGGCAAATAGTATAATCGTTTCCGGATGAAATGACTGAAGTATGTGTGCAATCAAATTTATTGGTAACTGATGCAAAACTCAGAAAGGCAAGAGGTATCACCAGACGTTGGGGACTTGGTTGCTTTCTTATAAAGCAGAATCTGTTTAGGAATTTCATTTTAGAAAAAGAATACTCGATGTTGTTACCTATGGAAATGGCCAAACTGGATTTAAATATCAGAAGAAGTCAGCGTAGTTAGTCCAGGATAGCTGCATAGAAGTTAGACTAGTCATAGTGGGGAGTAACTAAGTAGTAACATCAACGCCACGTAGGCAAAAATATATGACATGTCAAGTAATTAATGTAGAGAGAGATGGTGGTGGTAACATAGCAGTTACCATCACATCACATATTTCAATACACTATGTGTCTACAACATAATAAATGCTTATTTGCATGACACCACATGTATGTTACTCCCCACTATGGAGGTAGTAACATAGACTAGTAACAACACCATGTTAATACTCTTAGTTACTCCCCACTATGAGCAACCTTACAGAAGGTAGAGTAATCTCCATGGATTAAATCAGCCGACACAATTAGAACATTTTTAAAATGCATGGACGGGAGAGATTGGACGCCTGATCCGTACTTAGTTGCTCGCCTATCCGTAATCAACCTAGGCATCCACGACGGCACATATGTACGTCAAGAACCTGGCTACTTGCAAGCTAGCTCCTCTGCCTGCAAGCAAGAGCGAATAAATCTTTACTCCTTCACCTTTGGCACGAGGCGCAAAGATATACTCCCTCCGTTTAATAATAGATGACTTCCACTTTTATAGCAAATTAATGTATAAAGATATTGTTTCTAAGTTGAATTGGTGTCTTAAACAAATTTTATACTCCTTCATTGAAGTAGATTTATTTACTTTCAATATTTGCAATGTCAGTTGCGTCGAACAAAAGATTCCATTGAATATTTTTATCTATTCTTGTATGGCCTTACATTACTGTCCTCGTCTTTACAACAAACAGTTCACTACTGAAATTAATTCAACTCACAAGGCTTTGGATATTTTCGTGGATTAGATTAGAACTGCATTTTATATATAGATATTATTCAGTTTTCTAAAACACACCTTTGTACTGTAGTCTGTTAGCTAATACTTTCCAAAAGAAAAATCATAGGTCTATAATACTTGTATTTTAGCCAACCATTTTATTTTCACTTGTTTGTTATCTACATGCTGGTGGTATACTGGGTAAAGCACGAAGCCGCCACACCCATCCATATCTTACATTTCTCCTGGAAAGCCAGCAACCGCCACACCCATCCATATCTTACATTTCTCCTGGAAAGCCAGCAAGAAAAATCCTCTCTTTTTTTTAAGGTGATAAAGAGCTCTATATATTCATACTGAGGGACAATGTTTTTTCTTGGATTACAAGCTCATTTATCATGTCTCCTGACTCGTAGGCATCAGCCACCTGGTTGTATTGTCTCTTCGTGTGGGCGACTACCACCTCGTCGAACCTGCACAGCAAGCTCTTGGCTTCTTCTGTAGTGAAACAGAGCTCTGATCTGTTTTGTTTTTTGAGGAGTTGAGTGCAGCAGCCAGAGATGAGCAGTCAGTTTCGACGACTACCTTCGCATCCCGATGTGTGGAGATCAATTTGATGCCCATTAGAACAGCTAGAGCCTCGGCTTCCTCAGCGGTCGAGCACCCTGGGATTCTTGCACACGCCATGAATAGACGGTGCAGTCTCTGATAATGGCGCCCGCGCTTCCCAAGTCGAGATTTGTTGAGGTAATTAAGAGTCATCTGAGTTCAGCTTTTGTCAACCAGAATTTGGAGGCTGCCACTGTGTCCGGGGGGAGCGGGCTTCAGAGCTTGTAGGAGTAGTAGCAGTCAGAGGATGCTTCCCGTTGTGATCATGGCAGGTAGAGTAGCAGGTTGGATAAGAGATTAATAAACAACAGAGAACGGTATATAGAGCAGAAACGAAAGACCGTCTAAGGATGCGTATGCTAGCTAGAAGGTATATGTAAGAATGCCTTGCATGCCTGTGTTGTTGTGTAGTTCTTTCAGATTATAATAGAGCAGAAACTAACGCATTGCATGTGTGTGACTGTTTCTAAAGTAACCATGAAGCACACAACAAAGCTGAAATAACACTCATTCATCAAACAAAATCACTCATTACCATCTCACCAAAGGATTGAGCAAGTTGCTAGATGAAACGGAACCAGCTAGAGATCTGTTGAGGCCATAAATGTTGTGGTGCTCAAACGACAGACTTGATGCGCTTCTCCAGCGATTTTGAGACAGGATCAAAAGTTTGCGAATGTGTAGGCACTTTACAAGAGTTGGTCGTCCTTGAGGTCTGGCACAATGTTCCACTCTGGACACGTCAATGTATCTGGGATATTGTTCATTCAACTTGATTTCGACCATATTGATCAATAACGCTTCAAAACTTATCCTAGTTCAGAATGTTGGTTTCAGGTAATGCATTGGATTTTTAGTACCTGCTAGGGCAATTCCGTGTCTTCCCCTCGATGACATGGCCGATCTTGTTCAGAAACCTCCCCTCGACGGTCTCGCTAGAGGCAAGGATCCTAAAATTGACCAGCTGCGCGCACAAGAACCCCTCATTGCGGTACCACCAGCACACATGGTCCCTGATCCTCTCCAGCAGCCTGGTGCTCACTCGCGCCTGCTTCTTCACCATCTTTGCCACCTCCCCCAGCACGGGCTACAGTAGGATGCACGGCTTGGTGCGCTGCCGAGGCGTCAGTGGTACTCCTGCTCATGTCTCCGACGGATCGCCATATTTTGCGTTAGCGTCTTGTCGTTGTCGTCGATCTAGCTGGCCCGCGCTCACTTGCCGTCGCTGGACCACGACCCATTCGAGGCTAGCGAGAAAAACAGATTTGAGAGCAGGTACTCAATATCCTGTACAATCCGACGAGTCGGGGGCGGCTTGGGTGCGCGACGCTGACCACCGCCCCACCGCGTGCTCCGCACGGAAGCGGTTGATGAGATTGCAAGAGGGGTCCTCAACGAGGACAAAGACGTGGGGATCGTCGCTGGAAAGAGGATGCGCGGGGGCGGCGCCGGAAGGAGGAGATGTTCGAGCGAGATCTGGATGGAGATTTTTTGGATAGGACTCTGGGTTAATTCATAGAGAATGGAGGAACTAAAATGCAAAACGGGCGTCGGACGAGGAACGACGGGACGGGACGCGCTGGTCGGCATACTATGGAACCGATTGTATCTTTTAAGTACTCCTATAGAGAAGATAGAGATTACACGTCTACCGGTAAAACCTAAAACAAAACGCTTGGAGTTGCAAGGAGGGGGAAGTGGTGCACAGTGCAATTTCCTCGATTTTATAGGTTGTTCTCGAAAACTTGGCATCTTCGGGTGGAACAAAGCTCTGATGAAGATTAAAAATCGGCTCCCCACTTCTCTGCCAGAAAGAAACGTCCACCGCCGACCGAGCGGCCGCCACAGCTAAACCCCTCACTAAACCCTAGAAAAATCCCACCGCCGCCGCCGCCGCTCTTCCTGGCGCTCTCCACCAGTCCCGGGATGGAGGGGGAGACGCCCGCGCAGGACCCGCCCTCCAACGCTGCCTCCGGCTCCGGCGGCGGCACCGGACAGAAGGGCGCTCCGTGCGAGGAGTGCGGGGAGCAGCCGTGGAAGTACCGGTGCCCCGGCTGCTCCCGCCTCACCTGCAGCCTCCCCTGCGTCCAGGCCCACAAGAGCCGCACCGCCTGCTCCGGCAAGCGCCCCCGCACCGACCCCGTCCCGATCTCCCACTTCGACGACAACCAGCTCCTCTCCGGTTGGTACCCTCCCCTTCCTCTCGACCCCCAATCCAATCGCTCGCTAGCCGTACACCGTGTTCTATGCTCACCGCCCCTTGTATGCTCCTCCTGTTTGTCTCTGTGTAAAGATTACAGCTTTCTGGAGGAGACGAGCCAGGCCAGAGAGTCGGCCCACAGGCTGATCGTCGGCTTCGGCCATAACTACGGGGGATGCAGAGGCGCGAATCTGCCGTCGTGGCTGTCTTTCCTCCGCCAGGGCGCGCACCTCCGGGGCGCCAGGCTCCGTTTCCTCCCCAGAGGCATGACCAGGAGGGAGCAGAACCGTTCGCGCTACTTCCGAGTGTATACTTCTTTTCCCCCCAATGTTGCTCTTTGGATCGATCTTGCGATATGCTTGTCCATCTGTCCGCAATTTGACATGATATATTAAACGGAAGACAAGTCAATCTCGTGTTAACCAGTGATAACTGAAACTGAAGACACTAAAAGTAAATAGATGCTGTCAGAAAGTGAATTGCCCTCTATATTTTGCAATATTTCTTGGCCTATGTAATTTGGTCATCATCTAATTGACATCAGTGTGATACTGAAGTATATACAAGCCAATTTTGTGTTGATAAGTGATAACTGAAATTGAAGACACTCAAGTAAATGGATGTTGTCAAAAAGTAGAATTCTTTCTTCCTTTCTATAGTTGCTTGGCCTATGTATTCGGTATTCAGCTAATGACATCAGTGCGATGCATGTGCTCGGAGTTTCAGTAAGTTTGTTAGGTACTTGGACCTACACTAGTAAGTTTTCCACTCGATGCCGTCCTCTCTTTGAATCAACTGTATGTTTCACTTTGTTAATAATCTGTGAAGGCATTGTAAACCTTTGAGTCAGCCTTATGTGTAGTAATCCCCCCCTCCATCCTTTCGTTACCTTTGTAATCATGTGAACGGTGCCTTACCTGTGAATATCTCTCTGCAGAAAGGACTGCATCTACTGGACGCTTGAATGGAAGTTTAATTCGACAGATATTGTTCTAACTGACCATGAGTAAGTTCATGACCGTTTCAAGATGTCAAGATATATGCATCATCTTTCTATCATTCTCAAACTTGTTATGCCACATATTTTCTGATTATGCACTTACTTAATGCTACGAGTTTTTTAAAAGCAAAGCTAAAAATCCATATATATCTTCTATTTTCCTTTCATGCTCATTATGCCTTCTTTTCCAGGATAGATGAGCATGCAAGCTTGCTATCTTTATTGGAGAAACATCTGAGTCCTACGCCTTTGAAGGACCAGCTTACACCATATCGCAAAACTGAATTGCGTGATTTGAAACTGTTTATTCAGAAGTCTGCCATGGTATTGTAGTTAATTTTTACCATGTGTCTTCCAAGTTTATTGCTATTTTATATAAATTTGCATTAAACAACAGCTTCTTTTCAACTTTCTGTAGGATTCAAAGTCACCATACCGTCAGCTCAATGTAGAAGAGCCCTTGCGCCCCCAACTGCGTGGCACTCTTATCCTCGAGTACCCAACTATTAATGTCTTTCTGCCATCAGATACTTGTGAGTTTAAAGTCGAGAAGTCTGTAAACAAGATTCGAAACAAACAGCCCCCTGGCAGCTCAAATGATAGTCCTCCCATAGAAGGCACCGTGTTTCAGGAGGAAGAAATAGAGGAAGGCGAAATGGTGCCAGAGACACAGGTTATTGATCTCAAGGATTGTAGACCTTCACGTGCCACTAATCTTTCCCCACTGACGGTTACAAGTGGATCCAAGGTAGATGGCAATAATGGAGATTCTTCGGTGCTGTCATATATCCACCGTCTGGGATTAGATGGCCAGCAGGGAAAACTTAAAAAACATTGCAGGATTGCACCGAAGACACCTTCTGGGACTACCGAGACTAAATCTTGCATGAAAGTCCATCCGCTGGACTCAGATGAATCTGTTGAATGTGGGACCTTAGACAGGCAGGTTATTGACCTCAAGGACCATGCAACTTCGCATCCTGCCAATATTGGTCCAGCCAAAGTTACGAATTGCAAGACAGATCCTTCAGTCCCGCCGTGTCCCATAAGCATTCTAGCATCTGATGTCTTGAGTGGCCCCCAGGAAGAGTATTATGAGCAGCGCAAGGTGACACCAAATACAACTCCTGAAGCTCTAAAAAGGAAATCTCTCGTGAAAGTGTATCCACTGGACATGGACGCCGAGGACACCCTGGGGCTGATCCCGGAGGCGCCCAACCAGGAGTTTGAGCTGGATGTGCAAGACGCCTACGAAGAGCTATTTGGGGACATGAACCCCGACGATTTCCTGAACTTTGATCTTGAGGTTATGGACCAAGATGGATCCTTTGAATCAAGGTCTCCGTTCAAACTCTGGGACGACTTGGAGGAAGGGGAGATCCCATCACCACTGTGAGGAACCTGGTGCTTGGAATCGATCGACGCAAGACCCTTGAATTCGTTCAAGACCGAGAGATCCTGCCAAGCCCAAGCACCTTTTCCCTTCAGAAACATGTATTTTGTTTTGGCAAGAGTGATCTGGTGCATTTTTTGTGAACTATCTATTAGCAGCAGCAGCGCCTCATAAGTTCTGAGGTGCCATCTTTGTTTATTTTTTGGTTCCGTTCAGGGAGCACCATGGAGTTGCTTCCCTAGCTAGCTGAAGAAATTTTGGGGCTGTAACTTTTGGGAGGCTTGTCAGTACTGAAGCCTTCTGAAGTCAGTTGGGGCAATATCAGGGGGTGTATGTAAAATGTCATACTGTAAACTTTGTGATCTATAAATGTGTTGTTGATCATTAATATTATTTTGGGTTTATGATTGCTGAACTTACTGTCGGAGCAGCATGGAGGTGTTCTTCAAGTTTGCTTCTTTGCTCCTAGCTGCAAACATTCTGTGGTTGTAACTCTGCAAGACTGCAAGGCTTGTCAGTAGTACTTGCTGCTACAAAGCAACCGTGAACTTAAGCCAGTGGGCAATGTCAGAAGATCTATGTACAATTTCATTTTGCAAAAGCTTATGCTTTTTATCCATGAATGCATTCATCTGTTACTGATCAGATATATAAATCTTTTGCACAATTGTTTAACCTGTAGGTTCATACTCCTAACTGAAACATGTTGAGGGCACTTTGGTGGTCTCAGTCTTTCCCTTTGTGCTGGCCTCATGATCTTTCGCCAAGTTTACTAGACCTACGTTTCCGTTCAAATTTCGTGGTTTCCTTTCACAGTGGGTGCCAAATATATCTGTTGTCTAACTTGAAAAGTATTAAACAATTATTTTTGTAGAAATGTATTAAATAATTATTTTTGTAGTTAGCCAAAATGTGAAAACATGATTTCAAGATTATTTTATACCTTGGAAAAAAATCCCCCAAGATATGTTTAAAAAAAATATAAACCATTCTTGCAAAAATATCACTTTGGCAAGTTCTAGAATACAAATTTGAACCATGAATTCAAATATGCCCTAGTTCCCAAATTAAACCAAATCCAGCCCAAATAAATTCTTAATAATATTAAATAAATATCTTTGACCAGTTATCCTCTTGTTCAATCTGCTTGGCATTCTGTCCTTGGCCAGCTCAAACAATTGCATTGCAAATCTTGCAAGCAGTTGGATTTGAAAGTTTGATCTTGAGAAGATGGATCCTGTAGGAAAACGCTCTAAATCATCCGGGGGATGAGTCGCGCGCGTCCTCTGCCTCGCGATGGCGACACGTGCCCCGCGTGTACGAACGAGCACAAGCCCCGCTGAGGCCCACCGGTCTACCTTATCTCTTCCCTCGTTCCCTCCTCTCCACTCGTTTCTTCCCTATCTCTATCATTTCTCCCGTACGAGATCTTGACCGACTCAACGGTAGCCTCTGCGCCTCCGCTGCCCATGACCTCCTCGCCGGCCGCCTCTGCACCGTCGCCCTCCCAATCCTAATCGCTGATGGGCACCTTTTCTCCCCTACATCCTGCGAGAAGCAAGCTCACTAGATAGGCATCTTCTTCTTCCACTGTTCTTGTGCTTCAAAGCAGACCGCCGGCGGCTCCAGCGGTGGGGCAAGTCCCCCGTCGACGTTGACCGGAGGTGCTGCATCGGGGGCCGAGCGCGGTGTTTCCCTAGGTGGTGATGCTACCGTCGTCGGCCAGAGATGCTGCCCGTCGGTAGCCTAGGGTGCTGCAAGCGGCGAGCATCGTTTGTGCCAACCTCAGGCGGCGATGCTACAGAGGAGATGACGGCGTTGCTACCGTAGGTAGCCGGCGTTGCTACCGACGGCGCCCGGCGATGCTACCGAAGGTCGCCGGCGTTGCTACCGAAGGTCGTCGGGCGCTGATGCTCACGACGGCGGCCTACGGGGGTTGCTACCGGAGTTGCTTCCGACGGCGGGCGCTGATGCTCACGACGGCGCGCCGCGATGCTCCCGACGGCGAACGCCGTTGCTACGAGCGCGGGCGCTGATGCTCCCGACGGCGGCGCGATGCTCCCCACGGCACAGCGCGATGCTCCCCACGACGCCAGGAGTTGCTCCCGACGACGCACCGTGATGCTCCCGACGGCGAACGCCGTTGCTACGAGCGCGGGCGCTGATGCTCACCACGGCGCCCCGCGATGCTCCCGACGGCACAGCGCGATGCTCGCCACGGCACCAGGAGTTGCTCCCGACGGCGCACCGCGATGCTCCCGACGGCGCCCGGAGTTGCTGCCGCCGGCGCGGCGCGATGCTCCCGACGACGCCCGAATTTGCTACGGACGGCGCGGCGCGATGCTCCCCACGGAGGCCTACGGGAGCTCCGGCGACGGCCAGCAGGTGCGGAGCACCTTCTCCGGCGACGGCGACGGCGTGTACTCCGGCGACTGCGGGCGTGTACTCTGGCGACGGCGGGCGACTGCGGGCGACAGGCGTGGCATGGGGGCACGACAGTTCTGTCTCAGTTCTTTTTCCGCGAGGGACGACGGAAGGACGCGCAAAATACTGCTGCGTTGACCGGTAGTAGGGACACGTGTCCTGTCCACCCGGGGGATCGGAGGAAATTATCCCCCGGAGGACGCTCAGCGCTGGCCTTTGAAATAAGCCCCGTGTTAAAAATCTGGGGTTACTGTGGGGACATACCGTATTCAAAGTTGTGACGAACCTGGTGCATGGATCCGATATGTCGAGAGCCTGGAATCTGTTACAAAGCCATGCAACGATGCTGCTCTGCTCTGCTAACTGCCCAGAGCCACTTTTCGCTCTGAACTCAAATATTGTTTTTCTGTTGTCGGAGCAGCACGGAAGTGTGCTTCAAGTTTAGCTCGTTTAATCCTCTTAGCTTCAAATTTTCTTTTTGTTTGTTTGAATGAAAACAGTACATTAGTAGAGAAATTTTGGGGCTCTGACCCTGCAAGGCCTATCAGTTATAGTTGCTACCATGCAGTCATGAACTTTGTCAAGCAAGGGCTGTGTTTCAATAACAGGTACTCCCTCCGTCCACTTTTATAAGACTCACATCTTACTATTGAAATGCTAAGAAGTGGGCCTTATAAAAGTGGACGGAGGGAGTAGTGAACTTATTCTGGGGCGATATCAGATGATCTGTAGGTAAAATCTCATCATGCAACAGTTGCATATCTTATCCATGACCATAGATATTTTGCTTTTGTGTTACACAATGGCTGAACCTGCAGTTCCGTAGTCCTAACTGAGGCATCTCCAGGCTCCGGTCTCTGTCTTTCCCTTGGTGGTATTGGTGGCCTTCACTTTATGCTCTCTGCTCAAATTCGATTTTTTAAAGGGAGATATCAATTACACTCAGCCTCTGCACGAACTCAATACCCTAATGACATTACGGATGCACACAGTCAAAGAAAAGAAGAAACTAAAAAAAAGACTCGCAAAGTTTCAGTCAAAGAAAAGAAGAAACTAATCCAAAGAAAAGAAGAAACTAATCCAACATCTGATGTCCAATTTCTCCAAAAGCAACGACCTCCAAAAAGGAAACAGTGGACAAGTGTCATCGTTGCCCGATCGAATATCTTGAGTTTTTACCCTAAATATAGTCATCGCTCTCAAAACAATGCCTTCAGCAAGACCATTGCTAGGTACAACCAATTAAGTGCAGACCTTGGATTTTCACCCTCAAAGGTAAAGCTTTGAACTTCACATATGCTGCCGCCCTCACTTCCATACCGATGCCACAATTGCTGAAACTCCAAGCTAGTTCCTCATCGACGCAAAGAATCCAATCACTATTGCTAGTCATCCAATCTCAGCTTACATGACATTCTTCGCCTCTGACTTTACCAGGGTTTTGCCCATGGTGGCAAGCAGAGCTTCGCGCCGCTTCGTGCGTTGCGACCGAACCTCATCTGATCCAACAATCTCCAGACACTAACGCCCGTGGGAGATCACCGGCGGAGCCTTCCGGAATCCGACACTCTGACCAGATCAAAGAGGACATGCGTGAGACATTTTTCATTTTGGCGCAAGAGGAACCCTAGGACCGCTGCCTTTATTCGAGCACGCAAGCATGCCCCCACGCTGCTGGATAGCTTCCGGCAAATAGATCGAGCGGATCAGGCACACGTGACAGTGACAGGAGGAAGGTGCGCTGCAGTAGCGCCATCGCAGTAGGTTCCGCACCGTCGCCTCCGGCCATCACCGCAAGCTCACCCCTCTCAGCCCCATCCACGCCTCCCTGCAGCGCGAAGACAGACGCCACTGGCGGAGTGCCGCCGCCATCCCGCGCCATACCTCCACCTGCGCCGCCAAGGAGCTGAGCCCCCCGCACGAAGGGAATTCGGCAGGCTACGCTAGCCCCACCTGCCATCTTTGACATCCATGGCGTGATCGTCATTGCAGGCGGCGCCAACGGCCGGTGGGGGAAAATCGGGCGTCGGTCTTTTAGATTGGATCGGGGATCCTCCGGAGTCGCTCTTGTGCGGGGTGACCAAGGAGTCAATCTTTCGGGGATGAATGGAGAGAGGACGCTGAGAGCTTTCCAGAGGTGACCGGAGATGGGAGATTCGTCGGTGGCAGCGACGGAAAGCTACGTGGAGATTGCGTCATAGATCCTGTGGTACGTGGCGTATCACCCTATGCTTAAATTCGTGATTTCCTTTCACAATGCTTTTCAATTGGATGTACACCCTATAGGCCTCCAGTCCAAAAAAATGTGTCGCCAGGTCTACTATGAGTTGTACGTGAGCTGTTGGTTTCTTCCCACATTTAATATGGATTCGGAGGGAGAACTACAAATTATACATTATTGGCAAACGAGCTTGCCTAGCTGGAGAAGGGTCTCTGAGACTACACGGTGGGACCAGCCACATTGCAATACATAATTTGTGTTTTTTTTTGTAATAAACGAATTTGATAAATTCGTGGAATGTGTGCACATTTTTGTTTTCTTATTATTAGACGAAAATAATAGAAAAGGAAAGAAAAAGAATAACGTGGAAGAAAACTGGTAGGGAATAAAGAAGGGCCCAGCCAGAAGGACGGACGGACAGGCCGAGGCGCATCGACCGAACCAAAAATTCTAGCACGCGACTCCGGCTCGGCAAATCTCGACACCCCAAAGCACTCCCATGGCGGCGGCGGAGGGCGGCAGCGGAGGTGGAGGGAAGGTGTCCTTCAAGGTCATCCTCACCTCCGACCCCAAGCTCCCCTTCAAAGTGTAAGCACCGCCGCGCCTATCCCCTCCTCGGACCAGATCTCGTCCTGATCCGTGTCGCCCTGTGCTTTCGCAGGTTCAGCGTCCCGGAGGCGGCGCCCTTCACCGCGGTGCTCAAGTACGCCGCAGAGGAGTTCAAGGTCCCGCCCCAGACCAGCGCCATCATCACCAACGGTACGCCTGCCCCCCTCGCCCCCTCTCGTGGGGGACGGGATGGGATGTCTCTCGTTTTGGTCGCTGTTGTGCGATTTAGGGGACCCTCTCGAGACGATTTTCATAGGAGCACGGATGCTGCTGTAGGCAGAACCGTACAAACATTGCTGCAATTCTCTACTACCTAGGCAGTTGTTTTAGATGTGGAATTCCGCGGGACATCTGTATCGATATCAGGCAAGGATCACAGGTCTCTTGGCTGACTAGGATTTGCATGTCTAGGTTATAGTCCTGGTTTCCAAGGGGCGTGCCAAGTGAGTGTCAGGATACAAGAAATGCTTTTCTTTTTTCTTTTTTTGCGAGTTGCTCACACCATCGCCGAGATATGTATGACGCAAACAGGAGCCCCTGCGGTTTTCTCTTTGGTTTCTGAGGTGGCAATGTGTAGTTGTGTACCATTTGAGCTTTTGCATTTAGATGTCTCCATGACATGGCCAGACTAGTGATTCCTTGATTGCTCATCGCATAGACCCTACCATCTTCTTTTGATGGAGTGGTGGTTGGGACTGGAATGACAGGGGATTTTGAGCCACTTGTGAATGAATTCATAACAACAATCTCATTTGGAAAGATAAAAAACTTGGGGTGGACTGATCATGTCTCACCGCCTCACATAGATTTCGTGTGCCGAGGTATTCTCATCTAGATTGTTTGCTTGCAATAATCCCGAGGTGACAGTCCGGAGTTATAGTTTCCAGCCTTCAGTTTTGTTGCCTGTTGGTGAGTGGTGCCTGGTGAGGTGTGACAACATACTACCACACTAGTCTCTAACTTACTGCTGCAAGTTTTTTTTTAAATTATGACTAGGACAAAGCTTGTTAAAACATTAGTAAGAATGATGGTCACTAATTGTTTGGTTTATTTATTTTTCATACACAGTATCTTCTACTTGAAAATAATGGTTCCTTTTATCCTTTGCAGATGGAGTTGGAATCAACCCGCAGCAAAGTGCAGGTACCATTTGCAAACACCTCTTACATTTTGTTTCAGTCGTTTGGTCTTTTCCACTTTTGCCTGACATGTAAGGAATGTAATAGTGTTCTCTTAGTTAAAATAAGTTCACTACCTGTTATTGAACATATTTTGTTCCTTGGAAGAATTCCTTTGAAGAATTTCGATTACTTGACCAAGTTAGTTGTATAGATATATAGACTAATAAGAACTGACCGAATTATTTCAGGTTTCCGATTTTTGAGTTCCCTTAGATTTTTGTTGGCAACTAGACTTAAAACAAGGCGACCAGCTAGAGTGTAAAAGAGGGGGGGGGGGGGGGGGGGGGGGGAGGAGATAAATGATCACCAGTAAAGTGGATGGCTTGCAAAGTAACCAAAACACGCACCAAATGGTCAGCTAGCACATATCGTTACTAACTTGATAGCTTGGCATGTAACAATCTAACGGTGTTCTCTTAGTTAAAATAAGCTCACTACCTGTTATCGAAACAGCTTTTTTGTTCCTTGGAAGTGTTTGGATTACTTGACAAAGTTAGTTGTATAGATATATAGACTAATAAGAACTGACCGAATTATTCCAGGTTGCTGATTTTTGAGTTCCATTAGATTTCTGTCGGCAACTAGTAGACTTAAACAAGGTGACCGGGTAGAGTGTAAAAGGGGGAAAAGATTTGATCACCAGTTAAAATGGATGGCTTGCAAAGTAACCAAGCATGCATCAAATGGTCAGCTAGCACATATCGTCACTGTTAACTTGATAGGCCTACTAATAAATACTTATCTAGCATTGCACTTGTATTCATCCTCAAACCTAGGCCTCAGCGAACATATGACATCCATGTTTGAATTTCGGTTTCCTTTCTCTGCACCAGTCACTTTGTCCGAGCCACTGCTCCAGGGTTTGTGCATGGTATATATAGTTGATGATGTTATGTGCTTCCTCTTATCTTGAGCCCAGCCAAGAGTGACGTATGCAGTTAATTATTATCCATTTTCTTATTATACACTTCTGCTGAGCTGAACTTGCCGTTCTTTTTTCCTTTCTCCTTCCAGGCAACGTGTTCCTGAAGCATGGCTCGGAGCTGCGTCTGATTCCCCGTGACAGAGTCGGAGCTTCAAAAGCAACTCCCTTCTAGTTCCTCTTACCAACAGCGAAGAAACCTATATAATAGCAGAATAAAACTAGCAGCGTTGGATGACGAGGCATGATCGCTTGTGTAATCTGACAGTTGATGATGATAAATTGTTATGGGCAGCCATTGTCTGGCTGGTTGAAGATAATTTTGCCAAACGCCTGTCAAGTTTTTCTTGTGCTTGTTGCCTCGCGAGTGTTTTTTTCTTGTTGTGACACCGTTTCGAAATATCCAAATTATCTAGGGTTATATTGGCGTGAATTAATTCACTACGAAAAAAATGGGTTGCTTAGAGCATGTCTAACAGACCCCCTATGTTTTCACCCCTTAAAGACGTGTGTAGAGGGCCCTGTATACACATTTCGCCGGCCAAAAACTCGTGCGAGCTAGCAGACCCCCTACCCCCACCCCGTAAAACAGAATATAGCTCGCACGAGCTTTTGGCCCCTCAGAAAACAGGGTTTTGCACAACTACACAAGCATATCAAACATGGCAGATTCAAGATATGCGATGCATAATCCATAGTTTTACATCACAAATAGATCAACAAGTTCATAGGTCATGTTCTAGGCATAGAGGTTCCCAAAAGTACTGCCACCACCAACGCGATCCACATCAATCTCGGAGCCCACCGTCGGCACCACCACTCACCGAAGTTGAAGCACCAAGGTTGGTTGCCTCGCGAGCTTGACGCGCCTGCAACTTCCTCGCCATGATCTCGGCCTTGCTCTCTTTCCACCACAGCAGCTGATCGTCGTCCATGTCCTTGGTGTTCATCATCATGATCTCCTTCTCCTCGGCCAAGAGCTCCTTCATGGCTTTGGTTTGTTTGAGAGCCAACATCTGGGTCCATGGCAGCGCTCCAACGAGAACAAGCTGGCTTGATCGTGTTCCACCGGCCTTCAAGGGAGCGGTAGGATCGATCCGCCAAACTTTTCGTGCGAGGCTTGAGCTTGTGGTAAAGATCCTCAATGCGTTGCCAATAGCGCTTGCCGGTTTGATCGGTGCCGGTGGCAGCATCCATGGACACTTTGCCCCACGCACGGACCAATGTGACATCTTCAATCTCGGTGTAGTTGGGCTGCTTCCCCGATCTGCTCCGCCGCGCAGTAGCCGCGTCCACCTCAACCACGTCGTCGTCCACCTCTTCGTCGGCCTCTTCATCCTCGGCATAGTCAGCGTACTCGTCGTCGAACGCACCAATGCCCGAATCCAAATCCACCGCATAATCGTTGAGCATGTCCATGTAGGATGTCGCGACGGCCGGCGCGGGCACTTCGTCGAGCACCTGGCGGGCACCAGCCGGCGGCGGCGTGGGCACCTGCGTGGGAGCAGGCGGAACGGCCGGCGACGGAACCTCGGCGAGCACCTGCGTGGGCGGAACGTCCGCTGCAGGCGTCGCGGCCTTCTTCACCTTTGGCGGCCGCCCCCTCGTCGCGAATGACTTCACCCGGGCCCCTTTCGCGGGAGCAGTAGTGGTCGCCGCCGCCGCCCCCGCCGCTACCGCAGGCCCCGGCGGTGTGTCGAAGAAGAGCTTCGGGATCCTCTTCCTCTTCATCGGCATGGTGGCGGAGATGATGGCCGCGACATCGGCGGAGGTCGTCTGACCACCCACGACGTCGACGGTGGCAGTATTCACCACCTTGAAAGTGCACTATGGTCAACTAGAGGGGGGGGTGAATAGGTTGACTACCAATTTTTCTTTTCTTTTCCTTTTAAGGGGCTTAGTAAGATAAGATACGATTCTCTAGATGTGCAACTAAGTGAACAACCTATGTGAAGAGAGTAGTATGCGCAACGGAAGTAAAGCGTAAGGTAGTAAAGCAAACAACAAGTGTAAACAAGGAGACAAGGATATGTTTCACCGTAGTTCCTTCTCAAAGAGAAGTACGTCTACGTTGGAGAGGTGGGGAGCCACCTAGGCGCTCCTCAATAGCACGGTTGTGCACACCTTGTTCTCCTTGAGCTTCTCCGGTGAGGGAGATGCTCGTTTCCACTATGAGGTCGACTTGAAGGCGTTGACCAAACCTTTACAAGGGCTTGAGGTCACTCCACAAGGATGGAGGCTCTCAAGCAATCCGTAGCTTCTTGCAACAAGGTGGAAACTACAAGCACGAGATCTACTAAGGTTTCTAGGCCTCAAGTAGGATTCTAGATCTACTAGGTTGTGGTGGATGGATTTGAAATTCCTTTGGTGGAAGTGTGGATCTAGGTCTCCTCTAGCTCTCCACCAAGTTTGGGAGTGTTTGGGTGGACGGAGAGGGAGATCTAGGAGGTTGAAGCTTTCATTAATGGCTAGGAGAGAGAGTGGGAAAAGCTTAGCATTTATGAGGTAGGGGAAGGGGTATTTATACCCCTTCCCACGAAATGGCCGTTTGCAGTCCAGGCCACCGGAGGCTCCGGTGGTTTCACCGGAGGCTCCGGTGGGTCTTCTTTGCACTGCGCAGTTGCGCAGTGCCTTATCCCTTTTGCGCAGCTGAGGAGGCCGGAGGCTCCGGTGGATTTAGCGGAGGTTCCGCCCACCGGACCCGCACCGGAGGTTCCGGTGGAACCTCCGCCACTTTCCAACAGAAGGGGTGCCGAGCGGAGCTAGCACCGGACCCTTCACCGGAGGCCATTTGCCCTAGCGCCAGGGGGCCACCGGATGTCCACCGGAGGCTCCGGTGGAACCTCCGCCACTTTCCAACAGAAGGGTGTTTGAGCGGAGGGACCACCGGATGCACACCGGACCCTTTTTGCACATAGGCTGATTGGCAGCAGCGGGCTGAACCTCCGGTGGATTCACCGGAGCCTCCGGTGGATTTACCGGAGCCTCCGGTGGATTCACCGGAGCTTCCGCCCCTTCATATTTTGGCTTCCTGGGATCCTTTCTCTTAGCCCTTTTCGAATATATTAAGCATTAGCCCCATAGATATAGTGAACCTAATAACCTGGGCATTTTCATCATTTGAACAAACATTAGATCCAACAATTATGTTGTCATATAATTACCAAAACGGACGATGATCTTTCAATCTCCCCCTTTTTGGTAATTGATGACAACATAATTATTTGCATGATTACGGACTCAACATGAACGGAGCTCCCCCTAAAGATATGCTCCTTTCATATTGAAATCACTAGGACATGATATAAACTAATAATGATATGACAACGATAACACATAGCACACATATCACATAGATAATATGAAACGAGGTTCACACAAGATCACAATATAGCGAGGTTCATGATAGATACGAATAAGATAAACAACCGAAGTGCCAAATAGTTCAAATCAAATTCCCTCAAGCAAAAGAGAGATGCAAATCAAAGAAAGCTTGAGGGACCATGCAAATGCCCGTTGCCTAATATATCTTTCTCCCCCTTTGGCATCAAGATACCAAAAGAGGGAGAGCCAAGTGCTAACGCCCCAAATCATTCGGAGGATGTGGGAGATGCTTCCGGAGCCGGGGAGGGAACACGGTGAGAACTAGTGGCTTCGTCTCCTTCTTCCTCGGACCATTCAATGAGCTTGCCCTTGGAGTCCTTAGCTTGCCAAGCATCCCAATCTGTGATGCTATCAAGAACCGGGGATTCAATGGAGAGGCCCTCTTCACGGAGACGTTCACGAGATGCTTGAGCCTTTTTACGTGCCTTGAGTTCCGCATCATAATGTGCCTCCCATTGATGTTGCTCAATCTTTTTGTTCAAGCAAAATACTTTCTTGAGAGCCCGAGCCATCCATTTGAAGGCATTGCTAGAAGGAGGGGGTTGAGATGGCCCCTCGGGTTCCGCTTCCTCATCCACAATGATGTGAGGCCGAGCCTTGTGCTTGCGAACAGCTGGAGTGGGATGCACAACGGGCTCGGTGTGATTCTTCATGAGGAGCCTCTTTTCCGTATGAGAGATCCAAAGAGAATCATCCAAAGGATCATCCGGAAACCTAGCATTCCACACCTTCAATATAATTTTCATGATGAAAGGACCAAAGCAAGCATTCCTTCGGTTGGCAATGACATGCCACATCTCATTCCAAATGTAGTCAAGGACATCAAGCTTGCGAGGAGTGGCATCCATACGGTGTTGATGAGTGAGAAGCAACAAGTTCTTCATGAAACCTTGAATCTCATCCACATTGCCCGCCTTTGGATTGATAGTCTCTCTATAGACCCGTAACATGATGTCATAGGTGGGATAGAGACCCTTGACGAAGCCCACGGCATATTTCTTCCAATGATAGAGGGGAGTGAGATCATCCTTTGAAGTAGCTTGAGCGGAGTGAACTCGAAACCATCCATTAGCAAATTCTTCTTCGAGGGCAAAAGGACCAAAATCAGGGTAGCCACCAAGCAGAGTGCCAACATCCTTCCAAGTTATGTCAAGTTGTTTGTCCTTGGTCATCCAAATGAGGTGGCGGTTGGTCTCATTGCCAAGGTGAACTGTGGCAAGGAACTGACAGACGAGCTCTTCATCAAAGTCTTGTTGAAGGGTGATAATAGGACGGAGGCCAAACTTCTCAATGATCTCAAGGGCCTCCCCAAAGTACTTGTGATTGCGTTCCATGTGGCCAATGCTTATAGCATGTTGGGGAACCACATTTTCCTTGGGCTTCCTCATCAAGATTTCCTTGAATATTTGTCCTTGGAAGGCGGTGTGGAACCGCGGATCCTTGCCCCGGAATTGGGGCATTTGGCGGTCACGGGCAATGACATAGGGATTTTCCCTTCTTTCCTTGATAAATGTCCCATCGGACATCTTGGATGCGGTTGGTGCGGTGTTCTTCCTTGGCAAGGTCTTCTCGGTAGCCGGAAATCTCTTGCGCTTGCCTTGAGTACGGTCAAGTTCCTCTTGAATCTCATCCACGGGAGGTGGGTTGCGGCGGCCCGTGGACTTGTACCTTACTCCTTTCCCTTTGGAGCCGGAAGCATCTATCATAAAAATCGAGAAGAGCACGAGAAACAAGTAAAGCTCGAGTCAAATAAAGCACGCACAAACCAAAGAACCAAGATTTTCATGGTGTTAGGGTTGAATAATCTAGGGTTAGGGCAAATTTCCCATAGAACCGCAACGATTCAAGCCTAACATCTATCATCAAGGTTGCTAGGGTGTGTACTAGGGAAAAACCACTCCTAACACCAAATCCACAAATCTAGACTCCTAGAACATGAGCTCTTATGCATCTCATCTACCAACTAGATGAGAGAGAGAGAGAGCACGTACCGGCGGCGTCCATGGTGAAAAAGTGAGGAGGGGAGAGTCCCGGGGCGTCCTGAGGCAAGGAGGAGGTCTCCCCGCGGTGGAGCGCCCGAATCCGGCGGCGGTGAGCTTGGGGGCGGCGGCGGTTCTAGAGGAGGAAGATGGGGGCGGGTGGGGAAAATGAGATTGGATCTCACTTACCCCTCCGCGCCCATATCTTATCCGCAGTGAATTTTCCGCGGCGGAGCCTCCGGTGGTTTCACCGGAGCCTCCGCTCCCGCCAGCGGAGCCTCCGGTGGAATGCACCGGAGCCTCCGCCCCTGTCCCAAAACTTAAGGTTTTGGCCCGCTGAGCCACAGGGGCCCAGCGGAGCCTCCGGTGAGGTACCGGTGGACAGCCCCAGCGGAGCCTCCGGTGGTTTCACCGGAGGTTCCGCCCAGATGAGTTTCATCACGCCAAGATTAGAAAAACTCGAGCAATACTATAGGAGCAATGGTTTGGGCAAGTGGGGCTTGGGTTGGAAAAACGTTACTGTCATACGAGAGACGTTGCTCGACGGGGTTCGCAAGAGCCAAAGAAAATGAGTGAAAGACCGAACCCGTACGAGTTGTCAAGATGTGGATATAATGTGAGAAAAATGATTAAAAACACATCAAATGTCGGTGGCCGAGGCCACCATGTTTGAGTGTGTAACTTGGCACCGCGAAGATATATCTTGGGTCCAAAATTACTACTCACAATTAAGCACAATAAGTCACAATTGACTAGATATGCAATGATCGATTGATTTTTGCATAATAAAAGGAGTGCATACTCATGAATTGAGTAGCGCTCCCCCTATTTCCATGCCTACACCTAAACTAGATAGCAAGTATAATGAAGGTAGATATGCAAGGTTTCAAGTGAAGTTGGAAGAGTCGATGACATTTAGTTCATTCCTCAAAGCTCGAAACCTTGGTTCATCAAGCATGGCTTCAAGCCAATCTTGATCTTCGAGAGCTTCATATACCTTCTTGGGTTCAATGAAGGAGACAAATGCATGAGCCTTGCTAAAATCCGCCAATTGCCTTCTAGTGACCACTCTTCCACGAACTTGACCAAGAATCATGTCCTCCGTGTGACCCGCTCGTTCAAGATTCTCTTGCCTTCTCTTTGCTCTTCGAGCCAATATCTCCTCCAAAGATTCCTTGGATATGGATTGAGAATCACCTTCTTCATCGGAGACATGTCCATCTTCATTTTGCCCTTGATCAATAATGGGTGATGAATCACCACTAGGTTGAGCATTCTCAACAATAATAGAATCTTGATCATGATTTAGGTGTGTTGCTTGGCCTTGGTCATTAGCTTGGCCTTGATCGTTAGCTTGAGGGCTTGGTGCATCTTGTTGGATAGCTTGATCATCAATGGGTGTAGTCAATGGCTCCACTTGAGTGGGGCATAGTCCTTCTCCCTCCGTCATCCGGTAACCCTCAATGGGAATTATTTCACCAATCCCCATTCTTCTTATGACGATGGGAGGAATTGCATCTCCTACAACACCATGATCTATACGCCCCCCTTGGGAGCCATTATCCTCATCAAACACCACGTCTATAGCTTCTTCAACTTGTCCGGTGGACTTGTTGTAGACTCTATAGGCGTGAGCGTTTGTGGCATAACCAACAAAAATGCCCTCATAAGATCTAGTCTCAAATTTTGACAACCGTTTACCTTTCTTGCGAATGAAGCACTTGCAACCGAAGACCTTGAAGTAAGATACATCCGGTTTCTTACCCGTGAGAATCTCATAGGGGGTCTTGTTCAAGATCTTGCGAAGATATAACCGGTTGGTGGCGTGACATGCGGTGGAGACGGCTTCGGCCCAAAAGTTATAGGGAGAAGAGAACTCCGCAATCATAGTTCTAGCCGCATCCATCAAAGTCCGGTTCTTTCTCTCCGCAACACCATTTTGTTGAGGGGTATAAGGAGTGGAGTATTGATGAGCAATGCCCTCTTCACTAAGAAAACCCTCAACGGTGTAGTTCTTGAACTCCGAGCCATTATCACTCCGGATAGCCAATATGGTAGCATTGTGTTGGCGCTCAACTAGAGTGATGAACTCGATGACTCTACTTTGAGTTTCACTTTTCCTCTTGAAGAAATACACCCAACAATATCTTGAATAGTCATCCACAATTACCAAGCAATACTTCTTTCCTCCGAGACTATCATAGGATAGTGGACCAAAGAGATCTAAGTGAATGAGCTCGAGAATTCTTGTAGTGGAGATAGATGTCTTGGTTGGGTGTTGTTCTCCATGTTGCTTCCCAAAGGTGCAAGAGCTACACACACGATCTTTAGCAAATTTAGCTTTGGTTAGTCCTAGAACGTGATTGCCACTTTGGAGATCATGCAACATTCTCATATTGGTGTGGGCTAGTCGGCGATGCCAAAGCCATCCCACATCAACTTTAGCCATTAGGCATGTCGCGGCACACGTGTCTTCCTTAGAGAAGTCCACTACATACATGCCGTTCTCGACAAACCCAACAAAGGCTACTTTAAGAGATGTCTCCCAAGTGACAATCACACTCTCTTTATTAAAGAACGAGGTGAAACCACAATTTGCAAGTTGAAGAACGGACATCAAATTATAGCCAAGGGACTCAACAAGGAGAACATTCTCAATTGATAAATCATTCGAGATTGCTACCTTGCCTCGTCCCAATACCTTAAGCTCGGACTTATCACCAATAGTGACGCAATTGAGATGAGGTAGAGGAGGTTCAAGATTGCTTATTGCGTCAAAGCTTCCGGTCATATGTTGGGATGCACCACTATCCACTGTCCATTTGTTAGACCCGGAAGCATTTCCCTACAAGAGATCAATTTCTTGATTTAGGTACCCATCCTTCAATGGGTCCTCTTTTGTTAGTAACAAGGGTCTTAGGAACCCAAATAGTCCAATGATAATCATCACCATAAGAAGTACCAACGTATTTAGCATAAACATGTCCATCCCTAGATTTCATAAGAACATAAGATGGATTATATTTTCCGGCGAAATCATTATGAGTGATGCTCCCCCTAGAGGTATCACCACCCATAATGGCGTTGGTCTCCTTTTCTTCGGTCACCTCACCCTCTTTTACAAAAACAACATTTTGAGGGGGAGAGGTGACATTCTTGGATGTCTTCTTTGACTTGGAAATGAACCCAAGTCCCTCTTTACCTTTCTTGGCACCTTGAGAGCTTATTGCATCGTTGAGAATTCTTTCCTTCCCTACATTGTTAGCCGTAGAGGAAGAGGTAGGTGCAATAACAACACTATTTGATGAAGATGCAACATGCTTATTTGATTGTTGAGCTAGAAGCTTAATTCGAGACTTGGCAAGTTTGTCATGAATTTCCTTAAGAGATTTAAACTCTTCTTTTAGTTTGTCATGTTCCTTGTCAAGTTTTTCATGAGCTATTCCTAGCTTCAACTCTTCCTCTTCAAATTCTTTAAGCAAAACAAGAGATTTAGCATGTTCTTTCTTAAGTTTGGCAAGAGATTTTTCATTGTCTTTCCTAAGCTTAGAAACACTAATAGCATAAGAGTCTTGTAAGCTAGATAGTCTTTCTTCAAGAGAGGCTCTCATGGATCTCTCCTTTTCGAGAGCCTTAATAAGTTCACCATCATGATTCTCATTGGTACCACTATGATTCTCCAAGGTCATGATGATTTCCTCTTTCTCATCAATGAGAGAGTTGGCATCATCAAGTTGCCTTAGGAGTGTTTTCACTTTTTCTTTAGTTTCACCTTCAAGATTATTCAACCAAGAACCTAGGTTCTTGGCCTCCTCATCTTCACCAATGTTTTCAACACAATCCAATAAAGAGGGAGAGGTAGTGTTAATAGACTTGGAGGTGGAAGTTATTACCGCGGTGGCTTTTGCCATGAGACATGTAGGTCGGATCGATGTCTTCTCATTGGGAGATTCAAATAGAGAGACCGATGAAGAGGAAGTGGTAGCTATGGCGACGTGGGCAACACCTACGACTTCATCTTCTCCTTCATCTCCGGAGTAGTATGTCTCCAATGTGGGGCCTTCTTGAACATATAGAGCCCTTGGAACCCTTCTAGCGAGGTTCTTGTGTTGTGGAGCTTTGTTCTTGTCCTTGCGAACAAGCTTCCCTTCATTCTCTTCTCTTGGCTCAAAGGGACACTCCTTGACAAAGTGGTTTGCACTTCCACAATTATAGCATGTCCTTGGCCGTTCCCCTTTCTTCCTAAAGATCTTGTTCCTTGAAGGTCTTGGGGCACCGGCTTTGTGAGCCTCCCATCTCTTCCAATACCCTTGCATGGCAAGAGCAATACATTTATGGGCACCCTTGTATGTATCCTCATAGTCCTCATCATCATCATCATCATCATCATCAACTTCTTCAATCTTGGCCATTGCTCTAGACTTCAAGGCAAGGTTGGGAGAATTTCCATGTCCTCTAGAGCGAGCAAGAGCATCATCCGCACTTTTGTGAGATAGGGATATGGCAATGAACTCACTTAGCACTCCAATGGAGTTGAGGGAGTTGTAGTCGGATCTTGTTCGAATGCTAGTGGAGAGGTTCTTCTCAAATGGAGTTATGGCCTTGACGAACTTCCTCTTGATCCATTCATCGGAGATTTCCTCTTTCCCAAAATCTCTTAGTTGATTGCCAAGAGTGACAACTCTTCTATATAGCTCCTCGGGACTCTCGTCTTCAAGCATGACGAAGTTTTCGGACTTGTCGAGAGCCACATCATATTTTGATGATTGAATGCTAGCATTTCCTTGGAACAAGGAGTCAAGTTTATCCCATGCTTCCTTGGCGGTCTTCAAGCCGCGAATGTGCTCAAGATGTTCTCTTGGGAGAGCCTTTTGGATAGTCACAATAGCGGTCTTGTTGAGTTGGAATTCCACGTCCTCTCTTGGGGTCAAGTTGTTTGGATCATGAGGGTGGAATCCATGAACAACGCTTCTCCATAAAGCGGTGCAACAACCTGAAATATGAGACTCCATATCGAACTTCCATGATGAGAATTCGTTAGTGTTAAGCATGGGAGGATTTCCAACATTAACCATGTGTGGTATGGTAGCAATAGGGTGGATGGAATCATAATTGGGAGGTGGTGGAACTTTAGAGTTAGACCCCGAACCGTTAGCCGATTGAGACTTGGAGCCCTCGGAGTTCCCACTACTCTTAGCCTTTTTATCGGCTTTTGCTTTGGCTTTCGCCTTAGCTAAAACGATGTTAGCTTCCATTTCATCAATGTCCGGAATGGATTCTTCATCCGAGCTAACATCGTTGGTAGTGAGAGGTGCTTCCTCGGACTCCTTGGTTCTCCCCATCAATACCTCCATCATTTTCTTGATGCTAGAAACCTCCGTACTGACAGTAGAGCTAACCTTAGACATTTCGGCTTGGAGGATTCCAACCGAGTCTTGTAGGTTAGATATACTGTCGGACATCTTGGAGATTTCCGCACTAGAACTACCGGGGGTATTTTCATCGACCATTGTACTCTTAGGCGGTTAAGCCCTTAGTAAGAGCCGAGGCTCTGATACCAATTGAAAGTGCACTATGGTCAACTAGAGGGGGGGGTGAATAGGTTGACTACCAATTTTTCTTTTCTTTTCCTTTTAAGGGGCTTAGTAAGATAAGATACGATTCTCTAGATGTGCAACTAAGTGAACAACCTATGTGAAGAGAGTAGTATGCGCAACGGAAGTAAAGCGTAAGGTAGTAAAGCAAACAACAAGTGTAAACAAGGAGACAAGGATATGTTTCACCGTAGTTCCTTCTCAAAGAGAAGTACGTCTACGTTGGAGAGGTGGGGAGCCACCTAGGCGCTCCTCAATAGCACGGTTGTGCACACCTTGTTCTCCTTGAGCTTCTCCGGTGAGGGAGATGCTCGTTTCCACTATGAGGTCGACTTGAAGGCGTTGACCAAACCTTTACAAGGGCTTGAGGTCACTCCACAAGGATGGAGGCTCTCAAGCAATCCGTAGCTTCTTGCAACAAGGTGGAAACTACAAGCACGAGATCTACTAAGGTTTCTAGGCCTCAAGTAGGATTCTAGATCTACTAGGTTGTGGTGGATGGATTTGAAATTCCTTTGGTGGAAGTGTGGATCTAGGTCTCCTCTAGCTCTCCACCAAGTTTGGGAGTGTTTGGGTGGACGGAGAGGGAGATCTAGGAGGTTGAAGCTTTCATTAATGGCTAGGAGAGAGAGTGGGAAAAGCTTAGCATTTATGAGGTAGGGGAAGGGGTATTTATACCCCTTCCCACGAAATGGCCGTTTGCAGTCCAGGCCACCGGAGGCTCCGGTGGTTTCACCGGAGGCTCCGGTGGGTCTTCTTTGCACTGCGCAGTTGCGCAGTGCCTTATCCCTTTTGCGCAGCTGAGGAGGCCGGAGGCTCCGGTGGATTTAGCGGAGGTTCCGCCCACCGGACCCGCACCGGAGGTTCCGGTGGAACCTCCGCCACTTTCCAACAGAAGGGGTGCCGAGCGGAGCTAGCACCGGACCCTTCACCGGAGGCCATTTGCCCTAGCGCCAGGGGGCCACCGGATGTCCACCGGAGGCTCCGGTGGAACCTCCGCCACTTTCCAACAGAAGGGTGTTTGAGCGGAGGGACCACCGGATGCACACCGGACCCTTTTTGCACATAGGCTGATTGGCAGCAGCGGGCTGAACCTCCGGTGGATTCACCGGAGCCTCCGGTGGATTTACCGGAGCCTCCGGTGGATTCACCGGAGCTTCCGCCCCTTCATATTTTGGCTTCCTGGGATCCTTTCTCTTAGCCCTTTTCGAATATATTAAGCATTAGCCCCATAGATATAGTGAACCTAATAACCTGGGCATTTTCATCATTTGAACAAACATTAGATCCAACAATTATGTTGTCATATAATTACCAAAACGGACGATGATCTTTCACACCTCCGACATGGGTGGCGCGTCGTCGGCGGTCGGAGGGGCTTGTGAGGAGTCCATGGCGGCGAGATCTGGCGACGCGGTGGCCGGGGAGGGCGAGGAGGCGGATTTCCGGCGGCGGCGGCGGCGGTTGGGAGGTTCGCGCGCAGTTGGGGAAAAGGTGAGGGGTTGGCCCTCTACATCTCCCCCCGACCCGCACATGTAGGGGTCGACGGGCCGCCCCCTACCCAAACTTGTAAAAAATCGTCCGGGGTGGTCCATTTACGGGGTCTGCTAGATGGCCGGGTAGAGCCCAAACCCGTATATCAGCGGTTATTATACGGGTTTGGGCCATTTAGGGGGTCTGTTAGACATGCTCTTATATTGGGGGAGATCTAATCCTCTCCCAACCCTAGCTGACACGTGTCCCAAAAAAAATCCACCAAAACCCGCTTTTACTACACAACTCCCGCTTTTGCTCCCGTGAGCAAAAGGTGGACAAAACATATAGACAAAACATATAACCCCATTTTGCTGCAGTGAGAAAAATGGACAAAACATATAACCAAAAAAAGGTGGGCTCATAGCAAACATTTTGTACTACTATAGCAAAAACGAAAACTAATTGCAGAAAAAAATTATGCCATTGTAGCAAAAAAATTGACTCCGATGGAGACCTCGTCGGAGACATTGTAGCAAAAACTTTGTACTACGATAGCAAAATCAAAAAACCATTATAGCAAAAAAAAACAGTCTTCTATTGAAGCAATAAAGCTGAGTTTGTCGGAGACATTGCCGGATACTCTCGCCCGAAAAAAAATTTAGCAAACAATTTATATTATTATAGCAAAACCAAATAACAACTGCAGCAAAAAATTTTGCTATTTTAGCAAAATGTTAGTCAAAAAAACTGCAGCAAAAAATTGTGCTATTTTAGATAAATGTTAGTAAAAAAAATAACTGCAGCAAAATACGTCGGCCACTATCCAAGGGCGCGACCCGAGCAGCCTCCGTGCCGGCCAACTCACGAAGTAGCCGCGGGAAGAATTTTGGGCGAGGTGAAGGAGAGGAATCCGTAAGAGCATCTCCAGTCGCGCCCCCAAACGCGCCCCCACGGCCTCTTCCCGTCCGGACGGGCCCCGAGCACGCCCATTCGGGCCCCCCATTGGGTCTTCCCGTCCGGACGCCCCCTTGTTTCCGTCCGGCAAACCCATCCCAACCCCGCCTCCCAGGGGTTCCCGTGGGGGCGCCGGACGAGTCGTTCGGCGCCACGGGTCCATCTTGCCAGCGACCGAAGACGGCCAAAAGCTAGCCCACGCCGCCACGTCTGCTTCCTCTGCCTCACGACGCCGCCGCTCTTGCCCACCGGCGCCGCCGTCCAAGTAGGCGAAAACTTGAAAAAAAGTGCGCAAATTTGACAAGCAAACTAGATTCATTGATAGGGAGCCGAATATAGGCGAGTTTTTTTTACATATTTTGGACGAAATTTAAACTAAGACGGCGTAGTCGCCTACATGCCTAGGGCCTTATACATCTCGGTGTAGTCGTCGCCGTCGTCGTTGTCGTCGCTCGACGGCTCCGCCTTCGGGGCGGCGCTGCTGCTGCTCTACCCTGGGTCGCGACGGTACATTGATGGGGGAGGACAGACGTCGTCGTCGCTGTCCGACAGAAGAATGACGTGACGCCGTCCGGACGAGCTCCCAAAGGGTGGCCTCGGTGGCCGATCCGGACGCCAGACCGGAAATGATGGAAGAGAGCCTTATGGGTCCGTCACTCGTCGCTATCTCCGCGTGGACGGACGCGTGGCGAGCGTGCGTGGAGGAGGACGCGCGACGAGAATCCTTTTCCCATTTAAAAGGGACGACAACTGCTGAGGTGTGCCAGAGCGGCATTGCGCGTGGACATCAGGCAGTAGATGGACTGAACACGTCATCTCTTCCGTACAATATTAGAGTTCCACTACGATCCGTCCGGATGGCGAAACGGATGGCAATTTGGCTTCGTCCCCGTTTCCGATTAGAAAGTCAAGCGGCCGTGTACAGTTGACGGTCCATCCTCCGGACCCAAAACAATTCGAAGGTGGGGAAGAGAAGCTTAGCGGCAGCGGCGGCGATGGAGGGGCGGAAGAAGAAGTGGGTGGCGTGGGCGGCGGCGGCGGCCATCTTCGTCGTGCTCATGCTCGTCACCCCCGCCATTCCGCAGGACGAGGACTACCACGACTTCGCAGACCAGAGATCCCTCTTCCTCGGTACGCTCCCCGTCTCCCCGTCCCCGTCCTGCCGTGCCTGAATCCCATCGTCGCTTCGAATGAAATCGGCAAACCGTTTCTGTTGCTCCGGGCTTGAGTCGCTGATTTGGGCGAGGCCATCGATTCTTCTGTTTTAGTATCTTCTCAGGTTGCTGATTCGGTAGGTCTACGAGTCCAGCGGACACACACAAGTTAGGATGGGAGGAATTTGGGAGCAGGTGGAGGGTGTACATTCGGTTGAACATTGCTCTATTTCATTTGCTCTAGACTAGTACAGAGAAAATGCATCTCACTGCTAACATTACATGTTGCTTCCAAGTCATGTGGGTGTGCCCTCTGCATATATATATATATAGTACTTGACGAGAATGAGTAATGGTACACATAAGAGCAGAGTCATGCATGTGGACAAATACTCTTGATATAAATGATGATAATGATTAGTCGTACATATCTACTCCCTCCGTACACCTTTTCTACATCCACATATATATATACGCATGTACCTAGACGCATTTCAGTGTATATATATGTGTCCACTCGTTTTAGTCCGGATCTAGACAACATGGGGAACACCTAAAACATCTTATATTATGGAACGTAGGGAGTATATATTCAATAATGTCTTGTCTTGTATTCGTTCTGCAGGGATCCCTAACACGTTGGATGTGCTCTCCAACATCCCTTTTCTCTTTGTCGGCCTTGCTGGGCTTATCTTGTGCCACTACAAGAACTATTTCAGGCTATGGTAATGCTGACCTGATGGTTCCTACCAATTCTTGTTCCTGCTCATAACTTCATTTTTTTTTTTTTTGAGATTTGAATCACTGATCTGAATGTTGACCCTGCTGGCAGCTCCCAGGGGGAGCTTTGGAGCTGGACGCTCTTCTTCGCCGGTGTCACGGCTGTGGGTGTTGGTTCGACCTACTACCATCTCAACCCCGACAATGCCACCCTAGTTTGGGATAGGTTGCCCGTAAGTCTGCCTGCCATAGATCTAACATTCAGCACCATGATTCGTACCATCAACTTCAACTTTGTATTGTCACTAGGAGGCCCCAGTCCATAGCTGCTGCTCCTTTCCTGGTTTTTGATTTCTTGAGAGCTTATATGTTGCCTTGTTTGTCTAGATGACGGTTTCCTTCACATCCATCGTGGCCATTTTCATTATCGAAAGGGTCGACGAAAGGGCCGGAACAAAGTCCCTTGCGCCCCTTGTTTTCGCTGGTGCACTGAGCATCCTCTATTGGAGGCAAGCTCTTTTGATTATTTATCTGTCGTTATCTCAGAACTATTTCCTTCCTTTCATGCCTTACATTCTCTTTTGTCCTAACTCTATGCAGCTTCTTTGATGATCTTCGCCCGTATGCAGTGGTGCAGTTTGTTCCGTGCATTGTGATACCTGTGATGGCTATCGTTATTCCACCAATGTATACA
Source organism: Alopecurus myosuroides (assembly GCA_028641055.1). Classification (NCBI taxonomy): domain Eukaryota; kingdom Viridiplantae; phylum Streptophyta; class Magnoliopsida; order Poales; family Poaceae; genus Alopecurus; species Alopecurus myosuroides. The sequence continues at coordinate 31,264,973 of CM054058.1, forward strand.
CATTCAAGCTACTGGTTGTGGGCCGCAGGTTAGTGCTATCCTTCCTCAGTATGATCGCAACTCATGCATTTTCATTGTCTGGGTATAGATTGGTATCTGTGATCCGTGTTAATGTACTGGTTTATGTGATTGTCTATTTCTCCTCAGTACAAGAATTGTTATGTGTTTTTTATAAACTAAACTTGTATACTTGGTTACAAAGCATAGTTACCTGGGAAATCATAGAAAATTTAGTAGATTTTTTTCCCAGTTCTTTCCTTATTTTCTAATAGTAGTGAACCTTGCCAAGATGGTTTCATTCCCTAAATCATGTCTGTTGTTATTTGGTAATTCGTAGAACAATCAACAATCCAGTTTTTTTTCTTTTGAAATTAATCAACAATCAAGTTAATGTAAACGAATATATGCACTGTTATTTTTCGGTTGTTCGACATTGCTATAAAAAATGGGGTATGCAGAAGTATTTTCTTCTAAGCATAATTCAATACGATGTAAGATATGCAACCTGGCTTATTATTATCTGGGTCCTGATTCCTCAAAAATATTACAGCATTTTATCTACTCGCCAAAGTAGAAGAGGCTGCAGACAAACCTATCTATAGGTGGACACATCAGATTGTTAGTGGTCATACTCTGAAGCATCTATGTGCTGCGATGGTGCCTGTTTTCCTGACTCTCATGCTAGCAAAAAGGACAATTGAACCAGAAAGGTATGTCAAAGACTTGTTATTCCGTAGATCACATTATCGTTTGTACATATAGTTTTCTTTTTGTTTGACCCAGTGACTTGAACTTTTTTTAACCGTTCTTACGTTTTAAGAGGAACTTAAGAGAAACTAATCTTACATTGGTAACGTTCATTTGCCTTGATGAATAATTATGTCATAACATCATAGTTCATCTGTTCCAACACAAGTATATTCCAGTACAAGTACACCTAGTGCTTGACCATATAGAATAATTATAAAATGATCTTTGCATGGAAACTTATTTTTAAGATTGACCAGTGATGCAACATTGTGTGTTTGGCATTACTTGCTTGGTGTTTTACCCATCAATTCAACCCTTCACTGTTGGTTCATGTTGCAACTTAATGTGGCAAGTTCTATTGAATATATCCGTTGTTCCTCTCCGTAAATCATTAGTTCCATTCATCATTTGTAGTTCTGATAACAGTTTCACCACATCGAGTATGCCTGGGATCTGCATTCAACTGATTGTTCGGCCTTCTTGTTAATAGCTGTATATAATTTGGGAAAGCCTTGAATGGATGTTCGTGCCTGTGTGCGTAATAATGTTTTTTTTTCTTTTCTGTGATGCAGAGTAAGTTTACTCCAGATGTGGAAGATCAGTTGGGTTAGTATGAGGGCGCGTCGTTCCAGCGATGGCAACAATGTAAAGGTTGGCTACGATTATGCTGCAGTTTCAACTACGTCTGAACAGTAGATACATATGTGCATATATTCATTCGTACGCAAGGAATAATAAAAATAGTGTTGATATGGATATCCACCATTCATGAGTGGATGTCGCTGCTAAGCGAATACAATCCATGAATGATCCTGACGTGATCTCGTATCAAGACAGTAGCAATTTACACGAAAAAAGGCGCGGTGAACTAATTCGCGGGAAGGCATTCCATGCCATCTATCCATGAATTGTACAGTAGCTCGTGAACTGTTGGAACTACACTTGAGACAGGGTAACCTGTTTCTGTCCACATACACAGCACTAGTAACTTACAGTGAGTCCGCATGAGCCTGAGAAGAGTTGTTTGCCCACACCTGACATACCCTGAATCCCCATCTGTCCGGCACATGGGTATATCTTTAAGGGTGTCTTAATTTATTATTTAAATTTGAAAAATTAATAAAGAAGAAAACTTGTATATACAATGGTCTTATCTATCTTACTAATGCCACGTAGAATGTTTTGCTGAGTTAGACTAAGAAATAACTCATTGTCCATCATTTTTTTTTGTCATATCTAAATAAGGTCTCATCAACCATTGTACATGTCCTAAGACTTAAGTTGTCCTAATCTCGTAGGGATTACTAGATTTCGTCCTTAACCAAACAGAATGGCAACTAGAGTATGGAAATTGCAACTAATTAATGTATGCGGCTGTTTGTTCACCTTGTCTCCATGCATCTTATTTTTTGACAGAAAATGGCAGCTTGATCAATTTACGCATTACAATTAATGGTGCTACAGAAAAAGAAATGAGGCGAACAAACGGTACGTGATGCACGGACGGGAGCTTACTTAGGGAATACTATAAAGTGGAGACGAAACCAGCATGCCAACAAAGTCTAAGACCAGCTTGCATTCGTTCAAGCTACAGATCTTCGTCGATCTTGACAGAGCCGCCAGGGAGGAGGCTGGCCAGGTGGCGAGTCAGCAGCTCGCGGTTGGCGGCACGCGCCTCCTCCTTGGCGCGGACCTCGTCGGCGGTGGTCTCCGGCATCTTGCTGATGGCCCTGGCGATGGGGCGCAGGTGCGCGAGTTCGCCGTTGACGAACGCCATCGCCAGCTGAACCGACTCCGCGCGCATGGTGTCCGGGTTGTAGCTGGACATCACCCGGAGGGCCTCCTTCATGGCCGCCTGCCGGTGCAGCAGGTCGTTGTCGTCGTCCCATCCAGCGCCGGCGGATGCTGCTCCGTTCCTGCTGCAGCTGGCGGCCAGAGAAAGCATGAGCAAGAAGATGAACCTGGTGGCCATGGTGAGTGTGCTAATCGATGAATTGCACCTGCTGGACCTGGAGGAGGAAGATGATCAGTATATATGGCGTGGAGTAGTGGCACACTTCCGCGTTGCGCAACTGCCGCCTCCTTGATAGTTGGTTGGCCAGATGCCGGTGTAACCAACGTGAAGAGTAGTGGGCACAAGAGTGTGACTGATCGATGGAGCTGCTTTTTTTTATCGACTTCCAGCTTTAACTGCACAAGGATGCTGGTTAATTGACAGCTGGTTTCCCGTCTCGAACATTTGTTTCACATACTCCATCGATTAATAATAGTCTACATTCTAGACTAGTATTTTGTTCCATATTACTCTACATTCTGGGTTCTAAACATTAATTTTCTTCTTGGTAACTAGCGACAATAAAAGCCTAAGCAATCTCTCTCCTTTTCTATTGGGTGCTATTAATGCTACTGTGACATGCATTGGGTGTTTACATACTTGACTAGTACTATTAAAGAGCCTTGCTAATTTGTCTTAAAATCTCTACGATGTAGAGTATTGTGGAATGGAGGGAGTATGGTAGTAGTATGATCATTGTAGTGCAGTAGATAGGACTAGGAGTATTTGTATTTGCTTAATGCATCTCGGTATGTAGTACTACTCCCAAATTTTGGGCAGTTTTTTGGCCACGGCGCTAGTTTTGGGCCATCTCCACCAGCAACCCCCAAATGCCCCCCCCCCCAACCCCCTCACACACATATACGGTTGCGCGTGGAACTCAGAGAGAGGGAAAACATACCGAGCTGGATCAGAATGTAGAGGAGCGAGTGGGGAGGTGATTACGATCAACGACAGCGGGCAAGGTGCGGCGACCATGGTGGCCAAAGAGAGAAGGGGATTTGCGGGGGAGCAAGGAGGTGAGCAAGTGAGCGAGTGCCAAGGTTGGGTGCGACAAGTGCACGTTTAGATTCAACCCAATGGGTGAACCGATCTAGGAGAATTTTAGTAATTTACCAATTCCCTTTTGGATCCCAAACGAATTGAAATAATTCATAAACCACTCAAATAAATTCCTAAAAATCAAACAAAAATAAGTTTAAATATCTATATTCTCTTTAGTTCCGAGAAAAATATTTTAATATAATTTTAAATTGTTTTAACTCATGGCAAAAATGTGTGGAAAAATTATTTCAAAATAAAGGGTTTGGAATTGATCCAAATTCCAGACTGAAATAACCTTTTAAAAAAAGGGAATGAATCCCAAGATAAGGACTTGAGTTTTGAAAATTCAAAAGGAAGTTTATAAAATTACTTTGAGAAATATTCTCAAATGACTTTATGACTTATGACTGGGCTAGAGCACACACAGTGTGCGGAAAGAGCAACGCGGCTGAAATGGCTGTTGAGTAAAGCTATACCTGGCCATATCTCGGTCCGGGCCGGGCCTAAAAAAGCCCGCAGCACAAACCCAAGGCCCAGGCCCGACCCGGCCCGACAGTCGGGCCTAGTTTCCGTGCCCAAGCCCGGCCCGTGGGAGGGAAAAACGTCGGGCTTTCGGGCCTCGGGCCGGGCCTCTTCGTTAAAACACCAAAAATCAAATCCCAGGCCCGGCCCGGGCATGCATCGGGCCTAAAAACTAAGGCCCAGGCCCGTCCCATGGAAAAGCCCGTCGGGCCTAGACCTGGGAATTTCGGGCCGGGCCGCCCATGCCCAGGTATGAGTAAAGCGGCACACCTCTGTAGAGGGAATATAAAATTGTGACAGCTACATTCTTGTCCCATGAGGGCGCTACAATCATTGCCGGAAGGTACCGTGTGATTGTTAGACCTGATGGGACTGACAAACATAGTTTTCATAACTAAATTTTGAACTTTGAAAAAATGTTTCCAAAAACCTGCATTACGCCTGCTACTTATGGTCAGGGCAGTAGATAGACCATCAAACACGTTACCACTGTTACTTATAGGAACTTGCTAAATAGCACAATTACTCATTCTTTCCAATTTGAACCCCTAATTAGACTTCGAAGACGTGTTCGAGGATTACAACAAAGTCCATAACAATGACGAGATCTACTACGTAGAGCCAGATGCCGTCGAAGATGTCGAATATCTGATAGCCTACGGAGGAGACGAGGAGGGGGAGAATCAGACCTTAGACAACCATGTAGGAACCGAGCCAAGAAAAAGTATACACTAATACTACATAGGTGGTTCAGCTCTCATGGTTCTAAGTTCACATCTATCTCTATGCACTAGGTTGACACATGTCAACACTGCAATGTTCCTGTTATACTACTACGAGGGATCACTAGTGGAAACAACCCCTTTCGTCCAGGGTGCCAGGGGGCACCTGTCCCGGTTGCAACCAAATCCGGGACAAATGCTATGCATTGGTCCCGGTTTGTGTGCCCGGGGCAACAGAAATCGCCTAGGGCATTGGTCCCGGTTGGTGGGGAGATATTGTTCCCGGTTCGTGCCACAGGCCACGTGGCACGCGCATGGGCATTGGTCCCGGTTCAGGCCACGAACCGGGACCAATGTCCCCCTTCCCCTATATATACTGCCCCAGCCCCCCTTCCATCTTTTTTTTTGCTTGAAGGTGTGAGAGAGGTGGGTGTTAGTGTATTTTATTTTACTATGCACACGAGGTGTTCGACGAAATTCCCGAGCCACACATAAGCTCACTGAAAATGGTATCTTCGACCGAGGTTAACAAACTTATCTTTTTCATCTCTAACTGATACATAAAATAGTAATATTTGTCGATGTACTGTTGTCATTTCTGTATTAATATGTTATTATAATGTATTTTGATAAACTTAATTATACGATGCAGATGGATGCACGGCAGCGATGGATGTACGGTGACCGACGCACTTCCGAGTATATGGCAGGCCTGAATGCATTTCTTGTTGTAGCTCAGGCGAACAAAGAAAATGGCTTTATGTGTTGCCCATGTGTTGATTGTCGGAACGTCAGAGGGCACTCTTCCGAAAGAATCCTTCACGGCCACCTACTTCGGAGAGGTTTCATGCCCAGCTATAATTGCTGGACCAAGCATGGAGAAAGAGGGGTTGTGATGGAAGACGATGATGAAGAAGAAGAAGATCCTTTGTTCCCTGAATACGACGATACTGCAATGGAAGAGAAGAAGGAGGTGATCAAGAACAGGCATCAGAAGAGCCCGATGATGATCTTGGCCGAGTTATTGCTGATGCAAGGGAAGACTGTGAAAGTAAATTGGAGAGGTTGAAGCTGGACAACATGTTACAGGATCACAAAAAGTTGTTGTACCCAAATTGCGAAGATGGTAGCACAAAGCTCGGTACCACACTGGAGTTGCTGAAATGGAAGGCACAGAACGGTGTGACTCACAAGGCATTTGAGAGTTTACTTCAACTAATGAAGCCAAAACTTCCAAAGGATAACGAATTGCCTGAGAGTACGTACGAAGCAAAGAAAGCTCTCTGCCCTCTAGGACTAGATGTGCAGAAGATACATGCATGCATTAATGACTGTATCCTCTACCGCGGTGAGAAGTACGAGAATTTGGATGAATGTCCAGTATGCACTGCACTACAGTATAAGATCAGAGTAGATGACCCTGGTGATGTTGACGGCGAGCCCCCCGTAAGAGGGTTCCTGCTAAGGTGATGTGGTATGCTCCTATAATACCACGGTTGAAACGTCTGTTTAGAAACAAAGAGCATGCGAGGTGTTGCGATGGCACAAAGAAGACCGTAAGAAAGACGGAAAGTTGAGACACCCCGCCGATGGATCGCAGTGGAGAAAGATCGAGAGAGACTTCCCGGACTTTACAGGAGAGGCGAGATACTTATGGTTTGGTCTAAGTACAGATGGCTTTAATCCTTTTGGGGAGCAGAGCTCCAGTCATAGCACCTGGCCCGTAACTCTATGTATGTACAACCTTCCTCCTTGGTTGTGCATGAAGCGCAAGTTTATTATGATGCCAGTTCTCAGCCAAGGCCCGAGGCAACCTGGCAACGACATTGATGTGTATCTAAGGCCATTAGTGGAAGAACTCTTACAATTGTGGGGCAAACCAGGTGTACGTGTGTGGGATGAGAACGGACAAAAGCCATTTGACCTACGGGCGTTGCTTTTCGTAACCATCAATGATTGGCCTGCTCTTAGTAACATTTCCGGACATACAAACAAGGGATACAATGCATGCACACACTGTTTAGATAAGACTGACAGTGTTTTTTTTGGATAAATGTAAAAAGGTTGTATACCTAGGGCATCGTAGATTTCTTCCGATCAAGCATCCCGTAAGAAAGAAAGGAGAGAAGCATTTCAGAGGTGAGGCAGATAACCGGAAGAAGCCTGAGCTCCGTAGTGGTAATGATATATTCGATATGGTCAAGGACCTAGAAGTAATCTTTGGTAAGGGTGCTGGCAGCCAACCAATTCCGAACGGCCCTGATAAACGCGCACCCATGTGGAAGAAGAAATCTATATTTTGGGAGCTACCCTATTGGAAAGTTTTAGAGGTCCGGTATTCGATCGACGTGATGCATGTGACAAAGAATCTCTGCGTCAATCTGCTATGCTTCCTGGGCGTGTATGGGAAGTCAAAAGATACGCCAGAAGTATGGGAGGACCAGCAATGTATGAAAGACCCAAGCAACAAGCACACGTCAACAGATACAGGGCGCCATTACTGAAGCATCTATGCTCTTACTAAAGCAGAGAAGGAAATATTTTTTGAAGTCCTTTACAGTATCAAGGTTCCGTCTGACTTCTCGTCGAATATAAAGGGGATAATAAACATGACAGAGAAAAAATTCCAAAACCTGAAGTCTCATGACTGCCACGTAATTATGACGCAGTTGCTTCCGATTGCATTGAGGGGGCTTCTACCGGAAAATGTTCGAGTACCCATTGTGAAGCTATGTGCATTCATGAACGCAATATCTCAGAAGGTAATCGATCCAGAAATTCTGGCAAGATTACAGAGGGATGTGGTCCAGTGTCTTGTTAGTTTGAGTTGGTGTTCCCACCATCCTTCTTCAACATTATGACTCATCTCCTGGTTCACCTATGTGAAGAGATTCATATTCTCGGTTCGGTATTTCTACACAATATGTTCCCCTTTGAGAGGTTCATGGGAGTCTTGAAGAAATATGTTCATAACCGTGCTAGGCCAGAAGGAAGCATCTCGAAGGGCTATGGAACAGAGGAGGTCATTGGGTTCTGTGTTCACTTTATTCCTGACCTTAAGACGATTGGTGTTCCTGAATCGCGGCATGAGGGGAGACTGAGGGGAAAAGGAACGTTGGGAAAGAAAACAATGATACCCAGGGACGAGCATTCTTTCACCAAAGCACACTACACAGTTCTACAAAATTCTATGTTCATGGCTACGTATCTCGAGGAACACAAGAATATTGTACGCCCCACAAACCCGGAGAAGTATGACTCATGGTGTCGGATATATACCAAATAGGGGTATAGAAGATGGTAGACAAAGTGCCGGATTGCCAGGGTGGGCTAAGAGGTAGTGGGCTTAGGTCCATTAGGCGGCCCAGTAATCCGACGCACAGAAGCCGGATTCTAGAAGAACCCGGATCACGGCCCATGTGATCTGTCTTGGAGGAGAAGACGGATTCCTTGCTTTCCAAGTTACAAGTTACCCTAGTCTTCTAGGTTTCTTATTCTGTAAGCCCTAATCCGGCTATTATATAAAGCCGGACGGGAGATAGATAGAAAACGAATAACAGAGAAGCTCTACGCCAACTCGCCGAGAAGCTCATCCTCGTCGGGTAGCTTAGATCTAAAACCCTCACATTGTAACCCTGTTTACGGGCTTTAGTCCCAATTAGTGAGAAGTGCAGGAGTAGGCACGTCGTACTGTCGCGACGTACCGAACCTGGGTAAAATCCTGTGTTCTGTGTTACTACGCTATCCCGTTACCCCATGTCTCTACCGTAGTATCATGGCACCCCCGTCTATGAAAACTACTACGATGTCTCGACAGTTGGCGCCCACCGTGGGGCAAACGACGTCAGGCGTGAGATTCTGATCTGGGATACTTGGCGGAATCGGAAGATCAATCACTGTCGGAAGCTTGGAGTTCGACAACGACGTCGGGCGCTTCCTCGACAACGGATCCTACGTACCGGCGCAAAACCACCTGGTAAGTGCCTGCGTGCTACCGATAGGATCTGCTAACATCTTTATCGGGCTAACTGCAGAAGCAATGGGGTTTTTGCGGTGGAAGCAAATTTATCCCACCCGCCCTATACCCAGTCGAAGATGACTATGATGCCGGATTCTGCTCAGATCGCCGACAAAAAAGTGATACACACTTTATCGGCATGGTGCAATCTGAAATCGCCGAAACCACGGATGACGGAAATCCCGTGCAAGAGGCAGACAACAACGCACCCGTCATGGAGACGGAAGATCAAACACCCGTCACAGAGGCGGAAGATCCGACATCCGCCAACAAGACGATGAACTCGGAAGCAGAATCCGTGCTTGCCGCCATTGAGGCGAGGTTGGAGTTGGAAACCGGATCGGATAACTTCGACTCCGAAGACGAAGATGAGGACGCCTTCGTAAGAAAGGTTAAGTCCTTTCAAGAGGGATTCCATGAAGTCCTAATGGCGAAACCGGCTGATACCACGGACGCCGGCAGCCAGGAAAGCCCTAAAACCCCTCCGCCAGAGGAAGAGAGAGAAGACGGAGAAAATTCTCCGGTATTCCCCAGTGTCAAGGAGATGACAGAAGATGAACCTGTCAAAAAACCTCCCTCTTCCAAGAAAAAGCACCGTGCTGCTAAAAAACTCCAATACAAAATCCGGAAGAAAAAATCAGCGGATCTCGCTGATGAAAACCTGGAAGTTGGAGATGTTAGCGGAACAAAGCCTGCGGAGAAGAAATCCAAAGAAATCACTGCTCCGCCAATGACGGAACAGGAAGAGCAAGAGCTATTACAAACACCAGTGGGACCAGATGAACCCCCTGAGATGCTGGAAGCTAGGAGACAAGCTTTCCAACGGCAATAGCAATATCTACTCAGATCTCGGCAACATCTCCAACAAACCCATAATGACATCAAGGTCATGAAGGAAGAAATAGAGGAGTACGAGAGAAAGAATAGATCCGCGTTAAAACCTACTAGGTTACCCGGAATCGCAAGACCGGAAGAACTGCCGCCAAAAGAAAGGTTCCATAACCCATCTTGGCAAAAGCAGGTAAACGGCAAAGATGCCAAGGGCGAACCAATATACAAGACCGCAGCAGAAAACGCAGAAGCAGCGTTCGCGATTCTTAACAACGATCTGTATTCCAACGGGGAAAAACTCCAAGGGGTGTACGCTTTCCTAGGAAAAGCATTGCAACAACAACAGCGCGCCCAAGAGCGATCAGGGAGGCTGCATGATAACTCCGCCCTATGCAAGACAGCTACTTGCGCTGCTGGAGCACCTGGACCGGAAGAACCCGGGGATTCAGACAACTCAAAAGATAAAAAAGAGGATCCGAGAAAAGACAAGAAAAACCCCGACAACCGGGATGCAGCGTCTAGGACCGGATCCCATCTCCCGAAAGATGGACATAAACCCCACGATCGGGAAGACAAACACCGGAAGGACGGCAAAATAATACCACCTCCGAGAAACCCAGCTGAGAAAGCTGGAAGATACGATATACCTCACAGGCGTGAGAGATTCCGGACACCGCCTAAGGACAAAGAAAGGCACAGGAGTAGAACTCCGCCTAATCCAAAAGGGCGTGATCACGGAAGAGATAGAAACAATCCCGGAAAAGCGCGTTCGCGCAACAATGGAAGAGAAAGGAGCAGATCCCCTTCTGTTCATTCAGCCGGAAGATATTCTGCACACATTGACAGAGCAGAAAAGGATGATCTATACTTTGGTCCTAAGTCTTTCACTGACAGGATCCGAAGAATAACGCTGCATTCTGGCTTTGCCAAGGTCGGTCCAACATACCAGAAATACACCGGCAGCACAAACCCGGATACCTGGCTCTCGGATTACTATACAGCCGTCCAGATCAACAATGGGACAGACTTGGAAGCTGTCAAGTTTCTTCCCCTAATGCTGCTGGACGGAGCCAGAGATTGGATCAATGGATTACCATCAAGAACAGTCGACAGCTGGAATGATATGGCTAGAGTATTTACTCAGCATTTCCGGGAAACGTACAAACGCCCGAACAGCATCAACCAGCTAAACCGTTGCACGCAATTTGAGGATGAACCATACGTGGATTTCATCTCCAGATGGACAGCAATGAAGAATAGTTGCTCTGGAGTAACTGACGTACAAGCAATGCATGCTTTCGTCAATGGCCTAAAACCCGGGCTCGTACCGTTCATGGTTGGTTCCAAAAAGCACAAGGATCTCGGATCTATGCTTACAACCGCCAATGAGCATGCTGCAGCCGAGGATGACATCAGAGCAAGAGGAGGCAATATTGAATCACTCATACTTGCCAAGAAAACCCCTCGTTCTGACAAAAAAGCCACTCCAGAAACAACGACAAAACCCAAAGAGGTCAACATAGCCTTTGGAGGAGAAAAGGGAAACAAGTGGAAAGGACGCAACCCAGATCCAATCAACTACACTCCAAAAGAGTGGGAAAGGATTAAGTCGGAACCTTGCGTTCACCACTCACAATTTGGGAAACCCACCCATACAAACGCGCAATGCCGGCTAAATAAGCATATGAAAGGCAGTGCAGGAGCCGGAAGTAAGGGGAAGGGTTCCAAAAGGAAACCCGCCAAACAAAAGCCAGAAGCTGACAAAGAAGACAGTGAATCGGACACTGACGAAAAAATCCAGGAACAACAGCGTAAAGGCGAACCCAAGTTTCCGAGAGTTGATGGAGAAGCAATGCTAACTTTCTTAGCAACCCCGTCAGCAAAGGTGGCCAAAAGAACACTTCGAGAAATAAACGCGGTTGTTCCGGCAACCCCGAAATTCTTGAAGTACTCCAGCACACCGATAATCTGGGATCAGTCTGATCATCCCAGAAATATCCCTGAACCCGGCACACAAGCTCTTGTTGTAAGCCCTATTGTTCAAAATACTAGGCTAAGAAGAGTGCTGATGGATGGAGGATCCAACATTAATATAATGTACCTGGATACACTGAAGCATCTGAAAATTTCCGAGTCTCAACTCAACTACAGCAACATACGCTTCCATGGTATTGTCCCTGGCAGGCAAGCACGATCCCTAGGAGAAATTTCCCTAGATGTCACCTTCGGAGACAAAGATCACTTCCGGCAGGAAAAAGTATCCTTCGAAGTAGTGCCGTTCGAAAGCGTGTATCACGCAATACTCGGACCTCCAGCTTTCGCCAAATTCATGGCAAGATCCTGTTATATTTATAACAAGCTGAAGATGCCAGGACCCAAGGGAGGAGTAATCACTATAGCTGGTGATTTTAAGCTGGCAAACGAGTTGGAGAAAGAAAATGCCCTTTGCGCTCAGAGAGTCATAGCAAAGGAAGAACTGAAGGAATTAGCCAAGGAGGTATCGCCGTCAGAAATGCCGGCAGGAAAAGAAACTCGGAAGCCAACATACAGCTTCAAGGCATCCGAGAATACAAGACAGGTAATCCTAGATTCTAAAGATCCGACAAAATTTTTCGTCGTAGGGACTGGGATGACTGACAAATAGGAAGGCGAGCTCATCAAGTTCCTCCGTGAGAACTGGGATATTTTTGCCTGGTGTCCAGCTGACATGCCAGGTGTACCCAGGGAACTTGCTGAGCACCAACTCAAGGTTATTCCTGGATCAAAACCCGTCAAACAAGGACTCCGTCGATTTGACGGAAGAAGACGGAAGGCTATTGGCAAGGAAATTATCCGGCTTTTAGCAGCGGATTTCATCAAGGAAGTAATCCATACTGACTGGTCCGCAAATCCGGTATTAGTACCGAAGAAAGACACTACTGCTCTTAGAATGTGTATAGATTACACATGCTTGAACAAATTGTGTCCGAAAGATAGGTTTGCATTACCGCAAATCGATCAAATAATAGATGCCACCGCAGGCTCTGAGCTTTTGTGCTTTTTGGATGCATACTCCGGGTACCACCAAATACGCATGAAAAAGGAAGATCAAATTAAGACTTCTTTCATAACCCCATACGGGACGTATTATTACGTAACCATGCCGTTTGGCCTGAAGAACGCAGGTGCAACCTACCAGCGTTGCATGCAACGTTGTTTGCATAGTCAGATTGGAAAAAATGTCCATGTTTATGTGGACGATATTGCTGTCGTAACCAAGGAAAAAGATACACTCCTTGAGGATTTGCGAGAAACTTTCGAAAACTTACGCACCTACAAGATGAAGTTGAATCCATCTAAGTGCGTATTCGGGGTTCCCTCAGGAAAACTTCTGGGTTTCATCGTTTCTCACAGAGGAATAGAAGTTAACCCGGAAAAGATCAAGGCAATCTTGAACATCACAAAACCTACCTGCGTCAAAGATGTCCAAAGATTGACGGGTTCCGCAGCTGCCGTTAGCAGATTTATTAGTCGGCTGGGGGATAAAGCCTTACCAATCTACAAGCTGCTGAAAAAATCCGACAAGTTCGAATGGACAGAAGAGGCCGATGCGGCGCTGACTCAGTTGAAGGAAACCTTGATGAAAGCTCCGATTTTGGCATCGCCAAAAGACGAAGAACCCATGTTATTGTACCTTACGGCTACAAATCGGGTTATTAGTTCGGTAATCGTTGTGGAACGGTTAAAGGAAGAACAAAGCATACCAGACCAACATCCGGTATATTACATAAGCGAAGTTTTTTCCGAGTCAAAACAAAGGTACCCACATTACCAGAAACTGCCGTATGGTGTATTTTTCGCATCTAGAAAACTACGCCATTACTTCCAAGGGCATTCCATAACAGTGGTTAGTAAAGCACCACTAGGAGACATTATAAACAATGCAGAGGCAACCGGCCGAGTAGCCAAATGGGGCATTGAGCTGGCAGCCTTCGACATTAAGTACCAGCCAAGGACGGCCATAAAGTCCCAAGTTTTGGCAGATTTTGTTGCCGACTGGACAGAGGCAATGGAAAAAACACCAATGCCGGAGTCCGAGTACTGGATCATGCACTTTGACGGATCCAAGATGAAGGAAGGAGCTGGGGCTGGCGTAGTCTTAAAATCTCCTAAGGGAGACACAATGGAGTACGTGTTGCAAATACACTTCAACGCCAGTAATAACGTGGCAGAATACGAAGCTCTGCTTCACGGCTTGCATATTGCAAAAGAAATAGGAGTAAAGCGCATCCTGTGCTATGGCGACTCGGATTTGGTGCAGCATCAGCTCAACCAAACCTGGGACGCAAAAAGCCCTATAATGGCCGAATATCGGAGAACGGTAGACGAGTTCGCCATCTGTTTCTTTGGATTCGAGGTCCTTCACATCAAAAGGAAGGAAAACTGGAACGCGGATGCGCTAGCCCGCATGGGATCAGAAAGGGTAAAAACCTTACCGCCAGGAGTATTCGTTCAGCACTTACATGAGCCATCCATAAAAGGTGGAGACGTTGATTACCCTCTGGCGTCTGAATCAATCGAAGTCATGATCGTTAAGCCGGACTGGACAATTCCGTACTTAAACTTCTTAGTCAATCAGAAGTACCCGGAAGTAGCAGACGAAGTCTTTCAAAGACAAATACAGCGTCGATGCAAATGATACACAGTAATTGACGGCTGCTTATATAAACGCAGTACTTCTGGAATTTTTCAGCGGTGCATCTCACCAGAAGAAGGAAGAGAAATACTGGAAGAAATCCATGCTGGCGATTGCGGACATCATGCTCAATCAAAAAGCATAGTCAAAAAAGCATTCCGCGCGGGGTTTTTCTGGCTAACAGCCAAGACAGATGCCGAGCATATAGTTAACACGTGTGCAGGATGTCAATATTACGCTAAGCAGACCAATTTGCCGGCCCAAACACTTAAAACTATCCCCATTACGTGGCCGTTTGCGGTCTGGGGGCTAGATATGATGGGACCGTTCAAAACTGCAAGAGGTGGACTTACTCATTTGCTAGTAGCAGTGGATAAGTACACCAAATGGGTGGAGGCCAAACCCATCAAAAAGCTGGATGGTGCAACTGCTAGAAATTTCATCATCGACTTGGTGATGAGATACGGTGTGCCACACAGCATAATAACCGACAACGGGACAAATTTCTCCATCGGAGAGTTGGCAAGATATTGCCAACAAACGGGAATTCGCCTAGATCTAGCATCTGTGGCACACCCGCAATCCAATGGACAGGTTGAGCGAATGAATAGCTCAATCCTGCAAGGAATACGCCCAAGACTCGAAACTCCTCTTCACAGAGCAGCCGGAGCATGGGTAGAAGAGCTACCTTCCGTGATTTGGAGTATAAAAACGACGCCAAATAGGTCGACTGGGCAAACCCCGTTTTTCCTAGTTTACGGCGCGGAAGCTATTCTCCCAACAGATATGATCCATGATAGCCCAAGAGTGCAAGATTTCGACGAATTAGATGCCGAAGAGGCACGACAGGATGCCGTTGATCTCCTAGAAGAGGAAAGAGAGCTTGTGCTTCAAAGATCCGCCATTTACCAGCAGGGTTTGCGACGTTACCATAGTCGGAAAATCAGGCATCGCTCTTTTAAAGAAGGTGACCTAGTGCTGAGGTTGGTGCAGCAAAGGAAGCACAAATTAGCCCCAGTATGGGAAGGGCCATTTGTCATAAGTAGCGCCATGAAAATGGATCATACTATCTTGTTGACATTCGAGATACGGAAGACGATCCCGAGAAACCGAATCGCAAAAGAAAGAGAAAGATAGATGATGAGCTAGGAGAGACAAAGAGGCCTTGGAGCATCCAGCAGTTACGTCCCTTCTATACTTAGTTCAATATCTATGTAAACATCTTTTGAGATCATGAAATAAAGTCATTGGAATTCTGATATCCATGTTTTTTACAAGTTTATTATAGTAAATGCATGTTTCCACCTTCTCTATTTCCCAATGATCCTACAAAATACTCAATGTTAACCCGAATTGTGTCTGCGTGCTCGGCGTTAAAAAACTGAATGATTTCAGCCTGTTAATGGCTAAAGGAAACTCGGATTGTGCCTGCGTGCCCAAGTTTCAAGAAAGTTCCTTACGAATCTCTAAGCATTACCTGATCGAATGTATGTTGGGTCACTGGATCTGGTTAGTAAAAATGCCTTTAGTATGATCCATGTTTCCGAGTTTTAACTGATTGGTTATACCCAGTTACTCGTCATGACGATCATAATGCTATCGAGGCATTTCAAACACTAAAGACAGTCAAAGCACATATGCCAGAGAACTTAGTAGATAAAGGAATAATTCAACCCGACAAACTTGCAAGGAATTTCATAATTCAAAGCTGCAAAAGGCGGAGTTCTTGTTTCGACAAATGAAATAGAGGCGTTACAGTATGAATTACAGTGTAAAAATAGCGCTCCTATTATACAAATCCACCATCCAGGTTAAATGCAGTCCTTCAAGCATCCGAGTCTTCCTCGCTGCTTTCATCTTCGGGGACTGCGGGAACCTCTTCTTCTGGATAAGTGATAGAAATGTTAACCATGGAAGCAATCTTGGTGGCGTGGCCTTTGACTTCATCAAAGATGGCGGTTCGCTGATTTTCTGTATACCCTTGAGGGACACCAGAGGCCACGCGCCAAGATTTCGCATCAGTATAATGCAGGCGCATAAGGCCTAGGGCCATGCGCGCACCACCTCGTGCAGCGGAGCGTAGGATGAACTCCTTTGATCCCGCAACTTCCATGATGGCACCCGGAAGTTTGTAAACTTCCGAGAATTCTATAGTACTTGCGGGAAGGAATTTGTTAATCAATTGCATTCCTGCATTTCTGATTGCGTTCCATACCTCTCCAAAAGCTCGGATTTTCTCAATCCGAGAAATGCCTGGAATATTCACTGTTTTGATGGCAGAAACAAAAAAGAAAAGAGTTTAGGCCACAAAATAAAGGAAAGTGAGACATGGAGAAATTGGTAAAAGGAACTAACTTACCAAGAACCTTATCAATTTCGGTGCCTTCTTTCATGCGCGGGAATAGCATACTTTCGAAATCATGGATAATAGATTTATTTTCCGCCGCTTGCAAAGAAGCCTGGGATTGAGCAATCCCAAGGGCCAGATTACTGGCTTCCAGGTCTTTTTGAACTTTCATAAGTTCCTTGCGAAGGCTAGAGTTTTCTGCACGGAGCCGAGATGCATTGCTAGCGTCCTTTGCTACTTTGTTGGCTTTAGCTAAAGCAGCTAGAGGACACAAAAACATTTCGAGCTTATAAAAATTCGGGAAAAATGTTATCCGGATAAAAACTGCAGAGAATACATACCTGTTGTTTCAGATAATTGTAGCTGAGATGACGCCAGCTCGTTGCTTTTCAGCTCAATAATAGATTGAAGGGTTTTTACTTCTCTACTCTTGAGATTAAGCTTCTTAAAAACTTCCAAGTTTATGGCATCTGCGGAATGCTGAATACGGAAATGAAAGCCAAATGCTTAAGTATGAACAAGCATATGAAGAAACATTAAGAAGAATTCAGGTTTTCAACTTAATGCTTGGGGGCTAGAGGTGTCACCTGGCTCATTTCTCGCAAGTCGGCCAAGCTCTCGTTGAATTCTTTGGCATATTCCGCGAAAAGAATCCCAACGTGATGAAGGCCATCTTGTAAGACCTGGCGAGGGGAAAATATAATATCATTGCGAACAACTAATCCGCCCTGTGGCCAAGGACGAATTAGAGGGGCAGGAGCGAAGAATTTTTTAGCCTCCGGACGAATATATCCAAGATCGTCGAATGGTTCTTCTTTTATCCGGATGTTACTGTCCAAATTGGATACGGGTTCGTTTCCAGCAGAGGTCCGGATATTTCCGCCCGTCTGTGCTTCCGTTCTACCCCTCGGGCCCATGGTTGCAGAAGAAGATTCTTCTTTAATAGCAGTCTTATGTTTCTTCAGCTTCTTTGTTTTCAGAGGAGTTGGGGCAAGACTGAAAGAAGAATATCCGAGAGTTAAAGATCTCGAAGAACTGAAGGAGGATGGTAACTAGGAAAAATTCCCGTAAAATACCTGGACGTGGCGATAGGAATTCCGTCAACAGTTACCATTTTCTCGAAAGTTACCTGCCTTTTGCGCTTCCGGTCGTTGTAAAACCTAGCATGTAGTTCGCTGAATTCGGCATCGGAAGCAAGATCATTTCCTCCGAGTTCGTTGAACTGGGAAAGAATTAACAACATATTAAAAGGCGGAGATACAAGTTAATCTGAGAAAAACTCGGAAACAAGGGAAGTATAAATACCTTAGGAACTCGATTTTCCACGTGATAAATGGCTAGGTTTTCTTCGATTTGAGCGCTGGTGGCAACCAGTTGATGAAGCCGCTTTATAAAATCTTTCTTGGTATAGGCTTTATCTGTTCCCCTCATGCTATCTTCTGACCCTTGGTATTCGCAAAGAAGCCGGGAACGAAATGAAAGGGGCTGAATGCGACGTCCGAACCAGCATAAAACAGTGTCCTTCCCAGTTAAAGAAGGTTTGGAAGAAGTAAGCTTGGCAATACGGCGCTTTATCTTCATTAAATTTTCCGGCAATGTCTCAACTGCTTCAACTGTCCAACTCTCTCGAGGAATGGCGGCGGAATTAACAAATGAAGGAACCCCGATTTCCTTGCCAGGGAATGGGATGTCCTGATGATAAAAGAAAGAACCCAACCAGGATTTGGTGGGTTCTGGCATTTGTATTCTCGGAAACCAATCCTCTCTATTTTTCCAAAGAATGAAAGATATAGGGGCAGATGTATACCCGTAAGTTTTTTTTCTGATATTTGTTTGACATTCAGATTTTTTTTTTTAAAGGGGCAGATGCCCCTATTCATCTATGCACTTCCTCACATTGGGCGTCTTCAAAGAAAAAAGAAGATACGAGTAAGCTTCTGGAGACGGACGATAGGAGGCGGTCAGCTAGCAAATCCAATCCGACGTATTCCATATCGGCAGTCTGACTCAGTTTTGATCTGATGGCCGGACGAAGGGACGGTCAAATCAGAGGACGGGTTTGATGATCCAATGCCAATCTTATTCGTACGTGTGTACCAGCAGCCCTTTGCGCCTGTCCCTCACGAGCCTCGTGTCCGGCCGATAATGCGAAGGAGGCTAGCTACTTTTCGGTACACATCTTGCCGAAAAATTGTATGGCGCTCTTGGTGAAGTTTTGGAATGCAAATTTTCGTCTGGTGGCAGGCAGATGATGGTAATTCTGGCTTGTGTTTTCGTTAATTTTCCGTTTGATTCTTGAACCATTCAAAACACCGCTTTAATTACCTTAATATTTCTCGCAGGGATCACAGAATTTCATTACACCGATAATGGAACCCAACAAAATGCATGGCGACTAGAATTTGTAGTTGGCGGTGAGAGCAAATATGAGCAAGAGAGGATGAACCCAGGGACGGAGCCAGAATTTAGATATAGGGGAGCGAGCTATTGAAGGTCGCAAGTGAAATACTTTTATCGTTTACTAAGATACCAAGCCAAAAATAAAAAAATGGCATTTTCATGTATTTGCCAAAAGAATGACATGAATATATGTTATCTCTATCTCAAATCATATAACGTGGGTATTTAAGAAAACAAACACAAAACTGCCGTTTAAGATTTCAGACATAGTTCTACTACTATTGTCAACACCTGGATCTGAAATTTCAGCGGCACGCCAGATTGGAGGTTTAAATAATTGTCTTGAAAAACAATTTATTATATTCATCTTTTTAGGAACTAGTATATCCATTTTCTTCATTTATTACTAAATAAGTATTGGAAAAATTAAAGAAGAGGGAATTGATCAGGTAAGCACATACATGCGTGTATCCTGTCTGTACATGATTGATAATTCGGTGGTGATTTCATGGGACGGGCCCATGTCACAAATGTACGGCGTCCGGGTAACGAAGATCACCGGCATTGCTATATCCGCCGCTACTCGCCGGCCATGTCCATCCAAGTTTGGCGGTTTTCGAGTAGCATTAGGGCAGCCAGATCGTTTGTGATGCGTGAGAGGCGAGAGGAGACGAACAATTTTTAGTCTAGGAAGTCAGCTAGATGGGTTGTTGCCTATTGATTGATGGGCCTGGGTGCGTAAGACAGACTTAGCTTTGGGTTTAAATACTAAGAGTAATACATAATTATCAGCAGCTATATACCAGTATTATACGATTAGTATCTGCTGCAATACGTTGGGGGACGAACCATTGAAGAGGGGTCTGACCCCTGCTTTGCGTTGCGATCTCCTGGCCGGAGGGTGCCTGCTTTGTCGGTGTGGAGTAGTGACACACTGACTTTGGCGTTGCTAGTTAGTTGTGGCAGCGTAATAAGTAGCGTGAAGACTGGGTACAAGAGTGTGACTGCTGGAGGGAGCTAGCTGCATGCTCTTTTGACCTCATTTCAACTTTCAGGTCTAGCTTCACAAGGATGCATGTGATGGAACGCTAGTACACGAGTAGTAGGTGATAGAGTTGACTTCATGACACAGCTGGTTTTCCCATCTCCCAAATTTTTGCCTTACAAATTGTACTACGTGATCATTCCAGAGTGCAGGAGATAGATAGGTAGTTGCGATTGTCTTAGCTTAATTTATGGATCTCAGTATGTATGCTCTGCTAGAAAATCCAAGGTGATAGATAGTAGTGCCAACTGCCAAGGCACTGTTAGTCGCGAGATTCAGAGGAGGACAGTGTTTGTGCTGCGAAAAGCGTGCAGCGTTTTCTGTTCTTGCTCGTATTTAACTGTAACTGAAAAATAACAGAAGAGAGTGTCGTGTCCGAGCTTCACGGCTGCGACATTCCAAAGCCACTCATGTACGCCCTTGCGATGCCGCCGTGTGCGCTCACCTGGTGCCATCCCACGACACGCACACTGCGACCTAGCCTATCTAGCTAATCCGCTAATCTGAAGAGACGGTCAAGTGCATGAACAGGCTCACACACATGCCGTTTTTATTCTGAAACTAACTGAACTAATCGACTAGGGGCAATTGGATTACAAGATCAACAGGCACGAAGACAAATTAATTGACCTAGCTAGCTAGTAGCACACAACAAATAACACACGCTAATTCCGCTTACACTGCAGGCCCTAATACAGAGCATGCGCACATGGTACATGGAACAAATTCAAGAGAGCAGCACTAGCAACGTACGTAGCACCCATTAATTGATTGATTTCCTAAAGATCGCCGAAATGCAGCGTAGTTTTGATACCGGCCCCGCTCAGGTGTGCCAGGGTCCGCCCTTGCTCGTGCTCGCGGGTGATCTCGATGGAGACGCCGGGAAGCAGCTGGCCCAGGTGGCGCCTGAGCAGCTCGGCGCGGGCCTCCTCCTTGGCGCGGGCCTCCGCGGCGGTCGTCTCCGGCATCCTGCCGATGTCCTTGAACATGGGCTGCAGAGGCGCCATGACGCCGTTCACCGTGGCGGCGGCCCGCTTGAGCGCCCCGGGCGGGGTGGTGGCCCGGTTGTAGGCGGAGAACAACTTGACGGCCTCCAACATGGCCGCCTGCCGCCGCTGCATGCCGTTGTCGTCGTCGTCCCATGCGCCGGCTGTGGCTGCTGTTCGCCAGCCGAGCTGGCCGGTACAGGCCGCCGCGAGGAGCGCGAGGCCGACAAGGACGAGGAGGGACCTACCCATGGCGAACTTGTCCTGCAGACGGCGGCTCCTCGCGGGAGCCTTGGCCATGGTGGTGGGTTGTATTCGGACTTGGAGAGGTGGATCGATGGGTGCAGCTCTTGAGCAGGAAAGCTGGTGAGTATATATGCTGCTCGCCCTCGCTGTGCCACACCCATCGCGTGAATAAGTACTGGACAGTGAAAAGAGCCCGAAACTGACTTACAGGCCGTTCAGACCTGCAGCAGGCGCGTGGAGAGGATTGCCGTGGCCTAGTGCTCTGGCCACCATGTTGTGATAGTAGTACTGCTACTACACATATCTATACGTGATCAAGTGTTGGTTAAAGTCAAACTTTGTATATTTTGATTAAATGTATGAAATACTAATATTTTCAATAAAATTTATTCCAAGAAACTTTGTATAGTACTAGATGTTAATATTTTTCATATATACTCGCTCAAAATTTACAAGTTGCCTTGAACCAAAACTATACACTACGGAATAAGGGCTACGTCGACGGCCAGGAAGCTATCGGCCCTATGCCAGATTGCCGTCGGCATCCTATGAATAGGGCAGAGTTTTTTTCTCGATTTTATTTTTCAAATTATTTTCCTATTTTTCTCAAAAAAAAATTATTTGAATTATTTAACCACTTAATCACACTAGAGACATATTTTTTTTTATCTCCAAATATTCTTTATTTCAATTTAAATCCAATCGGTCACCCATCCTCAAACTTCTCCAGCCCTAGCACGTTTAACTTCTTAGTTACTTTCCTATAAGGGATACCTAGAAACAACGGATGTTTTGTTGACAATAATATCCTATCAATCCCATTAACCATTGGACTATCATGTCACATGTCTTTATTTTGTGAATCAAATAAATAAATAATTAATTAATAATAATCTCGAATTTAAGTAATTTCTTTTTGCTTGTATCCATTTAATATTGAATTATTTATATCTACAAATTCGTAAATCAAAATTTAACAAATAATATGTCTAAATCGATAAGAAAAATAAGAGAAATTAAAATATAACATCCATATAAAATTTTCTATCATGTATAGAACTTTACTAAGTGGGGTGTTGTATGTGTAGTATAGGGTTACTCTTAGCCAAATTAGGTGTCTAAACTAGGGTTTCTAGAGAAAACATGCCAAAATTGGGCACCAAATGATCAAACCATATTGGTATGGGCCAAGATTTGGCACAATGGAGCACAATGGAATTACAAACAAACACAGAGATAGGTTTGGGAAGTTGGGTGTGTAGTATAGGATCAACCTCAGGCAAATTAGGTGTCGAAACTAGGGATCCTAGAGAAAACATGCCAAATTTGGGCATCAAATGATCAAACCATGTTGAAGTGGGTCATGTTTTGGCACAGTGGAGCACAATGACATTGAAAACCCATAACACACTTGTACACACTTGGTATGGCACAACCTAGGTTTTGATTGGATTCCGACGCTTCAGAGCCTCTCTTCGGCGAAACCCTAGCTCCGCTGGAGAAAAGCCCAGGTTATTCCTTCTATACAAGGTACCGACATCAAAATGGGTAGCAAAGTTCAACTTTTTTTCTTTGTTGTGCTAGGATAGCCCCTAGGGACAAGCAAAACAAATTTATACCCCAACTCTTCACAAGGTTCCCTCCGGTTCGACTAAAGTGGAAGTTTCCACCTATAAGTCCACAAACTCACTGGAGAAATACGGATGACGGTGAAACCGCTAACATCCCGGAGTGGAATATTGGACTTATACAACCCAAAAAACACTTTTACACACTTGGTATGGCACCACCTAGGTTTTAGTTGGATTCTGACGCTCCGGAGCCACTCTCCGACGAAACCCTAACCCTAAACCCTTTATTTTTGGTTCCATCCTTAATCATGGAACTTTTTAGGGACATAGCTTGAACAATGTGCATGATGATGTAGATCTGCTTCTCCTCTTCGAAATGAGCTAAAGAATATCGAAACCCAAGTTCGAATGCAAAAGTTATGCTCAAAACGATGAGTAAGTAAAAAAAACAGAGCTAGGCCGATGGCAATGCCGTTGGCGTAGCTCAGACCAGAGTTAGGTCGACGATATTGCCATCGGCATAGCTCAAAAAAAACCTATGCACTTCGGGCTAGCCTGGTCGTGGTCTATGTGGTGTAGCCTGAGGCAGCGTCTTGATTTATTCCCGTAGTTTATAGGCAATGTGCTGAGTAATAGAAAGAGTTCCCTTTTCACAATGGCTGCTGAGTATCCAACATATGAGAATCCATTACTCGTATTTTGTTCAAGAAGCCATTAATTACTAGTTCTTACCACTTATGCATAGCATGAACAGAAATATATTCTGGAGGATGGATAAAGCTAAGATGACCTGGGTACAGCGTACAGTTCAGATATGCATTATGAAGCTAGGGGACAATATTCGACCAATATGCATCGCAACGGGCGTAACATCGACCGAAAATGACAGACCAGTTAGACCGGCCACAGTGTATAAGCAAAGCGATTCAAAGGGGGCTTTGAATCGATTTGAGACAGTGTGGAGCATCGCTTCT
Source organism: Alopecurus myosuroides (assembly GCA_028641055.1). NCBI lineage: Eukaryota > Viridiplantae > Streptophyta > Magnoliopsida > Poales > Poaceae > Alopecurus > Alopecurus myosuroides. The sequence continues at coordinate 31,288,938 of CM054058.1, forward strand.
TTCGTTCTGACATAAAAAGCGGTTCCGATATATGGTTTGCTTCTCATACGATTCAATCAGTTTAATATAGTTTTCTCAGCAGGCATGCATCATGCAAAGGTACGGGACAAGTGCAAATACCATGCAACCAGAAATATTTTACTTTTTCAGATGGGTCCTACTTATGTGTTGAATCGGAGCTATACAGTGCAACAAAACAACACCGATTCGAACTCTGCCTACCTTTTACGTTGAACCGGCACCACATAGTGGTTGGTCTTAAGTGGCCGGGTCACTATCACATCATACTCGCATCGTTTGCACATCTTTTATCAACACGCGCCCGTTCCAGGTTGAACGTACGACATGGGCGGTGCCGGAGCACAGCCAGTCACACTCTTGTTGTGCTCAGATGGGAATCCATTAGATCTTTTTGTCAAGAGAGTTACACTGTTCTTGTTTAGTTCTTACCTCTTATGCATCGCATATATTACCACCCATGTAGAGAGCATGCATATTCACTTCGGATGTTGAATCATGCAAGTGGGTTCTAATAAGTAATATTGGCCGAAGATGGAGTGTTTAGCATAAAACCACCATAATTGTGGTATTAAGGTAGCAGTGATGGGGAAAATTTTCCACGTCACTGGTATTCGTCGTAATGCGGTTCCAGAGTACCACTAGCGTAGATTCAAGATGGCCCGCCACCGGTAGACTTTATTTTATAACCAGTTTCCTTGTAGTGTCCCGCCCTCCCCCAACCATTGTCGACTACGACGCCCGCAGAACGGCTCTGGTATGGCCCACCTCTCCACTTCTTCCCCGAGGCCGATGACAGCAGCTGGTGCAGAACGATTTGATCCGCGTGGTGAGGGGTGCAAGGAGAGCGTCACACGCGATGGAGGCGAGAGCTCTTGGTGGATTGGACACTGATGATCTGTTGTACCCACGTGCTTCAACCCGAGCATGTATTGGTGGTGCGGGATTCTGACAACGGATTGGATCATGGGGTGCTTGTGGGCTCGGCTCCGACGATTGGGATCTGGGAAGGTCGATGCTCGGTTTGGGGGCGAACATGATGAGGGCCGGCGGCACGGTGGCCGGAGCGCGTTGGTGTGGATGCAGCTCGCCAGTGCAGTTGGGATGCGCACGAGTGCGTTAGAATTAGTGGGGGTGTCTATTGAGTTTCTATTTTTTTTACCCGTGGCGGGAGTAGATATTTTTTGTTATTGGTCTTATAGGTGGGTCCATGTCTACCTTGGCCAATAGTCCACGCATGGTACCACCTCAGCACTGGCAAATGGGCCCCACCCGTCAATTTTGCCATCAATTCGCTTGCAACTGACGTTTAGGCTAGCCATAGTGGGGAGTATCATACAAAAGTATCATGCATATGATACTAATATATGATACTACACCTCTAATGCATAGTGTCATATAGGAGTATCATAATCACCTTCTATTTATTATATTGTAGAATCTTAATGTAAATATGTGTACAAGATTTGTTTGTCATTAATTTTCTTAGTTTTGCGTGTCATGATACGGTATGTACCTATGTTACTCTAATCTCCTCTCTCTTCCTTAATTGCATGTCACCTCAGCTTTTTTGTGGGACCAAGTTGCATGATACTACCTACGATACCACCACTATGGCTAGTCTTAGTGCAAATTGTAAAGCTTCAAGAAAAATCTATGGGTTTTTTGCGACTGAAACACATAAAGTACGGGTGTTTTTTCAACTTTTTTGCCATGCAATGGTTTTATGCAAAACACTGCCGAAAATGATGGAAACCAGTCAACCGGCCTGGTCACTATCACGTAGTACTGCACCCACATCCATGTGAAGCAAAAGTTTTCTCCACGCGCCTGTTGCAGGCTGAACGGTAAGCGGATTTTTGCAAGGTGTTAGCGCGCGTGAAAGCTATCCTGGCCGCGCGTTTCGCATGGGGATATGAGCCAGTTGTTGACTTCCCACATCACCCGGGTATGTACAGGGCGGATCGGCACGTATATCATTTATTTTCGCGGCCGGTATCGTGCGTAGAAGATTCTCCTCACCCTCCCTCCCGCTTTGTGGCAAGGTACAGTCAACAGGCGTAGTATTCGACGAGCTCGTCGAGCGACTCGGGCTGCGGGTCGGCGTTCTCCAGCATCCAGAGGAGGTGCTCGAACAGCACGACCTCGCAGCCGACGATGGTGCCCCCGCCGGCCACGCCGCCGCCGGAGCGGTCGACGAGGTTCTGGAACAGCGGGTGGCAGACCAGGTCGGCGGCGATGAGGTAGCGGCGGCGCGACTTGCCGACGTACACCGGGTGGAGGCCCGCGGGCACGCCTTCGGCGCCGTTGAAAGACGCGGACCCGGCTCGGACGCCGCCGCCGCGGCCTCTCTCCAGGGCGATTGCGCGGCCCCACTGGGCGTCGTCCTCGCCGTGCGAGCCCCCCGTGGGCGTGCGCGAGATCCGGCTGGACGAGTGCCACGGCTTGATCATGCACTTGAGCTTGCTGCTGAGACCGCTCTTCAGAAAAGGTCTAGGCTCATGTCTCCTTGATGCGGGTTCACTGGAGAAAAAGGGGAGACTGATCTCCACACTGCTGAGCGATACCGTTTAGATCCATCCAAAGGCCACGGGGAATTTAATCCAGCGCGGCAGGTCAGATTTGTCTAGAATATCTCCATAATCTTTTTGTGAAATTAATCTCCAATTGCGATTTGAAGCGTCCTATTTATTGTTGTAGCCAATGTACTTGTTGGAGAAAATCATAGCTGCTGCATGTATTCAGTTGTAACAACTAGCTAACCTATCTGTCCACGGTTGGGCTTTGTATATTTTCTGTACGTTCAAACTATGGATAGATTTAGAGGTCGGTTAGTCTCCTGTAATTGTGTATAAATACACAACCCATCAATGAATACAATGCGTTGAGCAATTCTCCCATCCTACATGGTATCAGATACCACACGATCCTAAAACCTAAAACCTTCCGCTGCTCCTTCCTTCCCCACCTGCGCCGCCATGTCTACCTCCAACTCTTCCATCGCCACCAACCCCTTTGCTGATCCACCTGCCCGTGCCGCTGCACCTGTCTCTGCCTCCACCATCCAGGGCATCAACATCCGCAACCACGTCCCTGAAACCTTGAACTTTGAGGAATCCAATTTCTCGGCATGGAACACCTTCTTCAAGATCACTTTCCGCAAGCTCGGCCTCGACGATCATGTCAATGGTCTTGTTGACGCGCAGATGATGCTCGGCGACATCGAGTGGACTCAAATCGACCAGTGCATCGTCTCCTGGCTCTACACCACCGTGTCTAAGGACATCCTCGCCATCATCCTGCAGCCATCGGACACGGCGGAACGCGCCTGGAACGCCATCAACAATCTCTTCCTCGACAACCGTCTTCAGCGTGCCGTCTTCGCCAAGTACGAGTTCCATCATCTCGTGCAAGGCGACCTGAGCATTACTGCCTTCTCCAGCCGCATCAAGTGCCTTGCCGACACTCTTCGCGACGTCGGCTCTCCCGTCAGCGACATGGACATGCTACTGGCCTTCATTAACGGCCTGAGCAATGAGTTTGGTCACTGCATTGCCGCGCTCACCATCAACCCTGTCGGCCTCACCTTCGCGCGGGCGCGTTCAGCTCTCCTTCAGGAAGAGCGCCGCCTTGGACGCTTTGCCACGATGGCTCGTGAGACTGCCCTGCTTGCCGGGCATGCACCTGCTCCTCCGGCTCCTACTGGCCTTACTCCACCACCCGGCAATACTGGCAGTGGCAAGGGAAAGAAAAAGAAGCCCGCTAAGGGGCAGACCAGCACCCCTGTTCCTGCTGCTACTCACAACTTCACCAACAACGTGCCGTACCGCCCTGCTCCACAGCCGATGTGGCCTGCCGGCGGCTATCCTCTCTCCGGCATGTTTCAAGCATGGGCGCCTCAGTTCCGTGCTCCTGACCAGGGGATCCTTGGTCCGCGTCCGGGCGCACCTCCTCGCCAGGCGTACCCGTCGATGATGGTGCCACCAGGATACTCGCCCACGCCTCCAGCACCCCAGCCCACGGCCTGGGATCAAGCTCAGCTCCAAGCTGCCCTGCATAACCTCTCCCTCCAAGGCAATGGCGGCAATACAGACTGGTTCTTCGACACCGGTGCGACCTCCCATATGGCAAACAACCCTGGTATCGTCTCCCAACTTGCTCCTTATCATGCCAATTCACGTGTCATTGTTGGCAATGGTACCTCTCTACCTATAACGCATGTTGGTGCAACATCTTTTTCTACTTCCTCCTCACCAATTCATCTACATAACATTGCCATCACTCCTCACCTTATCAAAAACTTAATTTCTGTTCGTTCTTTGACACGTGACAATCCTATCACTGTTGAATTTGACGCCTTTGGTTTTTCTATTAAGGACCTTCACACTCGGGCGGTGATTCTGCGATGTGATAGTGATGGCGAGCTCTATCCGCTTGTCACCGGTCGTCCTGCCCAGCGTCAATCTCTCCATGTCACCACCACCACCGATCTTTGGCATCAACGGCTTGGTCATCCGGGGTCGGCCGCTTTATCGAAGACTTTAGCTTCTTTTGAATTTTCATGTAATAAATCCCCTCATTCGACTTGTCATGCATGTCGTTTGGGGAAACATGTTCGTTTGCCTTTCCAAATTTCCGAGTCTAGGGCTAGCTCTCCTTTTGAACTTCTGCATTGCGATGTATGGACATCACCAATCAAGAGTATTTCTGGTTTTGCATATTATCTTGTCATATTAGATGATTTCTCCCACTATACTTGGACGTTTCCACTACAACGTAAATCCGAGGTCTTCAAAAATATTACCAATTTTCATGCCTACGTTCTCAACCAATTTCAACGCCCCATATTGTCCGTTCAAACAGATAATGGTCGAGAATTTGACAACAAGTCCGCACGTGATTTCTTTGATAAACTTGGCATTCGTTTTCGTTTATCTTGCCCTTACACATCTCAGCAAAATGGCCGTGCCGAACGTATTCTCCGTACTCTAAACGACAGTGTTCGCGCCCTCCTCTTTCACGCTCATCTTCCTCCTCGGTTTTGGGCGGAGGCGCTGCACACAGCCACCTACGTTCTGAACCTTCGACCGTGCAAACCCAGAAACTTTCAAACACCCCACGGCCTTCTTTTTGGCTCACCACCAGATTATCAACACCTACGTGTTTTTGGTTGCCTTTGCTACCCTAACACAGCCTCCACTTCCCCTCACAAACTTGCACCCCGATCGGTTCGGTGCATCTTCCTTGGATATCCATCCAATCATCGAGGGTATCGATGTTACGATCCTGTCTCTCGTCGAGTACTAACCTCGCGCCATGTCTATTTCGACGAGGCTGTTTTTCCTTTCAGGGACATCACGGATGAAGCACCGGCACCCTCAGCCCCTTCGTGTGCCGACACGCCGCCGCTGTTCATCACAGCTCCTCGCCGTCGACCGGCCTTGGATCAGCCCCCGCGTGGCTCACGGTCCACCTCTACGTCGACACACACGCTCTCGTCTCCACCACCAGCCGCCTCCCCGACGGTCTCGGCCACTCCCTCCGTTGCTGCGGCAGGATCAGCCGCGGTTTCGACAGCCACGACGACATCTTCTGCAACAACTACTGCTGCCGCCTTCCCCGACACGACAGGCTCTCCTGCTGTCACGACCGAGTCGCCATCATGCTCGCCATCCTGGAATGGTGCTCCTGTCTATGACACGGACACCGAACCCTCGGCTGCGACATCGCCGGTCCTGTCAAGTGGTTCTTCGCAGGCAAACCACTTGGGCGACCGTCCCACGTCAGCCGCCACGACAACGACCTCGCGCGCTGTACCTCATCATGCTCGCGACGAGCCACGTCCATCACCAGTGGTCACTCGATCAAGTCGTGGCATCTTCAAGCCAAATCCACGATATGCTGCTCTCACGGACACCTCGTCTGTTTCACCGTTGCCTTCATCAGTTCGGGCCGCTCTCCGTGATCCCAACTGGGCTCTCGCCATGAAGGAAGAGTTCGCTGCCCTCCAGGCTAATGGTACATGGTCCCTCGTGCCGCGTCCCCGAGGCTCCAACATCGTCACCGGAAAATGGATTTTCCGCCACAAATTGCATCCAGATGGTTCCCTTGATCGGTACAAGGCACGGTGGGTTGTGCGCGGGTTCACCCAGCGCCCCGGTGTGGATTTCGGCGAAACATTCAGTCCCGTTGTAAAGCCGGCAACCATCCGCACTGTGCTCCATCTCTCAGCCTCTCGTAATTGGCCAGTTCATCAGCTTGATGTGAGCAACGCATTCCTCAATGGCATTCTGAAGGAACAAGTTTACTGTCAACAGCCCACGGGTTTCGTCGATGGTGATCATCCAGAGCATGTATGTTTCCTTTCCAAATCCCTCTATGGTCTTCGACAGGCCCCAAGGGCATGGTATACACTATGGATAGATTTAGAGGTCGGTTAGTCTCCTGTAATTGTGTATAAATACACAACCCATCAATGAATACAATGCGTTGAGCAATTCTCCCATCCTACAGTACTCAATCGATTTGTCCGTCGAGCTCCCACAAAGATTGCTGACCCCTACTTCTACGGCGTAGAGAAGAACACATGTCTCAGATGCAACCATGGCGAACTGCCATCTCGAAAAGTTGCCTTCCACATGGCGGCAACTGGCCAGAGATTTCTGGGCTGTCCCCGCAGTTATGATTCTAAGCTTTAATCGGAATGCCGTTCTAGAACTTTGCTAGTGTATCATGTTCTTATATGTTTCATGTTTCTGTCATATTTCAGGGTGTTGATCGATGCCCTTTGTCCATTGGGCCGATGATCCGTGGAACCCAGTGCTTTGAAGATCAATCATTCACCTTTGGAACTTCAATGGTCTGCTAAGCTTCGACGCTATCGGTGTAGCATCCAACGTGGAAGACTTGGGGAAGTCCTACCTCGGCTTGTTGATCAATAATTCTAACATTGAGCTCGATGAAGAGAAGATTCAGTCGAAGCTCAAATCCCAAGAGGCCAATGCTGAAAGATCTGTAGATTATTTCGTCAAAGGCAGTGTATCGCTGTGGCAGTTTCTCTTGCAGTTCTCTTTTCTGCTCATGATCAATAAGTATATAATGGCCTAACAGCTAGTAAGGGCGTCCTCATCGTCCGATCTGATTCAAATCATGTACCTGATATGTTTTGACTGTCTTGTTAATGTATTGCTGGCTTGACGTCAGAGGTTTTGGTTACTTACGTTAGAGCCTCAACCAGTTTATGTTTATATGTCTAGAAAATCCTGGTCAGAGGTGTGGTTCTGATCGGATAGAGAGTTGGTCCTGTTCGGCTTGCCCATGTCTCCACCCCACCTTTCACGTCTTTAGCTCTAGAACCAGGCAGGGGCGATCGGTTCTGTTTCTTCTGTGCCGTAGAACCAGGTAGGGGCGATCGGTTCCGTTTACTTCAAGGACCCGTTCCTCCCATATTGTTATGTAGTTCAGCAGGCAGAGAAAAGTTTTCTCAGAAAACACAGTTCGGCCACCTTTTTGCCCAACTCCCACGAGTAGGTATCTTTATAGCTGTTGTGACGGGTGTACTACACCGTACTCGTTCCCAGTCGGCGACGTGGGTAGCAGGCTCACGGCCAGGGCCTGGTCATGTTCGCGAATCAACAGTGCATACAGACAAGGTTGCTCACTCGAGAATCTTTCATCACGAGAGGTTGCATGCGTGAGTGCATCTGCCCATCATTTCCATCTAGTAGTATGTTTGTATCCTAAATCGGGCGTATATTTTTTCGCTCCCTCTAGATATTTTCACCCATCCTGTTTGCTATTGCAAGGCGCCCCACAAATCGTTGTGCTTGATGTAGACGCCGTGTACACTGCAGTGTCTGGAAATACTACCGCTGGTAGAAAATGTGCATTTGGTAGTCCCCGTTGGGTATTGTACCGGAACTAGAGAAGAGAGTAGTCCCAATTCAAATGCTAGGAGACCGCACTGGGCTAGTCCCGGGTTGAACGGGACCCTCGTTCGTAATACGGACCGAGTCTAGAGGAGTGGTGGCAACCATTCGACTGGCGCGAGCCCTGTTAGTCTCGGGTCGTAATATGGACCGGGAGTAAACACCCAAATCGTTCGTCTCCCGGTTCTCGGAATTTGTTCCGTCCGATGAAATCATCGAGAAAAGCTACGCATTTTCTTTGTTTATTCTTCCCTAGTGCTCTCTCCTCTGTTCTTCCTCGTCCTCCACCATGAACCCAACAATCACTCGGTACTGGAAGGTGCCCGCACATGGCAAGACCAATCTCAGTGTCGTCTACACGAACGACAGCGCCAAGGTCGCGGTTTTTCTTTCCAATTTCGTGGAATGGCTTGAAGAGGATTCATTTGGCCAAGATGCATGTTTATGTGGAATATGGGAACATTTAAACAAACTATGCAATGGATAAGACCATAACACTCGTCATTTCGCCCGAAACCCTGGAATGTTCGGAGGAGATAACTTATTTTTGTGAAAACATTTTCAACACAACTGTCGTATTCCAATTTATTATGTTTAGTATATACTAGGACCTATATAATGACACCACAAGAAGGTCTCGCATCATTTTGGATTGTTTTGATTTTTTTGGAATTTTCTAAGCCGGTTTAAGGAAAAAGTCAAGGCGGCGGGCATGACTGTTCGTAGCTAGGGGTTGAATATTGAGAAACTCTTGGTGTATCTATGATGAAATAGGTACTTTTGTAACTAAAAATGATTTTTGCCAAAAATCATGAGCAAACTATGAGGTACCTGTAGTTCAAATTTGACCAGTTTCCAACGGAATCGGCAGAAACTTGTGTTTTTAAAAAGAGGTGGATGGAAACCTTTTCATATAAAACAAATTGGTTATTTGTGCATCTAACATGGCCTAGTATTTTCAAAAATTATAGCTCTCAAGTTTTGCAACATATTTGTGGTAGGTCCTTCACAAAAAAAAACTATTTTTAACACTCGGAAAATAGAAAATGGTTTTTTTTGCTTCAATGAAAAGGAAAACTTCCTCTGTCAACATTGTCCGTGCTTCCAAGATGCATGTTTGTGTGGACTATGGGAACATTTAAACAAACTATGCCATGGATATGGCCATAACACTCGTCATTTGGTCCGAAACCCTGGAATGTTCGGAGGAGATAGCTTATTTTTGTGAACACATTTTCAACACAACTGTCGTATTCCAAGTTTATTATGTTTGGTGTATACTTGGACCTATATAATGACACCACGCGAAGGTCTCGCATAATTTTGGGTTGTTTTGAATTTTTTTGAATTTTCTAAGCCGGTTTAAGGAAAAAGTCAAGGCGACGGTCATGACTGTTCATAGCTAGGGGTTGAATATGGAGAAACTTTTGGTGTATCTATGATGAAATAGGTATTTTTGTAACTAAAAATGATTATTTCCAAAAATCATGAGCAAGCTATGAGGTACCTGTAGTTCAAATTTTACCAGTTTCCAGCGGAATCGGCAGAAACTTGTGTTTTTTAAAAGAGGTGGATGGAAACCTTTTCATATAAAACATATTGGTTATTTGTGCATCTAACATGGCCTAATATTTTCAAAAATTATAGCTCTCAAGTTTTGCAACATATTTGTGGTAGGTCCTTCACAAAAAAAACTATTTTTTACACTCGGAAAATAGAAAATGGTTTTTTTTTGCTTCAATGAAAAGGAAAACTTCCTCCGTCAACATTGTCCGTGCTTCGAAGATGCATGTTTGTGTGGAATATGGGAACATTTAAACAAACTATGCCATGGATATGGCCATAACACTCGTCATTTGGTCCGAAACCCTCGAATGTTCGGAGGAGATAGCTTATTTTTGTGAACACATTTTCAACACAACTGTCATATTCAAGGTTTATTATGTTTGGTGTATACTTGGACCTATATAATGACACCACGCGGAGGTCTCGCATAATTTTGGGTTGTTTTGAATTTTTTGAATTTTCTAAGCCGATTTAAGGAAAAAAGTCAAGGCGGCGGTCATGACTGTTCGTAGCTAGGGGTTGAATATGGAGAAACTATTGGTGTATCTATGATAAAATAGGTATTTTTGTAACTAAAAATGATTTTTTCCAAAAAATCATGAGCAAGCTATGAGGTACCTGTAGTTCAAATTTTACCAGTTTCCAGCGGAATCGGCAGAAACTTGTGTTTTTTAAAAGAGGTGGATGGAAACCTTTTCATATAAAACAAATTGGTTATTTGTGCATCTAACATGGCCTAGTATTTTCAAAAATTATAGCTCTCAAGTTTTGCAACATATTTGTGGTAGGTCCTTCACAAAAAAATCTATTTTTTACACTCAGAAAATAGAAAATGGTTTTTTTTGCTTCAATGAAAAGGAAAACTTCCTCCGTCAACATTGTCCGTGCTTCCAAGATGCATGTTTGTGTGGAATATGGGAACATTTAAACAAACTATGCCATGGATATGGCCATAACACTCGTCATTTGGTCCGAAACCCTGGAATGTTCGGAGGAGATAGCTTATTTTTGTGAACACATTTTTAACACAACTGTCGTATTCCAAGTTTATTATGTTTTGTGTATACTTGGACCTATATAATGACACCACGCGAAGGTCTCGCATAATTTTGGGTTGTTTTGAATTTTTTTGAATTTTCTAAGCCGGTTTAAGGAAAAAGTCAAGGCGGCGGTCATGACTGTTCGTAGCTAGGGGTTGAATATGGAGAAACTATTGGTGTATCTATGATGAAATAGGTATTTTTGTAACTAAAAATGATTTTTTCCAAAAATCATGAGCAAGCTATGAGGTACCTGTAGTTTAAATTTGACTAGTTTCCAGCGGAATCGGCAGAAACTTGTGTTTTTTAAAAGAGGTGGATGGAAACCTTTCCATATAAAACAAATTGGTTATTTGTGCATCTAACATGGCCTAGTATTTTCAAAGATTATATCTCTCAAGTTTTGAAACATATTTGTGGTAGGTCCTTCACAAAAAAATATTTTTTACACTCGGAAAATAGAAAATGGTTTTTTCCTTCAATGAAAAGGAAAACTTCCTCCGTCAATATTGTCCGTGCTTCCAAGATGCATGTTTGTGTGGAATATGGGAACATTTAAACAAACTATGCCATGGATATGGCCATAACACTCGTCATTTGGTCCGAAACCCTGAAATGTTCGGAGGAGATAGCTTATTTTTGTGAACGCATTTTCAACACAACTTTCGTATTCCAAGTGTATTATGTTTGGTGTATACTTGGACCTATATAATGACACCACGCGAAGGTCTCGCATCATTTTGGGTTGTTTTGAATTTTTTAGAATTTTCTAAGCCGGTTTAAGGAAAAAGTCAAGGTGGCGGGCATGACTGTTCGTAGATAGGGGTTGAATATTGAGAAACTCTTGGTGTATCTATGATGAAATAGGTACTTTTGTAACTAAAAATGATTTTTTCCAAAAATCATGAGCAAACTATGAGGTACTTGTAGTTCAAATTTGACCAGTTTCCATCGGAATCGGCAGAAACTTGTGTTTTTCAAAATAGGTGATGGAAACCTTTTCATATAATTTTTTTGGTTATTTGTGCATCTAACATGGCCTAGTATTTTCAAAAATTATAGCTCTCAAGTTTTGCAACATATTTGTGGTAGGTCCTTCACAAAAAAATCTATTTTTTACACTCAGAAAATAGAAAATGGTTTTTTTTGCTTCAATGAAAAGGAAAACTTCCTCCGTCAACATTGTCCGTGCTTCCAAGATGCATGTTTGTGTGGAATATGGGAACATTTAAACAAACTATGCCATGGATATGGCCATAACACTCGTCATTTGGTCCGAAACCCTGGAATGTTCGGAGGAGATAGCTTATTTTTGTGAACACATTTTTAACACAACTGTCGTATTCCAAGTTTATTATGTTTTGTGTATACTTGGACCTATATAATGACACCACGCGAAGGTCTCGCATAATTTTGGGTTGTTTTGAATTTTTTTGAATTTTCTAAGCCGGTTTAAGGAAAAAGTCAAGGCGGCGGTCATGACTGTTCGTAGCTAGGGGTTGAATATGGAGAAACTATTGGTGTATCTATGATGAAATAGGTATTTTTGTAACTAAAAATGATTTTTTCCAAAAATCATGAGCAAGCTATGAGGTACCTGTAGTTTAAATTTGACTAGTTTCCAGCGGAATCGGCAGAAACTTGTGTTTTTTAAAAGAGGTGGATGGAAACCTTTCCATATAAAACAAATTGGTTATTTGTGCATCTAACATGGCCTAGTATTTTCAAAGATTATATCTCTCAAGTTTTGAAACATATTTGTGGTAGGTCCTTCACAAAAAAATATTTTTTACACTCGGAAAATAGAAAATGGTTTTTTCCTTCAATGAAAAGGAAAACTTCCTCCGTCAATATTGTCCGTGCTTCCAAGATGCATGTTTGTGTGGAATATGGGAACATTTAAACAAACTATGCCATGGATATGGCCATAACACTCGTCATTTGGTCCGAAACCCTGAAATGTTCGGAGGAGATAGCTTATTTTTGTGAACGCATTTTCAACACAACTTTCGTATTCCAAGTGTATTATGTTTGGTGTATACTTGGACCTATATAATGACACCACGCGAAGGTCTCGCATCATTTTGGGTTGTTTTGAATTTTTTAGAATTTTCTAAGCCGGTTTAAGGAAAAAGTCAAGGTGGCGGGCATGACTGTTCGTAGATAGGGGTTGAATATTGAGAAACTCTTGGTGTATCTATGATGAAATAGGTACTTTTGTAACTAAAAATGATTTTTTCCAAAAATCATGAGCAAACTATGAGGTACTTGTAGTTCAAATTTGACCAGTTTCCATCGGAATCGGCAGAAACTTGTGTTTTTCAAAATAGGTGATGGAAACCTTTTCATATAATTTTTTTGGTTATTTGTGCAGATAACATGGTCTAGTATTTTCAAAGATAATAGCTCTCAAGTTTTGCAACATATTTGTGGTAGGTCCTTCACAAAAAAACCATTTTTTACACTCGGAAAATAGAAAATGGTTTTTTGCTTCAATGAAAAGGAAAACTTCCTCCGTCAACATTGTCCGTGATTCCAAGATGCATGTTTATGTGGAATATGGGAACATTTAAACAAACTATGCCATGGATATGGCCATAACACTCGTCATTTGGCCCGAAACCCTGGAATGTTCGGAGGAGATAGCTTATTTTTGTGAACGCATTTTCAACACAACTGTCGTATTCCAAGTTTAATTTTTTTGGTGTATACTTGGAACTATATAATGACACCACGCGAAGGTCTCGCATCATTTTGGGTTGTTTTGAATTTTGTGGAATTTTCTAAGCCGGTTTAAGGAAAAAGTCAAGGCGACGGGCATGACTGTTCGTAGCTAGGGGTTGAATATTGAGGAACTATTGGTGTATCTATGATGAAATAGGTACCTGTGTACCTAAAAATGATTTTTTCCAAAAATCATGAGCAAGCTATAAGGTACCTGTGGTTCAAATTTGACCAGTTTCCGACGGAATCGGCAGAAACTTGTGTTTTTCAAAAGAGGTGGATGGAAACCTTTTCATATAATTTTTTTTGGTTATATGTGCATCTAACATGGTCTATTATTTTCAAAGATTATAGCTCTCAAGTTTTGCAACATATTTGTGGTAGGTCCTTCACAATAAAAACCAATTTTTACACTCGGAAAATAGAAAATGGTTTTTTGCTTCAATGAAAAGGAAAACTTCGTCAACATTGTCCGTGCTTCCAAGATGCATGTTTGTGTGGAATATAATAACATTTAAAAAAACTATGCCATGGATATGGCCATACCACTCGTCATTTGGCCCGAAACCTTGGAATGTTCGGAGGAGATAGCTTATTTTTGTGAGCACATTTTCAATACAACTGTCGTGATCAAAGTTATCATTTTCGGTGTATACTTGGGCCTATATAATGACACCACGCGAAGGTCTCGCATCATTTTGGGTTGTTTTGAATTATTTGGAATTTTCTAAGCCGGATTAAGGAAAAAGTCAAAGCGACGGGCATGACTGTTCGTAGCTAGGGGTTGAATATTGAGAAACTCTTGGTGGATCTATGATTAAATAGGTACTTGTGTACCTAAAAATGATTTTTTCCAAAAATCATGAGCAAGCTATGAGGTACCTGTAGTTCAAATTTGTCCAGTTTCCAGCGAAATCAGCAGAATCGTGCGTTACCTCCACCTATCACGAACAGTGCCTTTAATATAGTTCATCGTGAAGGATTGTACCCACTCTGTACAATCATTACGGTTCAGAGTCCCTTTATTATCGATACTATCGTCTACCATACCTACAACATTGACGTGCAACCAAAATTCTATTAGTTCAGGGTGCACAATATACACACGAAAAAAACGGAACGCTTCATTTATAAATGATCGTGCCCTATACCTACAATGAAGGCTTCCATTTGGGAAATTCACGAACAGCAACATCAGAAGACGGGCATTACCTACATTTATCATGGAGAGTTCCACTATTCGTGGCACTTACTTACAATGAAGGGTTCCACCTTGCAATTCCCACGAACAAATCCATCCTATGGTGTGCGTTACCTCCACCTATCACGAACAGTGCCTACAACGAAATATTCAAACTATCGTGCCCCATAACTACAACATCGACATGCAACAAAAATTCTATTAGTTCAGGGGATGCAATATACACAATAAAGGGTTCCATTTGGCATATGCACGAACAGCTCCATCAGACGAATGGGGTTACCTACATTTACCATGGAGAGTTCTACTATTCGTGGCCCTTACCTACAATGATCGTGTCCTATACCTATAATGAAGGGTTCCATTTGGGAAATGCACGAACAACTCCATCAGACGAATGTCGTTACCTACATTTATCATGGACAGTTCCACTATTAGTGGCCCTTGCCTACAATGAAGGGTTCCTCCTTGGAATTCCATGAACATATCCATCCGATGGCGTGCGTTACATCCACCTATCACGAACAGTGCCTACAATGAATGGTTACACCTTGGAATTACACGAACATATCCGTCAGGTGGCGTGCGTTACCTCCAAGTATCATGAACAATGACTTTAATAGAAATCATCGCGAAGTATTGTACCCACTAGGTGCAATCCTTAAGAATGCAGAACCTTTTGAATTACACGAACATATATGTCTGATGCCGTGCGTTACCTCCACCTATCACGAGCAGTGCCTTTAATATAATTCATCGCGAACGATTGTACCCACTGGGTACAATCATTACGGTTCTGAGTCCCTTTAATATCGATAATATCGTGTCCCATTGTACCCACTAGGTCTCCCGCAATAAGGAATGGTGAAGACAAGTTGACGACGCCCTAACAAGGAGAATGTTGATGGTGTTTCAAACATGGGAATATCTAAACAAATTGCGAGATGGAGTTTCTACAAGTATTGAGCAAATACCTGATAATTATTTATGTAGCAAGCTGAAGATCGACAGAGGCACAAGAAGTTGTTGTTAAAGCTTCTAACCAGCAAACCCTTGATGTTTTACAAGAGGTTGTGAACATAATGACTAGTCAATTTGGGATGTTGACGGAGGAAGTTTTAAAAACAACCACTAGAAGATAGGAAACATGATGTAAATGATGGAAAAAAACATTACAACCTGGTAAAATCAAGATTAAAATTGTGAAACACCAATGAACAAATGTGAAAAAAACAACTCCAGTAATGTTCTCCCACAACTAGGAATGGTGAAAATAGATGGACGACACCCTAACAAGGAGAATGTTGATGATGTTTCTCGCATGGGAATGTCTCAACCATTTGCGAGATGGAGTTTCTAGAAGTATAGAGCAAATAACCGATTAATATGGTGATGTAGTAAGAAGAAAAATGAAAGAGGCGCAAGAAATTTTTATCAACGCTTCTAATCAATAAACGCTTGCTGTTTATGGCCCCATATATATGGTGGTGGAAAACAACCAAGAGAAGCTGGTAACATGATGGAAAATCTAGAAAACATCCTTCAACCTGTGAAAACGAGAGTGCGACGGTGAAAGCAAATGAACAAGTTTGCAAAAAGCAACTCCAGTAATATAATTCATCGCTAACGATTATAACCACTAGGTGCAATCCTTACAATTGAAGGGTTCCACCTTCAACATCGAAATGCAACCAAAATTCTATTAGTTCAGGGTTCATAATATACACACGGAAAAAACGGAACGCTTCATTTACAAATGATCGTGCCCCATAGCTACAATTGAAGGGTTCCATTTGGGAAATTCAAGAACAGCTCCATCAGACGACGGGCGTTGCCTACATTTATCATGGAGAGTTCCACTATTCGTGGCCCTTACCTACAATGAAGGGTTCCACCTTGGAATTCCACGAACATATCCGTCCGATGGTATGCGTTACATCCACCTATCACGAACAGTGCATACAATGAATGGTTCCACCTCGGAATTACACGAACATATCCGTCAGATGACGTGTGTTACCTACAAGTATCACAAACAATGCCTTTAATAGAAATCATCGCGAAGTATTGTACCAACTCAGTGCAATCCTTAAGAACGTAGAACCTTTGAATTAAACGAACAAATCAGTCCAATGTCGTGCGTTACCTCCACCTATCACGAACAATGCCTTTAATATAGTTCATCGCGAAGGATTGTACCCACTCTGTACAATCATTACAGTTCAGAGTCCCTTTATTATCGATACTATCGTGTCCCATACCTACAACATTGACGTGCAACAAAAATTCTATTAGTTCAGGGTGCACAATATACACACGAAAAAAACGGAACGCTTCATTTATAAATGATCGTGCCCTATACCTACAATGAAGGCTTCCATTTGGGAAATTCACGAACAGCAACATCAGAAGACGGGCATTACCTATATTTATCATGGAGAGTTCCACTATTCGTGGCACTTACTTACAATGAAGGGTTCCACCTTGCAATTCCCATGAACAAATCCATCCTATGGTGTGCGTTACCTCCACCTATCACGAACAGTGCCTGGAACGAAATATTGAAACTATCGTGCCCCATAACTACAACATCGACATGCAACAAAAATTCTATTAGTTCAGGGGGTGCAATATACACAATAAAGGGTTCCATTTGGGATATGCACGAACAGCTCCATCAGACGAATGGGGTTACCTACATTTACCATGGAGAGTTCTACTATTCGTGGCCCTTACCTACAATGATCGTGTCCTATACCTATAATGAAGGGTTCCATTTGGGAAATGCACGAACAACTCCATCAGACGCAATGGCGTTACCTACATTTATCATGGAGAGTTCCACTATTAGTGACCCTTGCCTACAATGAAGGGTTCCACCTTGGAATTCCACGAACATATCCATCCGATGGCGTGCGTTTCATCCACCTATCACGAACAGTGCCTACAATGAATGGTTACACCTTGGAATTACACGAACATATCCGTCAGGTGGCGTGCGTTACCTCCAAGTATCATGAACAATGACTTTAATAGAAATCATCGCGAAGTATTGTACCCACTCGGTGCAATCCTTAAGAACGTAGAACCTTTTGAATTACACGAACATATCTGTCTGATGCCGTGCGTTACCTCCACCTACCACGAGCAGTGCCTTTAATATAATTCATCGCGAACGATTGTACCCACTGGGTACAATCATTACGGTTCTGAGTCCCTTTAATATCGATACTATCGTGTCCCATTGTACCCACTAGGTCTCCCGCAATAAGGAATGGTGAAGACAAGTTGACGACGCCCTAACAAGGAGAATGTTGATGGTGTTTCAAACATGAGAATATCTAAACAAATTGTGAGATGGAGTTTCTACAAGTATTGAGCAAATACCTTATAATTATTTATGTAGCAAGCTGAAGATCGACAGAGGCGCAAGAAGTAGTTGTTAAAGCTTCTAACCAGCAAACCCTTGATGTTTTACAAGAGGTTGTGAACATCATGACTAGTCAACTTGGGATGTTGACGGAGGAAGTTTTAAAAACAACCACTAGAAGATAGTAAACATGATGTAAATGATGGAAAACAACATTACAACCTGGTAAAATCAAGATTAAAATTGTGAAACACTGATGAACAAATGTGAAAAAAACAACAACTCCAATAATGTTCTCCCACAACTAGGAATGGTGAAAATAGATGGACGACGCCCTAACAAGGAGAATGTTGATGATGTTTCTCGCATGGGAATGTCTCAACCATTTGCGAGATGGAGTTTCTAGAAGTATAGAGCAAATAACCGATTAATATGGTGATGTAGTAAGAAGAAAAACGAAAGAGGCGCAAGAAATTTTTATCAACGCTTCTAATCAATAAACGCTTGCTGTTTATGGCCCCATATATAAGGTGGTGGAAAACAACCAAGAGAAGCTGGTAACATGATGGAAATTCTAGAAAACATCCTTGCAACCTGTGAAAACGAGAGTGCGACGGTGAAAGCAAATGGAAAAGTTTGCAAAAAACAACTCCAGTAATATAATTCATCGCTAACGATTATAACCACTAGGTGCAATCCTTACAATTGAAGGGTTCCACCTTCAACATCGAAATGCAACCAAAATTCTATTAGTTCAGGGTGCATAATATACACACGAAAAAAACGGAACGCTTCATTTACAAATGATCGTGCCCCATAGCTACAATTGAAGGGTTCCATTTGGGAAATTCACGAACAGCTCCATCAGACGACGGGCGTTGCCTACATTTATCATGGAGAGTTCCACTATTCGTGGCCCTTACCTACAATGAAGGGTTCCACCTTGGAATTCCACGAACATATCCATCTGATGGTGTGCGTTACTTCCATCTATCACGAACAGTGCCTACAATGAATGGTTCCACCTTGGAATTACACGAACATATCCGTCAGATGGCGTGTGTTAGCTACGAGTATCACAAACAATGCCTTTAATAGAAATCATCGCGAAGTATTGTACCAACTCGGTGCAATCCTTAAGAACGTAGAACCTTTGAATTAAACGAACAAATCAGTCCAATGTCGTGTGTTACCTCCACCTATCACGAACAGTGCCTTTAATAGATTTCATCGCGAAGGATAGTACCCACTCTGTACAATCATTACAGTTCAGAGTCCCTTTATTATCGATACTATCGTGTCCCATACCTACAACATTGACGTGCAACAAAAATTCTATTAGTTCAGGGTGCACAATATACACACGAAAAAAACGGAACGCTTCATTTATAAATGATCGTGCCCTATACCTACAACGAAGGCTTCCATTTGGGAAATTCACGAACAGCAACATCAGAAGACGGGCATTACCTACATTTATCATGGAGAGTTCCACTATCGGTGGACCTTACTTACAATGAAGGGTTCCACCTTGCAATTCGCACGAACAAATCCATCCTATGGCATGCGTTACCTCCACCTATCACGAACAGTGCCTGCAACGAAATATTGAAACTATCGTGCCCCATAACTACAACATCGACATGCAACAAAAATTCTATTAGTTCAGGGGGTGCAATATACACAATAAAGGGTTCCATTTGAGATATGCACGAACAGGTCCATCAGACGAATGGGGTTACCTATATTTACCATGGAGAGTTCCACTATTCGTGGCCCTTACCTGAAATGGTCGTGTCCTATACCTATAATGAAGGGTTCCATTTGGGAAATGCACGAACAACTCCATCAGACGAATGGCGTTACCTACATTTATCATGGAGAGTTCCACTATGAGTGGCCCTTGCCTACAATGAAGGGTTCCACCTTGGAATTCCACGAACATATCCATCCGATGGCGTGCGTTACATCCACCTATCACGAACAGTGCCTACAATGAATGGTTACACCTTGGAATTACACGAACATATCCGTCAGGTGGCGTGCGTTACCTCCAAGTATAATGAACAATGACTTTAATAGAAATCATCGCTAAGTATTGTACCCACTCGGTGCAATCCTTAAGAACGCAGAACCTTTGAATTACACGAACATATCTATCTGATGCCGTGCGTTACCTCCACCTATCACGAGCAGTGCCTTTAATATAATTCATCGCGAACGATTGTACCCACTGGGTACAATCATTACGGTTCTGAGTCCCTTTAATATCGATACTATCGTGTCCCATACCTACAACATCAACGTGCAATCAAAATTCTATTAGTTTAGGGTGCACAATATACACACGGTAAAAACGAAACGCTTCATTTTACAAATGATCGTGCCCCATATCTACAATGAAAGGTTCCATATGGGAAATTCACGAACATCTCCATCAGTCGACGGGCGTTACCTATATTTATCATGGAGAGTTCCGCTATTTGTGGCCCTTACTTACAATGAAGGGTTCCACCTTGCAATTCCCACGAACAAATCCATCCGATGGCGTGTCTTACCTCCACCTATCGCGAACAGTGCCTACAACGAAATATTGATACTACCGTGCCCCATACCTACAACATCGACATGCAACCAAAATTCTATTAGTTCAGGGGGTGCAATATACACAATGAAGGGTTCCATTTGGGAGATGCACGAACAGCTCCATCAGACGAATGTGCGTTACTTACATTTACCATGGAGAGTTCCACTATTCATGGCCCTTACCTACAATGATCGTGTCCCATACCTACAATGAAGGGTTCCATTTGGAAATGCACGAACAACTCCATCAGACGAATGGCATTACCTACATTTATCATGGAGAGTTCCACTATTAGTGGCCCTTACCTACAATGAATGGTTCCACCTTGGAACTACACGAACATATCCGTCAGATGGCGTGTGTTACCTGCAAGTATCACAAACAATGCCTTTAATAGAAATCATCGCGAAGTATTGTACCAACTCGGTGCAATCCTTAAGAACGTAGAACCTTTGAATTAAACGAACAAATCAGTCCAATGTCGTGCGTTACCTCCACCTATCACGAACAGTGCCTTTAATATAGTTCATCGCGAAGGATTGTACCCACTCTGTACAATCAGTACAGTTCAAAGTCGCTTTATTATCGATACTATCGTGTCCCATACCTTTTTTAAGGCTGAGTGCACCGGGGGTACATTCTACTCCAATTCCCCCATTAAAACACCATCACGAAATTAGCCAGACACACCTCGTTAACCACCGTGCCGAATTAAGGAAAAACGATAACGATACCACTCCGTATCGGTAACGAAACACGCACAGTACGTAATCAGCTCATGCATGTGCAGCTGCGGGAATACATACGTGCGAATCCAACCATAACCACGGCGGCCGGAAGGGCGGAAAGGCCAGCGCGCTCCAGTTATCTGCAGCGTGCATGTTTATCCCGATATGAGCCATCAGGCCACTGCATGCCATGCACAGAGAAAGGAATCTTATGCTGTCATCTAGATAGAAATCAAAGGCCTGTTGACCAAGTTGTTTCGCACTCTTCAAAAAAAAAAAAATACTGTTCAGATTCAGCACAAAAAATCAAAGAACTGTTGAGCAATTTCGCACTCTTAAAAAAAAAGAGAAGAACCGTTCAGACTCAGCACAATATTAACTTTGAAAATATTGAATATTAGACTCATTTCGAAGAGTTCGTTGCAATGAAGTTAAATATGTAATAATAATTTCATTTGAATAAGTTGTTTGCAAGTTGAGTAAGATTAAGCACTTTGTAGTGCTTTTGGTAAAATGAATCTACTCTGTTGGAAACTGAGTGGGCAGGTTTGTGGGGGCCACTGTACCAAATCCAAAAAAACGAGGACGGTGGAGATAGCTGCAATGCATTCGGCATTTTCGAGCAAAGGCACCTTGCTTACATGCCGCCGCCATGGCAATTTCGGGAGCTCCGGCCGAGCGCCTTTCAGAGTTAGCCGTGCCGTAAGTGCAGAGGCTCAGGAGCTGGGGCTTCCTCACGCGCCACGTCGGGAAGGCCTTCTACTGGCTGCGGCTGGCCTCCGCCACGTCCTGCGTCACGCTGTCCGCGATAAGGCCTCAGGCAGGAGAGTGCAGGACTTGGGCGACGCCGTGGACGCGCGGACCAACCGCCGCGCCGCGCTCGACATCTTCTCCGGGCTCGCGCTGGCCGAGGCGCTGCTCTTCCTCCCCGAGAAGGCCGTGTGGGAGTGGGAGGTCAGCCACGGCCGCCTGCTGGAGCGCGTCGCCAGCGAGTGCCACCTCGCCGGCGCGCCGGGCCTCCTCGCCATTCGCTGGTTCTTGTACGACGCCTACTCCCGATGCGTGGACGGGAGCATCTTCGACGGTCTCCTGATGGACCTCGTCTCCTTCGCCGAGGAGCTCCTTGTGGAGGGTTGGCACGACGAGCAGCGCATCGGCGTCGGCATCCTTCTCAACGTCGCGGGCAGCCCCTGGGTGACGCCGCGCTACGCCGGGTCGGCACGTCGCCGGCAGTAATGAAGCGGCTCGTGGAGATGCTCAGCTGGAAGGGCGCGGCGGAGGCTGGGGCGCGGGCGTCCGCGGCGCTCGTCATGTTCAAGCACGCCAGCAAGAAGAGGAACGCGCTACGCGTCGCGGGCGTCCCGGGCGCCATCGAGTCGGTGTCTTCGCATCTCTACGCCGCAGAGGAGTGCAACCTCCTCGGCCTCCTCATCATCGGCCTCCTTTTTCGATCAAGGAGCTTCTTGGGGAAGCCCTCGATGAGGTCCTTGGCCTCCTTGAGCGCCAGGCTGGTGAGCGCGCGCACGACCTTGATGGTCGCGATGCGGGTGCTGCTGGGAACCTCCTCGATCACCACGTCGAACTCCATCTTCTCCGCGGACGCCTCCGCCACGGCCACAACATTCGCGGGCGCGAAGGACGCCGCGGACACGCCGAGGCGCTCCTGCAGGTGGTCCACCAGCAGGCGGGCCTCCTCCAGGGTGAGGCCGGAAATGGTGTCCCCCAGCTCCAGCACCTTCGGGGAGGCGGTGGTGGTGCAGGCGACGGCGAGGGAGGGGCGGCGGCCGTGGCTCGTCAAGATGAATGCCCGAGGCCGGGGGAGGGAGGAGGCGGCGGGTTTGGCGTGGCGGAGGGAGAAGGCTGAGGAGAGTGCGGTGGAAGCCATGGCCGCGGCGCCGAGTGTGGTTCTTGGATGCTCTGCTCTGCACTCCGGCAGGGAACGAGCAGGGGAGGCTGGTGGAGGCGAGGAGATTGGGAAGTGGGTTCGAATTCACGGGCCAAGCTACGCTAGTAAGGCTGGTGCCAACGCAGGCTGTAGGGCGGGGCGGTAGTGGGCTTACCGCCCGTGCCGGGGCGGTAGGAGGCGATAGGGCGGGCGGGAGGGGGCCGACGGGCGGCTGCTGGCTCGCCCGGCGCCAGGCCCATATCGCCCGGCTTACCGCCCGCGTAGGCGGGGCGGCGTGCTGGCGGGGCGGGGCGGTAGGCCGGGGCGGTAGGGAGGAGCCGTTGGGGGCCAACGGCTAGCTGACGTGGCGCCCCCCTATTGGTCCACGTCAGCTAGCCGTTAGGGGTTACCGTTGCTGTAAAAAAAAACTGAAAAAAAATTCGAAAAATTTGAAATTTGGAGCTGATCCCTCCTATAAATACCCCCCCATATGCTGCACTCATTCCACACCAACTTCATCCTCTCTACTCTTCATTTCCACCCTCTCGACGCCATGTCTTCGTCAAGCAGCAGCGATTCGAGCGAGGGACTGGAGGGTGAGATGATCGCCGCAATGCAGGCGGCAATGGAGGCTGAGTACGAGGCGGCGCTCCAAGCGGTGCCAAGACCGCCGCGGCGCCGTCGACAGTTCATCAGGCGTGATCGTGTTGGCGCCGCCGAGCGGCTCTACGACGACTACTTCGCCCCCAACTGCGCTTATCCTCCGAGCTTCTTCCGGCGAAGGTATCGGATGAGGCGATCCCTTTTTCTACGCATTGTGGATAGATTGGGTGAATACTCTCCGTATTTCACCCAAAGAGTTGATGCTCTGAACCGTACGGGTTTTACTCCGCTACAAAAGTGTACTACGGCGTTGCGTCTGTTAGCTTATGGATCCGGTGCTGATACGATAGATGAGTGGCTTAAGTTAGCTAGACAAACTTCGTCAGACTGTCTAGATCGATTCTGTGAGGGCATCATCGACTGTTACGGTGAAGAGTTTTGCCGTCGACCTAACGTCGCGGATACTCAGCGTCTGTTAGCGAAAGCCGAGGAGCGCGGCTTTCCGGGAATGCTAGGGAGCATAGATTGCATGCATTGGCAGTGGAGGAACTGTCCAGTTGCGCATGCCGGTCAGTTCACAAGGGGAGACATCAAACACCCTACCATAATCTTAGAAGCCGTTGCGTCGTATGATCGTTGGATCTGGCATGCTTTTTTTGGAGTCGCCGGGTCCAACAACGACATCAATGTGCTCAATCAGTCGCCATTGTTCACGGATGTGCTTAGAGGAGAAGCACCCACAGTGAACTTCACGGTGAATGGACACCAGTACAACTGGGGTTACTACCTTGCCGACGGCATCTACCCCTCCTGGCCGGTGTTCATGAAGGGTGTTACTCTTCCACAAAGTGACAAGCAACGTGTCTTCACTGCTGCTCAATCGTGTTGGCGCAAAGATGTGGAGTGTGCATTTGGAGTGTTGAAGTCTAGATTCAACATTTTAGCAGTTCCCGGACGCTCCTACTCCATGCGCACTCTTGGGTTGATCGTGCGTGCATGTGTCATTCTGCACAACATGATCATCGACGATGAGCGTGGTACCAATTTGGAGAACACCTATGAGACAGTTGCGAGCAACGTCGGCCCTCCAATACATACCAATGCACCACCAAGCCTAGCAGCAAGGATTCAGATGGACAACGAAATGCAGGACTCGCCGATGTATACACAGCTCCAGGGGGATTTGATTGAGCATGTGTGGGCTCATCAAAACTAGATTATGTAATTTTCTCATTTTTTATGTAATTTTTATTTATTATTATGTAATCGGTACAATTTTAGTTGAATAAAATAATTTCTTCTATTATTTGCAATGTTTTTAATCTTCAAAATATGTGTTGACGTGGAGGAGAGAGAAAAGCTGATGTGGCAGAGAGAGAATCTTATAGCCCGGGCTATAGCCCGTGCACTGGCACCGTGCCCGTGAGAGTGGCGTGAGAGTGGTGAGAGAAGGTGACGTGGCGGGGCTATAGCCCGTGAATAGTGGGCGGTGCATTGGCACCAGCCTAATAAAGTGGGGGAGGGGGGCCCGGACTGCACGGCGCATGGTACCCTGTATAATACAGGACGCCTCTCGTATTATCTTCGGGTAGCTTGTATTGCTGGTCAACGCTGGGCTGAGTAGGGCCCATGGCGCGGATCCCCTAGCTCTATTGAACGGCTGCGATAAGGCACGCGCGCGCTAACACCTTGAAAACAGCATTCTCGGGCTGAACGCAGCACATGGGCGCCGGTCACACTCATGTTGTGCCCAGTCCTCACGCCGCTTCCGTTGCTCAACGATCAAGCTGTAGTTGTGCAATGCGATATCGGTGCCGCCGCCACACCATCATATATACTCAGCTTCTGTTGATCTAATCCTGCACTTCGCAAACCTGCACATTCAGTTAAGCTCACCGCGGCAGGAAATTGGTCATTTCTCTGCCGCGGCAGGGAGTGTCTTTGTCAGGTTAAATAAAAGTTCAGAATAAAGCGCACGTTCGATCGCCTGTGATCGCGTCCGCGTAGTTAGGGTTTAGATCCGTTTGTTTCCCAGTTTTGTAGGATCACTAGCCCATCATGCAGAGCATGGGATGGCGTGCTCAGTCGTCGTGTGGTGGAGCTAGTCTCACGGCCGGTTTGTTAGGCCTTATCGTTTCTGTCAGTTTAAGTATCAGTGAGATATACAGAAAAGCTGCACGCTTACACGCAGCACAAAATCCTGGTGTCTCTCTCGTTTTCTTCTTGTTTTTGTCAAGTTCATACACTAGCAATCACAGGATTAGCGAGAGCTGCAACGACATTTGGTATCAGAGCCAAGTGAGAGCGCATCGCCATGGTCAACGGCAAGAGCCCATCGACCTCGAAGTCGCGGACACCGTCGCGCTCCCCTTCGAAGCCTCCTGCAAGCGGCACATCTCCACCTCCCGAAAGTCGTGAGCGCAGCCGTGGACGCAGCCTTGCCCGGCGTGGCGAGGGCAGCGGCGCGCGCGAGATCGTGGTCAGGGAAGTGGTGCGAGATGGCGGCGGTGGCGGCGCGATGCACCTCCCGATGCTCACCCGTACGAACTATACAGAGTGGGCAATTCTGATGCGTGTGCAGCTCCAGGGGGCGCGTCTCTGGGACGCGATCGACCCTGGATTAGGCGACGACGAAGATGATCGGCAGGAGAGGCAGGCGCTGGGCGCCATCCTGCGATCAATCCCGCCGGAGATGGTGCCGGTGCTGGCGGCGAAGGACAACGCCAGGGCGGCATGGGAAGCGGTCAAAACCATGCGCGTGGGCGTAGATCGCGTCCGTGAAGCGCGCCGTCAACGTCTCCGGAAGGAGTTCGAGAACCTGGCGTTCAAGGGCGGCGAGGCGATCGAAGATTTCTCACTGCGTCTCTCCGGCGTGGTGACGGAACTGCAGTCCCTCGGGGACACGATCACCGAGCTGGACGCGGTGCAGAAGTTTCTCCGCGTCGTCCCCACCAAGTACGCGCAGATGGCATGCTCGATTGAGACGCTCCTCGATCTGAGGGAGATGTCGATCGAAGAACTCTGCGGGCGCCTGTCGGTGTCCGATGGGCGTGGCGACGCCGAGGAAGCGGGAAAACTTCTGCTCACCGCGGAAGAATGGAGTGCTCGTCAGCGACACAGGCAGACAACCACTCCGGCGAAAGGGGGTGGCAAGCAGAAGGGCCAGGGCGGCAACGGCAAGCCCGCAAGCCAGGGCGGCGATGGAACCAGCACCCGCAAGCCTGGCAACTGCCGCTACTGCGGGAAGCCCGGCCACTGGGCGCGCGAGTGCAGAAAAGCCCAACGTGACAGAGAGAAGAAGGGAGATCCCGCGCCGGCCGAGGCAGCTCACCTGGCGGAGGCAGAAGCGGATCAGCCAGCTCTCTACCTGGCGGCGACAGTGGAGATCACGCCAGACCAGGGCGTGGTCGCGATCTCTGCACCTCAGACAACGACGACGGTCGCCGTACACCGTCAGGTTGTGTTCCTCAATGAGGAGCGAGTGGTGCCAGTTCCTGCAGAGGAGGACGTCTGGCATCTTGACACGGGCGCCAGCAGTCACATGACGTGCGTGAAGACGGCGTTCGTCACTCTCGACGAGAAGATTCGCGGCACCGTTTGGTTTGGGGATGGATCGCTGGTGGAGATCTGCGGGCAGGGAAACATCCTGTTCTGTCGCGAGGACGGACACCAGCGCGTGCTCTCGAAGGTGTACTACATCCCAAAGCTGCGGACAAACATCATCTCGATCGGGCAATTGGATGAGATCGGGTGTGAGACCGTCATCAAGCGCGGACTCTTGACGATCTTTGATCAGCAGCAGCAGAAGATGGTGAGAGTCAGGCGCACAAGCAACCGGCTGTATGTTCTGAAGCTGAATATCGCGACGCCGGTGTGCCTGCTGACGAAGGGAGATGATGCAGCATGGGTGTGGCACGCTCGACTAGGCCATCTTCACTTCCGCGCGGTCAACACCATGTCCAGAAGGGGTATGGTGCGCGGAATGCCTCTGGTGGATCACGTCGATGCCATCTGTGATGGATGCACAATTGGCAAGCAGCATCGCATGGCGTTTCCGCAGGCGACCAAGTTCAGAGCAGAGCGGCGCCTTGATCTTGTACACACGGATCTCTGCGGCCCAATCAAGCCCTCCACTGCAGGAGGCAATCAGTACTTCCTCTTGGTCGTTGATGACAACACAAGATTCATGTGGCTTGAATTACTGAAGACCAAGGACGAGGCGTTCGATCGCTTCAAGAAAGTTCAGGCTCGGGCAGAGGCACAGAAGGACTGCAAACTCCGAGCGTTCCGGTCCGATCGCGGAGGCGAGTTCAATTCCACAGAGTTCAGGAATTATTGCGAGCGGAAGGGGATCGAGCACCACACCACGGCTCCGTACACGCCGCAACAGAACGGAGTTGTGGAACAGAGGAATCAGACAGTGGTTGAGATGGCGAGGTGTATGCTGAAAGCCATGAACGTGCCGTCGCCATTCTGGGGAGAAGCCGTGAAGAACACCGTCTACATCCTCAATCGAGCTCCGACTCGCTGCCTGAACGGAGTCACCCCATACGAGGCATGGCATGGGCGCAAACCCACCGTCGAGCACCTGCGCGTCTTCGGGTGTGTCGCTCACATGAAGAAGACGGGCCCTGGCATCTCCAAGCTCTCAGATCGCTCCCTCCTCTCTGTATTCGTCGGCTACGAGGAAGGATCGAATGCTTACAGGGTTTATGATCCCGTGGCCAAGAAACTATACGTCACGCGTGACGTCATGTTTGAGGAACAGAGGAGCTGGCCATGGGGGGCGCAGGAAGGAGGAAGCAGGGGCAGCGATGAGCCGTCCACCTTCACCGTGGTGTACACCATGGATGGAGGTGAGCGAGTTGAGGATGACGGGGAAGACGCAGTGCACAAGAGCGCGGTACGATCGTGGTCGCCACCGGGCCCCGACACGCCGCGCACGCCTACTGAGACGCCCACCAGCGGCGCAAACGGCAGGGACACTCCAAGGGTCACCTGGTGCACGCCCCCGTCACACGACAGCGCGCTGGATGCTGCAGACGAAGAAGGAGTTCCCCACCGTTATCGCACAGTGGAGAATGTGTACGAGACCACTGATGCGCAGACTGGCGTTCAGAGCACGCCGGGAACGGCACTTGATCTTGACACCGACAGCGGCGAGAGTGATCCAGAGGTGCTACATCTCGTCGCCGCAGAGGAACCTGCTAGCGTGGAGGAGGCAATGGCCGACCCAGCATGGAGAAGAGCAATGGAGGAAGAGATGAACTGCATTGCAGAGAATCAAACCTGGGCGTTGTGCGCGCTCCCGTCAGCGCATCGAGCGATCGGCCTGAAGTGGGTTTTCAAATTGAAGAAAGATCCAGAGGGAAACATCGTCAAGCACAAGGCAAGGTTGGTTGTGAAGGGATACGCACAGCGACAGGGGGTGGACTTCGACGAGGTCTTCGCCCCCGTGGCGCGCATGGAAACGGTGCGCGTTCTTCTTGCTCTGGCTGCGCACAGCGGATGGGACGTGCACCATATGGATGTCAAATCAGCATTTCTCAACGGCGAGCTCGCAGAGGAAGTGTATGTGCAACAGGCGCCCGGCTTCATCGACAAGAACTCACCACAGGCAGTGATGAAGCTGAGCAAAGCATTGTATGGCCTGCGCCAGGCGCCGCGGGCATGGTACGCCAAGCTGGATTCCTCCCTCGTCGAGCTCGGCTTCACACGGAGTCCCCTGGAGCATGCTGTGTACAGAAGGGGAAACGCTGACGGGTTCTTGCTCGTGGGCGTATATGTTGACGATTTGATCATCACAGGGACAAGCAGGGAAGAGATCATGTCATTCAAGGAGGAGATGCATAGGCTGTTCAAAATGAGTGATCTGGGCCTGCTGTCGTATTATCTCGGCATCGAGGTGAAGCAGGAGAATGGATGTATTACGCTCTGTCAGAAAGCGTATGCAGAGAAGATTCTCGAGCGAGCTGGGATGAGTGGATGCAATCCTTGCCATACTCCAATGGAAACTCGACTGAAGTTATCCAAGCATGATGGTGCTGCAAAGATGGACGCCACGGAGTACAGAGGAGTCATTGGGTGCTTGCGGTACCTTGTCAACACACGACCAGACATTTCTTTGGCAGTGGGTGTGATGAGCAGATTCATGGAAGCCCCTAGCACGCGTAATTGGGCAGCAGTTAAGCAGATCTTGAGGTACGTGCAGGGAACACTCGGATATGGATGCTGTTACAGGGCAGGGACTGGAGACCCTGAACTTATTGGGTATACAGACAGTGATCTGGCCGGGGATGTGAATGCTCGGAAGAGCACTTCTGGAGTGCTGTACTTTCTCGGAGGAAGTGTGATCACCTGGTCGTCACAGAAGCAACAAGTAGTGGCAATGTCTTCTTGTGAAGCTGAGTATGTTGCAGCTGCTTCGGGCACAAATCAAGGAGAATGGCTGAGCAGCCTGTTGGCAGATCTGACAGGAAAAGCACCGAAGAAATTCGTGCTCTACATTGACAACAAGTCTGCTATAGCACTCAGCAAAAATCCAGTCCACCACAACAGGAGCAAACACATAGACATCAAGTTTCACCACATTCGACAGTGTATCGAGCAAGGTAAACTTGATGTTGATCATGTGAGAACAGAAGAACAACTTGCTGACGTTCTAACCAAGGCCTTGGGAAGAACTAGGTTTGTTGAGATGAGGACCAAGATAGGAGTGACAGTGGTGCAGAATTAAGGGGGTGAAGTGTTGATCTAATCCTGCACTTCGCAAACCTGCACATTCAGTTAAGCTCACCGCGGCAGGAAATTGGTCATTTCTCTGCCGCGGCAGGGAGTGTCTTCGTCAGGTTAAATAAAAGTTCAGAATAAAGCGCACGTTCGATCGCCTGTGATCGCGTCCGCGTAGTTAGGGTTTAGATCCGTTTGTTTCCCAGTTTTGTAGGATCACTAGCCCATCATGCAGAGCATGGGATGGCGTGCTCAGTCGTCGTGTGGTGCAGCTAGTCTCACGGCCGGTTTGTTAGGCCTTATCGTTTCTGTCAGTTTAAGTATCAGTGAGATATACAGAAAAGCTGCACGCTTACACGCAGCACAAAATCCTGGTGTCTCTCTCGTTTTCTTCTTGTTTTTGTCAAGTTCATACACTAGCAATCACAGGATTAGCGAGAGCTGCAACGACAGCTTCTTCGTCCAAGAGATGAAGTGATCCACCCATCCCAACATGGCCAAGTTCGTCCTCTTTCTCCTTACCCTCGCCCTCGTCGCCACCAGCAACATCAAGTTCAGCCAAGCAGTTGCCGCCGCTGAGGAGGAGGAGGCCGACCTTGCGCAGCGCCAGGCCACCATGGCAGAGGCCGTCCGGGTGTTCTCCAACCCCAAGCTGGCGGCAGCGGCCGACTCCGAGACGGTCCATCGCATGGCGTCCTTCATGAAGCGCGAGATTGGCCCGCTCGGCCCCATCTTCGACGCCATCGGCGAGATGCCGCAGGACAGCGCCGCCGACGTCCGCGCCAGGGACGAGGCCTTCGACGCCGCCTTCGAGATGCTTATGCGCCACTTCGGGCCGCTCATGCCTCAGCAGCACGGCCGCCGCGCCAGGAACGACGATCTGTAACGCGCGCGCGTGCATGCATGCTGGTTTCCTAGATGGTTGGCTCCAGACTCCTGCCTTCGATTTTCCTTGTTATAAGCTCCCGTTCGTGCTCCCTAGTTTATCCTCTCGATCTGTTTGTTGGAACGTGTACGGTTTGTTAGACATTATACGATCTAGATCCAATCTAGATCATGTGTGACAGCAAAAATAGAACACAAAGATGGATCAAACAAAAGGGGTTTTAGATGATTACAGGCTCCAGCATTTGAAGACATCGTCGCCTGCTTGGTGCAGGCGAGGTTGAGGGTTGGTGTAGACGTTGCAGGGGTCGATGAAGATCGCTGGATCACGCGGTGACCCTCAGGCCTCCACCGGCACTGTCCGGGGACGGCACGGCGAGGTTCCAGCTCTTCCTGTTGCTTGTGCGCAGCTGCGATCGGGGCAGAACGTGGGAGTGTAGGGGGAGCAGGGTGACTGGGCGCTAACGAACGTAGATTGCCAGCAGCCAGCCCCCCCCCTTAATATATGCGCATGCAAACAGGGGGCCAGAACCATTAGTTGGTTAGGGCGCCCCCGATCAGGGCGTTTTAGGTGCGTACGTGAAGGTCACGAACGTTGGTTCGTGGGCCTTCACTTATCTCTTTATTTTCGTCATATTTATCTCCTTATTTTTTATTCCTGTTTCCCTAACGTTTATCTCTTTGACTCGGTTCAGTTTGAACCGTGAGATCAACCAACATTCTCCCCCTTGATCATTCGGTTTAAACTTCATTTGCCCATTCTCCATAGGAATAATATACCAAAGTGAGGTGTTACAACAACTAATAAAATGTCGTTGAACCTCAACACCTATGGTACACCAGCCTATTTCGAAATGGATATCATATTTCTTATTGGGAGTGGTTCTTGTAATGGTCCCTTTATTCCAGAATCATAGGGCTTCCAGTAATCCCATGCCGGCAACATGCTCATGAAAAATACTGGGTGGTAAGCCCTTCGTTAGCGGATCCGCAAGCATACGAGTTGTACTTATATGCTTAACCTCAATTGTATGATCCTGGATTCTATCTTTCACAACATGATACTTAATGTCAATGTGCTTGGCAGCAGCACTTGACTTGTTGTTACTTGTATACAAAACTGCAGGTTCGTTATCGCAGTATAGGACAAGTGGTTTCGAAATGCTGTCTACCACTTTAAGTCCGGGAATGAAATTCTTCAGCCATACAGCCTGCCCAGTGGCCTCGAAACATGCTATAAATTCTGCCTGCATCGTAGATGAAGCAGTCAACGTTTGTTTGGAGCTTTTCCACGATATGGCTCCTCCGGCTAGTGTGAATACATAACCTGATGTGGATTTCTTACTATCCACACAACCGGCATAATCAGCGTCTGAATAACCAACAACTTGCAAGTTATCAGACTTCTTATATGTAAGCATGTAATCTTTTGTGCCTTGCATATAACGCAAGACTTTCTTTGCGGCCTTCCAGTGGTCTGGTCCTGGATTTGATTGGAATCTGCCAAGCATTCCCGTTATAAAAGCCAAGTCAGGGCGTGTGCAAACTTGTGCATACATGATGCTTCCGACAGCTGAAGCATAAGGAACCGACTTCATCTGACCAGTTTCAATTTGGTTCCTCGGACATTGGAATGTCCCAAACTTATCGCCCTTAACTATAGGAGCAGGTGTGGGAGAGCACTTATGCAAATTGTATTTCTTCAGTACTCGCTCAAAGTATGCCTTTTGGGATAGTCCTAACATCCCCTTTGACCTATCTCGGTAAATCTCAATGCCAAGGACATAAGAGGCTTCACCGAGATCCTTCATATCAAAATTTGATGACAGGAAATTCTTGGTCTCATGCAGCATATCCTTATCGCTGCAGGCCAACAATATGTCATCTACGTATAGGACTAAAATTGTGAACCTACTGCCTTTAAACTTAACATATATGCAGTTGTCCACGACATTTTCCGTAAACCCAAAAGTTCGAATAATCTTGTCGAACTTGAGGTACCACTGTCTTGAAGCCTGCTTCAAGCCATAGATGGATTTCTTCAGACGACATGCCAGGTGTTCCTTTCCTTCCACGACAAAACCTTCCGGTTGAGTCATGTAAACATCTTCATTAAGATCACCATTTAGAAATGCCGTCTTAACGTCCATTTGATGCAATTCTAGGTTGAAATGAGCTACTAGAGCCATGACAATCCTAAAAGAATCCTTTGATGACACAGGAGAAAAAGTCTCGTTGTAATCGATACCTTCTCTCTGTGTGAAACCTTTCGCCACAAGTCTTGCTTTAAACCTTTCGACGTTCCCTTTGGAATCATACTTGGTTTTGTAGACCCATTTGCAGCCTACCCTTTTAGCACCATTGGGAACTTCTACTAAGTCCCAAACATCGTTTGAGCTCATAGATTTTAACTCATCTTCCATGGCAACTTGCCATTTAGACGAATTCGTACTTTTAATGGCTCCTTTATACGAGATTGGATCATCCACCTTCCCCACATCACATACATCCTCACTCATGTAAGTGACATAATCTTCTGGGATGGCTTTCTTCCTAGGTCGCTGTGATCTTCTCACAGGAGGGGGTGGTGGAGGAGCGTCATTATTTTCAGGATTTTCTTCGTTATCTGTATGGTGATCCTCTCCTTCTGGTATGTCGTTATTGTTTTCAGGATTACCATTGGGTTCATGATCTAAATCACAAGATTCAGAACCATCATTAGAGGCCACTCTATTTTGAATGGGCAAAACGATCTCTGGGATGGCCGGGCATGGAGCACATACCCGCTTCTCCTCAAGATCGATCTTTCTTAATTCAGTGGCCTCATTATCCTCAAAAAACACCGCTTGTCGCGTCTCCACAAACTTAGTGGTATGACCTGGACAATAGAAGCGATATCCCTTTCCTCTATGTGGGTATCCAATAAAGAAACAGCTAACTGTTTTTGGATCTAACTTCTTAAGTTGTGGATTGAATACTCTAGCTTCAGCAGGACAGCCCCACACACGTAAATAGTTCAAGCTCGGTTTCTTTCCCGTCCACATCTCATAAGGCGTGTTCGGTGCTGACTTAGTGGGAGCAAGATTTAATATATGTGCGGCAGTCTTTAATGCCTCCATCCATAGGCTTACTGGCAAACTTGCATGACTAAGCATACTTCGCACCATATCCATAAGTGTGCGATTTCGACGCTCAGCCACTCCATTCTGCTGAGGTTCACCAGGCATTGAGTACTGGGCAACAATTCCATTCTCAGCGAGAAACCTTGCAAAAGGTCCTGGGATTTGCCCATAAGGAGCATGTCTACCATAATACTCTCCCCCGCGATCAGATCGTACAACTTTTATTTTAACATTTAGTTGGTTCTCAACTTCGGCTTTGAACAATTTGAACTTGTCCAAAGCTTCCGATCGATCGCGTATAGGGTAAATATACCCATATCGGGAAAAGTCGTCTGTAAACGTGATGAATGAATCAAAACCGTCTATAGACTTAACGTTAAGGGGTCCACATATGTCAGTATGAATAAGTTCTAGGACACCTGTTGCTCGTACTGCTCCTTTCTTAATTGTTTTTGCGTATTTTCCTTTTATGCAGTCAACACATTTTTCTGCATCGGAGAAGTCTAATGGAAGTAGTACATCATTTTTAATGAGTCGTTCAATTCTCCCCCTCGAAATGTGGCCCAGACGACGGTGCCACAATTTCGAAGAAGTGCTAGTACCCTTCCATTTATTCTCATCAATACACACATTACTCACATGCATAACATGATCATTCAATGATAACATATATAATTTGCCTCGTCTGACACCGAAACCAACATATTTATTACAATATTTCAAAACAAATTGTTTGTGACCAAACAAACATTCATACATGTTATCATCAAGACAAGAGACTGAAATTAAATTCCTACTCAAAGTAGGTACATAAAGAACATTATTTAAATGAAGACGATGGTTGGTGTGGAGCTCCAAGGTGAGTGACCCTACAGCTTCAACATCAACTTCAACTCCATTTGCTACTTTAAGCCTTCTTGTACCGTTTGCTGTAGTTTGGATCATATGGAATCCCTGCATAGAGTTAGCAACATGAGTAGTTGCTCCTGAATCAATCCACCATGATCTAGAGGAGAAATCAGCATAAAATAATTCATCAACAAAAGTGATTTCATCTGTACCTTTCTTCATCATCCATTTAATATAGGCTGAACAGTCCTTTCTGACATGACCCTCTTTCTTGCAATGAAAGCAAGTGTTTTCAGCAACAGCCAAGCTTCCAGAAGACTGTCCAATCTCCTTTCCTTTAGACTTGTGCATATCCTTTTTGAAGGTCTTCTTTGGAGGCTTGGAAGGACTAGGCCCATCATACTTTCTCTTGTTAGAGCCAACATGAAAAGCTTGGTCCTTGTTTTGTTTCATCAGCCTTTCCTCCTCCTGGACAATTCGAGGACATATCTCATCGAGTGACCACTTTTCCTTCATGGAATTGTAGTTGATCTTGAATTGATCGAATTCTTCAGGGAGGGACTCCAAAATCATTATGGTGAGTAGGTTATCACTGAGTTCACATTGTAAAGCCTTCAGCTTGCGCGAAGCATTAATCATTCTCAGTACGTGACTCCTTACTTCACCATCACATTTATACTTCCCAAGGAGCTTTTGAAATAGCTCGGTTGCATAGACCTTCTCGGAGCCTTTGAATTGCTCCTCCAAGGCTGCCATAAAATCTTTAGGAGTATCTTTCTTGGGGAGAGCCCCAATAATCTCAGGTGAAATGGATGATCGCATCAGTAGCATTGCTACATGACTTGATTTGTTCCACTTCTCCATTTTGGAGTCATAAGTTTTCTTAAGTTCATCATACCCCGCGACACCATTTTCAGGTGCCGTGGGCTTATCCTCCCTTAAGGCATAATCAAATTCGCTGAAAGCCAAACTTAGCTCGATTGAATTCTTCCAGCGTGGGAAATTACTCCCCGTCAGTTGCTCGACAGTGTCGTAGCGTATCGCAGTGGAAGCTGAAAATTTACATGGACGTTAAGTTGCATGAATACAAAACTTTACGTTGGTAAGTAAGTATAAACATGCCATAATCATCAAAAAAATAAATTCTAATTCCATGTCAAAACACCGTTGGGCAGAAATGACACAAAGATAGAACAACATAATAGGATGACATACAAAATTAAAACAACGTTGGTCAGAATTAATTTTACAGTCATGACATTATCAAAATTAAGCATCAATCTTAATAACATAAGGTAAATAACATTATTTAATGCTTAAAATTGATTATATAACATTTAAACATATTAAAATATTCTAAACAAAAAATCTCGTTGGTTCATTTTTTTTATTCAGAACAATAACATGTTTATTATCATAAATTTAGGCAATTGTTTTCTGTTATTTAAACAGTGCACAGAACATAATAATGAAACTTAAAAAAAATGCACTGAAAGAAAATAACAATTCGGACCAAAAAGTCCAGTGCTGCCCAGCCCAGCCCAGAACGATAGCTGGAAAAACAAAAAATGGCCTCTGCTGTTTCGACTGGCCCAACTAGCCCGGCCCATGGCAACTAAATACGGCCCACATGACCGCCCGCACCAAGCTCGGCCGTTGGATTGAATCCAACGGCTGTCCTCGCTTTTCGGCTGATCAAAAGGAAGGAGCACCCGGTGGGAACCCTAACCCTATCTCCTCATTCCTCTCCTCCCCCGTTTCTTTCTGCATCGGATAGAGCAGGGCAGCGACGGCGCGCCGCCCGTTCTGGCCGTGCCCGTGAGGGAGACATCGGCGGCGACGGGGCGCCGCCCTTTCTTCTTCCTTGCGACCCCCGTGCGACAGAGACAGACGGCGCCGAGGGCGGCCGTGCTGCTCCGCGCTGCACCGCGCCCATTTGCGGCGACGGGGCCCTCACATAGCGGCACTGCGCTGCGCTCGCCGGAGGAGCGTGCTGTGGACAGAGTCCAGCGCGCTGCTCCGTCGAACGTGGCGTGTGCGCCGCGAAACTTGGCCGGAGGCGAGGTGCGGGGTGGGGAGGCGGCTCGAAAGGGGAGTCCCCGACGGCGACGAGCGCATCCCCTGGTTCATCAGCATCCGCTACAGGCGCGTCTGCCGCGCGCCTTCCCCGACGCGAGAGGAAAGCGGCAACCATTAGTTCGACGGCGACGAACCCGATGGCCCGGCGGCGTCTTCTTTCGCGCTGGCGCCATAAGGCTTCATTACGCGCTCGAGGCGCGTCACAATATCATCACAGTGAGTGCCCAAAACCCGAATGTGTTACAAATTTGGGGTTAGGGGGTGTAATACGGGTTGGGGAAAAATTCTAGGGTTAGGGTTCTTCTTTACGGGAGGGGACTGTTGCTTGATTTCTACCAATTCATACTCCCCTCCTCCATAATTAAATAAATGGCGTAGCAATTAATCAAAATTGATTAACCGAATCTTAAGAACAACATCAAATTAAACACATCTGTTGATTAATCTTGATCATACTTATTGACATCTTAACAGTACATGTTTAAAATAGCAATTGGGCCAAACCGAGACTTAAGTTTGCATCAATATTG
Source organism: Alopecurus myosuroides (assembly GCA_028641055.1). Lineage (NCBI taxonomy): Eukaryota > Viridiplantae > Streptophyta > Magnoliopsida > Poales > Poaceae > Alopecurus > Alopecurus myosuroides. The sequence goes on from CM054058.1 coordinate 31,326,782, forward strand.
ACTCGGATACTTAATTAGGATTGATTTTTGACATAAGAGAGTAGCAATTAGGACTAATCTGAGTCTGATCATAAACATAACTTGCCTAAATATGAACTTAATTAACCAGAACTTGATCAACAGATCCACATTATGGTTCTAGTGCTATCACATTGGCGACTGATACCATTGTTAGACATTATACGATCTAGATCCAATCTAGATCATGTGTGACATCAAAAATAGAACACAAAGATGGATCAAACAAAAGGGGTTTTAGATGATTACAGGCTCCAGCATTTGAAGACATCGTCGCCTGCTTGGTGCAGGCGAGGTTGAGGGTTGGTGTAGACGTTGCAGGGGTCGATGAAGATCGCTGGATCACGCGGTGACCCTCAGGCCTCCACCGGCACTGTCCGGGGACGGCACGGCGAGGTTCCAGCTCTTCCTGTTGCTTGTGCGCAGCTGCGATCGGGGCAGAACGTGGGAGTGTAGGGGGAGCAGGGTGACTGGGCGCTAACGAACGTAGATTGCCAGCAGCCAGGCCCCCCCCTTAATATATGCGCATGCAAACAGGGGGCCAGAACCATTAGTTGGTTAGGGCGCCCCCGATCAGGGCGTTTTAGGTGCGTACGTGAAGGTCACGAACGTTGGTTCGTGGGCCTTCACTTATCTCTTTATTTTCGTCATATTTATCTCCTTATTTTTTATTCCTGTTTCCCTAACGTTTATCTCTTTGACTCGGTTCAGTTTGAACCGTGAGATCAACCAACACGGTTGTCTTTAATGGATTCCCCCGTTCATGCTTGCTACTTTTAATTTAATCAACAACTTTTCTATTATGTCAATTTTGAAAGCATGTATTGTGTGCTGAAACAATGTTTACTTTATAGTATACAAGTACAATACAATTTCAAAATATAATTTCCAACTTTCTCTTCCATGCATGATGATACTTAAATTAACCAAGTGGCCCAAGTATATTCGGAAGAGGGGTTTTTTGCTTTTTACGTACTGACGCACTGTCAAGGTTGAGTACGTTGGATTGGATTGGAGTGAACCATGCGAGTTTCCTCACGGGAGAGGTGTTTGTCTCGTGCCCTAGAACGTGGCCGTCACAGGATATCTTCTCTTTCGGAGATTGTTCTGGTAGTATATATTATCTTCTATGTGATATATGCGTGCAATTAATGATTTAATATTTAAAGATAGGATGCTTGACTACTTGAGATCAGGATTTCGTTACCTGTTCAATCACCACGGTTACCGGCCGGTAACCGGATTTCTCGGTCCCCCGCCGGTAAATGACTTTATTTACCGGTCGAAAAATCCCAAACGGTTTGAATGTAAGTCAAATTCATCCTTTGAAAATAAGTTTTTTTATAGTTTCTTTGACATTTTAATTCTGTATTTCAAATTTTGTTTGATAATCTCATTTGGTAATCGGCCGGTATTTAACCACGTTTACCGGAAATCTCGGTGCCCCCCTCCTCCCACCCCCCGAGATTTTTTACCGGTTGGTTAACCAAATCCTTGCTTGAGGTACAATCGTTTAAATATATTGCAATGTTAACTCTTTGTGCATGACCGTCAAAGTGTTGACAACCACAACACGGGCACTCCGCAAACTCATGAGTACAGATTTCCCACTTCTGATCAAGTTGCCCCGAGATTTGGAAAAAGTCCACACAGTCAAAGCCTGGTGCAAATTTGCATTTCAACCCCCCAAAAGTAACTAATCAGCACGTGCTCTACCCTGAGAGGATAACCCAGCCAGCTCGCCCCCACCCTCCCCCATTCCCCCATATGTATCTCTAACCCTTGAACGCTCTTGTCCCCATCCCTATACCATCTCTCCCAACCCTAGATCCGGGAAGGGAGGCCACACATTCGGGCTCTACCGCTGGTATCCATGCAGGGATTGGTTGGCCCGCCACCTCGCCCCCCTTGTTTCCCTTCATAGGCAGCTCGTGGAGCTCGGCCAGGGAGCTACTCCACCGGATCTCGAGGCGCACATGCACGCCTACTCCCGTGCCCTGTCCGGATGTGTGGCCGCGCTCACATGCCTAGGCCAGTGGGAAATGGAGGCACCACGCCCGTCGACCTACTCCCGCAAGCCGACCATCCTCGACCAGCGGATAAGGGCATAGTGTTCCCAGATCTGTGCTCTCCGGCTAGGCTAGGGCATGAAGGCCCGACGTCTCAGCGTCCGCTCAAGCCTAGCCCAGCACTCGGCCTAAGTTCGGACGTTTATGCGCACACGACCAACCTACAAGTGAGAGTTCATTCTATCCCAAAAGCCCGGACTAAAAGGAAGCGGGATGTTGTCCCTTATAAGCTGGGTGTGGCCTCCTCCCATATGCGAGATGGGACTAGATTTGAGCAGCTTAACCGGTCAACATAGGGGTCTCCTAACATACAATCCCTCTAGGAAGCACCCAGGCGGGCATGGCAATGGTGGCTCTGATACCAAATGTCAGCGTCCACTCAAGCCCAACCCAACACTCGGCTTACTTTCCGACGTTTATGCGCACAAGGCCCAGTTACATGTGATAGCCCATTTCATCCCAAAAGGCCGGTCAGAAAGGAGGAGGGATGCTCTCCCTTATAAGCTTGGTGTGGCCTTCTCCCATAAGCGAGGTGGGACTGAACTTGAGCAGCTTAACCGGTCAACAGAGGGATGTACTCACATCCCATCCCCCTAGGAAGCCCCCTAGGTGGGCATGGCAATGCTGGCTCTGATACCAAATGTCCACATCCACTCAAGGCTTCCCTAGCACTCGGCCTACTTTCGGACGTTTATGCGCACACATCCCAACAACAAGTGAGAGCTCATTCCATCCCAAAAGCTCGGGCTGGAAGGAGGAGGGACGCTCTCCCTTATAAGTTGGGTGTGTCCTCCTCCAATAAGCTAGGTGGGACTAAACTTGAGCAGCTTAACCGGTCAACATAGGGGTCTCCTAATATCGATGTTAGAAAGAGACCGTCCATGGCGGCGCCTCGCTGAGTTCTTTGAGCAGATCACCTTCCCCAACCCGACGTGCTAGTGAGGCCTAGGATCCGGGCTCCCATCAGTGGCAGGATGCAAGTGAAACTCGGCCGGCCTCCATATCCATGCACCACTACATTGCCAGATCCAATAAACCTCTTTTGTTTCTTTGTTTCCTAGTTTTACTTCCGTATTCTTTGTATACTTACGCTGGATTTTGCATGAAAGCATGATTTTCTGTACATATTGTTTTGAATCTATGATTAATCGGCCATGAATCAAATGTATTTTCTCATGATACATTGTAAAACTGATTCATTTTTCTTTATAGCATATAATTTTTTTTAATGATCTTCATATAGAATATAATCATTGCAAGCATCATGTTCTTCTTGAATTTTTGTTAAACCAGTATGATTTTTTAATGTCCGGATTGGATCTTGTATAGATAGTTGTACATTGTGAAAGAGTTATTAAGTTTCATTGCAGGTTTAGGTATGTTAAACTTTATTGGTTTCACTTAGAAGATGGAGTGGTATCTTGTATGGATCTTTGATTGAAACATGTCTAGACATATGTGTGTGAAACATTCTCTTACATTCTTATATGAATATGTCTTAAAATAAATCTTTGGTAAATATTATTGAATTTCGTATGGAATATCTATGAATTATGGATGAAATCTTCTAAGAAATTTGTTAAATCTATTTGGCGAATAATACTTTTATGAAATATGAATATTACATATCTATTTATACATATGTGTGTGAAACATTCTTCTTGCATTCTTATATAAATATGTCTTTAAATAAAGTTTGGTAAATATTTATTGAATCTCCTATGAAATATCTATGAAATATGGATGAAATATTCTGAAAATTTTGTTTAATATATTCGGCGAATGTTACTTTTATGAAATATGCACATTACATCTCTATTTCATGTTATCTCAATGAAAAAATGTTGAATATTCTTGGGAGAAATATTCTATGATTTTTTTGGTTTAATATGTCTTGTCGTATTCCGAAAATATTGTGTGGGTATTACATGGATTCCTTTTTCTTAAAATTGCATTAACTATGTATTGAATTAGCTCTGGTTGTAACCAAATATGAGAGGCAGAGTCGTAACTTGTAAAAAACCTAGAAATCTTGCAATTTATGTAAATATCCGTTGCAAAAGGTGTTCAAATCCAATGATAAAATTTGCATTTTTTGTCTAAAATTTTTCAAGGTTATGATTATTTACTGATCTAGTGATAAATCAATTAAAAAATCTAAAACATACGGTACTTCTCCTATTTCTTTGCAGTCTCAGAAGATTGTTTAGATTTCATAAAAAATAATCAATCCATGTGTAAAAAAAGTGGCCAGCCGTGATAGAATACAAATAAAGACGAAACTTGCAAAAGCGTAGAGAATAAGGGGTATTCCGTAATTACTGAAAAGAGGTGGAAGGGGCGTTCTTTAGGTTTCTTGCACGAATCTCCAAGTTATTAATGGTTTCGATAGTAGGGGGGGTCCAATATAGGAGTGGTTTTGCATTTCCGCAAACTCATCCTACTGGCGAACCAGACGTGCCGCGGCCCATGGGTTTACCAAGTGTCAGTACGGCCTTAATTTAACTATTGAAATACTGGTGGCAGACCTGGCGAACCGGACCAAGCCGTCAAACCATGGTTTGTCTGTATTTTTCGCTTACAACGAAATGGACAATTCTTATTATAGTTAATGCTTAGCACTATCCACCATCCAATTTGTCTTTCTTGTTTCGTGATCAATTAACTGACTTTGAAATGATATTTTTGGACATGCATATGGTGAAAGCATCTTGTATCAATATTATCATATCATGTGTGAGATGGCCTTAATTAATTATACTAGTTTACATCTTGATGCATGATGACAGCTAGAAATCTAGAATAGGGAAGTAAAAAAATTGCATGGGAAAGTCCAGGCACTAGCAGAAAGTCCTCGCACTGTAAGAAATTGCAGGACAGCTAGAATATGTGCACTTTCCAACGGGGTAGTGGTAGGGGAGGCCTGTGCCTCGGCCTTCTCGACCCCGTCACCAACATCGTCCTCAACACGGTCTCCCTCTTCTCCGACGGCGCGCCAGAGAGAAAAGAGCCATCCAGGAATCCCGACACGTAAACGCAGCCATGACACCAGGAAAAATGTTTTCGCGCGAGAGGAGCAGGGAATCATGGCATGCCGTCGCGGAGAGATCCAGCGAGGCCCTTCTCGGGTTCATGCGTGCCTACTCACCGAGGAGCAGGCCGGGCGGTACCTTGTCTGGGCTCGTGCACAGTTGTCTTTGCAAATGTAGCCTTTATATTAATTTGCCTGTCATGTCACAGGAAATAGAAAGGAAGATGCCTACTTACGTCCTCTTCAACAGCGACACCAGTCGAAGCTAGTCGTTGGGGGTACTTTAAATTTATACAACATGCTATTGTGTTAGCTAGTCGTTCTGTGCTTATTTAGTGTCACTTGGTTGTCAGCTGACTGTCCTGTCCATTCATCGATTAGTCCGTGATCACTATCAATCTTTGCAGGGAGAGGTGCTTGGTGAACCGCATCTTCTGTTCAGTTTTTTTAGTGGCAGCGGAGTTGGGTTATCTGTTCAACACGCCAGGAGGCCGTTGAATTAAATTTGTTTGAAGAGGCAACGTGAGCTGGGTTATCTGCTCAACGCCAAAGTGTTCTTTTAGAGTGGATTAGCTCGTTAATTACGTGATTGCCCCACCTTGGAAAGTCAACTGCGGTAGAAATAGAAAATTAATTCTCCCAAAGAGATTAGATAATATGTTCACGTGAGCCATATTAGGCGGTGACACTCTCTTGTGAGCCGACTATGCCCACTCTAAAAAACGAGACTCAGTCAGGACTAACCATGAACTCCTGGTGACATATTTTTCTAGAATAAAAGCCCTTTTGCGAGGATTTCAGGAATTCATTTTCGAAATCGAACTCAGATCGTTGACTGCGCTCAGCCACATTCCAACCACTAGACTTCTTCCCCGTTCTTCTTTTTCGAGGGTATGCAATTGCATAGCTGATTTATATAGAATGGAGAGTGTTTAATTTTAAGACGACGACAACAACTGTTGCGGGCAACACAGCTATCGCCCACACACCACACAACTCCACTAGCTAAGGGACTACTCTAGATGGATGCCTCCCGCTCCTGCTACCCGATGCTTCAGCTCATCGATAACTCTGGAAACGAGCACGTCCTTGTTGCAAATTTGGCTGACATTCTGAAAATCCCTGAATCTGTCCCGGGCCGCCAACCACCAATTCCGCCCCGTTCTCAACTACACCCACTGTCATCGGAAGTTTTTGTCAAATTGTCCATCTTGTTAAGGTCCATCGATCTGAGTGAATAATTAACATCTTAGTCACGTTTCAATATCACAAAGAGGAAAGGAAGGGAAGAAACGAAGTAGTCTAACACAAGGTATTTTATAAATTTTCAAAAATGAGGTTTTTCAAAACAGTAGAAAATACCAAGTCCCCAACTAAGTTAATTATACCTACACACAAAAGACAACAAACTTGTCCTCAACATTCAGAAAGATTGTTAAGTTTTCTATTCTCCAAGTTGTAAGAATTAAACGAATAGTGTGGATGGAAGTGACTAATAACAATAAAATGAGTGCTGGACCAGTCAGGAAACAATATGAAAACAAATAAAACGAGGATGTAAAAATATTAAAATATGGACTTGGGCTATATTATCGATAAAGATGTCTGAAAAATCATATTGCCCCATACATTGTTTTTGTAATTAATGAAAATCCATATGAATTAATGGTTTCATTGAGTTATACTTAAAGGTTTATCCATAGGAAAATTTTGAACTCCAAGTGTTGGATTCAAAGTTGGAATCCATGAAAATAATGATATGGATCTAGTCGTTGGCATCAAGATTATGGGTTAGAATAGATATATTTGAGATGATGAAGAATAAGATTACGTGATGACCATGTTATTCAGGCTGTTATCCAAACATTAGTTATGAGAGAGTTGGGAATATTGAAAGTATGTATTGAAGAAGAAAATTGTCTTAAAATTTACGTTTACCTTTCAGACATCATCACCATGTTCCTCCTGTTATAGCAAGAAATTGTGATGACCATGTTCCTCGAAACTATGTGAACATTTATGTTTACCTTCAAGACATCATCACCATGTTCCTCCTGGTATTGAAAATTGATTAACACATAAAGCTTGATCATATACCAAGTGGGTTATCAAATGATCTCATTGTATATTAAGAAATTGTCCGTATAACTTTGTGGGATAATTAATGATATATATGTGTGTGGTGTATCTATATGTGGGGTTAGGTATGTTTGCATGTGTTTGCATAAAGATCATATATAGTCCATGTAGGATTACGTCTAGTGGTGATCGTCATCAAAGTTTAAAAAGTGAAAGTTCAAGATGAGCCATATTAAAAATTATATGCTTGAAGATTGTCGTACATTTGGAGAAAATGAACAAGTGAATACGAGACTAAAATAGGCTCTCCAATGATGGAGTACGGGGGAGTAATTTGTGAGGCTTCACCGAGTGAAGTGCAATGACGTGAGATGGTCCAACTTGTCAAGATGGTTATCATCTACCTCAAGTAAAATGCTTAAGGCAAAGACATAAACCAGATAGTTTTTTTTTGTTCCGGGAGTGTTAGTCCGGAGACCGGGTTATATGATCGATATACTATCAAGGTAAGTCGGTCCCAAAGTTCCATCTAACTACTGTTATGGACCCATAGTCAAAGGGTGGACTACTCACACATCATCATGGAGGAAACAATGTTGATGAAGAGGCCTCCGGTAATATATTCCATCTCCGTTAGAGTACCGAAAGGCATCTATTTGGGATAGTCTGAGCGGAGGCTCTGTGTCTAATATTAAAAAATAACTCCTCCTCTTTTTAGGTCAAAAGGGAATATTCGTCGAGAGGCGGTGGCCAGGGTTCTAGCGAGGAGGCACGGCCTAGGGTCATGACCTGGCCTCAAAACACGAGGTGGGGTTGCGCCCTACCCTTGTGGCTCTATTGGCTCCCTCTAGTGTCATCTCGAAGCTCTCCGGAAACATAGGACTTTTGGAAAAATTTGCCAAATTTTTTGGCATCCGTAAATATCTATTTTTCGCTATGCAAAAAGCATGTAGAAAATATCAACTCCCATTGGGCACTTGAGGGTTTAGGGTTTAGTCTAGTAAAAATAGTGTATATATAATCATAGCAAAATCATGTAGTATTGGTATGGTAAAAACATGGATCAATAAAAAATTATAGATACATTTGGGACATAGCAATATTCATGGAAGAGGAGGTCTCTCGGGGTCGAGCGACTTCTGGGATTTTTGCTCCAGGAGAAACCTCCTGGGCTGCACATGGAGCCCCCGATCTCAAAGGGTGAGGTCCAAGAGCCCGCGTACCTAGGTAGTCAACATGTGGGGATCTTCCGGTGTTGTTGAGCTCGTGCTCCTCCCCACCTAGTGTCGATGTCAATTCGATCTGCATGGGTGGCAACATACTTTTTGGAAGATTTGATGTAGATTCGTTGAAATGATGGCTGGAGCACTTCTCGCAGGAGCTGATGTAGATCCATTCTATATGAAGAGTGCACCCCTACCCGACATTCGAAATGACGATGGATTGTTTACACAATCTCACAAGATTCACAATCCCGAGGTATCCGAAGAGTGTTTATTTGTTCGTTAGCGGCTCATACCAACATGTAAAGATCAAGATGATGATGAAGTTCTATCACACTTTATCCATGATGTGGTCACAAGATCGTAAAATACTTTAAAAATGGGTCTCGTTAGGTCTATAGACTCTCCTAACAAAAATAGATTAATCTAGGGTTTGTGGCTGTGGAGACGAAGAAGTCTAGGGTTCAACTTCAGTGTGTATGTGTCCTCCCCTTGGTAGAACGATCTTAGGGTATATATAGGCGATGGTAGTAGGATCAGCCATGTCACACGTCAGTTCTTGAGATTTTTTGCACTTAAAGTTAATTTTGTAACCTTCATTTTGATGTACACGGTTAGGGATCCTTAAGGGAAGTCTTCACATATAACAAAAGATTTGGTCTCTGGAGCTTCTATACGCGTACATTCTGATCGTGGATGTCATATATGTCATGGGATAAAAGTGGTACAGGTGCGCATGCCGTAGTAATACGGTCTAGCCTTAGTTATCTACAGAAGGCTTGAACCTTATTCCAGGAGTAGTATCCTAGTTCTCCAAGAGTAGTTTGGCGTTGTTGAACAAACTATGGGTGACATCTGATGGAGATATGCCCTAGAGATAATAGTAATTCTTATTATTAATATTTTTCATGATTAATGTTTATATTTTGTGCTATAACTGCTATGGTTTTATGAATTTAGATTTAGAAGAAAACTTCTACACTTGTGTATAAATATGAACACCACATATTTTCTTAGTCACTGCTATAATCTTGTTTTTCTGATCATTCGCTAATAGCTTTGCTGGCAACAGCGGGAGCACATTGTTGGCGAAACAATTAATGGGGCCGGACAAACCCAACCAGTTTATATACTACGAGACCCCATTGACATAATGTTATTAGTAAAATAAAAGAAAGATTAATGTACACACATATCCTTTAACCATGAGGGTATTTTGTCCATGTATGTTGGAAGAATAACTTTAGTCCTCTTTACCATAACTGGACGATCATAATGGAAGACACTAGAAAATCTAGAAATCATGTTATTGACTTAATGATTCAATACTGGGAATTGTTCCTCCGATGATGGAGATATACTTCGTAGCCCACTTCGTATGAAGGTATCCATTATAGTCTGGATAGACAAGGAATGATACCTATCATGGGGATATCGGAATATAGAAGTGAGAAAAGGAAACAAATTGGTAATGAGGATAACAAGATATCGCGATCACAAGTTGCTTCACATGGATACCGGAAATTCTCACCTCAGGTGTTTTTAAGTATGAAGAAGAAATAGAAACCAAGTACGGGAACTAATAGCGTCACTTGAGTACATTCATATAATAGTGGGAACAAATATGACTGTCCACAACATAGCTATTTATTATTGACCGGAAGGTGTTCCGGATCATGTTCACTCATCTATGAATCTGTACGGTCACATGCTTAAGTTTTCCTATAGTTAGTTGTGTTTATGGATGGTTGGAAGCATGAGAGAGTGTCACAAAAATTGTTCTGAAGTGATCAAAATGGTTTTAGTGAGAATACATGAAAAGTTCCAAAAATGTATCGGATGATCTAATAGTGCATCGGAATATTTCTAGAATGGTCTAGAAGGTCTAGAACATTGTCTGCCCACTATGTTGGAGCCAAGAGAGGAAAACCACATGGGCCACAAGGGACAAACAAGGGGATCAAGCCGAACCCTTATTCCCATCCCCCCGCCAAGGTAAGGGGAAGGCAACCAAATTGGAGGATGCGACCTCCAAGGGCAAAGGATGGGAACTGACCCCACAACGCTAGATAGGCAGGCCCTAGGGCCCCACCTAGGTCTGATAGCACATGGGGTAGGGGTTTCCCCTCTAATAAGGCTCCCTACCCTCCTCTTATATTAAGGAGATGACCTCCCTCCTGTTGAAAGGACATGCGTTCCCGAATCTTATTTTGGTGTTTGATCACAACACTTGGAAGGTCTTAATTTGCTTGAAGTATTTAGGAAATATAAGATGTTGCAAATTGGTTGGAATAAACCTCAAAAGTGCAAATGGATCAAGATAAGAAAAGAAGAAGAAAGGAGAAAAAGGGAGAATCTGCCTAGCCGGGCCCTAGGACGGGCTCAAGGCCGGGGCGCTCTCTGGGGTGGCCGGCCTAGCGCAAATCAGCCGGCCTAGGCCGGGCTCGCTCTGTGAAGGCATGGCTGCTTGGGCCCCTAGCTGGCATGCGCAGCGTGAAGCTGGCCTAGGCCGGGCTCCCTGCTTGCGAGGCTGGGTTGTCTGGTGTAACATCCCAAGTATGAAAAATAACCCTAGAATGTTTGCTTTTTTGTTTAAATTTAGTTTGCATCATTCCATCATGAGCATTGATTTTGTTTTCACTTGTTTTCCATTTGATTTTCAAACCAAAATTCAAATCCTTGTTTCATACGTGTTCTGTTACAATTTTTTCAAATGAAACTTTCAAATCAAACCAATTATTTGTTTCCAATAAACTTGAAATTCCAAACTTTTAACTTGCTTAAGTTTCAATAATTCAATTATTGCAAATTTCACTCAAATCCTTTTGAATTTCAAACAGCAATAAAAATTTAAAATTTTGGAAAACAAAAAGTTGCACAACTGGGCTTTTGTAATAAATAACTCATACAAAATTATTCCCAAAATTTTCCAACCCCAAAAACCCTTCTTTTCTTCCCTTTTCTTTTTTGCAAAAAAAAAAAACAGAAAAAAAAACAGAAAACGGGCTGGGGGAGGCAGCCAGGCCAGCCCAACAGCCGCCCAGCCACCTTCCTCCCCAGCCAGCGCGCGCGGCCCGCTTTTCCTATCCTTCCTCCCTGCCGCCGCCATTCCTCTTCCTCCCTCTCAGATCACCTCCGTTTCTCCTCTGAACTTTCTGAATTTTCTGACGAGCCGCCATGGCCGGGGCTTAGCGAGGTTGTGGTTGGGGTGTTGGTCGTCGTCGAGTCCCCGCGGGCACGGGAACGGGACCGTGGTAGTCCCCTCTCCCTCCTCGCTTCATCGACAGGGCCTGGGAGGCCTCGGATCGCCGCCGCCGTCTCCGTCCACGTCGCCGGCCACCGTCACCTCGTCGAGTACCCCTGCTCCCTCTACTTCCCCTCGGTGAGCACTGCCTGCACCCCCACGTCCTCCTCTGTTTCCCCTGCGTCACGCGCACGCACACGGCGCTCTCGCACGCACACGAGCAGCAGCAGCAGCGCATCGTCGCCGCCGGCGAGCGCACCTCCGTCAGGTTCAGAAAGACTGAACCTTTCTGTTCAGTTTCAGTTAAGCCGCGAGGTCCACCTCAAAACCACACAGATCCCTCCTCTGTCACGAATCGATCCGCACCGCAGTGGCCAGATCCAACGGCGCGCAGCGCGAGGGCGCGGGTTCGATCCCCCGCAGCGCGAATAAACCCATCTTTTTGCGCGCGTTGCCACGCAACCTTGCTGGCCCCACCCGTCAGCGACGTGGTGGCCACGCCAGCTTCCACCCACGCGCCACGCACGCACCAGCTGGGCACTGGCCCACTGCCAGTGACCCAGGGGTTGCTCTGGCTGCGTAGAAAAGGTTCCAGGGGCCTTTTCTGAAATTTCTTTTTCGCATCCAAGCCCCTGGACCAAATCTGAAACTTTTAAAATCACAGAATAGCCCCTGTAATTCAAATTCAAATATCTTTTGCAAATCAAATCCAAATTTAATAAATAAAATATGTTTTCCATACCAAATTTAATTCTCTACATGTTTAAACCATTTGTATACTGTTTTGAACATTTCAAATGTTTTCAAAAATTCAAATTCAAACTACTATTTCAAATTTGGTCAAATTCATAACTAATTCAAATTTAATTCAAATGGCACATGTAAAATATGTTTTCCATGCAAAATTGAACAAGCTTTCCAAATATAAACTTTGTTTCCTGTTTTGAATAATTAAAATTGGTTAAATAATTCAAATCTTGTTTAAATCAATTAAAATTGCTAAATTCATAACTTGGTCAAACTAAATTCTTTTTGAACATATAAAATATGTTTTCAAACCAGAAAAATATAATCTTTTCAAATATGAATTTTATTTAATGTTTTGAACAAATAAAAATTCAAATAATTTCATACTTGAATTAAATTCATTTAAATCTTGTTTAAACTTGTTTAATTCATAATTAATTCATTTTAAATCCATTGTCAACAAATGAAACATGTATTCCACCTAAAATTTTGTGTTCTTTCCAAATATGAATTTTGTTATCTATTTTGAACAATTAAAATTGGTGAAAACAACAAATGCTTGTGTAACTCATTTAAGAAGCCAAATTTCATAACTTAATAAATAAAATTCCAAACTTGGTAAACCACATTTCAAATTGAAGCTATTGTTGTTTTCTTATTGTTTTCCTCATCCATGCATCATTCTAATCAACTTTCACATGATGGTTAGTTGTAGATCATTTAATTCAACCTTAATTCATGGGCTTTCTATATGCAATCCAAATTGCATATGGGCCCATTTAATTATGTTACCATGTCAACTAGCTTATCTTTGATGCATCAATTAAATTGCCATGCATCATCCCATGATTGTGCATTATGCCATGTTATTGATTGTTTGTCTCTCTGCGTTGTTTGTTTGCTTCTTCTCGAATAGACGACGACGTTGAGACAGACGAGGTTTACGACACTACTTCAGAGGAGTTAGCCCAGTACCAGGCTACTGAGTTTGCAGGCAAGTATTCACTCACATGAACCATTGTGTCCTTTCCACACTGGATATCGATACTTTCCGTTGTCTATCCTGCTAGCCTTAAGATTCGTTGCTTGTGTTCCGATCCTATCACATGTTATCCTGTAACCCTGATATAGCCTATCCTCCACACCTATAACCCCGTTGCTTGTTGCATGTGTCTTACTATCATGCTTAGGGTTGTTTATGCTCGAGTCTGATGTCCGTTATTTCTGTTACCCTGTTTATTATGTTCTGGGGCTCGATGTTTAAACAAAAACCTGTTAATGTATGAGTTAATGCTAATTTGATGATAAGGCACCGGTAGGAGGCCGGGTATGGTTTTGAGGCCTGCTAGTGTCGAACTCAGGAAAAGTTCTTGTCCTCTAGATCCATGATGAGCGCGCTAACCGCATGTGGGAAGCGTGTATGGGCGCCCCCCTCAACTTTGATTCGATTCGCATCTCGTCCAAATCGCCTCATTTAGTTCGGGTTTTCCATTTGCCGCATGCATATGCAGGTGCGAACCCTTGGCGCCAGGGTGGTAAATTTTGTAGTCGGCATTTAGGGAGACACGTTCTTAGAGTGCTATGAGGGTCCCCTTTTCTTCGTGGGGCTTGATTAGCCATGCGCTCAACTGCACGGGGTTCTTTGGGCTTGATGCGAAGAAGAGTTGGGTTGTGTTGAGTGTCTCGCTTGGTGGGTTTGATCCCCGTCTGGCGGGATATTCTTACGTGTACGGCCAAATTGGTGCATCCCTGCAGGGTTAAATCTTCTCGAGAAGCCGTGTTGTCCGCGGTTATGGATGACTTGGTGATAGGGCTGGCTAACAAGGATTAGACAACTTACACCTAATTAATAATCATTTGACTAGTAATAGGCTTAATGACACAATAACTGGAACCTTCACTAATCCAACTGTGTGAGTTATCCTCGGATTGCTTCTTTGGATAAGGGGCGAGATCCAAGATGGGTTTGTTTGAGGTTAGTGGTAGTTGGTTCCGATACGCTATCTTATCCCTTTCTTTTAGCCGGATGTTGTAGCATGTCTCTGTAGTTGGTTAGAGCAGCCCGCTGCCGCATCTTTATATCACCTATCTTCCGTTGAACCCAAAGCATCTGTACTTGGTGTTGCCGGGTACACTTTGGTATTTTGTGCGTCTTGCTTGCCAGTACTCGTCTGTACTGACCCCTTTGGGGCTGCGTGTTCTGCAGACTACGTTTCCGAGGATCCCCATGGTGGCTACTACGTGGAGTATGACGAGGCTGCTGACGAGTAGATAGCGGACTCGGGCAGGATCCGAGACATTCGTGGATGGGCTCCGTCTTTTCGTTTCCGGCCTCTTAGGCCTATTTGGATCTTGTCTGTACTCAGACACTTTGGATGCTTCCGCTGTGATGTAATGATGACTTGTTGGGACATGTGTCCTCTGCATGATTCTATTTGCTATCTCTGCTCTAGTGAGAGCTATTTGCCACTTATTTCTATTTCTTTGTGTCTTAGAGATTTGTTGTGATATCACTTGTTCAAATGCCGTTGACGTACCATGTGTGTATGTTATGAAGTACGTCAATGGAAGTAGTCGGATTTCTATGGGATGGTTTACGCAGCCGATGAATAGTAGAGGTTGGTTGTCACACGTTTACGTGTTGGCCTACTCATATTGAGATGAGGGTGCCGGTAAGCCCCGTAAACCAATTATCTACTATTTGGCGGGCTGTGAGTATCCTTTAGAAGTCCGGGTGCGACAAATGGTATCAGAGCCTGTCTGCCTGTAGGATCCCTTTTACTGGTCGCAGTTGAGTCTAGAAACTATTTTGTAGCTATATAGGGAAAATGAAACGTGAGAGTAGGAATTCTGTTCTTTTATTTCTTTCCCCACCCACCCTCCCTTTTCTGGTAAGGAAGTGCAAAGTTGTTTTTCTCTTCTCATCTAAACTTTCAAGTTAGGATTTCACGTATCCTGGTTTCTCTAGGATAGTTATATCTACTAGACCATAGGAATGGAGGTGGTTGTGACATGATTTATCATGTTGCCTACTCACGATTGAGAACGGAGGCACATAAGCCCCGGAAGCAGATCCTCTATTCCTTAAGAAGTAGATATTGCTCCTTTAGAAGCCCGGATGGGTTTTTCCGTAGTACCTTAGGAGTGTTTGGTCTCATGTTTCCCGAATGTTGCTTCGATATCCTGTTCTTCTCAACATCCTTTTCGTCCGTTGAAACCTTGTTGTTGCTTGCCACTTCAGTTCTTCTACCGGCGTCTAATCAAAGCTTCCCCGATCATCTGCAGATGGATCTCAGGTTCTACCCGCAGGTGGTTCATATGACTCGTTGCGAGAGCACTGCCGGTTATCCGGAGATGCTGAGAGACATGGTCACTTTTCTGGGGTTCCGTTGGGCACCAGAGTACCAGGTCTACGAGCAGCAGCGAGAGTTTGACCAGACCTACTACCAGGCTATCGTCAACATTCTGTCAGATGATGGCATGAGCGTAGTTCACCGCTACGAGGCAGTGGGTTCCACAGTGGATATGGCTGTGCAGCAGGCAGCTTATGTGAGTCTCACCGTCCTTCGTGCTGACTACTGGGGATTTGACGATTCTATCTATCGCCACATCCCCCGTGGTTACATCACTTCAGAGGGAGCTCACTTCACTCTCTACGACAACATGGATGTCTACGAGCATGATAACTCCAGGCTGCACACCACCGCTCAGTTTGTGAGGCACAGTGACGCAGTTGCCCGCACACTATCTCAGGAGTTGGCTTCAGTCAGAGAGCATCTTTACCTTGTTTTGACTCGTCTGGCGACTTATACCACAGACTTTGTTGGAGACGAGCGCTTTGCATGTTTCGATCAGCCAGTTGGGCGTCGTCTGCCAGATGCTGGAGGTTACGAGCTGATCAGAGGTCCACTCCTTAACCTTGGTGCTGGTTACACTGGGATTCCCCGCTTTGGAGCACAGGGAGTCGACGCTATGTACTTCACCATGCCTAGAGTCGGTCTCAGACCACGTCAGATCTACGTGGATCGTCGTTCCACCTACTTTCGTGGGCGTGCTCCTCACCGTACCTCTCGCCGTACTCCTAGCCGCCGTCCTGCGTGATGAGCATGGGAGTACCGATGTATCCATTCTTAGCTATGTTTAGTTATCCTTTGGCATTCGAACCATTTATGGTGTGTTGGATATTCTGATGTATTTGAACATGTGATGATGTACCTGTTGGTTATCTATTCATGCGCCGGAATAATCTCTCTTTCGGTTGCCAAGTCTATCCTTGTCTATTGTTGTGCTAAAATGCATTTCCATTCAGGATGCCGCCAACAAGGAACAACACGCCTGAGCCACCGCCAATCGCGGAGCTGTTGACTCAGATGACCCAAGTCATGACGCAGATGGCCCAGTTTCAGGCTAATCAGCACATCAACCAGACAGCTCCACGGGTCAGCATCAAGGAGTTTCTCAGTCTGGGCCCAAGAGCTTTCGTGGCCACACGCGAGCCTCTGGACGCTGATGACTGGATCCGTGAGATAGCTAAGGCTCTGGAGATTGCACACGTAGCTGAAGAAGACAAGGTCAAGTATGCCTCCTATCTGCTGAAGGGTCAGACAGCTACTTGGTGGGAAAACTTCCAGGCCATGAGAACTGGGATGCCAGTCACGTGGGATTGTTTCAAGGAAGCCTTCCTGAGCACCACATTCCAGATGGTCTCATCGAAAGGATGCGTGAAGAGTTTTGCTCTCTCAAGCAGGGCAAGTTGGACGTCATCGGGTATCAGAGTGAGTTCAATCGCCTCGCTCGATACGCTGGAGATGAGGTGTCCACTGAAGCTAAAAAGATGGCAAGGTTCCGCAGAGGCTTTAACCTGGAACTCAAGTATGCCCTGACCAATATCAAGGCCAACAGCTTCGAGGATCTCGTTAACACCGCGCTCAATGAAGAAAATGGGCGCAAGGCGTTCGAGGAGTCTCGCAAGCACTCGCGTGAGGGTGGTTCCTCCTCCAACATGAGCACCCCTCCGCAGAAGCGCCGCATCTGGGTACCAAATGGTGCTGTCACTCGAGCTCCATATGCCCAAGATTCTCCAGGCTTCGCTCCCCGCCCACCCAACCCTGCTCAGATGCATGATCAAAGGGCTTCGATGGGGTAGCCAAGGCCAGGGCCTCCTCGTGTCGTCACTTGCTACAAGTGCAAGCAGAAGGGCACTACGCCGACAAGTGCACGCAGAGGCAGCTACCTCCACCACCACCTCGTCCTAACACAAGCCAGGCAATGGTGCGCGCTCCCCCGCCTAAGGCCTTCAACTCCAACAACAGGCCTGTCGGGAGGACCGCAAGGGTGAATCATGTCAAGATCGACAAAGCTGAGGAAGCTCCTGACGTCGTTCTCGGTATATTTCCCGTAAACTCTATTCCAGCTAAAGTGTTGTTTGATACCGGAGCATCACATTCTTTTGTGTCAAAGACCTTTGCCACAACAAACAACCTAATTGTGGTTCCACTAAGCAATCAAATCACTGTTCACTCCCCGGGATCTCAAATGTTGACTTCCAAGATAAGTAAGGACAATCAAATCCTAATTGGAGGCCACATATTCCTTGCCTCTCTCATGTTGCTGGGAAATTCTGACATTGATCTCATTCTTGGTATGGATTGGCTGAAGACCAATAAAGCAAGGATTGACTGTGCTCAAAAGTCAATAACTCTGTCCCACCCTTCTGGCCAGATAATCTATTCTCCACGTGAATCAAGTTCCATTCAGCTATGCAACCTCAATGCAAAACCTCTACCTTCACTTGAAAATGTTCCGGTGGTTTGCGACTTCCCTGACGTCTTTCCAGAAGAGTTTCCAGGAATGCCTCCGGACAGAGCTGTTGAGTTCGTGATCGAACTTGAACCAGGTACTGCTCCAATCTCTAAGCATCCTTACAAGATAGGAACTCCCAAGCTGAAGTTGTTGAAGGAACAAATTGATATGTACATGGAAAAAGGTTACATTCAACCTAGTTCCTCGGCTTGGGGTTGCCCAACTCTGTTTGTTGCAAAGAAGGATCACACAAAGAGACTCGTTGTTGACTATCGTCCTCTTAACGAGAAAACCATAAAAAACAAGTATCCAATTCCTCGAATCGATGATCTTTTTGATCAACTTGCTGGAGCCTCAATATTCTCCAAGTTGGACTTGAGAATGGGTTACCATCAAATAAAGATCAGAAAAGAGGATATTCCAAAGACAGCCTTCACCACTCGCTACGGTCTATATGAATTCACCGTCATGTCCTTTGGTCTCACCAATGCACCGGCGACCTTCTCTCGACTAATGAATTCTGTCTTCCATGAATACCTCGACAAGTTCGTTGTGGTATACCTTGATGACATTCTTGTCTACTCAAAATCCGAGGAAGAGCATGAAGAACACCTTCGTCTCACTCTCATGAAGCTTTGCGAGCATCGTCTTTATGCCTAATTCTCCAAATGTGAGTTCTGGATTTCAGAAGTTGCTTACCTTGGTCATGTCATCTCTGTCAAGGGCATAGCCATTGATCCAGAAAAGGTTAAAGCAATTGTTGATTGGAAACCTCCAAAGACGGTGAAGCAAGTAAGAAGTTTTCTTGGCTTGGCTAGCTATTGTCGTCGCTTCGTCCAAAACTTCTCCAAGATTGCCAAACCTCTCACTGACCTCACAAAGAAGGACAAAAAGTTCGTTTGGTCTCCACAATGTGATGAAAGTTTCAATCTCCTGAAGACTAAACTCACTTCTACACCAGTTCTGGTTGGCCCAGATCCTTCCAAACCTTTCCAAATATTCTGTGATGCTTCTCTCCAAGGTCTAGGTGCAGTTCTTATGCAAGAACGTCAAGTTATGGCTTATGCTTCACGTCAGTTGAACACACGTGAGCTCAATTATCCCACTCATGACCTTGAACTTGCAGCAGTTGTGTTTGCCCTCAAGAAATGGAAACAATACTTGTTGGGTAATCGCACTGAAATCTTTTCCGATCATAAGAGTCTGAAGTACATCTTCACTCAACCAGATCTAAACCTCAGACAAAGGAGATGGATTGAAAAGATCAAAGACTTTGATCTTACCATTTCTTACACTCCAGGCAAGGCTAATGTTATGGCCGATGCTCTTAGTCGCAAGTCGTATTGCAATAATCTCATGATCATGCAAAGCCAACCTCCTCTTCATGAAGAATTCCAGAAGCTCAACCTTGGTCTTGTTCCTCAAGGCTATCTTGCAAACTTGACAGCCAGTCCAACTCTCGAGGACAAGATTCGTTCTGAACAACTTCGTGATGCTGAAATCAAGAAGATTGTAGAACACATCAAAGCAGGCAATGAGAAATTTGAGTGCTTCTTAATTGATGACAAGGGAACTGTGTTCTTCGAAGGACGCATTGCAGTTCCTCAAATTCAAAGTCTCAAAGATGTCATTCTCAAGGAGGCTCATGAAACTCCTCTCTCAATACACCCTGGAAGTACAAAGATGTACCAGGATCTCAAGACACTGTATTGGTGGCCTAGCATGAAACGTGAAATTGCTCAATACGTTTCTGAATGCGACGTTTGTCAACGTGTTAAGGCAGTTCATCAGAAAACAGCCGGTCTTCTCCAACCTCTGAAAATCCCTGAGTGGAAGTGGGACATGATTGAAATGGACTTCGTCACTGGTTTCCCAAAGTCCAAGAGGGGCAACGATGCAATCTTCGTTGTCATCGATCGACTCACTAAAGTAGCTCACTTCTTTCCTGTCAAAGAGACAATCTCAGCTAGTCAGTTAGCAGAGCTCTACACAGCAAAGATTGTTCCTCTTCATGGTGTTCCATTGGAAATAAGCTCAGACCGTGGAAGCATCTTGACTTCTCATTTCTGGAAAAGCTTTCAAGAAGCATTGGGCACCAAACTTCTGTTCAGCACAGCCTATCACCCTCAGTATCAAGGGCAAGTCGAAAGAGTCAATCAGATTCTCGAGGATATGCTTAGAGCATGTGGTCTCTATTTTGGCATGAAATGGGAGGAATGTCTTCCATATGCTGAATTCTCCTACAACAACAGCTTCCAGGCAAGCCTAGGCATGGCACCATTTGAGGCTCTCTATGGCCGCAGATGCAGGAGTCCAATCAATTGGTCTGGAGCTGGTGAACGTTCACTCTTAGGCCCTGACATTGTTAACGAGGCCAAAGAGAAAGTTCGCATCATTCGTGACAATCTAGAGATTGCTCAGTCTCGTCAGAAAAGCTACTATGACAGCAAACACAGGGACATGGTCTATGCAGCTGGAGACAAAGCATATCTCCGTGTAACTCCCCTCAGAGGCACTCATCGTTTTGGTGTCAAAGGAAAGCTTGCACCAAGATATATTGGTCCTTTCAACATTCTCTCAAGGCGTGCAGAAAATGCCTATTGTCTTGAACTTCCAGAAAAGCTATCCAAGGTGCACGATGTGTTTCACGTGTCACAGCTCAAGAGGTGCTTCAAAGATCCAGATCGTGCAGTTGATCATGATTCAATTGATCTGCAAGAAGACCTCTCTTATGAAGAGCATCCTGTTCGCATTCTCGATGAGACCGAGCGCAAAACTCACAACAAGAGCACCAAGTTCTTAAAAGTGCAGTGGTCTCATCATTCCGATAAAGAGGCAACGTGGGAGACCGAAGAGGATCTTCGCAAGAAGTATCCGGACCTTTTCTCTTCTCAGTAGGAATCTCGGGGCCCGATTCCTTCAAGGGGGGGGGGGGGGCGTTTTGTAACATCCCAAGTATGAAAAACAACCCTAGAATGTTTGCTTTTTGTTTAAATTTAGTTTGCATAATTCCATCATGAGCATTGATTTTGTTTTCACTTGTTTTCCATTTGATTTTCAAACCAAAATTCAAATCCTTGTTTCATACTTGTTCTGTTACAATTTTTTTCAAATGAAACTTTCAAATCAAACCAATTATTTGTTTCCAATAAACTTGAAATTCCAAACTTTTAACTTGCTTAAGTTTCAATAATTCAATTATTGCAAATTTCACTCAAATCCTTTTGAATTTCAAACAGCAATAAAAATTTAAAATTTTGGAAAACAAAAAGTTGCACAGCTGGGCTTTTGTAATAAATAACTCATACAAAATTATTCCCAAAATTTTCCAACCCCAAAAACCCCTTCTTTTCTTCCCTTTTATTTTCTGCAAAAAAACAGAAAAAAAAACAGAAAACGGGCTTGGGGAGGCAGCCAGGCCAGCCCAACAGCCGGCCCAGCCACCTTCCACCCCAGCCAGCGCGCGCGGCCCGCTTTTCCTCTCCTTCCTCCCTGCCGCCGCCATTCCTCTTCCTCCCTCTCAGATCACTTCCGTTTCTCCTCTGAACTTTCTGAATTTTCTGTCGAGCCGCCATGGCCGGGGTTTAGCGAGGTTGTGGTTAGGGTGTTGGTCGTCGTCGAGTCCCAGCAGGCACGGGAACGGGACCGTGGTAGTCCCCTCTCCCTCCTTGCTTCATCGACAGGGCCTGGGAGGCCGCGCATCGCCGCCGCCGTCTCCGTCCATGTCGCCGGCCACCGTCACCTTGTCGAGTACCCCTGCTCCCTCTACTTCCCCTCGGTGAGCACTGCCTGCACCCCCAAGTCCTCCTCTGTTTCCCCTGCGTCACGCGCACGCACATGACGCTCTCGCACGCACACGAGCAGCAGCAGCAGCGCATCGTCGCCTCCGGCGAGCGCACCTCCGTCAGGTTCAGAAAGACTGAACCTTTCTGTTCAGTTTCAGTTAAGCCGCGAGGTCCACCTCAAAACCACACAGATCCCTCCTCTGTCACGAATCGATCCGCACCGCAGTGGCCAGATCCAACGGCGCGCAGCGCGAGGGCGCGGGTTCGATCCCCCGCAGCGCGAATAAACCCATCTTTTTGCGCACGTTGCCACGCAACCTTGCTGGCCCCACCCGTCAGCGACGTGGTGGCCACGCCAGCTTCCACCCACGCGCCACGCACGCACCAGCTGGGCACTGGCCCACTGCCAGTGACCCAGGGGTTGCTCTGGCTGCGTAAGAAAGGTTCCAGGGACCTTTCTAAAAATTTCTTTTTCGCATCCAAGCCCCTGGACCAAATCTGAAACTTTTAAAATCACAGAATAGCCCGTGTAATTCAAATTCAAATATCTTTTGCAAATCAAATCCAAATTTAATAAATAAAATATGTTTTCCATACCAAATTTAATTCTCTACATGTTTAAACCATTTGTATACTGTTTTGAACATTTCAAATGTTTTCAAAATTTCAAATTCAAATAACTCATTTAAATTTGGTCAAATTCATAACTAATTCAAATTTAATTCAAATGGCACATGTAAAATATGTTTTCCATGCAAAATTGAACAAGCTTTCCAAATATAAATTTTGTTTCCTGTTTTGAATAAATAAAATTGGTTAAATAATTCAAATCTTGTTTAAATCAATTAAAATTGCTAAATTCATAACTTGGTCAAACTAAATTCTTTTTGAACATATAAAATATGTTTTCAAACCAGAAAATATAATCTTTTCAAATATGATTTTTTTTAATGTTTTGAACAAATAAAAAATTCAAATAATTTCATACTTGAATTAAATTCTTTTAAACCTTGTTTAAACTTGTTTAATTCATAATTAATTCATTTTAAATCCATTGTCAACAAATGAAACATGTATTCCACCTAAAATTTTGTGTTCTTTCCAAATATGAATTTTGTTATCTGTTTTGAACAATTAATAATGGTGAAAACAACAAATTCTTGTGTAACTCATTTAAGAAGCCAAATTTCATAACTTAATAAATAAAATTCCAAACTTGGTAAACCAAATTTCGAATTGAAGCTATTGTTGTTTTCTTATTGTTTTCCTCATCCATGCATCATTATAATCAACTTTCACATGATGGTTAGTTGTAGATCACTTAATTCAACCTTAATCCTTGGGCCTTTCTATATGCAACCCAAATTGCATATGGGCCCAATTTAATGATGTTACCATGTCAACTAGCTTATCGTTGATGCATCAATTAAATTGCCATGCATCATCCCATGATTGTGCATTATGCCATGTTATTGATTGTTTGTCTCTCTGCGTTGTTTGTTTGCTTCTTCTCGAATAGACGACGACGTTGAGACAGACGAGGTTTACGACACTACTTCAGAGGAGTTAGCCCAGTACCAGGCTACTGAGTTTGCAGGCAAGTATTCACTCACATGAACCATTGTGTCCTTTCCACACTGGATATCGATACTTTCCGTTGTCTATCCTGCTAGCCTTAAGATTCGTTGCTTGTGTTCTGATCCTATCACATGTTATCCTGTAACCCTGATATAGCCTATCCTCCACACCTATAACCCCGTTGCTTGTTGCCTGTGTCTTACTAGCATGCTTAGGGTTGTTTATGCTCGAGTCTGATGTCCGTTATTTCTGTTACCCTATTTATTATGTTCTGGGGCTCCATGTTTAAACAACAACCAGTTAATGTATGAGGTAATGCTAATTTGATGATCAGGTACCGGCAGGAGGCCGGGTATGGTTTTGAGGCCTGCTAGTGTCGAACTCAGGAAAAGTTCTTGTCCTCTAGATCCATGATGAGCGCGCTAACCGCATGTGGGAAGCGTGTATGGGCGCCCCCCTCAACTTTGGTTCGATTCGCATCTCGTCCAAATCGCCTCATTTAGTTCGGGTTTTCCATTTGCCGCATGCATATGCAGGTGCGAACCCTTGGCGCCAGGGTGGTAACTTTTGTAGTCGACATTTAGGGAGACACGTTCTTAGAGTGCTATGAGGGTCCCCTTTTCTTCGTGGGGCTTGATTAGCCGTGCGCTCAACTGCACGGGGTTCTTTGGGCTTGATGCGAAGAAGAGTTGGGTTGTGTTGAGTGTCTCGCTTGGTGGGTTTGATCCCCGACTGGCGGGATATTCTTACGTGTACGGCCAAATTGGTGCATCCCTGCAGGGTTAAATCTTCTCGAGAAGCCGTGTTGTCCGCGGTTATGGATGACTTGGTGATAGGGCTGGCTAACAAGGATTAGACAACTTACACCTAATTAATAATCATTTGACTAGTAATAGGCTTAATGACACAATAACTGGAACCTTCACTAATCCAACTGTGTGAGTTATCCTCGGATTGCTTCTTTGGATAAGGGGCGAGATCCAGGATGGGTTTGTTTGAGGTTAGTGGTAGTTGGTTCCGATACGCTATCTTATCCCTTTCTTTTATCCGGATGTTGTAGCATGTCTCTGTAGTTGGTTAGAGCAGCCCGCTGCCGCATCTTTATATCACCTATCTTCCGTTGAACCCAAAGCATCTGTACTTGGTGTTGCCGGGTACACTTTGGTATCTTGTGCGTCTTGCTTGCCAGTACTCGTCTGTACTGACCCCTTTGGGGCTGCGTGTTCTGCAGACTACGTTTCCGAGGATCCCCATGGTGGCTACTACGTGGAGTATGACGAGGCTGCTGACGAGTAGATAGCGGACCCGGGCAGGATCCGAGACATTCGTGGATGGGCTCCGTCTTTTCGTTTCCGGCCTCTTAGGCCTATTTGGATCTTGTCTGTACTCAGACACTTTGGATGCTTCCGCTGTGATGTAATGATGACTTGTTGGGACATGTGTCCTCTACATGATTGTATTTGCTATCTCTGCTCTAGTGAGAGCTATTTGCCACTTATTTCTATTTCTTTGTGTCTTAGAGATTTGTTGTGATATCACTTGTTCAAATGCCGTTGACGTACAATGTGTGTATGTTATGAAGTACGTCAATGGAAGTAGTCGGATTTCTATGGGATGGTTTACGCAGCCGATGAATAGTAGAGGTTGGTTGTCACACGTTTACATGTTGGCCTACTCATATTGAGATGCGGGTGCCGGTAAGCCCCGTAAACCAATTTTCTAATGTTTAGCGGGCTGTGAGTATCCTCTAGAAGTCCGGGTGCGACATCTGGCTAGCCGATCTAGGCCGGGCTAGGGTCGGCCTTCCTGGCCGGGCTTGTCTGCACGCTAGCCGGCCTCCAAGCTGGCTTGGCTAGGTCCAAGACCGGGTTTCCTGCGTGCAACATATTCTCCTCAAACGGTCACTTTTCCCCCACTATAAAGGGGGTCTTCTTCTACCTTTAAAAAGTATCACTTGAAACTCTCTCTCTCTCCACCATTTGTGACCATCTCAAAACTCAAAGATCTCACCAAATACCCTACTAAAGCTCTTGATCTCTTGGGATTGGAGGAGAGCCACTAGATCTACAACTCCACCAAACCGATTCGCCACCACCCAAATAATCCCTTAGGGATCTTGATGTTATTGGTTCATTAGAACCTATAATCTTGTTAGTTTTAGTTCTTGGAGCTTATAGCCTTGTTAGTGTCCCCCAAAATTTGAGAGTCTGTTGATATTGTTGCTCAGAGTCTGGTAGGATTCCGAGATTTGGTGAGGACCCTCCAAGTTGTTGACTGTGTCTCATCCTAGTAAAGGTTCTAGTTTTCAACCTCAACGGAAACATAGTGATTCATTCCTATCCACCTTGGTGGTTGGATACGAAGGAGATATGGTGTGCATTTTAGGGCTACTCCGTGTTCCAATTTTGTGGCACCGCACTGCTCCAACAGAGATTAGCTTCCACTGGGAAGTAAACTTCGGGATAAATCTCCGCGTCTTTGTGTTCGGTTATTCCTCAACTTACATTTACTTATTGATACTAGCTTAGTTACTTTAATATCTTGTGCTAGTATAGTTTTCTCATCATATAAGATTGTTCACCTAGTTGCATAACTAGACAATCTATATTTGAGCAATAACCCTTAATCGAAAAAGAAGTAAAATTTGTAGTTAACCTATTCACACCTTCTAGTTAACCCTCTCGATCATTAAGTTGGTATCAGAGCCTTGTCTCTTTCTTAAAGGCTTCACCTCCTAAAGATGAGGATGGAACAGGTCATCACCATGAATACTATTCAAAATATAATTCAAAACATGGTTGACAACTGAGAAAATAGGATGGAAGGACTAATAAAAGAAATGCCATTTTCATCTAGTCACTCATAATGTTATTTTGGATGAAAATGTAACCCCTATACCTTCTAAGGAAGATACCAAAGCAACTAAGCTAAAAGATGTAATCGATGAAAATGCTTATGGTTTTGTGTACAACAATGCTCCTAATGTTCAACATCCACATATAAAAAATTTGGGTGCTCCTGCTTTAGTAGACATGTATCGTTTTACTAATTGGAAAGCTTCCATGAAATATGATGTGTCTAGATCTTCAATGCAAATATGGAGAGCCATTGAGAATGGATACAAGCCTAAGGACCCCAAGAACATAAGCTCAAGTGATATCATAGATCAACAACTCAATTCTAATGCCATGCATATGCTAGAGAAGGCGATGGAAAATGAAGGAGTTGAGCACATCCGGTCCTTCACAAATGCCAAGGATTCATGTGATTTCATAATTGACATGTTTGATGGCAATGTAAACATGCAACTCTCAAAGAAGTCTATCCTTCAAAGACAAGTTGATAACTTCTATATGAAGGATGTAGAGACTTCGGAAGTCATGTTTTGAAGACTCAAAGCTCTTGTGGTCGACATGAGAGATTGTGGATTCAAGGATTGTTAGGAAGATTGGATCAAGGATAAATTCCTTCTTACCTTGATGCCTTACAATGAGAACATGGTGTTGAATGTGCAAGCAAGGGTTGATTTCTTGGATTTAACTCCCAATGATGTTTTGGGTATCTTCATTACCTTTAATATGATGAATAAATCCTCTGCTGATGTCATGGCCCGTGTGAATGGAATGAAGAGAACCTCTCTTGATTTGAAGGAAACATCCCATGAAGAAGAGGTATAAAGTGATGTGGTGGTTACTCGTATGTTGTCTCCGATAAGGAGAAGAACATATCACATGAAGAGTGTTTGGTTCTTGCTCAACATAAGTGGGGGAAGAAAGGATACTTTAGGTCAAATGCAACAAAGAACAAGGGAATGAAAGCTTCAAGTATGAAGAAGGAAAGAACTTTCTGCAATTTTGGAGATAGTGAGCTCTTTGTTGTGGAGTATCCATTCAAGAGTAGGATTGAAAATGGCGGATGGCTAGTAAGGAAGTCCAACTTCATTCCCAAGGCCAAGAAACTCATAAGGAGATGTCCACAAAAGGCATTGATTGTAAGGGAGAATGAATACATATCAGGTGGTGAAGAGAGTGATGATAATGGTGAACGAGCTGGCATGGTGGCCAAGGCAATTAGTATCATTCCCCAACCTTGAGCTTTCTCTTCTCCAACCCAAATGACAATAAGGGCCCCTCAAGTCACAAGTGCTTCATGGCCAAGGGTATATCCCCAAGGTGACTCCTACACTCAAACTTGCAATTTTTTCTACTCCATCTCTATTAAATTCCGTTGAGGAAGTATAGAATGATCAAGATCCCCTAACCAACTTTGTAAAAAGAGTAGAAGGTGAAACTAAAATCATATTTTATGCTCTCATGGTTCAACTAAGTGTGGAAAATGGCCTCATTAATGAACATGAGGAGAGAATCATTTTACTTGAATGTTTTGCTCGTGATGATGCTAATAGAATAGCGGAGCTTGAGGAAGATCTAGATGATTCAAAATGTATTAAGGAAACCATGGATGAAACCTCTGCCATAGACATAGCTAAGGCAAAGTTTGATCGTGATCATGCTTTTGAGAAGGTGAAGGAATTCACAGCCCTAATCGATGAAACTAACAAAGGTTACAATAATCGATTTTGATAAGCTTAAGAATGTTCATAGAGCACTCTCAAGTGAGCCCAAGACTATTAAGGGTTCATACGATATAAATGCATTCTTGTGCCACCTACCCTTCGTGTGTGAAAGCATCTCTCATTGAGGAGATCAATAGGTTGAAGGATCAACTAAAGAAAGGCCTAGCTACTTGTATCCAAGGGAAAAAGAACCTCAATGATCTTTTGAGTAATCAAAGGAGATTTGTTGGGAAGGAAGGACTTGGGGTTGTATATACATCTAAGAAGACCCATGATAAGAAGTCAACTCCCTCCACTAATGCTACTGTTTTAGTGAAGGAGGGGGTGTTGGATAATAAAGAAGTGGAGCTTGATGCGCTAAAAGTATTGTCCCTAGGGACACTACTACTCACAACAACTTTGTGGAAAAATACAATCCATCTTATGTTCTTCTTAAATATCATGATGGTCATGTATATGAAAAATATGTTGGCACTTAATGTGGTGATGATTATAAGTATGATGTTTGGGCTCCAAAGACACTTGTGACTAACAAGAAAGGACCCATACAAAAATGGGTATCTAAGACAAGAAATTGATTCACTGTAGATATGTGCTTGCGGTGGAGGATCATTGATGATTGATAGAGGTTTCTTCGCACATATGACTAGAAGTAAAGAAGTATTAGAAGACTTAAAACTTAAACTCACGAAATTCTCACAAGTCACGATTGAAGATGGCTCAAAACATAAGGTATTGGGACATTGCAATGTGGTCATTTCTCCAGATGTATCCATTGAGAAAGTCCTCCTTGTTGAATCCCTTTGCTATAATCTACTTTCCGTTTTACAACTTTGTGAATGTGGCTACACATGTGTATTTGGAGCTCATCATGTGCTTGTCCTTCACACCATTTCTCTTAAAATGGCCTTTGTTGGTTTGTGGAAAGCAGGTATGTATGTAGTGAATTTCTCGAAACGAACTACACATGTCTAATGGCTAAATCTGATGTGGGGTAGCTTTGGAATCACCGCTTGGGCCATGTCGGTATGAGAAACTTCCAAACTCTTATGAAGGGTGAGCACGTGGAAGGACTAACAAGCGTGAATTTTTCAGAAGATCGTCCTTGTAGCTCTCGTGTTGCCGGAAACATGCATGAGAATAATCATCCAAAGATGTCAATCATCTCCACAAAGAGACCCTTTGAGCTTATTGATGCTGACGTGATCACACGCTCATTGGGAGACCCCAAGAGGAATGTATGATGTAGTCCAGCGGAAATTTACCCCCAATTATGGAACCAAGGTTTATCGAACCAGTAGGACTTTGTAGTCTTGAAGAAGGTTTCTTGTTGCACGCGAGATCAACAAACATGGAATATGCACACAAACTCAAACTCTCTCTTGCCCCAACTTACCGGAAGGTTGTCAATCTTCCGGTCTTGCTGAAAACTAGACAATTAAACATATAGAGTCTTGAAAAGTAATAAAAGTAAAAACGGAACAACAAGGAAACAATTATGAAAGTGCTTAAAAGAATGTTGCAAATTTGAGGAAAATAGGACCGGGGCCATAGGTTCACTAGTGTTGTCTCTCCAAAGAAAACAACCATGCTGGGTGAACAAATTACAGATGGGCACAAATCATGAACGTATGACAATACTATTATGACGAGATATAGTTCACAGGTTCTAACATTTAGGCATTACCTCAAGGCATATGAACCGCCATCCATCATGCATCCATATCTAAAGTTCTATCTCAAGAAAGTTATCCAGCAAATCTCTCTGGATTTAAGTTGTAGCAACGAAGTGATTTCTTTGTATACAATAGACAAATGCATTAAGATCAAGTACGTAATGTAAGCAATTTCGTCCATTAAGATCACTGTTTTCTCCCTAGTAGCAACATCACATCCCCCATCTGTCACGTTTCTATCACTCGAGCACATATGTAAAGGAGGCATGAACCTACCATCTAGTATATAAACCCTCTCCTGGAGGTGAAAATAACTATGTGGCCAAGGTAATCATAAACACTGGAGCGCAATGCGAGACAAGATTAAAACTCTAACGAATATAAGTGAAGCATCCCAGATTGACATGAACAAAATAATCATAATCTCATGGTTCATCGGATCCCAGATAACACAACATGTAGAATTACATAACGCGGTCACGATCATGTGAGACAGCTACGACTCGAAACATGGAGGCATAGGGGAGGAACAACAATCTAGCTACTGCTATGGACCCGTAGTCCTGAGATGAACTACTCACGCATGTGTCTTGAGGCGATCATGGCGATCTAGAGGCCTCCAATGACGATTCCCCCTCTCTGGAAGGGTACTTGAACATGGCTGCAAAAGTCCTAGATTATACTTTCGAGGTGACAACGCCTATTTGTATGTTTCATGGAAAATAACTCCATACCCAAACTTTATAGGGTAAAGGGCAATTTATGGGCGAAGAGGCTGCGTGAGGTGGTGGCTAGGGGCGCCAGGACCCCACGAGGTGTGGCCTAGTGTGGGTCCACGCCTGGCACCCCCTGCCCCCTCCGGCTCTTCTTCAGTCTCCGTCTTCGTTCCGGGTAAAAAATGATCTCCGTGGATTTTTAGCTTTTTATGAGAATATTTCTTTAAGAAATTTCTAAAATAGAAAAAAAAACAGAAAACAACAACTGTCTTGGGGCATCTTTTTAATAGGTTAGTCAATGAAAACATCCATAAAATGAAGGAAAACATGTGAAAAAAGGTATTGGATAGAAAACAAGCATATAGCATAAAAAATTATAAATACATTTGCAACATATAAACATCCCCAAGCTTAACTTCTTCTCATCCTCGAGTAGGTAAGTGATAACAAAATAATTTTTGAGGTGACATGAAGCCAAGAAAATCTTGATCAACGTTATGTAAATGCATGGTATGCTGTAACATCCAAGTATGAAAACCCTTAGTTGTTTTACTTCTTTGTTTAAATTATGCAATGCATCATGGCATCATTCTCATTTTTATTTCTGTTTGCATTGTTTTCATAATAAAATTCAAACTTAATCAACCCTTGTTTTCACACTTGTCTGTTACAATCTTTCAAATAAAGAATTGCAAATCAAAACATCATTTGCTTCAACTAATTCCATTATTTTTCACCTATTAATTTGTTGCTTAAATCAATTAACCAAATTAAATCAATTAATTTTCAAATCATTTCCAAACTCAAGCCACTTCTCAAAATCCTTAATCTTTTGAATCCATGAAGTCATCACTAATTGGTATTCATCATTTTACTTCTAAACCCTAGGGGAAACCCTATTGAAAATGGCTTATCTTCTAATATTAGTGATTATTGCAAAATTCAATTAATTTGGTTCAATTTTAAAACAGCAAGCAAACTTTTGCCATTTTGAAAACCAAAACTACCAAGTGGTTGCATTTCACCTAAGAAGCTTATCCAAATTTTTCCAAAATTTTATCTAAGCAAAAACCTATCTTTTTTATCCAAAAGCTAAAGCTACAAAAAAAAAACAGAAGGAGAAAAAAATAAAAAATAAGGCAAACTCCAGCGCGCGCGGCAGCTAAGCTGGCCCAAGCCCATCTAATCCACCTAACGCGCGCAGCCCAGCCTTTTTCTCCGCAGCATACCGCTTCAAACTTCGTGCCGTGTTCTGATTTCAGTACGGCAGCTCATCGGAGACCTCCACCTCGGCACCGCGGCGACTCCGGCGGCCAACCACTGCGCCTAGCCCCTATAAAGCCCCTAGGGCACGCGCAGCTCAACCCTAGCGCCCTAGGGTTCCTTTCCCCTCTCGCCCGCCGTCGATCGCTTCCTCCTCCGGCGCCAATTTCTCCTCTGCTGCAACCCCGCCGGCGGCAGCTGCTCTGAAGAATTCCATGGCGCCGCCGCGCATCGCTCCCACCTAGCCACCCACATACCGCAAACGTTTCCCCACTCTTCCTTCTCCCTCTTGGACACCAGAAGCACCACTGGTAAGCCCTAACTCGCCGTCGCGATCTTCTCTCCCTCCGGCCACCGCGCCACGCTCTCTGAATCCGCCGTTCGCACCGCCGTTGCAGGGATCCTCGTCGCCGTCCGTTTGCTGGAACCGCTTCACTTCTCCTTCCTCTACGCAGCGTACACCAGAGGGAGCCAGGAGAACGTCCACAACGACGGCGACGTCCTCGACCTCGCCGCGGCCTCCGTCGTCAGCAGGACGTCACCGAGCCGCTGCTACCTCAACTCCGGTGGTGAGCACCGTTGGCTCCTTCTCCCTCCTTGCATCTAGCCTCTGCGCATCCATCTGCAAGTCCACGCCATCAATTGCATCTGCACAGCTGCGTTGCCTCGACGCCGGCGAGCCGTCGCTGTCTGACGGACGAGCAAGTGTTCGTTCTTCAGAGTTTCAGTTAAACGAGCTGAACCTTAACCTGAAACAATCGCCCTATCTGTCAAACACTGAATCGCAGCGCAGTGGCTTGGTCCCTTTTGCGCGCAGCGCAGCGGCAGGGTTCGAGTCCCGGGAGCCGCAATCTTTTTTGGAGATTTTCTCCCGCAGCGCAAGGCCCACCAGTCAGCCACCCCCCACTGCCACGCATGCACACAAGGCCACGGGACCCACTGGCAGCGTGTGGGTACGCTTCCAGTGCGGTAACAAAAGTTTAAAAATCAATTTCGTAATTTTCTATTTTTCTTTTAAAATGGCAGAATAAACCACAAACTTTAAAATTCAATATCTTCTGTTTTATAAATCCAACAAATGCAAACTTTATATGTTTTCCTATCCAAATTTCATAATCTTTCCAAATATTCAACTTGTGTTCTGTTTTGAATTTTCAAAATACTTTTAAATTTCAAATTTGAATAATTCAAATGCAAATTGAAATAATTCATAACTAATTCATACTGTTTTCAAATAATTCAAATAAAATATGTTTTTCACACCTTTTTGAATGCTCTATTCAAATATAAAATTTGTTTTCTGGTTTGAACAATTTAAATTGCCTAAACAATTTAAACCTTGTTTAATTCAATTAAATTTGATAAAAATCATAACTTGATTAATATAAAATATTTTTGAACATGCAAATTATGTTTTCAAACCACCAAAGTGTGAACTTTTCAAATGTGGATTTGAATTTATGGTTTGAACAAATAAAATTCAATTAATATTTAAGCTTGTTTTAAATTCAATTAAAAATTGTTTAATATTGTTTAATTCATAATTAAATAATCCAAAGTCCAATTTTAAAATGTGAAACATGTAATCCAACAAAAATTTGATAACCTTTTCAAATATAAAATTTGTAAATTGTTTTGCACACCCTAACTTGATGAAAACAATAATTGTTTGTGTACCATGTTTAAGTAACAAAATTCCAAACTTAATAAATGCTTTCTAAATTGTTAACTATCATTCCAATTGCATTTAAATTGTTGTGTTATTGTTATTCATCATGCATGCATCATGATAACAACTAACACCTACTAAATAATCACTTGTTTCCACTTATTTTCAATGGATCCTTCCATATGCAACCCTTGCATATGGGTCCATTCAATTGTGCTATCATGTTAGTCAGTTTATTTTGCTGCACTATTAAATTGTCATGCATCATATTGACTGTGCACAATGCCATGAACATGATTGTTTACATTCCTGTTTTGTTTGCTTGCTTCTTCTCGGTTAGACGACGACTACGTTGAGACCGACGATCCTTACGACACCACTACTCAGGACCTAGCCCAGTACCCGGCTACTGAGCTGCCAGGCAAGTTATCACTCACATGAATCATCGAGTTCCTTTCCACACTTGTTGTCGATACTATCCTTTTGTCTACTATTGCTAGCCCTATGTATCGTTGCTTGTTCTCCGAACCTATCACATGATACCCTGAACCAATGATACTGCCTCACCTCCATACCTACAGCCTCTGTTTGTGCCTTAGTAGTATCTAGCATGCTTAGGGTTGCTTTTACTCGAGTCTGTTGTCGGTTACTACTTTTACTATCTTATTATTTGTACCGGGGGCTCGATGTTAATCAATCAATCCTGTTAATTGCTAATGGTAATAATAATTTGATGATAAGGCACCGGCAGGAGGCCCATGAGAGGTTTTGGAGCCTGCTAGTGTCGACCCTAATAGGAAAAGGGTCTTGTCTACTGATCCATGATGAGCGCACTACCCGCATGTGGGAAGCGAGTATGGGCGCCCCCCTCAACTTGACCTGATTCGCACCTCGTCCAAATCATCTCATTTAGTTCGTGCTTTCTATTTGCCGCATGCATGTTTTTGCGAGCCCAGCGCAGGGTGGAACTTTTGTAGTCGGCATATAGGGGGACACGTTCTTAGAGTGCTATGAGGGTCCATTTTCTTCTGGGCTCGATTAGCCGTGCGCCCAAGGTGCTTTGGGCTTGATGCGGAGAATGGTTGGTTGTGTAGAGTACCCCGCTTGGTGGGAGGCATCCCATCTGGCGGGTTATTCTTGCGTGTACGGCCAAATTGGTGCCACCCTGCAGGGATAATCTTCTCGAGAAGCCGTGTTTTCCGCGGTTATGGATTACTTGGTGAAAGTACTGGCTAACAAGTACTCAGGACAACTTCAACCTAACTATCAATCATGTTTCACCCAATGATTAATAACCTGACTAGTAATAGGTTATTCACACAATAACTTGGTTCACCTTATCACAACTGTGTGAGTTATCCTCGGATTGCTTCTTTGGATAAGGGGCGAGATCCAGGATGGGTTTGATTGAAGTTATCTTTTAGTTGGTTACAATCCTCGATCTTATCTTTTCTGTTAGCCGGAACTTGTAGTTATCTTCTGTAGTTGGTTAGAGCAGCCAGCAGCAACTTTCATATCACCCCTTTCTTCCGTTGATCCCAAGCATCAATGCTTGTGTTGACGGGTAACTCTTTGATGAACTGTGAGTCTTGCTTGCCAGTACTTGGATGTACTGACCCCGTTGGGGCTGTGGTTTACGCAGAGTACGACTACGACTACGATGCTTCCCAGGATGGCTACTTTGTGGAGTTCGACGAGACTGCAGACGAGTAGTTAGCTGGACCAGGGCAGGATCCAGAACCTACGTGGATGGGCTTCGTCTTATTTATTTTCTCCGGCTTCTTAAGCCTGTTGGATTTGTCTGTACCCAGACACCTTTGATTGCTTCCGCTGTTGTAATGGATGATATGTTGGGACATGTGTCCTCTGGATGATTGTATTCGCTATTTCTGCCTTAGTGAAGGCCAGTTGCAACTTTATTTCTATCTTTTGTGTCGTAGAGATAAGTTGTGATAATCATTCGTTCAAAGCTGTTGACGTACAGTGCGTGCTTGTTATGAAGTACGTCGACAGTGGTGCCTGTGACTCCTAATGGATAGTTTACATCGACGGTGGAATAGTAGGGCTTGTGTTGTCGCGCATAAGCGCAGGCCTACCAGGAAGCTGGGACGTGGGAGCAGTTATGCCCCATAATCCAAGCACCTACTATCCAGTTCGTACGATGAGTATCCCTTAGAAGCCAGGGTGCGACAAATGGTATCAGAGCCTGTCTGCCTGTAGGATCCCTTTTTACTGGTCGCAGTTGAGTCTAGAAACTATTTTGTAGCTATATAGGAAAAATGAAACGTGAGAGTAGGAATTCTGCCATTTTTCTTCTTTCCCCACCCACCCACCCTTTTCTGGTAAGGAAGTGCAACGTTGTTTTTCTTTTCTCACCTAAACTTTCAAGTTAGGATTTCACGTGTTTTGGGTTCTCCTTAGTACCTCAGGACTTTTGGTCTCGTTTTCCCGATGTTGCTTCGATATCATGTTGTTCTGAAAAACCTTTCGTCCGTTGAACCTTGTTGTTGTTTTACACATCCTTTTTCTTCTACCGGAGTCTAATCAAAACCTTCCAAATCATTTGCAGATGGGTCTCAGCTACTACCCGCAGGTGGTTCGCATGACTCGCTGTGAGAGCACCGCCGGTTTTCCGGAGATGCTGAGAGACATGGTTACCTATCTGGGGTTCCGTTGGGCACCAGAGTACCAGGTCTACGAGCACCAGCGAGAGTTTGACCAGACTTGCTACCGGGCTATCGTCTACATTCTGTCGGATGATGGTAGGATCATTGCACACCAGTACGAGGCAGTAGGGTCCACAGTGGATATGGCCGTGCAGCAGGCAGCGTACGTGAGTCTCACCGTTCTCCGTGCTGACTACTGGGGGTTTGATAAGTCCAGTTTTCGTCACATTCCCCGTGGTTACATCACGGCAGCGGGAGTTCACTTCACTGTCCACCGCGACCTGGATGCCTACGAGACTGATAGCTCCAGGCTGCAGACCACTGCACAGTTCGCTAGGCATAGTGATGCCGTTGCTTCCACACTTGCTCAGGAGTTGGCCTCAGTCAGGGAGCAGCTCCACCTTGCTCTCACTCGTCTGGCGACGTACACCACAGACTTTGTTGGAGACGAGCGCTTTGCACGTGTCGTTCAGCCAGCTGGTCTTCCTCTGCCAGATGCTGGAGGTTACGAGCCGATCAGAGGCCCACTTCTCGACCTCGGAGCTGGTTACACAGGGATTCCCCGCTATGGAGCACAGGGACACGACGCTTTCTACTTCACCACACCGAGAGTTGCTCTCAGAGCAGTTCCTATCTACATGGATCGTCGTGATACCTACTTCCGTGGGATTCCTCCACACCGTATCTCTCGTCGTACTACTCACCGCCGTCCTGCGTGATGAGCATGGGAGTACCGTTGTATCCATTCCTAGCTATGTTTAGTTATCCTTGTCTTTCGAACCATGTATTGGTCTGTTGGATATTCTGATGTATTTGAACATGTGATGATGATGTACCTGTTGGTTATCTATTCATGCGTCGGAATAATCTATCTTTCGGTTACCAAGTCTATCCTTTTCTGTTGTTGTGCTAAAATGAATTTCTGTTCAGGATGCCTCCAACCAGGAACAACCCGCCTCCGCCACCACCAATGGGGGAACTGTTGGCTCAGATGACCCAAGTGGTGACACAGATGGCCCAGATCCAGGCTAACCAGCAACACAACCAGAATGCTCCAAGGGTCACCATCAAGGACTTCCTCAGCTTGGGCCCAAAAGCTTTCGTGGCAACACGTGAGCCCCTGGATGCTGATGACTGGATCCGTGACGTAGCAAGAGCTCTGGAGATTGCTCATGTTGCAGAAGAGGATAAGGTCAAGTACGCCACCTACCTACTGAAGGGTCAGGCAGCTACTTGGTGGGAGAACTACCAGACCATGAGAGCTGGCTATCCTATCACCTGGGGATGTTTCAGGGATGCCTTCCTGAAGCACCACATCCCGGATGGTCTCATGGAAAGGATGCGTGAGTAATTCTGCTCTCTCAGACAGGGCAAGCTGGACGTCCTCGGCTACCAGAACGAGTTCAATCGTCTCGCTCGGTACGCTGGTGACGAAGTGTCCACCGAAGCCAAGAAGATGGCAAGGTTCCGCCGAGGTTTTAACCCGGAACTGAAGTACGCTCTCACAAACATCAAGTGCAAGGACTTCGTGGAGCTCGTGAACACCGCGCTCAATGAGGAGAATGGGCGCAAGGCGTTCGAAGAGTCCCGCAAGCACTCGCGTGAGGGTGGTTCCTCCTCCAACATGACCACCCCTCCGCAGAAGCGCCGCATCTGGGTGCCAAATGGTGCTGTCACTCGGGCTCCAAATGGCCCAAGCTTCTCCAGGCTTTGGTCCCCGCCCACCCAACCCATCTCAGATGCAGGGTCAGAGGTTCCCTATGGGGCAGCCAAGGCCAGGTCCTTCTAGTGTCGTCACTTGCTACAAGTGCAAGGATACTGGACACTATGCTGATAAGTGCACTCAGAAGCAGCTACCCCTACCTCCTCGCCCCAACACCAACCAGGCTATGGTTCGTGCTCCCCTGGCTAAAGCCTTCAACTCCAACAACAGGTCTGTCAGGAGGAACGCGAGGGTGAACCATATCAAGGCCGACAAAGCTGAGGAAGCTGCTGACGTCGTTCTCGGTATATTACCCGTAAACTCTATTCCAGCTAAAGTGTTGTTTGATACTGGAGCATCGCATTCGTTTGTGTCAAAGATCTTTGCAAAAGCATACAACTTAGCTCTGGTTCCGCTAAGCAATCAAATCTATGTGCACTCTCCGGGACCTAAAATGATTACTTCCAAGATAAGCATGGACAATGAGATCCTAATTGGAGGTCGCATATTCCTTGCTTCACTCATGTTGCTGGGAAATTCTGACATTGATGTCATTCTGGGTATGGATTGGTTGAAGACCCACAAAGCTAAAATTGACTGTGCTCAAAAGTCAATAACTCTCTCCCACACTTCAGGCCAGATAGTCTATTCTCCATATGGATCAAGTTCTGTTCAGCTGTTCAACCTCGATGCCAAACCCCTTCCTGCAATTGAAAATGTTCCGGTGGTTTCTGAATTCCCTGACGTCTTTCCAGAAGAGTTGCCAGGGATGCCCCCGGACAGAGCAGTTGAGTTCGTGATCGAGCTTGAGCCAGGTACTGCTCCAATCTCTAAGCATCCATACAAGATAGCTCCTCCTGAACTTAAATTGTTGAAGGAGCAAATCGATATGTACATGGACAAAGGTTTCATTCAGCCTAGTTCGTCCGCTTGGGGTTGCCCAACTCTGTTTGTTGCCAAGAAGGACCAAACAAAAAGACTCGTGGTTGACTATCGTCCTCTCAACGAGAAAACCATCAAGAACAAGTATCCACTTCCTCGTATCGATGATCTTTTTGATCAACTTGCTGGAGCCTCAATATTCTCAAAGTTGGACTTGAGGATGGGTTACCATCAGATAAAGATCAGAAAGGAAGATATTCCTAAAACAACTTTCACCACTCGTTACGGTCTATATGAATACACCGTCATGTCCTTTGGTCTCACCAATGCACCGGCAACGTTCTCAAGACTCATGAATTCTGTCTTCCATGAATACCTTGACAAGTTCGTTGTGGTATATCTCGATGACATTCTAGTCTACTCAAAGTCCGAGGAAGAGCATGGAGAACACCTTCGTCTCACTCTCATGAAACTTCGCGAGCATCGTCTATATGCCAAGTTTTCCAAATGTGAGTTCTGGATTCCAGAAGTTGCATATCTTGGTCATATCATCTCTGCCAAAGGCATAGCCATTGATCCTGAAAAGGTTAAGGCAATTGTTGACTGGAAACCCCCTAAGACGGTGAAGCAAGTTAGAAGCTTTCTTGGCTTGGCTAGCTATTGCCGTCGTTTCGTCCAAAACTTCTCAAGATTGCTAAACCTCTCACTGATCTCACCAAGAAGGACAAAAAGTTCGTTTGGACTCCACAATGTGATGAGAGTTTCAACCTCCTGAAGACTAAACTCACTTCCACACCTGTTCTAGTTGGCCCAGACACTACCAAACCTTTCCAGATATTCTGTGATGCATCTCTCCAAGGCCTAGGAGCAGTTCTTATGCAAGAACGTCAAGTTGTCGCTTATGCTTCACGTCAGTTGAATGCCACATGAGCAAAACTATCCCACTCATGATCTTGAACTTGCAGCAGTTGTGTTTGCCCTCAAGAAATGGAGACAATACTTGTTGGGTAACAAAACTAAATCTTTTCCGATCATAAGAGTCTGAAATACATCTTCACTCAGCCAGATCTGAACCTCAGGCAAAGGAGATGGATTGAGAAGATTAAAGACTTTGATCTCACCATTTCTTACACTCCAGGCAGGGCTAATGTTATGGCCGATGCTCTCAGTCGCAAATCCTATTGCAATAATCTCATGATCATGGAAAGCCAACCTCCACTTCATGAAGAATTCCAGAAGTTGAACCTTGGTCTTGTCCCTGAAGGATACCTGGCTAGCTTGACAGCCAGCCCAACTCTCGAGGACAAGATTCGTTCTGAACAACTTCGTGATAATGAAATCAAGAAGATTGTGGATCACATCAAGGAGGGCAATGATAAATTCAAGTCCTTCTCAATTGATGACAAGGGAACTGTGTTCTTCGAAGGACGCATTGCAGTCCCTCAGATTCAAAGTCTCAAGGATATCATTCTCAAGGAGGCTCATGAAACTCCTCTATCCATTCACCCTGGAAGTACAAAGATGTACCAGGATCTCAAGACTCTGTATTGGTGGCCTGGCATCAAACGT
The DNA here is from genome assembly GCA_028641055.1 of Alopecurus myosuroides. Lineage (NCBI taxonomy): Eukaryota > Viridiplantae > Streptophyta > Magnoliopsida > Poales > Poaceae > Alopecurus > Alopecurus myosuroides. The sequence continues at coordinate 31,367,077 of CM054058.1, forward strand.
GAAATTGCTCAATACGTTTCTGAATGCGACGTTTGTCAACGTGTTAAGGCAGTCCATCAGAAAACAGCCGGTCTTCTCCAACCTCTGAAAATTCCTGAGTGGAAGTGGGACATGATTGAAATGGACTTCGTTACTGGGTTTCCAAAGTCCAGGAAGGGCAACGATGCAATCTTCGTTGTTATTGATCGTCTCACTAAGGTTGCTCACTTCTATGCTGTAAAGGAAACTATCTCAGCTAGCCAGTTAGCAGAGCTCTACACAGCAAAGGTTGTTCCCCTTCATGGTGTTCCATTGGAAATAAGCTCAGACCGTGGAAGTATCTTCACTTCTCATTTCTGGAAGAGTTTTCAAGAAGCATTGGGCACCAAACTTCTGTTCAGCACAGCTTATCACCCTCAGTCTCAGGGGCAAGTCGAAAGAGTCAATCAGATTCTCGAGGATATGCTCAGGGCATGTGGTCTCTCCTTTGGCATGAAATGGGAGGATTGCCTTCCATATGCTGAATTCTCCTACAATAACGGCTACCAGGCAAGCCTAGGCATGGCACCATTTGAGGCACTGTATGGTCGCAGATGCAGGAGTCCAATCAATTGGTCTGGAGCTGGTGAACGTTCACTTTTAGGCCCTGACATTGTTAAGGAAGCCGAGGAGAAAGTTCGTATCATTCGTGACAATCTCAGGATTGCTCAGTCTCGTCAAAAGAGCTATTATGATAGCAAGCACAGGGATATGACCTATGCACCTGGTGATAAGGCATATCTCCGTGTAACTCCCCTCAGAGGCACTCATCGTTTTGGTGTGAAAGGAAAGCTTGCACCGAGATACATTGGCCCTTTCAACATCCTCTCAAGACGTGCAGAGAATGCTTATCGTCTTGAACTTCCAGAAAAACTATCCAAAGTGCACGATGTGTTCCACGTGTCACAACTCAAGAAGTGTTTCAAAGATCCAGATCGTGCAGTTGATCATGATTCCATTGAACTTCAAGATGATCTATCTTATGAGGAGCACCCTATTCGTATTCTCGATGAGACCGAGCGTAAGACTCGCAACAAGAGCACCAAGTTCTTGAAAGTGCAATGGTCGCATCATTCCGATAAAGAGGCAACGTGGGAGACCGAAGAGGATCTTCGCAAGAAGTATCCGGACCTGTTCATTTCTCAGTAGGGAATCTCGGGGCGCGATTCCTTCAAGGGGGGGCGTTTTGTAACATCCAAGTATGAAAACCCTTAGTTGTTTTACTTATTTGTTTAATTTATGCAATGCATCATGGCATCATCCTCATTTTATTTCTGTTTGCATTGTTTTCATAATAAAATTCAAACTTAATCAACCCTTGTTTTCACACTTGTCTGTTACAATCTTTCAAATAAAGATTTGCAAATCCAAAAACATCATTTGCTTCCAACTAATTCCATTATATTTCACCTATTAATTTGTTGCTTAAATTCAATCAATCACTTAATCAATTAATCAATTAATTGCAAATCATTTCCAAACTCAAGCCACTTCTCAAAATCCTTAATCTTTTGAATCTATGAAGTCATCACTAATTGGTATTCATCATTTTACTTCTAAACCCTAGGGGAAACCCTATTGAAAATGGCTTATCTTCTAATATTAGTGATTATTGCAAAATTCAATTAATTTGGTTCAATTTTAAAACAGCAAGCAAACTTTTGCAATTTTGAAAACCAAAACTACCAAGTGGTTGCATTTCACCTTGAAGGGTTCGTTGCATAGAAAACAAAAATTTTCCTACACGAGAGACACCCGAAAGGCCAAGATCTAATCTAGGAGACGAAGTGCAACGGGCAACGAGAGGGTTAAGGAGAACACATACCCTTGAAGACTCAAAGTGGTACGAGATCAAATCTCGTTGTTGGCGTAGTCGTACTCACACCGATCCCGATGGCGAGAAGATGAGCACCGCAATCCGGCGGTGCATCCGTGATTGGTCACACGTACGGTTGATGACGACCTCCGTTCCCTCGTTCCAGCGGGGCGCGGAAGTAGAGGATCCCTCGGAACTCCAGCAGCACGCGGCGTGGTGTGGTGGAGAAAACATTGCTCAGGGCTTCGCCAAGCGCACGAACAAGTGGTGGAGCAGCGGCAGGAGGGAGGAAGAGATGACACAAGGGTGTGTGTAGGGGAGAGGGAGCTCTCACCCCTCCTTTTATAGGAGGGGATGGCAGCCACGAATTTTTGGCTGCCTCCACCTCTCCCTCATCATGTGAGTGGAGTCTCCACTCAACCCACTCATTCTTCCATGAATTCCCACTCAAAATCCCAAGGGTTTTCTTTAATAAATAAATAAAACAATTTTATTTCTTTATTTTAATATTTGTTAATTCCATTAACAAACATTAACATATAACCCCTTGAGTTAGTTGTTAAATCTATTAACAACCATTTGATAAGAATCCCCTTGAACTATTTCAAAATTACTCGAAACAATTTCGGTGACTATTTCAATATTCCCCGAAACAATTTCGGTGCTGTCCAAACTTTTCTCCGATATTCCGTATCCTCTCAAATGCGTCATCGAACCTTAAGTGTGTCACCCTACGGTTCGCGAATAAGATAGACATGATCGAGACTCCTCTCCGATCAATAATCAACAGCGGATCTGGAGATCCGTGATGACTCCTATATATTCAACGATGACTCTCGTGATCGTATGAACCAACAACGTCGTGAACTATTCCCTTTGTCTCGCGATATTTTACTTGTCCGAGATTCGATCATTGGTATCAACCATACCTTGTTCAATCTCGTTACCGACAAGTACTCTTTTCTCGTTCCCATGATATAACATCCTTGTGATCATATCACGTGCTTGCAAGCGGTTTCGATGTGATATCACCGAGAGGGCCCAGAGTATATCTCTCCGTCATTTGGATGGACAAATCCCACTCTTGATCCATGATCCTCAACTAATACTTTCCGAATACTCAACGACACCTTTATAGTCACCCTGTTACGGTGTGACGTTTGATGCCATCAAAGCACTCTTCCGGTATCAGTGATTGACATGATCTCATGGTCTAAGGAATAAGTTACTTCGTGTGTTTGATATAACAATGTAAACTAAATGACTTGATCGCATTGCTATATTCTCTTTGGTATATGTTCATCACATCATTCTTCTAATGACATGACCCCGTTATTAATAACATCCAATGTTCATGATCAGGAAACCTTGATCATCTATTAATCAACGAGCTAGTTAAAAGAGAGGCTTTACTAGGAACCATTGTTTGTTTATTAAGCACACATGTATCAACGTTTCCGGTTATACAATTCTAGCATGAGAAATAAACATTCATCATAAACAAGGAATATGATAATAACCATTTTATTATTGCCTCTCGGGCATATTCCCTTCAGTCTCCCACTTGCACTAGAGTCAATAATCTAGTCTGTAAGCACTTTAACACATATGGCGTACCAGTGTTATTACCATGCTTCGCATGCGGTAAATATCATCAAAAAGATCTGAACTGTTCAGGTCCTATTGTATTTGCATGTTCTTTGCGTCTACACGCATCACTCATTCTCTAATGAGATGGCTTTGTATATATATATATGGTCAATTGATGAAAACTTAATTCCTCAGCTTAAACTGATGTTACTAACATTGTGAAAATGTAGCTTCATAGTTTCAGCATTCTTGGAAATTCACCAAGTTCAACAAAGAACTCCTTGACACAAAATACGCTTATAATCAGTTGTTAACACAACAATATACTTTAGCCTTTGTTGTAGTATCTGTCACAATATTTTAATTTTGAAACTCTTTTAAATCCAGCATGGAACTTTCTTCCATCCTATTGTGCTACCCTTCATCACATATTTTATTTGAGATAAAATTACTTGAATAAATGACAAGACTATTAGTGTAACATATTACAACTAATATTTTGTCATTACTATATAGGAAAACATATCCTTAGCATTTCTAAAATGACACAAGGATCTCTCCCACTGTCGTCTAATCATCATATGAATTATCCTACTATAACATTTTATAGCATAGGACTCATCTGGTTGTGTACATAGCATGGAAACATGACTTAGAAATCTCAATTTCAATGATGCTCATCATGTGTCAAAACACATGAATCTTGCTCAATTATTTTCCATGTGACAAGAACTCCTTCTTATCAATTTTATATTGACTTACTTTAATATTTCATCTATGTAATTTGGCTTCAATCATATCAGGCGCTTGAATCCATCTTTTATAGACATCGATGCCCAATATCTTCCAAGCCTTTCATCAATATGAAAATCTTAACCGTGTTAATTTAAAATACATATTTTCCAATCAACCATATGTCATCTACATAAAGTATTGGAAATATGTCATAGCGCTCCCACTTAATTTCTTGTAACTCTACAAGCATCTTTATCATTCATGATGGAATCAAACTCTTTTGATAACTTCATTAAGCTAAAGATTTCAACTTCGCTATGCTCACTTCAACCATTGAAGTGTGCATGCCTTTATAGCAACCTTTTGAATTTTACAAAACTCTCAGACTGTGTCAAGTACACATCCTTGATCAAACTGCCTCGAGAGGAGAGTTGGTTTTGTTATTCAACTGCCATATCATAATATGTAACTTTTTGCTAGAACTATCCGCAAAGACTAAAGCATTACTACGGAAGATCGAAATCTTGTAGTAGTCAACTCTTTGAACTTCGTCGAAAACAACTTTTCGACAAGTACAACTTTCAAAGGATGTAAAATCCATGTCTTTGTCACTATATAGACCCTTTTGCTATCGTTAGGCGTCAAGCCTATCGAAAGGACTACCAAGTCACATACTTGATGTTCATACAAGGATACTATGGCGGATATAATGACTCATAGTCAATTTTACGAAGTCAGGGCCCATCATTTGCTTCCTTTATAAGGTCCAGGTCCTTTGTTGTCAAAACAACACTTTATACTTAAACCACAAGTTGTTCTAAGTACAAAGTTTTTGGACTTTTCTGGTACAGTTCGCAAACTCATCCGAAGTATCTACAACGGATGTAGTGTCTTCTACTTTGTCAAAATAGTAAACCCCGGAACAACTTCCAGTGCTGCGCTACTCTTGACATGATAACGAAGATTCTCTAATCTCGTTGAGTTAGTACTGTGCTCCCACTCACTTGTTTCGCAAGAACTACTTTCTCGAGAAATCAACCATTTCTGACAAACAACATTTGTCTTTTGGTTCGGTGATAGGAGAAATACCCAATGTTTTATTTGGGATAACCTTATAAACATATATTTATCCTATTTTGGTTGTAAACATTTTACACATGCTATGCATACCAAAACTTAAGAAAAATGACAATTCGGGTCATTACCCAAACCATATCTTATATGTTGTCAATTTCAACGGATCATGATGGTGCTCTTTTCAGTGTAAAAGCGGTTGTCCTTAATGTATAAACTACAAAATTATAATGGCAATTTTATTAATCTTACCATGTCAAACATGGTTTGATTTTGTCTTTTGAATACTCCAATCTAATGTGGGGTATTCGAGAAGTATAAGTTGTAGAACAATTCTGCAACTTCTCAGATGTTTTGCTAAACTTGTAACTCAAACTTTATCCTTTATGATCCAATCATAAATACTTGATTATCTTGTTACATTGATTTTAACTTCATATTAACAACCTTTTGAACCAATTCAAAATGTTAAACTCTGTTCCCTTTAAATAGATATACTCACATATCTACTTAAATCATCGACAGAATTTTATGAAGGAAAAATTAATCCACCATACATGACTACACATAATGGACTATATACATCAATATGTATAATCTCCACTAAATTAGTCGTCCATTCTACTTTGGCCTAAGAACGGAATTCTAGTCATCTTTTGGAAGAGGTCTCACAAGCGTCAATAAAATGACTCCGGAAGTCCATCAATATGGAGTTCCTTCATGTTTTCCTTTCCGATATGAACTAAAATGGTGGTGTCACAATTTAAGTGAAAATCTTTTACGTCTTGCAACGTTTAGCATTCAGTCTTATAGATGTTTACTTTACCAACATGATTTATATTAATATATCCATCAATTATGGAATATGGTCATAGTTTGAACAATCTCATTTGTTCTCACAAAGGACTAGAACAAAATAATAATTTATTAAGTTCTTAAAATAAATCTTGAATGTTTGGTTCGATACGATAATGAACACAATAACACTTTATTTATGTTCTTGTCATAATCGATTCCACATCTATTACTAGTTCCTTTTAGGCCCTTGTATTTCTTGCATTGCGTTGCTTTGTATGACAACTCATACCAACCAATGTGGTATCAAAATACCCAAAAATACTTTGTTAACTAGTAATACATCTATAACTTGTATATCAAGTATATACTCCTGAGCTGGACTTTTCCAGTTATCTTCTTTTCTGCCATATATCTATTTGTAATTCTATTTCCAATATTCCCTTTCCTTTATAGAAGAATCATTCAACATCAAACAATGCTAGTCTTAGTAGCTCATTTTCTTTGGCGTGTTAGTCATATACTATCACCCATTGAGTCATACTTTGAGTTTGATTGTTCTACTAATATCACCATATTAATAGCATTCTTCTAGATTCCACTCTTAGCAATTTCCGAGTAAGGTAAACTACTTTACCCATACTTCTAATCCATCCCCTCATAACAATTTTATGATTAAGTTACTATAGCTCGAAGGAAGGGATTTAGAGGATAATTTTGAGCGCCCAACTTCTTGGAATATTCAAACGCCTAGCGTCTTCAATCATTGCATATATTCAGATAATATAAGCAAACATTGTCACACTAAATTATACTCAGTCATGTTGCCACAAATAAGTTTCTGGATATCAATATATCTTTCACTTGATTATTTCTGAAAACAACTCTTTTCAGTTCCTAAATCACTTTGATCAACAAAACATTCTTTTGAAGATAAAGTGATACGAAAGCAACCATGACTCTGGATTCTAAGTAGGAATTATTTGCTCTCTAGATCAATCATTCATTAACCATATGGAGCTAGGTAGGAAATACCAAAAATCTACAATAGGACTTAATTTTAAATTTCACTAATACGGTACCAATCTTAAATGGTATTTACCAGATCATAACAGTTATATCTCAATTAAAAATCTAAGTGTAAGGTAGTTATGTGGATGCCAATGACTACTACAAGTTGTGCAAATTCACTTTGATTTGTTGTTCATGATAAATAAGTTCAAGTTAATTCAAAAGTAAACCATGAACTCCCACTCAAAAACAACATCCCTCTTAGTCGTCTTTAGTGATTACACGAACCAAATTCACTACACCAAAACCGATCATCACGTGAGATGATGTAGCTTAAAAGGCGAACATCGACATGTTCATCATATCATCCATATGACTCATGCTTTACCTTTCGGTTACGTGTTCCGAGGCCATGTCTGTACATGCTAGGCTCGCCAAGTAGAACCGTAGTATTGCATGTGTTTCAAGGCCATGTCTGTACATGCTAGGCTTGAAAACACCCGTTGTATGCGAACGTTGAGTCTGTCACACCCGATCATCACGTGGTGTCTCGAAACGACGAACTTTCTTAACGGTGCATACTTAAGGAAGAACACATTATTATCTTGATATTAAGTGAGAGGGATCATCTTATAATGCTACCAACGTTATCTAAGCAAAACAAGATGCATAAAAGGATTAACATCACAAACATCACATGTAAGGATAACGTGATATGATATGGTCTTCCTTGCACTTGATCTCCATCATGTGCATCATGGTATGATCTCCATCATTCCACCGACGTGGTACCAAGTACCATGGCACCCAATCTTGATTGTCCATCAAGAAGAAGACAATCATATGGATACCTTCCGGTATATCAATAATTTACAAAATAGATCATCTCATAATCAAATTTGTAATATTGACCATATCACATCACATGCCCAGCAAAAACTAGTTAGACGCCTCTAAATTATTTTTGCATATTTTACGTGGCTTAGGGCTTTCGATGATAGAACCGTTCAAACCTACGAACATCAACCACAACGTTGATAAACACATTTTTAACAACCCTTCGTAGATTAGATCTTAACTATAGTAGGAGAAACAGACACCCGCAAGCCACTTATGCAATACAAGTTGCATGTCAGTTGTGGAACAAGTCTCATGTACGTGGACATGTAAGGTTAGTCCGGGCCGCTTCATCCCACTATGCCACTAAGATCATAAAATAGTCAAGGAGGTAATAACATGATCATCAACGCCCACATACACCTATGTGTTCTACCCGTACAAAACATCTACGCATAGATCCGGCTCTGATACCACTGAAGGGTGCGTTGCATAGAAAACAAAAATTTTCCTACACGAGAGACACCCGAAAGGCCAAGATCTAATCTAGGAGACGAAGTGCAACGGGCAACGAGAGGGTTAAGGAGAACACATACCCTTGAAGACTCAAAGTGGTACGAGATCAAATCTCGTTGTTGGCGTAGTCGTACTCACACCGATCCCGATGGCGAGAAGATGAGCACCGCAATCCGGCGGTGCATCCGTGATTGGTCACACGTACGGTTGATGACGACCTCCGTTCCCTCGTTCCAGCGGGGCGCGGAAGTAGAGGATCCCTCGGAACTCCAGCAGCACGACGGCGTGGTGTGGTGGAGAAAAACATTGCTCAGGGCTTCGCCAAGCGCACGAACAAGTGGTGGAGCAGCGGCAGGAGGGAGGAAGAGATGACACAAGTGTGTGTGTAGGGGAGAGGGAGCTCTCACCCCTCCTTTTATAGGAGGGGATGGCAGCCACGAATTTTTGGCTGCCTCCACCTCTCCCTCATCATGTGAGTGGAGTCTCCACTCAACCCACTCATTCTTCCATGAATTCCCACTCAAAATCTCAAGGGTTTTCTGTAATAAATAAATAAAACAATTTTATTTCTTTATTTTAATATTTGTTAATTCCATTAACAAACATTAACATATAACCCCTTGAGTTAGTTGTTAAATCTATTAACAACCATTTGATAAGAATCCCCTTGAACTATTTCAAAATTACTCGAAACAATTTCGGTGACTATTTCAATATTCCCCGAAACAATTTCGGTGCTGTCCAAACTTTTCTCCGATATTCCGTATCCTCTCAAATGCGTCATCGAACCTTAAGTGTGTCACCCTACGGTTCGCGAATAAGATAGACATGATCGAGACTCCTCTCCGATCAATAATCAACAGCGGGATCTGGAGATCCGTGATGACTCCTATATATTCAACGATGACTCTCGTGATCGTATGAACCAACAACGTCGTGAACTATTCCCTTTGTCTCGCGATATTTTACTTGTCCGAGATTCGATCATTGGTATCAACCATACCTTGTTCAATCTCGTTACCGACAAGTACTCTTTTCTCGTTCCCATGATATAACATCCTTGTGATCATATCACGTGCTTGCAAGCGGTTTCGATGTGATATCACCGAGAGGGCCCAGAGTATATCTCTCCGTCATTTGGATGGACAAATCCCACTCTTGATCCATGATCCTCAACTAATACTTTCCGAATACTCAACGACACCTTTATAGTCACCCTGTTACGGTGTGACGTTTGATGCCATCAAAGCACTCTTCCGGTATCAGTGATTGACATGATCTCATGGTCTAAGGAATAAGTTACTTCGTGTGTTTGATATAACAATGTAAACTAAATGACTTGATCGCATTGCTATATTCTCTTTGGGTATATGTTCATCACATCATTCTTCTAATGACATGACCCCGTTATTAATAACATCCAATGTTCATGATCAGGAAACCTTGATCATCTATTAATCAACGAGCTAGTTAAAAGAGAGGCTTTACTAGGAACCATTGTTTGTTTATTAAGCACACATGTATCAACGTTTCCGGTTAATACAATTCTAGCATGAGAAATAAACATTCATCATAAACAAGGAATATGATAATAACCATTTTATTATTGCCTCTCGGGCATATTCCCTTCACACCTAAGAAGCTTATCCAAATTTTTCCAAAATTTTATCTAAGCAAAAACCTATCTTTTTTATCCAAAAGCTAAAGCTACAAAAAAAAACAGAAGGAGAAAAAATAAATAAAAAAATAAGGCAAACTCCAGCGCGCGCGGCAGCTAAGCTGGCCCAAGCCCATCTAATCCACCTAACGCGCGAAGCCCAGCCTTTTTCTCCACAGCATACCGCTTCAAACTTCGTGCCGTGTTCTGATTTCAGTACGGCAGCTCATCGGAGACCTCCACCTCGGCACCGCGGCGACTCCGGCGGCCAACCACTGCGCCTAGCCCCTATAAAGCCCCTAGGGCACGCGCAGCTCAACCCTAGCGCCCTAGGGTTCCTTTCCCCTCTCGCCCGCCGTCGATCGCTTCCTCCTCCGGCGCCAATTTCTCCTCTGCTGCAACCCCGCCGGCGGCAGCTGCTCTGAAGAATTCCATGGCGCCGCCGCGCATCGCTCCCACCTAGCCACCCACATACCGCAAACGTTTCCCCACTCTTCCTTCTCCCTCTTGGACACCAGAAGCACCACTGGTAAGCCCTAACTCGCCGTCGCGATCTTCTCTCCCTCCGGCCACCGCGCCACGCTCTCTGAATCCGCCGTTCGCACCGCCGTTGCAGGGATCCTCGTCGTCGTCCGTTTGCTGGAACCGCTTCACTTCTCCTTCCTCTACGCCGCGGACACCAGAGGGAGCCAGGAGAACGTCCACAACGACGGCGACGTCCTCGACCTCGCCGCGGCCTCCGTCGTCAGCAGGACGTCACCGAGCCGCTGCCACCTCAACTCCGGTGGTGAGCACTGTTGGCTCCTTCTCCCTCCTTGCATCTAGCCTCTGCGCATCCATCTGCAAGTGCACGCCATCAATTGCATCTGCACAGCTGCGTTGCCTCGACGCCGGCGAGCCGTCGCTGTCTGACGGACGAGCAAGTGTTCATTCTTCAGAGTTTCAGTTAAACGAGCTGAACCTTAACCTGAAACAATCGCCCTATCTGTCAAACACTGAATCGCAGCGCAGTGGCTTGGTCCCTTTTGCGCGCAGCGCAGCGGCAGGGTTCGAGTCCCGGGAGCCGCAATTTATTTTGGAGATTTTCTCCCGCAGCGCAAGGCCCACCAGTCAGCCACCCCCCCACTGCCACGCATGCACACAAGGCCACGGGACCCACTGGCAGCGTGTGGGTACGCTTCCAGTGCGGTAACAAAAGTTTAAAAATCAATTTCGCTAATTTTCTATTTTCTTTTAAATTGGCAGAATAAACACCTAAATTGCAAATTCAATAACTTTAAATCTATGCATCCAATAAATACAAACTTTATATGTTTATTGCTCCAAATTTTCTAATCTTTCCAAATATTCAACTTGTGTTCGTTTTTGAATTTTCAAAATACTTGTAAATTTCAAATTTGAATAATTCAAATGCAAATTGGAATAATTCATAACTAATTCATACTGTTTTCAAATAATTCAAATAAAATATGTTTTTCACACCTTTTTGAATGTTCTATTCAAATATAAATTTTGTTTTCTGGTTTGAATAATTTAAATTGCCTAAACAATTTAAATCTTGTTTAATTCAATTAAAACTTGTTTAATATTGTTTAATTCATAATTAATTAATCCAAAGTCCAATTTCAAAATGTGAAACATGTAATCCAACTAAAATTTGATAAACTTTTCAAATATAAAATTTGTAAATTGTTTTGCACACCCTAACTTGATGAAAACAATAATTGTTTGTGTACCATGTTTAAGTAACAAAGTTCCAAACTTAATAAATGCTTTCTAAATTGTTAACTATCATTCCAATTGCATTTAAATTGTTGTGTTATTGTATTCATCATGCATGCATCATGATAACAACTAACACCTAATAAATAGTTGTAAATCATTTGTTCCAATTGTTTCAATGGATCCTTTTCCATATGCAACCCTTGCATATGGGTCCATTTAATTTGTGCTATCATGTTAGTCAGTTTATCTAGATGCACCTATTAAATTGTCATGCATCATATTGACTGTGCACAATGCCATGAACATGATTGTTTACATTCCTGTTTTGTCTGTTTGCTTCTTCTCGGTTAGACGACGACTACGTTGAGACCGACGATCCTTACGACACCACTACCCAGGACCTAGCCCAGTACCCGGCTACTGAGCTGCCAGGAAAGTTATCACTCACATGAATCATCGAGTTCCTTTCCACACTTGTTGTCGATACTATCCTTTTGTCTACTATTGCTAGCCCTATGTATCGTTGCTTGTTCTCCGAACCTATCACATGATACCCTGAGCCAATGATATTGCCTCACCTCCATACCTACAGCCTTTGTTTGTGCCTTAGTATTATCTAGCATGCTTAGGGTTGCTTTTACTCGAGTCTGTTGTCGGTTACTACTTTTACTATCTTATTATTTGTACCGGGGGCTCGATGTTAATCAATCAATCCTGTTAATTGCTAATGGTAATAATAATTTGATGATAAGGCACCGGCATGAGGCCCATGAGAGGTTTTGGAGCCTGCTAGTGTCGACCCTAATAGGAAAAGGGTCTTGTCTACTGATCCATGATGAGCGCACTACCCGCATGTGGGAAGCGAGTATGGGCGCCCCCCTCAACTTGACCTGATTCGCATCTCGTCCAAATCGCCTCATTTAGTTCGTGTTTTCCATTTTGCCGCATGCATGTTTTTGCGAGCCCAGCGCAGGGTGGAACTTTTGTAGTCGGCATATAGGGGGACACGGTCTTAGAGTGCTATGAGGGTCCCTTTTCTTCGGGGCTTGATTAGCCGTGCGCCCAAGGTTCTTTGGGCTTGATGCGGAGAATGGTTGGTTGTGTAGAGTACCCCGCTTGGTGGGAGGCATCCCATCTGGCGGGTTATTCTTGCGTGTACGGCCAAATTGGTGCAACCCTGCAGGGATAATCTTCTCGAGAAGCCGTGTTTTCCGCGGTTATGGATTACTTGGTGAAAGTACTGGCTAACAAGTACTCAGGACAACTTCAACATAATGATCAATCATGTTTCACCCAATGATTAATAACTTGACTAGTAATAGCTTATTCACACCAATAACTTGATTCATCTTAATCCAACTGTGTGAGTTATCCTCGGGTTGCTTCTTTGGATAAGGGGCGAGATCCAGGATGGGTTTGGTTGAAGTTATCTTTCAGTTGGTTACAATCCTCGATCTTGTCTTATTCTGTTAGCCGGAACTTGTAGTTATCTCTGTCGTTGGTTAGAGCAGCCAGCAGCAACTTTTATATCACTCCTTTCTTCCGTTGATCCCAAGCATCTATGCTTGTGTTGACGGGTAACTCCTTGATGAACTGTGAGTCTTGCTTGCCAGTACTTGGATGTACTGACCCCGTTGGGGCTGTGGTTTACGCAGAGTACGACTACGACTACGATGCTTCTCAGGATGGCTACTTTGTGGAGTTCGACGAGACTGCAGACGAGTAGTTAGCTGGACCAGGGCTGGATCCATGACCTACGTGGATGGGCTTCGTCTTATTTATTTTCTCCGGCTTCTTAAGCCTGTTGGATTTGTCTGTACCCAGACACCTTTGATTGCTTCCGCTGTTGTAATGGATGATATGTTGGGACATGTGTCCTCTGGATGATTGTATTCGCTATTTCTGCCTTAGTGAAGGCCAGTTGCAACTTTATTTCTATCTTTTGTGTCGTAGAGATAAGTTGTGATAATCATTCGTTCAAAACTGTTGACGTACAGTGCGTGCTTGTTATGAAGTACGTCGACAGTAGTGCCTGTGACTCCTAATGGATAGTTTACATCGACGGTGGAATAGTAGGGCTTGTGTTGTCGCGCATAAGCGCAGGCCTACCAGGAAGCTGGGACGTGGGAGCAGTTATGCCCCATAATCCAAGCACCTACTATCCAGTTCGTACGATGAGTATCCCTTAGAAGCCAGGGTGCGACATATGCTGAGATCAAAGTACTTAAACAATGACATGATAAATAATATTTGAACTGATGTAAATTTAGCAACTATGTTGCACATGAAAATTAACACAAATAAATGACAATGAATAATAATGCATTGAAAGTGACACGTTTGTTTCAATCATAAAGAAAAACATAATAAATTGGTATCCATCTTGTCCTTCGTGTGGTAGCAAAACATAAATGCCAGGACACCTTCAAAATTTAAATGGTGACTAGATAAAAATAATTTGAGAGCAAGCAATACCATAATCACGAATCAATCAATAATAAATTTTGTGACTATGCACATTATATTCAAAATGAAAACTATGCTCTCTTAACTGGTGCGTAAAGTAAGATGATGAAGAATCAGCATAAAAGTAAAAGAAAGGCCCTTCGTAGAGGGAAGCAAGGATTACTCATGTGCTAGAGCTTTTTATTTGATAAAACGGAGGTACTGAAAATGATTTTGAGAGAGGTGTATGTCTATGTCAACGAATGGTAATGAAAAAATTATCATAATCCATGTCAAGCAATTAGACTTTTGAGAGCAGTTTCCGTTAGCATTTTTACTTTTGGTTGGCACTTTCCCACACCTTTCCTTTCACAAACCAGAGCTAGCTGTATCCACGGTGTTCACCAGCATTCATTAAACCATGGGTAAGTGCCTTTTAATTATTTTAGTTTATATAATTTGGCACCAGCTCTCTGCAATTTAGATGAGCACATATTCCATACTCATCAGGTGAAATAAGGGAGAAGAACTTTGTTTGACATAAACCATGATAACTTTAAACTACTTCCTAATGAGCTAAAACAGGAATATAAAACAGGTTAATAATTTTGAAGGTTTAATGATGTCACACGAGAAATTTAGTTGGAGTGGCGGTGAAATACAACATATAGGTAGGTATGGTGGACACATTTGGCAAACTTTGGTTTTTGGGAGTTGGATGCACGAGTAGTTCTCATACTCGGTATAGGTGAAGGCAAGCAAAAGACTGGGCGTGACCAGCTAAGAGACCAATAATGGACTTAATCATGCATAGCAACAAATAATCATTAATCAAAGCATCAAGTGATATTACAAGTCAAAAACTCAGTGATTAGCAGGGCAAGAGGTGAATTTGTTTATAGTCATAACATCGTGTGAGAATGCGCCAAGTCAATCCAAATAAATCATTCAAAGGAGAAATACCACAATACCATGCTTCAATATGAGGGAAGAACACATGATTTAATTTTGATGGCACATTAAGCACTCTCAGATATTTGATACTAGTCATGGTACATCATATAATACTAAGAACACAATTAAAATAACATCTAACATGACATGCCAAAGTCTAAGCCACAGTCAAAACAAGCTTCCTATTGCACCACTATAAGCATGAAATAATTTACTCTTCTCCAACACCAATCAACTTATTCGAAACAACTCCAAATAAGATAATCATCAAATACCAAAGAGCTAATCATATATAACTGAAGAAAACCAACAAGTTTCGAGTGAAAAAAAAGAGCTAAACGCAGTAGTAGCAAAAACTGAACACTCATAGAACAATAAGAGTGGAAACTAGAGTGTTCTAGGCAATGAAAACAGAGTGTGTGTCTCTCCAAAATAAAAAGTTCTAGGATCCAACCAAAAGCTACAGAAAAAACAAAAAAAAACTGAACACGAAATGAAATGAAACTCCAAGAATAACACATATCATCTGAAGCAATAAAAATATAGTGTTTTGAAAGATATTTGATATTTTTGTTGATGAAGAGGATGCCTTGGGCATCCCCAAGCTTTGACGCCTGTACATATTGTATATGTCTCGGGGTGAAATGGGAATCCCCAAGATTTTTATTTTGTCCATCCTTCATCTCATCATATCATTCTTCTCTCCCTACACTTGAAAACTTCCTCCACCTAAAACTTTTCACAATCTTCATTAGAAATGTTAGTGCATCAAAATAATAAATCCACTTGGTTCAATTTCAAAACAAGTAAAACACTCAATTTAATACATTACCTATTGTCACAACTTATTTTAAGCCCACCCCGAAAGAACCTCAAAATAAAAAGATTAAGAGGCAAATGCAAATATTGGCACAAATTTGTCAAAACAGAACATCTGGTAAAGAAGATTTTTTTTCAAAAATCTTCTATTGCTCAAATAAAAAAGTGCGAATTTAATGAAAGTTAGATAACAATCTGGGGCATGTGTCTATGTTGTTTCAAAGTAATCCGACGTTCTGCTGAGAGAAATAATTTGTTTGGTGGCAGCAGAGAAATCTTTTTCAGGACAACAACTTCCCCCAAATTGCACTACCTCTCTATTAGAGGTTACTCTTGGCACAAAAATGACATAAAAAGGATAACTAGTGGTTGTTATAGAGGTAAGAAATTCCAAGATACATAAAAACAAAAGAAAGCATAAAAAAATAAAAGAAAACAAAGTGGGTTGCCTCCCACAAGCGCTTTTCTTTAACGCGTTTTAGTTGGGCATGAAGAATGAATCAAGTATTATCAATATATCCATCATCAATATCATGAAAATTTTCTTCAATAGTTCAGCTAGTTCTTTTAGGAGGGTTCTCTGTAATAAATTTGTTTAAAACACTAGCTGAATCAAGAATAATGCTTTTGGCTTTGTTCACACTAGATTCCTCCTGTATAGTTTTTGAAACCGTCCCTTCTTTAGATAAATTAATTTTTGGTAGGGGATTATTTGGGACATACATGAATTTAGTCTTATTTCCCACTCTAGCTTCTACCTTTTTATTTTTAAGAGAGGACAAGGTATACCCCAAAGTTTCTATAACCTCTTCAAATTTGTCTATTCTAGATGGCTGATTTTCATTGACTTTTGTAGTTTCAAGAATTTTCACCCTTTTGGAAATACTATTTATAGCACCATCTACTTTTTCAACATGTTCAATTAATTTCTTGTCGAGCTAATTTTGTTTACGAAATTAATTATATTCTCCTCAATAGAATCCAACCTATTTAGCACATGTTCCATAGTGATACCAATTTTAATCTAATCAGTAGGAATATTTCCCACTAGGCTTTCAATAACATTAAGAGCTTCGAAAGTGTATGATCCTAAAAAGTTTCCACCCATTAAAGTGTCAAGTATGTATATACATATAACAGTTGGTGACACCCACAAAAAATTTTCTAAGAAGAACAGTGGTGGCTTGCTTTTTAGTGGATCTATTTTGAGCATCATTAATTCTATACCAAGCATCTTTTAAAATTTCCCCACCTCTTTGTTTGAAGGTGAGGACCTCAGCCTCGGGACACATAAAAAAAGGAGTGTAGCTAGATATTCTAACAAAAGAAACTATCAACAACAAAAAAAACACTAGAAACTAGAGAACTATTTTTTTTGGGGGTTTTGATAAAGAGAAAACAAGACTAAACAAAAGTAAACTAAGCAAGAAAAAACAAAAAAGAGAGAGTGGAAGTGTGATACTCCCCTTCCAGCAAGCTAGAAGTCCCCAACAACGGCACCAGAAAAAGTACTTGATGCTGACATGATCACACGCTCGTTGGGAGACCTGATGTCTACGCACGCTTATATTCTTGTAGACAGTGTTGGGACTCCAAGTGCAGAGGTCTGTAGAACAGCAGCAAGTTTCCCTTAAGTGGATCACCCAAGGTTTATTGAACTCAGGGAGGTAGAGGTCAAATATATCCCTCTCAAGCAACCCTGGAATCAAGATACAAGAAGTCTCTTGTGTCCCCAACACACCTAATACAATGGTCAGTTGTATATGTGCACTAGTTTGGCGAAGAGAGAGTAAAATGCAAGTAATATGGATGATAATAAGTGATAATAGAAATCTGAAATAAATATGGCAGCAAGCAAACATGTAGCAGAACAGGCAGAAAAACGGTGTTTCAATGCTTGGAAACAAGGCCTAGGGCTCCTACTTTCACTAGAGGACACTCTCAACAATGATCACATAATTGAATAACTAGATATCTCCTCTTCACTATGCTAATCTTAACCCCCTCTCCGGTTGGATAACGAACACTAATCATTGCGTAGGGCTTTAACAACGCTCCTCAGAGTAAGCACTTTCCCAACTAAGTAGCCGCCATGCTATCACCATCGGACCCAGATGGTTCCACGCATACATCACAATTTCATAGCGGAGACAGACACGATGTGCACACTGTCACCTTCACACCGCGATACAAGGTTACTCCATAGTTCATATTAATAAAGCACTTGAGTAGCAAAACATGAAGAGTAACATCTATGAATTCAAATATATTACAAAGCTCATGATCACATATAGATCACACCATGGGAGAGAGAGATGAACCACATAGATACTGGTAGAGCGCTCAGCCCCGGGGGAGAACTACTCCCTCCTCATCATAGGAGACAGCAACGGTGATGGAGATGGCGGTGGAGTCGATGGAGATGGCTTCCGGGGGCACTTCCCCATCCCGGCAGGGTGCCAGAACAGAGATTTGTCCCCCGAAACTTGTCGGTGGTGGCGGCGGAGCTACGGATGTATTTTGTGGAAAAGGTCGATTGCCCTAGGGTTTATGCATCAGGGAGTATATATGGGCGAAAGGGCGAGGCCGGGAGGGTCATCTGGGAGTATATATCGGCCAGGGGGGACCCGCGCCACTCCATGGTGTGGCCACCCTGTGCTCCCCCTCCAGGGCTCTTTGGGACTTCTGGAAGCTTCCGGGACTTCTAAGACTTCTGGCTTTCATGGGGTCCAATTCCGAGAATATATCCAGAACAACTTTTCTAAAACTAAAAACAGCCAAAAACAGGGAACTAGCTCTGTGGCATCTTGTTAATAGGTTAGTCCCGGAAAACATAAGAAAACGTAGGAAAACATACGGAAAACATGTAGCAATTGGCATAATATCAACATGGAACATCAGAAATTATAGATACGTTGGAGACGTATCAAGCATCCCCAAGCTTAGTTCCTACTCGTCCTCTAGTAGGTAAACGATAAAACAAAATAATTTCTGAGGTGACACGCTCCCACACAATCTTAATCATAATATGTAAAGTAGAGTATGAAAACTAGGCTCAAATGAACTAAAGTTGTGAACTATATTTGATATCAACAAGTAATGAATAAACAAAGAAGAAAGAAGTAAAACTTCTAATGAACCAATACTAATAGACTACCAACCGTGCAAAGTTTATTAGAGATGATTTAAGCTTTCAAGAACAACAATATCATGCACGTCAAACAATCTTCACAACCCCTGTTAGGATCAAGTCAAGCTTTCCACATGATGCAATGCTTGAATCTTAAACTATTTGCGCACTAAAAACAAGCAAGTGTTCTGCGTTGGTCCCTGGCACCGGAATGTTATGGCAAAGAGAACATTATGGGGGGTTTGAAAGGTCAATGGAAGAAAGGCTCACAAAGCTGAAAGTGGTCATTAGACAAGAGAATGTCTTACATCCGAAGCTATGCAAGGAATAGGGATTGCCACACAACGGATGCACATAGAGCTATAAGTGTATGAAAGCTCTCCAATGGAACTAGTGGGGGTGCATCCAACTTGCTTGCTCACGAAGTCCTAGAGCTCATTTGAGGAGGCTCATAATTGGAATATACAACCCAAGTTCTATAATGTAAAGTTCCTCACATAGTTATGAATGATAATACTATGAAAACTCTCTCCAGACTGAAGTATTGGTGCTAAACATGAAGCACAAGTGTTGTATAAAGGATAGTGATGCGCCCCCTCTCTCTTTATTCTCTCTTTGGGCCTTTTTTTTTTCTTTTTGGGATTTTTCATTTTTTTTATATATCCTCACCGGCAGGGGCAACATCCTATATTACAATGAATCATAGCACTTTTAGTACTCATAACTCATAATGGAATATCTCTGATGTATCCAACTGCATGCTCCTGCCAGTCTAGTAGTATGCATAAATAACCATGAAGCTCATCATCAAGTAACATAATGGAGGTGGATGTTGTGCAACAATATATCTAGGAATGGCTATGGAAATTCCATGATAGGTAGGTATGGTGGCTGTTTTGAGGAAGAATATATGGGCTTGTGTAGGAGAACAAATTACTCCCACGGGATTTGGATGCACTGGCGAAGTTTGCAACAAATCTCAATGTGAGAAAGGGCAATGCACAATACTGAAGAGGCTAGCAAATATGGGCGGTGGAAGTGCCAGGAACCGCACCATAGACTCACAAGTTAAAAGGTTGCAGCAAGCAAATCATCTTACAAGGCACAATGCAAATCACTACAAGAGGGTCCGTGGCAGTGACAAGTCACTGTTGGCTACCCCGACCGTAGCGCGTAACAAAAGGCCGATCAGAAATGTATCACTCGTAGAAATCATATACCATTGTTTCTATCAGCTGGTAATTTAAGTGTGGCATAGTTTCAAGTTTCTTAGACCAACCATTAAAATTTTATACTTACTAGTCCTTCCCGTTTATCCATTAAGAAAATTAATATCTCAAAACAACAGCAGTGATTCAAGTGAAGCAGTTTAGTGATCTACAAGACCATGCAATCTTTTCCACTATACCAACTATCACATAAGCATTTCTATTCCCAACCAAGCACCCTACAAAACATGATTTAACAAAAACTCTCCAAATTCTACAGGAAGAAAACATGAGAGTAATCACATAACACTACTAAAACTAACAGCTCTGAATAAGAGATGCATGAAAACAAAGGCTAAACGCAGTACTAGCAAAAAGTGAACACTCACAGAACAATTAGAATGAAAACTAGAGTGTTCTAAGCAATGAAAACGGAGCGTGTCTCTCTCCCACGCAAGTAAGATAAGATCCAACCATAAGCTACAACAAATAAAACTAAACAAACTGAAAGCAAAAATAAAAGACGCTCCAAGTAAATCACATAAGATGTGACTGAATAAAAATATAGTGTCACTAGAAGTGACATGATAAATTGTTGATGAAGAAGGGGATGCCTTGGGCACCCCCAAGCTTAGACGCTTGATTATTCTTGGAATTTGCTGGGATGTACCTCCGGGGCATCCCCAAGCTTAGGATTTTTACTCTTCTTGATCACATCATATCATCCTCTTCTCTTGACCCTTGAAAACTTCCTTCACACCAAACTTCTCACAATCTTCATTAGCAACGTTAGTGCAATTGAAATAATAAATTCACATGGTTCAGTTTCAACACAATCCTAACACTAATAAAAACATTAGATACTTTCACAACTTCTTTTAATACTCTTTTTCTCAAAAGAACACCAAAAGAAAGAGATTAAGAGGCAAATGCAATTATTGGCAGAAATCTATCAAAACAGAAAAGCAGGTAAAGATCGATGTTTTAGAAAATCTTCTGTTGCTCAAATCAAAAAGTGGTAAACTAAGGAAAGTTACGGAATTAGCTGAGGAATAAGCACAAACAATTTCAGATCATTCTGTTCTTCCAGCATTTTATACGATGTTTTACGGTGGACAGCAGAAATCTATTTTCTGCGCAGAAACCCGAAAACCAACTCCAACTTTCGTCATAAAATTTACTTGGCACTACTAAAACATGAAAAGAAAGATACAAAGGAGTTGCTACAGAAGTATACAACCCCTTGACTCAAAGAAAAACAGAGTAAAACAATGCAAAAATAAAAACATGGGTTATCTCCCAAGAAGTGCTTTTCTTTAAAGCCTTTTAGCTAGGCGTGATAGTTTGAGAAGATGCTCACATCAGAAATATTAGTTGAAGCAAAAGAGAGCATCAAGATGCAAACATAAAACAAATTTAAGTCTAACCCACTTCCTATGAAAACTAATCTTGTAGAAAAACAAGTCATGAAAGTACAAATCAGCGAGCATAGGAAAGCAAAACAAGTGCAACGTCATAACTTTCAAAATAAAGAGGGGAAACTTGATATTGTTCAGATGCATGAAACTATGTTTACCTCTCTCATAATAACTTTCAGTAGCATCATGAATAAAATTAACAACATAACTATCACATGAAATATTCTTATCATGAGCCACATGCATAAAAGAATAATTACTCTCCACATAAGCATAGTCATTCTTATTAATAACAACGGGAGTAGGATTATCATAAAGAACTCGAACATGATAGACAATTTGCATATTAAAGAGATGGTTTTGGGTAGTCCCACCATAATTATGTCAAGTTTCATGAAGATGATTGTAATTATAGCCTATGTTATAACTTCCTTTATAATAATTATCAAAGACTGGATGCATATTGAAATCATAATTAATTTTCTCCTCAATAGTAGGTGGACTAAAAATACCATATTCATCATTGAAATCATCATCTATTGGAGGCGTAGTATGATCACAATCAATAAAATATTTGTCTTCCAAAATGCGTTCATTTGTAAACATATCATCATTTTTTCTAGGAGGAGATGTATCAAGCATAAAATCATTAATAGCAAAGGGACTTTCAAACACATCATCCACAAGTTTAGAGCTTTCTATATCATCATTGGACGGAACATGGATGGTACTAATAGTACATCAATTATTATCATCATTTTCAGAATTGTTACCAAATAAATTTTCAATATCAAAAGTAGTGTGTTTCTCCCAATCATGACCTCTTTCATAAATAACAGGCATAGGAAAATCATCAAGTTCAGACTCATCAGCAAAAGCTGTAATATGAGCAGCATGCTTAGGGGGATACCGTTACCTCTCTCTTTTTACTCCTCCTCTTCGTTTTCCTCTTCTTCCCCTCTTTAGGAGGGAGAGGCTTAAAAGGGAGCTTCTCCATATAGCCTGGTTTATTATCAGAAACAATAGAAAGAACTTAGGAGGATTTCTCCTCTTCATTAATAAGAACAAAACACATATTTGTCCTATCATATTTTTGTAAAGTCTCCTCTTTTATAATATTTTGTATGTAAGTATTTGCATGGCAATTATTAACACAATAAAGATGGCATCCATGCAAGACACTATTCATATCAAAAGCACTCATATCTATCAAAGAAGTTTTTCTTAATAGCTCTTCACACCCCAAAAAAAATGTAAGTTCATCATTCTCATTATGGGTAATCATGTCATCACAATACAAACTTGCAGTACTCATAGGATTCGAAAGGATACTATCATGGTCCGAGCATTAGAAATTAAAATGACCCACTTTATAGCAAAGTTCACAAATAAAAGGATAGATGGCACAAACTTTTCACCAAGATCATCTAGAGCCCTACTCCACATTCTAGTTTTTTCATTCCTATGATGGATACAATATTCTTATTTAATTTGATTCTTTTAACAAGTTCTAAGTGCTCCACAAAAATTAACATGCTTATAAGAAATAGTACTTTCAGAAGTTTGAGCATGTTTATTGCAATCATCAATAACAATTTCATTTTCCATGCAAGTGTCTTTAAAATGTTCATGATATATGTCCCAATTTTCTTTAGGAATATTAAGATAAGAAGCAAAGGATCTATACCAACCAACAGCTATTTGAGGATCAAGACCATATTTAGCATTAAGCTCATGAAAATCAGCAGTTTCAGCAAAAGTCTTAATGTAATCATACTCATAGTTTATACCAGATTCTTTACCTTTGTTGTTATTCAATCTAATCCCCTCAAGAAGATCCCACTTAGCTTCAACCTTCTTACTACAAAAAGAACCCTTTGAACAGGCATCTAGATATTCCTTCCAGTGTCCTGAAAGCCTTGCATTAAAATTAGTAACAATTATTTCCTCAGGAAGCTCATGGTTAGGACATTTGAATATTAATGTTTTCAGTCTTCCCCAAGCTTGGGCAATGCTTTCTCCATCATGAGGCCAAAAATTATAAATGTAATTCCGATCTAAATATAGTTCATGAGAAGGATAAAATTTAGAGTAAAAGAGAGATTCAAGTTCCTTCCACTCCAAATGATGAGGATCATCTAGTAGTTTATACCACTCCCTTGCTTTGTCCTCAAGTGACAAAGGGAATAGCCTCCTATTAACTTGGTCCATTGAGATACCTGCACACTTGAATAACTCGCATAATTCATGCATACAGTGTAAATGATCACTAGGATGGACAGTTCCATCTCCAAAATAGCAGTTATCCATGACAAGTTCAACAATTTTCTTGGGTATTTTAAAAGCAATGCTTTCAATAGGAGGATTTAAATATTACAAGCATCATTAGGTTTATCACATATGGGAGATAAAGTATCGTCAGAGCATATTTTCTCCTCTAAAGATGGAAAACTAAAAAGTTTATAAAAACTAGCTTCCCCAAGCTTAGAATTTTCCATAGTACTAGAAATAATGGTATCCAAATAATTAACGCTAATAACATTGCTACTACAATGCAAATAAAGATCTCTCATATTTTTGTTCTTTTCCATTAAGACTAACTAGTAAAAATAAAAACAAGCAACAAGTAAAAATAAGCCTAACTAGTGAAAACAAGAAAAAAAGATAAAATTGCAGAATATAAAGGAAATAACTTCGAACACTCACACTCGAGGATGTGAGTACATTTTACCTTACCTCCCCGGCAACGGTCCCAGAAAAGATCTTGATGTCTACGCACGCTTCTATTCTTGTAGACAGTGTTGGGCCTCCAAGTGCAGAGGTTTGTAGAACAGCAACAAGTTTCCCTTAAGTGGATCACCCAAGGTTTATCGAACTCAGGGAGGTAGAGGTCAAAGGTATCCCTCTCAAGCAAGCCTGCAATCAAGATAGACAAAGTCTCTTGTGTCCCCAACACACCTAATACAATTGTCAGTTGTATAGGTGCACTAGTTCGGCGAAGAGACAGTAAAATGCAAGTAATATGGATGATAATAAGTGATAATAGCAATCTGAAATAAATATGGCAGCAAGCAACCATGTAGCAGAACATGCGGAAAACAATGTTTCAATGCTTGTAAACAAGGCCTAGGGCTCCTACTTTCACTAGAGGACACTCTCAACAATGATCACATAATTGAATAACTAGATATCTCCTCTTCACAATGCTACTCTTAACCCCCTCCCCGGTTGGATAAGGAACACTAACCATTGCGTAGGGCTTTAACAACACTCCTCAGAGTGAACAGTTTCCCAACTAAGTAACTCCCATGCTATCACCATGGGACCCAGATGGTTCCAGGCAAAACCACAATTTCATAGAGACACACACGATGTGCACACTGTCACCTTCACACTACGATACAAGGTGACTCCGTAGTTCATATTAATAAAGCACTTTAGTAGCAAAACATGAAGATTAACATCTACGAATTCAAATAGATTACAAAGCTCATGATCACATATATATCACACCATGGGAGAGAGAGATGAACCACATAGATACCGGTAGAGCCCTCAGCCCCGGGGGAGAACTACTCCCTCCTCATCATAGGAGACAACAACGACGATGGAGATGGCGGTGGAGTCGATGGAGATGGCTTCTGAGGGCACTTCCCCGTCCCGGCAGGGTGCCAGAACAGAGATCTGTCCCCCGAAACTGGTCGGCAGCGGCGACGGAGCTACGGATGTATTTTGTGGAAAAAATCGATTCCCCTAGGGTTTATGCATCGGGGAGTATATATGGGAGAAAGGGGGATGCCGGGAGGTGGCCAGGGGGCCCACACCCCTAGGTGGCGCGGCTAGGGGGGACCCGTGCCACCCCATGGTGTGGCCACCCTGTGGCCCCTCTCCGGGGATCTTCGGGACTTCTCGAAGCTTCCGAGACTTCTAAGAGTTCTGGCTTTCATGGGGTCTAATTCCGAGAATATTTCCAGAACAACTTTTCTGAAACTAAAAACAGCAGAAAACAGGGAACTGGCTCTGTGGCATAGGTTAGTCCCGGAAAACATAAGAAAACGTAGGATAACATACGGAAAACATGTAGCAATTGGCATAATATCCACATGGAATGTCGGATATATAGTGAATAGGGGTATATCAGATGGTGGTCATAAGTGCCGGATTACCAGGGTGGCCCAAGTGGTAGTGGGCTATGGTCCATTGGGTGGCCCAGTAAGCTGACGCACAGAAGCCGGATTCTAGAAGGACCCGGATCACGGCCCACGTGATCTGGCTTGGAGGAGAAGGCGGATTCCTTACTTTCCAAGTTAGAAGTTACCGTAGTCTTCTAGGTTTCCTACTCTGTACGCCCTAACCCGGCTATTATATAAAGCCGGACGGGAGATATGATAGATAGAGACGAAGCTACAGGCTAACTCGCCGGGAAGTTGATCCTCAGCGAATAGCTAAACTGAACCTCACATTGTAATTGAATACACATGCTTTAGTCCTGATTAGTGAGATTGCAGGAGTAGGAACGCCGTATTATTACGACGTACCGAACCTGGGTAAATCCTGTGTCTTTGTCTTCAACGCGATCCCGTTTCGCCACGTCTCTACCCGTAGTCTCATGGCACCCCCGTCTATGAAAACTACTACGATGTCTCGACAGTTGGCGCCCACCGTGGGGCAAACGACGTCAGGCGTTAAGTTCCGATCTGGGATACTCGGCGGAATCGGCAGTTCCATAACTGTCGGAAGCCTGGAGTTCGACGATGACGTCGGACGCTTCCTCGACAATGGATCCTACATACCGGCGCAAAATCATCTGGTAAGTGCCTGCGTGTTACCGATCGGATCTGCTAACATCTTTATCGGACTAACTGCAGAGGCCATGGGGTTTTGCGGTGGAAGCAAATGTTTCCCACCCGCCCTATACCCAGTCGAAGATGACTATGATACCGGATTTTGCTCAGATCGCCGATATGAAAATGATACACACTTTATCGGTATGGTGCAATCCGAGGTCGCCGAAAACACGGACAACGGAAATCCCGTGCAGGAGGCAGACAACAACACGCCCGCCACAGAGGTGGAAGATCCGACATCCGTCAACATGACGATCAACTCGGAAGCTGACTCAGTCCTAGCCGCCATTGAGGCGAGATTAGAGTCAGAAACCGGATCAGATGATTTTGATTCCGAAGACGAAGACGTGGACGCCTTCGAAAGAAAAGTTAAATCTTTTCAGGAGGGATTCCATGAATTACTAATGGCGAAACCGGCTGAAAACATGGACGCCGGCAGTCAGGAAAGCCCTAAAACCCCTCCGCCAGAGGAAGAGAGAGAAGATGGAGAAACTTCTCCGATATTTCCCAACGTCAAGGAATTGACAGAGGATGAACCTGCTAAAAAGCCTCCCTCTTCCAAGAAAAAGCACAAGGCCGCTAAAAAACTCCAATACAAACTCCGGAAGACGAAATTGGCTGATCCAGCTAATGAAAGCCCGGAAGTAGGAGATGCAAGCGGAATAAAACTTGCGGAAAAGAAAACAAAATCCTTGTTCCGCCAATGACAGAGCAAGAAGAACAGGAATTGTTACAAACACCAGTGGGATTGCATGAACCCCCTGAAGTGCTAGAAGCTAGGAGACAAGCTCTCCAAAGGCAACAGCAACATCTATTCAGAACTCGTGAACACCTCCAAAAAACCCAGGATTACATCAAGCTCATGAAGGAAGAAATCGAGGAGTACGAGAAAAACAATAGATCTGGCATTAAACCTACAAGGTTACCCGGAATCGTAAGACCGGAAGTACTGCCGCTGTAACATCCCAAGTATGAAAAATAGCCATTAGAATGTTTGCTCTCTGTTATTTTATGTTTTGCATCATGACATCATGTTCATTGCATTTGTTTTGCTTTGTTTTCCAATTGTTTTCCTCTGTTTTCTTTTGTTTTCACTTGTTTTCTATTTGAATTGCAAACCAAATTTTAAACCTTTTGTTTCATACTTGTGATGTTACAATTTTCCAAAATGATATTTCAAATCAAAACAATCAATTGTTTCCATTAAAGTTGTGATTCCAAAACTATTATTTTGTTTCTATCAAAAATTCATTTAATACCAAACCCTTTTCAAATTCAATCAAATTTCAAACAGCAACCATTTGAAAGTTATGGAAAATTACAAATCACTCCAATCATTTTGTATCAAATAAACATGAATTTTAAACAAGCTTTTGAATTGCTTAAGTTCAAATAATCACTTAATTCAAATATTCAATTAAATTAATTATTTTTCCAAACAGCAACCCTTTTTGAAAATTATGAGAATTACAAAACTTTTCCAATCATTTTTGTTGCAAATCAACTTGAGGGTCCAAACTAATTAAATGTTTCTTTTTAATAAATCACTTAATCAAAAATTCATTTAAATTTCAATCAAATTCCAAACAGCAATATATTTGAACTTTTTGAAAAAACCAAAACTTGCAAATGGTGCTGTTACAATATAAATAATTGTACAACATTTTATCTAATTTTCTGAACCCTAAAAACCCTCCCTTTTTCTCTTTTCCTTTGCAGCAAAAAAAAATAAGACAGAAACAAAAAAATAAAAAACAGAGAGACAGAGAGGGGCAGGCCCAGCCCAACTCCCCCTCAGGCCCAATACCCCTTCGCCCCTGTCATCTTCTTCGTACGTCTCACCATCCAGGGTGCACATGTAGCAGCAGAAGGGAGCAGACGGCTGCAGCTCTCCCCCTCCCCCTATAAACCTAGCTCAAGCCCTAGGGTTCCCCTCTACCTCCCTTCTTCCTCTCCTCTCTCTTCCCCCGCCTCCATTCTCTCCCTTCTCCCTCTCTCTTTCTTCTCTGACCCCTCTCTGCAACTCTCTGAACCCCAACTCCACCCGACCACCACCTCCCCTTTGCTCCGGTGATCACCGCCGTTGGGGCCACCCACCGGCCAGGTTAGGCGTGGGAATGAGCTCCCCGTGGCACCCTCATCCTCCTCCACCCCTCGGCGAGGGCCGGGAGGGCCTGTGGCGCCGCCGCCATCCTCCCCTCGTCGCCGGTCGCCACCTCCCTGCTCCGCCCGTCGCTGTCCGCTCGACAGCTCGAGGTGAGCCTCCCTTCCCCTCGCTACTCGCCTCTCTCCTCCCTCTAGCCCCCCACGCATCCACAGTGCACGCAGCACACGCAGCAGCAGCAGGCACCCGCCCCACGCTCAGCTCGCCGCCGGCAGCTCGTCCTGTCAAAGTTCAGACAACTGAACATCAAGTTCAGGTTCAGTTAACGCCCAATTGAACCTTATCCCCCCCCCCCGCTGCCTCTCCTATCACAAGTTCAGCACCACCGCAGTGGTTACCACCACAGCACGCACAGCAGAGGGCAGGGGTTCGAGTCCCCCTCCCGCAAATAAAAACCAAACTTTTTATTCCTTTTGTTTTGATACAGAAACGTCACAGAATCACACCCAGGTCCCTGTTAATTAATTCTAGGTCCCTGAAAATATTTTCTATGTCCCTAGATGTTATTTTAAATGGCAGAATAATAACTAAACTTCTAAAATGCATAACTATTTTATTTTAACTCCAATTTCAACATTTTAAATATGTATTCTGTACCAAATTTAATTTTCTACCCAAATATAAAATTTGTTTACTGTTTAGAATATTTTAAATTGGTGAAATATTTGAAAACTTGTCCAATTCACTTAATTTTGCAAAAATCATAACTTGGGCATAAAAATTCCAAATTCAACAAACTAAATATGTTTTCCACTCAATTTTTCATGTACTTTGCAAATATCAACTTTGTTTACTGTTTTGAATAATTTAAATTGCTGAAAACAACAGTTTATTAATTAATGCATTTAAAATTGCCAAAATAATAACTTGCTCATCTTAAACCCATTTTCAACATATTAAATATGTTTTCCATGCTAAATTAAACCCTCTTTCCAAATATAAATTTTGTTTCATGTTTTGAGTAATTAAAATTAGTTAAATAATTTAAACCTTGTTTAAATCATTTAATATTGTTAAATTCATAACTTGCTCAAATTAATTTCTTTTTGAACTTATAAAATATGTTTTCAAACCATAAAAGTATAACCTTTTGAAATATGAATTTGGTTTAATGCTTTGAACAAATAAAAATCCAATTAAATTCAAACTTGAATTAAATTCATTTAAATCTTGTTTAAACTTGTTTAATTCATAACTAATTCATCCTAAATCCTTTTCCAACAAGTGAAACATGTAATCCACCTAAAATTTTGTGTTCTTTCCAAATATGAACTTTGTTACCTATTTTAAACAATTTAAATTGGTGAAAACAACAAATGCTTGTGTAACACCTTTAAGAACCAAAATTCCATAACTTAATAAATAAAATTCCAAACTTGGTAAACTTCATTTCAAAATTGTTTCTATATATTGTTGTTATTTTTCTGTTTTCCTCATCCATGCATCATACTAATCCACTTTCACCTGTTGATTAGTTGTAAAACAATTATTTCAACCCTAATTCATGGGCTTTTCATATGCAATCCAATTGCATGTGGGTCCATTTAATCATGTTGTTACCATGTCAACTAGTTTATTTCTGATGCATCAATTAAATGGTCATGCATCATCCCATGTTTGTGCATTACGCCATGTTATTGATTGTTTGTCTCTCTGCGTTGTTTGTTTGCTTCTTCTCGGATAAACGACGACGTTGAGACCGACGATACTTACGACATCCCTTCTGAGGATCTAGCTCAGTACCAGGCTGCTGAGTTTGCAGGCAAGTATTCACTCACATGAACCATTGTGTTCCTTTCAACATTGGATACCGATACTTTGCGTTGTCTATTCTGCTAGCCCTATGAATCGTTGCTTCTGTTCGATCCTACCACATGTTAACCTTTAACCCTGATATAGCCTCACCTCCACACCTATAACCTTTTGCTTGTTGCCCGTGTCTTACTAGCATGCTTAGGGTTGTTTTTGCTCGAGTCTGTTACCCGTTACTTTATGTTACTATCATTATGTTCTGGGGCTCGATGTTAAATAACAACCTGTTAATTTTGTGGTTAATAATAATTTGCTGATAAGGCACCGGCAGGAGGCCCGGCGTGGTTTTGAGGCCTGCTAGTGTCGACCCTAATTAGGAAAAGGGTCTTGTCTACTGATCCATGATGAGCGCACTAACCGCATGTGGGAAGCGTGTATGGGCGCCCCCCTCAATTTGATTCGATTCGCATCTCGTCCAAATCGCCACACTTAGTTCGGGCTTTCCATTTGATGCATGCATGTGCAGGTGCGAACCCTTGGCGCCAGGGTGGAACTTTTGTAGTCGGCATTTAGGGCGGCGTGGTCTTAGAGTGCTATGAGGGTCCCCTTTTCTTCGTGGGGCTCGATTAGCCGCGCACACACAGCATGTGGTTCTTTGGGCTTGATGCGAAGAAGAGTTGAGTTGTGTTGAGTGCCCCGCTTGGTGGGAAAGGCCTTCCCATCTGGCGGGTTATTCTTACGTGTACGGCCAAATTGGCGCACCCCTGCAGGGTAAATCTTCTCGAGAAGCCGTGTTTTCCGCGGTTATGGATGACTTGGTGAAAGTACTGGCTAACAAGTACTCAGAACAACTTACACCTAACTAATGATAACTTGACTAGTAATAGTCTTATTGACACAACAAGTTGAACCATCATTAATCCAACTATGTGAGTTATCCTCGGATTGCTTCTTTGGATAAGGGGCGAGATCCAGGATGGGTTTGTTTGGAGTTAGTTGTTAGTTGGTTACGATACGCTATCTTATCTCCTTTCTGTTAGCCGGAAGTTGTAGCATGTATCTGTAGTTGGTTAGTGCAGCCCGCTGCCGCATCTTTTGTATCACCCTTTCTTCCGTTGAACCCAAAGCATCTATGCTTGGTGTTGACGGGTTACACTTTGGTGAATTGTGAGTCTTGCTTGCCAGTACGTTTATGTACTGACCCCTTTGGGGTTGTGGTTTCCGCAGACTACGTTTCCAAGGATCCCCATGGTGGCTACTGCGTGGAGTTTGACGAGGCTGCTGACGAGTAGATAGCGGACCCGCGCAGGATCCGAGACTTCGTGGATGGGCTCCGTCTTTTCGTTACCGGCCTATTTGGATCTTGTCTGTACTCAGACATGTTGATTGCTTCCGCTTTGATGTAATGATGATATGTTGGGACATGTGTCCTCTGGATGATTGTATTTGCTATCTCTGCTCTAATGAGAGCTATTTGCAACATATTTCCATCTTTTGTGTCTTAGAGATCTGTTGTGATATCACTTGTTCCAATGCCGTTGACGTACCATGTGTGTATGTTATGAAGTACGTCAATGGAAGTATCTGGATTTCTATGGGATGGTTTGCGCAGACGATGAATAGTAGAGAATGGTTGTCACACGTTTACGTGTTGGCCTGCTCATATTGAGATGCGGGTGCCAGTATGCCCCGTAAGTCATTTATCTACTGTTTAACGGACTGTGAGTATCCCCTAGAAGTCCGGGTGCGACAAATGGTATCAGAGCCTGTCTGCCTGTAGGATCCCTTTTTACTGGTCGCAGTTGAGTCTAGAAAACTATTTTGTAGCTATATAGGAAAAATGAAACGTGAGAGTAGGGATTCTGTTCTTTTTCTTCTTTCCCCACCCACCCACCCTTTTCTGGTAAGGAAGTGCAACGTTGTTTTTCTCTTCTCACCTAAACTTTCAAGTTAGGATTTCACGTATCCTGGTTTCTCTAGGATAGTTATATCTACTAGACCATAGGAATGGAGGTGGTTGTGACATGATTTATTATGTTGCCTACTCACGATTGAGAACGGAGGCGTGTAAGCCCCAGAAGCAGATCCTCTATTCCTTGAGCAGTAGATATTGATCCTTTAGAAGCCCGGATGGATTTTCCGTAGAACCTAAGGAGTGTTTTGATCTCGTGTTTCCCGATGTTGCTTCGATATCCTGTTCTTCTCAACATCCTTTTCGTCCGTTCAAACCTTGTTGTTGCTTTCCACTTCAGTTCTTCTACCGGCGTCTAATCAATAACACTGTTCCACCCTTCTGGCCAGATAGTCTGTTCTCCAAATGAATCAAGTTCTATTCAACAATACACCCTCGATGCAAAACCTCTACCTCTACTCAAAAATGTTCCGGTGGTTTGCGAATTCCCTGACGTCTTTCCAGAAGAGTTGCCAGGAATGCCTATCGTCTTGAACTTCCAGAGAAACTATCCAAGGTGCACTATGTGTTTCACGTGTCACAGCTCAAGAGGATCTTCGCAAGAAGTATCCGGACCTTTTCTTTTCTCAGTAGGAATCTCGGGGCGCGATTCCTTCAAGGGGGCGTTTTGTAACATCCCAAGTATGAAAAATAGCCATTAGAATGTTTGCTCTCTGTTATTTTATGTTTTGCATCATGACATCATGTTCATTGCATTTGTTTTGCTTTGTTTTCCAATTGTTTTCCTCTGTTTTCTTTTGTTTTCACTTGTTTTCTATTTGAATTGCAAACCAAATTTTAAACCTTTTGTTTCATACTTGTGATGTTCCAATTTTCCAAAAGGATATTTCAAATCAAAACAATCAATTGTTTCCATTAAAGCTGTGATTCCAAAACTATTGTTTTGTTTCTATCAAAAATTCATTTAATACCAAACCCTTTTCAAATTCAATCAAATTTCAAACAGCAACCATTTGAAAGTTATGGAAAATTACAAATCACTCCAATCATTTTGTATCAAATAAACATGAATTTTAAACAAGCTTTTGAATTGCTTAAGTTCAAATAATCACTTAATTCAAATATTCAATTAAATTAATTATTTTTCCAAACAGCAACCCTTTTTGAAAATTATGAGAATTACAAAACTTTTCCAATCATTTTTGTTGCAAATCAACTTGAGGGTCCAAACTAATTAAATGTTTCTTTTTAATAAATCACTTAATCAAAAATTCATTTAAATTTCAATCAAATTCCAAACAGCAATATATTTGAACTTTTTGAAAAAACCAAAACTTGCAAATGGTGCTGTTACAATATAAATAATTGTACAACATTTTACCTAATTTTCTGAACCCTAAAAACCCTCCCTTTTTCTCTTTTCCTTTGCAGCAAAAAAAAATAAGACAGAAACAAAAAAATAAAAAACAGAGAGACAGAGAGGGGCAGGCCCAGCCCAACTCCCCCTCAGGCCCAATACCCCTTCGCCCCTGTCATCTTCTTCGTACGTCTCACCATCCAGGGTGCACATGTAGCAGCAGAAGGGAGCAGACGGCTGCAGCTCTCCCCCTCCCCCTATAAACCTAGCTCAAGCCCTAGGGTTCCCCTCTACCTCCCTTCTTCCTCTCCTCTCTCTTCCCCCGCCTCCATTCTCTCCCTTCTCCCTCTCTCTTTCTTCTCTGACCCCTCTCTGCAACTCTCTGAACCCCAACTCCACCCGACCACCACCTCCCCTTTGCTCCGGTGATCGCCGCCGTTGGGGCCACCCACCGGCCAGGTTAGGCGCGGGAATGAGCTCCCCGTGGCACCCTCATCCTCCTCCACCCCTCGGCGAGGGCCGGGAGGGCCTGTGGCGCCGCCGCCATCCTCCCCTCGTCGCCGGTCGCCACCTCCCTGCTCCGCCCGTCGCTGTCCGCTCGACAGCTCGAGGTGAGCCTCCCTTCCCCTCGCTACTCGCCTCTCTCCTCCCTCTAGCCCCACACACATCCACAGCGCACGCAGCAGCACGCACCCGTCCCACGCTCAGCTCGCCGCCGGCAGCTCATCCTGTCAAAGTTCAGAAAACTGAACATCAAGTTCAGGTTCAGTTAACGCCCAACTGAACCTTATCCCCCCCCCCCCCCGCTGCCTCTCCTATCACAAGTTCAGCACCACCGCAGTGGTTACCACCACAGCACGCACAGCAGAGGGCAGGGGTTCGAGTCCCCCCTCCCGCAAATAAAAACCAAACTTTTTATTCCTTTTGTTTTGATACAGAAACGTCACAGAATCACACCCAGGTCCCTGTTAATTAATTCTAGATCCCTGAAAATATTTTCTATGTCCCTAGATGTTATTTTAAATGGCAGAATAATAACTAAACTTCTAAAATGCATAACTATTTCATTTTAACTCCAATTTCAACATTTTAAATATGTATTATGTACCAAATTAAATTCTCTACCCAAATATAAAATTTGTTTACTGTTTAGAATATTTTAAATTGGTGAAATATTTGAAAACTTGTCCAATTCACTTAATTTTGCAAAAATCATAACTTGGGCATAAAAATTCCAAATTCAACAAACTAAATATGTTTTCCACTCAATTTTTCATGTACTTTGCAAATATCAACTTTGTTTACTGTTTTGAATAATTTAAATTGCTGAAAACAGCTGTTTCTTAATTAATGCACTTAAAATTGCCAAAATAATAACTTGCTCATCTTAAACCCATTTTCAACATATTAAATATGTTTTCCATGCTAAATTAAACCCTCTTTCCAAATATAAATTTTGTTTCATGTTTTGAGTAATTAAAATTGGTTAAATAATTTAAACCTTGTTTAAATCATTTAATATTGTTAAATTCATAACTTGCTCAAATTAATTTCTTTTTGAACTTATAAAATATGTTTTCAAACCATAAAAGTATAACCTTTTGAAATATGAATTTGGTTTAATGCTTTGAACAAATAAAAATCCAATTAAATTCAAACTTGAATTAAATTCATTTGAATCTTGTTTAAACTTGTTTAATGCATAACTAATTCATCCTAAATCCTTTTCCAACAAGTGAAACATGTAATCCACCTAAAATTTTGTGTTCTTTCCAAATATGAACTTTGTTACCTATTTTGAACAATTTAAATTGGTGAAAACAACAAATGCTTGTGTAACACCTTTAAGAACCAAAATTCCATAACTTAATAAATAAAATTCCAAACTTGGTAAACTTCATTTCAAAATTGTTTCTATATATTGTTGTTATTTTTCTGTTTTCCTCATCCATGCATCAAACTAATCCACTTTCACCTGTTGATTAGTTGTAAAACAATTATTTCAACCCTAATTCATGGGCTTTTCATATGCAATCCAATTGCATGTGGGTCCATTTAATCATGTTGTTACCATGTCAACTAGTTTATTTCTGATGCATCAATTAAATGGTCATGCATCATCCCATGTTTGTGCATTATGCCATGTTATTGATTGTTTGTCTCTCTGCGTTGTTTGTTTGCTTCTTCTCGGATAAACGACGACGTTGAGACCGACAATACTTACGACATCCCTTCTGAGGATCTAGCTCAGTACCAGGCTGCTGAGTTTGCAGGCAAGTATTCACTCACATGAACCATTGTGTTCCTTTCAACATTGGATACCGATACTTTGCGTTGTCTATTCTGCTAGCCCTATGAATCGTTGCTTCTGTTTGATCCTACCACATGTTAACCTTTAACCCTGATATAGCCTCACCTCCACAGCTATAACCTTTTGCTTGTTGCCCGTGTCTTACTATCATGCTTAGGGTTGTTTTTGCTCGAGTCTGTTACCCGTTACTTTTTGTTACTATCATTATGTTCTGGGGCTCGATGTTAAACAACAACCTGTTAATTTTGTGGTTAATAATAATTTGCTGATAAGGCACCGGCAGGAGGCCCGGCGTGGTTTTGAGGCCTGCTAGTGTCGACCCTAATTAGGAAAAGGGTCGTGTCTACTGATCCATGATGAGCGCACTAGCCGCGTGTGGGAAGCGTGTATGGGCGCCCCCCTCAATTTGATTCGATTCGCATCTCGTCCAAATCGCCACACTTAGTTCAGGCTTTCCATTTGATGCATGCATGTGCAGGTGCGAACCCTTGGCGCCAGGGTGGAACTTTTGTAGTCGGCATTTAGGGCGGCGTGGTCTTAGAGTGCTATGAGGGTCCCCTTTTCTTCGTGGGGCTCGATTAGCCGCGCACGCACAACATGTGGTTCTTTGGGCTTGATGCGAAGAAGAGTTGAGTTGTGTTGAGTGTCCCGCTTGGTGGGAAAGGCCTTCCCATCTGGCGGGTTATTCTTACGTGTACGGCCAAATTGGCGCACCCCTGCAGGGTAAATCTTCTCGAGAAGTCGTGTTTTCCGCGGTTATGGATGACTTGGTGAAAGTACTGGCTAACAAGTACTCAGAACAACTTACACCTAACTAATGATAACTTGACTAGTAATAGTCTTATTGACACAACAAGTTGAACCATCATTAATCCAATTGTGTGAGTTATCCTCGGATTGCTTCTTTGGATAAGGGGCGAGATCCAGGATGGGTTTGTTTGGATTTAGTTGTTAGTTGGTTACGATACGCTATCTTATCTCCTTTCTGTTAGCCGGAAGTTGTAGCATGTATCTGTAGTTGGTTAGTGCAGCCCGCTGCCGCATCTTTTGTATCACCCTTTCTTCCGTTGAACCCAAAGCATCTGTGCTTGGTGTTGATGGGTTACACTTTGGTGAATTGTGAGTCTTGCTTGCCAGTACGTTTATGTACTGACCCCTTTGGGGCTGTGGTTTCCGCAGACTACGTTTCCGAGGATCCCCATGGTGGCTACTGCGTGGAGTTTGAAGAGGCTGCTGACGAGTAGATAGCGGACCCGGGCAGGATCCGAGACTTCGTGGATGGGCTCCGTCTTTTCGTTACCGGCCTCTTAGGCCTATTTGGATCTTGTCTGTACTCAGACATGTTGACTGCTTCCGCTGTGATGTAATGATGATATGTTGGGACATGTGTCCTCTAGATGATTGTATTTGCTATCTCTGCTCTAATGAGAGCTATTTGCAACTTATTTCCATCTTTTGTGTCTTAGAGATCTGTTGTGATATCACTTGTTCCAATGCCGTTGACGTACCATGTGTGTATGTTATGAAGTACGTCAATGGAAGTATCTGGATTTCTATGGGATGGTTTGCGCAGACGATGAATAGTAGAGAATGGTTGTCACACGTTTACGTGTTGGCCTGCTCATATTGAGATGCGGGTGCCGGTATGCCCCGTAAGCCATTTATCTACTGTTTAACGGACTGTGAGTATCCCCTAGAAGTCCGGGTGCGACAGCCGCCAAAAGAAAGGTTTCACAACCCATCTTGGCAAAAGCAAGTAAACGGCAAAGATGCCAGAGGCGAACCAATATACAAAACCGCAGCAGAAAATGCGGAAGCAGCGTTTGCCATCCTCAACAATGACATGTACTCCAACGGTGAAAAACTCCAAGGGGCGTATGATTTCCTAGGAAAAGCATTGCAACAACAACAGCGGGCCCAAGAGCGATCAGGGAAGTTGCACGACGACTCTGCCCTATGCAAAACAGCTACTTGCGCCGCTGGAACACCTGGACCAGAAGAACCTGGAGATTCCGACAATTCAAAGGATAAGAAAGCGGATCCAAGGAAAGATAAGAAAAATCCCGACAATAGGGATGAGGCGTCTAGAACTGGATTTCATCTCCCGAAAGGTGGACGCAAACCCCACGATTGGGAAGAAAAACACCGGAATGACGGCAAAGCAATGCCACCTCCAAGACACCCTGCTGAAAAAGCCAGAAGACATGATGTACCTCACAGGCGTGAGAGATCTCGGACACCTCCCAAGGATAAAGAAAGGCACAGGAGTAGAACTCCGCCTCATCCAAAAGGGCGTGATCTTGAAAGAAATAGAAACGATTCCAGAAAAGCGCGTCCGCGCAACAATGGAAAAGAAAGGAGTAGATCCCCTTCTGTCCATTCAGCCGGTAGATATTCCGCGCACATGGACAGAGCGGAAAAGGATGACCTGTACTTTGGACCTAAGTGTTTCACTGATAGGATCGGAAGAATAACCCTGCATTCTGGCTTCGCCAAGGTCGGTCCAACATACCAGAAATACACCGGCAGTACAAACCCGGATACCTGGCTCTCAGACTACTATACAGCCGTCCAGATTAACAATGGGACAGACCTGGAAGCTGCAAAGTTTCTTCCCCTAATGTTACTGGATGGAGCCAGAGATTGGATCAATGGATTGCCATCAAGAACTGTCGACAGCTGGGATGATATGGCTCGAGTATTCACTCAGCATTTCCGGGGAACTTACAAACGCCCGAACAACATCAACCAGCTAAACCGTTGCACCCAGTTCGAGGATGAACCATACGTGGATTTCATCTCCAGATGGACTGCAATGAAGAATAGTTGTTCTGGAGTAACTGACATACAAGCAATGCATGCTTTCGTCAATGGCCTAAAATCCGGACTAGTACCGTTCATGGTTGGTTCCAAACATCACAAAGATCTCGGATCTATGCTTACAACCGCCAATGAGCACGCTGCAGCCGAAGACGACATCAGAGCAAGAGGGGGCAATATCGACACACTGATACTGGCCAAGAAAAATCCTCGCCCTGAGAAAAAAGGAACTTCAGATGCAACACCAAAACCCAAAGAGGTTAACATAGCCTTTGGAAGTGAAAAAGGGAACAGATGGAAAGGACGCAGTTCAGAACCAATCAACTACACTAAAGAAGAGTGGGAGAAGATTAAGTCGGAACCCTGCGTCCACCATTCGCAATTCGGGAAACCCACCCATACGAACGCACAATGCCGGCTGAATAAGCACATGAAAGGCAGTGCAGGATCCGGAAACAAGGGGAAGAGTTCCAAAAGGAAATTCTCTAAACAAAAGCCAGAAGCTGAGAAAGAAGACAGTGAATCGGACACTGACGAAAAAATCCAGGAACAACAGCGGAAAGGCGAACCCAAGTTTCTGAGAGTTGATGGAGAATGCGCCCTAACTTTCCTAGCAACTCCATCAACAAAGGTGGCGAAAAGAACACTCCAAGAAATAAACGCGGTTGTTCCGGCAACCCCAAAATTCTTGAAGTATTCGAACACATCAATCACATGGGATCAGTCTGATCGTCCCGGAAATATCACTGAACCAGGCACACAAGCTCTTATTGTAAGCCCTATTGTCCAGAACACTAGGCTAAAAAGAGTGCTGATGGACGGAGGATCCAGCATCAACATAATGTACCTGGATACGTTGAGACATCTGAAAATCTCCGAGACCCAGCTCAATCACAGCAACATACGCTTCCATGGCATTGTTCCCGGCAGGCAAGCACGATCCCTAGGAGAAATTTCCCTAGATGTCACTTTCGGAGAAAAAGATAACTTCCGTCAGGAAAAAGTATCCTTCGAGGTGGTGCCGTTCGAAAGCGTGTATCACGCAATTCTCGGACGTCCAGCTTTCGCCAAATTTATGGCAAGATCATGTTATATTTATAACAAGCTGAAGATGCCAGGGCCGAAAGGAGGGGTAATCACCACAACTGGAGACGTCAAGCTGGCGAACAAGCTGGAAAAAGAAAAAGCCCTTTGTGCCGAGAAGATTATAGCAAAGGAAGAGCTGAAGGAGCTGGCTAAGGAGGTATCGCCGACAGAAATGCCGGCAGGAAAAGAAACTCGGAAGCCAGCAGATAGCTTCAAGGCATCCGAGAATATAAGACAGGTAATCCTAGATCCCCAAGATCCGACAAAAATTTTCGTAGTAGGAACTGGGATGACCGACAAATAGGAAGGCGAGCTCATCAAGTTCCTCCGTGAGAACTGGGATATTTTCGCCTGGTGTCCGGCTGACATGCCAGGCGTGCCCAGGGAACTTGCTGAGCATCAACTCAAGGTGATTCCAGGCTCCAAACCCGTCAAACAAGGTCTCCGTCGATTTGACGGAAGAAGACGGAAGGCTATTGGCAAGGAAATTATCCGGATTTTAGCAACAGATTTCATCCAGGAAGTAATCCACACTGAATGGTCTGCAAATCCGGTGTTAGTACCGAAGAAAGACACTACTGCTCTTAGAATGTGTATAGATTACACTGGCTTGAACAAATTGTGTCGAAAAGATAGGTTCTCATTACCGCGAATCGATCAAATAATAGACGCCACCGCAGGCTCTGAGCTTTTATGCTTTTTAGATGCTTATTCCGGGTATCACCAAATACGCATGAAAAAGGAAGATCAAATTAAGACTTCTTTCATAACCCCGTACGGGACATATTATTACGTAACCATGCCATTTGGCCTGAAGAACGCAGGTGCAACTTACCAGCGTTGCATGCAGCGTTGTTTGCATAGTCAGATTGGCAAAAATGTCCATGTTTACATAGACGATATTGTTGTCGTAACCAAGGAAAAAGACACACTCCTTGAGGATTTGCGAGAAACCTTCGAAAACTTACGCGCTTACAAGATGAAGTTAAATCCATCAAAGTGTGTATTCGGGGTTCCCTCGGGAAAACTTCTGGGTTTCATCGTTTCTCACAGAGGAATAGAAGTTAAACCGGAAAAGATCAAAGCAATCTTGAACATCTCCAAACCCACATGTGTGAAAGATGTCCAAAGATTGACGGGTTCCGCCGCTGCCGTCAGCAGATTTATTAGTCGGCTGGGGGATAAAGCCTTACCACTCTACAAGTTGCTGAAAAAATCCGACAAATTCGAGTGGACAGAAGAGGCCGATGCAGCGTTAACCCAGTTAAAGGAAACTTTGATGAAAGCTCCGATTTTGGCATCCCCAAAAGACGAAGAACCGATGTTATTGTACCTCACGGCTACAAACAGGGTTATTAGTGCGGTAATTGTCGTGGAACGGAAGAAAGACGAACAAAGCATACCAGACCAGCATCCGGTATATTACATAAGTGAAGTTTTCTCCGAGTCCAAGCAAAGGTACCCACACTACCAAAAACTGTCATATGGCGTATTTTTCGCATCTATAAAGTTGCGCCATTACTTCCAAGGACATTCCATAACAGTGGTATGTAAAGCACCACTAGGGGATATAATAAACAATACGGAGGCAACTGGCCGAGTAGCCAAATGGGGTATCGAGCTAGCAGCCTTCGACATTAAGTATCAGCCAAGGACGGCAATAAAATCCCAGGTTCTGGCAGATTTTGTCGTCGACTGGATGGAAGCAATGGATAAAACTCCAATGCCGGAGTCCGAGTACTGGATCATGCATTTTGACGGATCCAAGATGAAGGAGGGCGATGGAACTGGTGTAGTCTTAAAATCCCCTAAAGGAGACACAATGGAGTATGTATTACAAATACACTTCAACGCCAGCAATAACGTGGCAGAATACGAAGCTCTGCTTCATGGCTTGCACATTGCAAAAGAAATAGGGGTTAAACGCATCCTGTGCTACGGCGACTCGGATTTGGTACAGCATCAGCTTAACCAAACCTGGGACGCAAAGAGCCCTATAATGGCCGAATACCGGAGAACGGTGGACGAGTTCGCCATTTGTTTCTTCGGATTCGAAGTACTCCACGTTAAAAGGGAGGAAAATTAGAACGCGGATGCGTTAGCCCGCATGGGGTCAGAAAGGGTAAAAATCCTACCACCAGGTGTATTCGTCCAGCATTTGTACGAGCCATCCATAAAAGGTGGAGATATCGATTACCCCCTGGCTTCCGAGTCAATTGAAGTTATGCTCGTTAACCCGGACTGGACAATTCCATATTTAAACTTCTTAGTCAACCAGAAGTACCCGGAAGGAGCAGACGAAGTCTTGCAGAGGAAAATTCAACGTCGATGCAAAGGATACACGGTAATTGACAATTGCCTTTACAAACGCAGTACTTCCGGAATTTTTCTGCGGTGTATTTCACCAGAAGAAGGATGAGAAATCCTGCAAGAAATCCATCCAGAGATTGCGGACATCATGCTCAATCAAAAAGCATAGTTAAAAAAGCATTTTGTGCCGGGTTTTTCTGGCTAACAGCCAAGACAGATGCTGAGCACATATTCAACACATGTGCAGGGTGTCAATATTACGCCAAGCAGACTAATATGCCAGCCCAAGCACTCAAAACGATCCCAATTACATGGTCATTTGTGGTCTGGGGGCTAGATATGATGGGACCGTTCAAAACTGCGCGAGGCGGACTTACACATCTACTTGTAGCTGTGGATAAGTATACCAAATGGGTGGAGGCTAAACCCATCAAAAAGCTTGACGGTGTAACTGCCAGAAATTTCATCATTGACATAGTCATGAGATATGGCGTTCCACACAGCATAATAACCGACAACGGGACAAATTTCTCCATTGGAGAGTTGGCAAAATATTGCCGACAAACGGGAATTCGCCTAGATCTCGCATCTGTAGCACACCCGCAATCCAATGGACAGGTTGAAAGAATGAATAGCTCAATCCTGCAAGGAATACGCCCAAGACTCGAATCTCCTCTTCATAGAGCAGTTGGAGCATGGGTAGAGGAGCTACCTTCCGTGCTTTGGAGTATTCGAACAACGCCAAACAGGTCAACTGGTCAAACCCCGTTTTTCCTAGTTTATGGTGCGGAAGCTATCCTTCCAACGGACATGATCCATGATAGCCCAAGAGTGCGGGATTTCGACGACTCGGATGCCGAAGAAGCACGACAGGATGCCGTCGATCTCATAGAAGAGGAACGAGAGCTTGTGCTTCAAAGATCCACCATTTACCAGCAAGGTTTACGATGTTACCATAGTCGGAAAATCAGGCATCGTTCTTTTAAAGAAGGTGACTTAGTGCTGAGATTGGTGCAGCAAAGAAAGCACAAATTGGCCCCAGTATGGGAAGGACCATTTGTAATCAGCAAAGCTATGAAAAATGGGTCATATTATCTTGTAGATATTCGGGACACGGAAGACGATCCCGAAAAGCCGAATCGCAAAAGAAAGAGAAAGATAGATGATGAACTAGGAGAGACAAAGAGGCCTTGGAGCATACAA
Source organism: Alopecurus myosuroides (assembly GCA_028641055.1). Lineage (NCBI taxonomy): Eukaryota > Viridiplantae > Streptophyta > Magnoliopsida > Poales > Poaceae > Alopecurus > Alopecurus myosuroides. The sequence goes on from CM054058.1 coordinate 31,410,587, forward strand.
CAGTTACGTCCCTTCTATACTTAGTTCAATTTCTATGTAAACATCTTTGAGATCATGAAATAAAGTTGTCGGAATTCTTATATTTATGTTTTTACAAGTTTATTATAGTACAAAACATGATTCCACCTTATCTATTTCCCAATGATCTTACAAAATACTCAATGTTAACCCGAATTGTGCCTGCGTGCTCGGTGTTTAAAAACTGAATGATTTTCAGCCTGCTAACGGCTAAAGGAAACTCGGATTGTGCCTGCGTGCCCAAGTTTCAAAAAATTCCTTACTTTTCTCTAAGTATTATCTGATTGTTTACGTGTTGGGTCACTGGAGCTAGTTAGTAAAAATGCCTTTAGTATGATCCATGTTTCCGAGTTTGAACTGATTGGTTTTACCCAGTAATTCGGCATGATGATTCATAGTACTATTGAGCCATTTCAAACACTAAGGACAGTTAAAACACATAAGCCAGAGAACTTAGAAGATAAAGGAATATTAAAACCCGGAAACCTTGCAAAGAATTTCATAATTAAAACTGCAAAAGGCGGAGTTCTCGTTTATACAAAAGGAATAGAAGCATTACAATATAAATTACATTGTAAAAGTGCAGTAATGATCCTATTGTCTAGTTCCACCATCCAGGATCAGGACAGCCCTTCAAGCATCCGAGTCTTCGTCGCTGCTGTCATTCTCGGGGGCTTCGGGGATCTCCTCTTCCGGATAGGTGATGGAGATGTTCACCATGGAGGCAATCTTGGTGGCATGGCCTTTGATTTCATCAAAGATGGTGGTTCGCTGGTTTTCCGTGTATCCTTGAGGGATACCGGACGCCACACGCCAAGATTTGGCACAAGGGTAATGCATACGCATAAGGCCGAGAGCCATGCGTGCACCGCCCCGTGCTGCGGAGCGTAAGGTGGACTCCTTAGACTCCGCCACCTCCAGGATAGCACCCGGAAGTTTATAAACTTCCGAGAATTCTATGGTACTTGTAGGGAGGAACTTGCTTATCAGTTGCATCCCAGCATCTCTGATCGCATTCCATACCTTCCCAAAGGCTCAGATTTTTTCAATACGAGTAAGACCTGGATAATTTCCTGTTTTTCGGAACAAGCCTCCAAAAAGGTTAGGCGAAAAAACAGAGAAAGAAAGCAAGACATGGACGAATCGGTAAATGAAATAAAACTTACCGAGAACCTTGTCAATTTCGGAACATTCTTCTAGGCGAAGGAATAAAATACTTTCCAAGTCAAGGATAGTGGACTTATCTTTTTCCGCCTGATCAGAAGCCTGGGAATAAGATTGCTGGCTTCCAGATCTTGTTGAACCTTCATAAGCTCCTTATGAAGGTCCAAATTTTCCTTGCGAAGACGTTCGGCATTGCCGGTATCTTCAGGTAATTCCTTGGCCTTAGCCAAAGCAGCTGGAAAGCAAGGGAAAAATTCCGAGTTTAGAAAAATCTCGAGAAAGTACTTATTGATAATCCGGATAAAACAGAATAAAGCATACCTGTTGTTTCCGATAGCTGTAGCTGAGATGATGCCAGCTCATTGTCCTTAAACTCAATAATAGATTGAAGGGTTCTCACCTCTTCACTCTTGATGTTAAGTTTATTAAAAATTTCCAAGTTTATTACATCAGCGGTATGCTGAAATGCGGAAATAAAAGTCAAACGCTTAAGTTAGATCAAGTGTTATAAAGAAGCATTAAGGGGAAAGTATTTTTCCAACTTAATGCTTAGGGTCTAGAGATATTACCTGGCTCACTTCCCGCAAGTTTGACAAAGTCTCGTTGAATTCTTTTGCATATTCAGAAAAAAGAATCCCAACGTGATGAAGGCCATCTTGTATGACCTGACGAGGTGAAAATATGAAATCATTTCGGATAATTAGCCCTGTGGCCAAGGACGGATCAGAGGAGCAGGAGCGAAGAATTTCCTAGCTTCTGGACGGATATATCCGAGTTCATCGAATGGTTCTTCCTTTATCCGGATATTCCTGTCTAAATTGGGAATAGGCTCGTCTTCCCCAGATGCCTGATGATTTCTACTCGTCTGTGTTTCCGCCCTTTCCCTTGCACCCATGATAGGTGCAATAGGCTGGCTGGATTGATGAAATTGATTATCCGGGTTCGTGGTTTTATACCCCTTGCTAGACATAGCTAAGGGAGGAGAAACTGCAGCAGAAGAAGGTTCCCTTTTGATAGTAGCAGCTTTATGTTTCTTCAGTTTCTTTGTTTTCAAAGGAGTTGGAGCAAGGCTGAAAAGAGAACATCCGAGAAATAAATATCTCGAGGAACTGAAGAGGAATAACGATTAAAAAAGCTCCAGCAAGATACCTGGATGTGGCGACGGGAATCCCGTCAATAGTTATCGTTTCCTCAAAGGTCACCTGCCTTTTACGTTTCCGATCGCCGTAGAAGCTGGCATGTAATTCGTTAAGCTTGGCATCGGAAGCAAGATCAGCTCCCTCAAGTTCGTCGAACTAAGGAAGTAGCAACGATGCGGTAAAAGTCAGACAAGGAGGTTAATCCGAGAAAAACCCAAAGGCGAGGAAAATATAAATACCTTGGGGGCTGGATTCTCCACGTGATATATTGCCAGACTTTCTGCGTATTGATTGCATGTGGCGACCAGTTGGTGGAGTCGCTTTATGAAATCCTTTTTGGTATAGGACTTGTCCGTCCCCCTCATACTATCTTCTGGCCCTTCATATTCGCAAAGGAGCCGGGAACGAAAGGAAAGAGGTTGAATACGGCGTCCAAACCAACATAAAACAGTATCCTTTCCAGTTAAGGGAGGCTGAGAGGAAGTAAGCTTGGCGATACGCCGTTTTATCTTCATCAGGTTTTCCGGCAATGTCTGCATTGCTTTAACTGCCCAACTCCCTTGAGGAGAGGCGGCGGAATTAACGAATGGAGTAACCCCGCTTTCCTTACCAGGGAATGGGATGTCCTGATGGTAAAAGAAGGAACCCATCCAAGATTTGACGGGTTCCGATGTTTTTATCTTCGGATACCAATCTTCCCTAAACCTCCGAAGAGTGAAAGAAATAGTTCCGCTGATGGGAGGAATACCTTCTGTGAGGTTATGCTTCACTTCAAAGCAATATCGTCAGAAATCTAGACTTGGTGCTATTCCTAAATACCCTTCAAAAAGGGCTTGGAAACTAGCTAGGTAAAGGATGGAGTTGGGAGAAAGATTGTGTGGCTGAACGCCATAATAATTAAGGACATCCAAGAAAAAGGCGGAAGGCGGTAAACCCATACCTCTCGCGATGTGAGAGGTAAGGAGGACGCGTTCCCCGTTTTTTGGTATGGGCTCGAGCTCACCTTCCGAATTCCGCCATTTGCCTTTGATTATTAGCCCTTCCCTTTCCATTTGTGGAAGGAGGAGAGGAGGATTATTACTCGGACTCCAGATTCTGACAAATTCCATTTCTTCGTCCGCTCCGGCGGCGGCGGACGCGGCAGCTTCTGCAGCGGCGAGCTCGTCGGCAACGAGCGTGATCTTCTCCTCCGCCGTCTCGGGAGCGAACGGCGGAGTAGGCGCGGAGCTCAAATCCGCAAGATCCGCGGCGATGGAAGCATTTCCCTCGTCCGCCGCGGTGCTCGCGGTCTTCACTGGTTCGTCGCCGCCGGCGTGCGTTGGGGAGTCCAACACAGGATCCATCGTGTTGATGATATCCTCAATGTCTTGCACGACGTTGCGGGCTGGCGAGGACGGCGGAGATGCCATTAGGTGGCGGCGCTGGTTCGCCTCCGGTGAGGTTCTGGGCGCGGTGTGCGTTCGGTGCTCTCTCTCTGCTGGAAGCTTGGGTGCTGTAATGGCGTTCGGAGTGGTTGCGGAAGGTTTTCCGGGAGGACGAAGAAGGCTATTTATAGCCAGAAATCTGTCACGATACGTGCTAACGGCTCTTTTGACCGTTGGATGATCAACGCGTGTCGCTCGCCGGAAATCCGGGAAATGAATCGACAGGGTGATTATGGTTATCTCCTCATTTTCCGCAAGAATCTGTCAGAGATATGTTTCTGGGTTTGCCGCCTGGAACCCAAACGTCCCTTACGTCAGCACGATTAAAGCGCTGACGTAGGAGGTTCGTTCTCCACGAAGGATCGTGTGAGAAAAGCCGGATTTTCAGAATTCTGAGTTTTATGTTATCATCTCTTTTTGAACAAGAATAAGAAGAATCAAGACTGTTGGTCAATATTTCTCGGACAATATGCATTTGGCGAAAGACGGCGAATCAGAGTTTTGATCCTTCTTGGGGGCTACTGTCGGATATATACTGAATAGGGGTATATCAGATGGTGGTCATAAGTGCCGGATTACCAGGGTGGCCCAAGTGGTAGTGGGCTATGGTCCATTGGGTGGCCCAGTAAGCTGACGCATAGAAGCCGGATTCTAGAAGGACCCGGCTCACGGCCCACGTGATCTGGCTTGGAGGAGAAGGCGGATTCCTTACTTTCCATGTTAGAAGTTACCGTAGTCTTCTAGGTTTCCTACTCTATACGCCCTAACCCGGCTATTATATAAAGCTGGACGGGAGATATGATAGATAGAGACGAAGCTACAGGCTAACTCACCGGGAAGTTGATCCTCAGCGAATAGCTAAACCGAACCTCACATTGTAATTGAATACACAGGCTTTAGTCCTGATTAGTGAGATTGCAGGAGTAGGACCGAACCTGGGTAAATCCTGTGTCTTTGTCTTCAACGCGATCCCGTTTCCCCATGTCTCTACCCGTAGTCTCATGGCACCCCCGTCTATGAAAACTACTACGATGTCTCGACATGGAACATAAGAAATTATAGATACGTTGGAGACGTATCAAGACCCTAAGCGGAAGGTATGATGTAGTCCAGCGGAAATTTCCCCCAAATTAAGAAAACAGGGTTTATCGAACCAGCATGACCTTGTAGTCTTGAATAAGGTTGCTTATTGCATGCGGGATAAAAAACGTTGAACTTGCACCCCAAACACAAACTCTCTTGCCCCAACTTTGCGGAAGGTTTTCAATCTTCCGATCTTGCTGAAAACTAGAGAATAAAACATATAGAGTCTTGAAAAGTAATAAAAGTAAAATCAGAATATCAAGGAAACAATTATGAAAGTGATTAAAAGAAGGTTTCAAATATGAGAATAGGACCGGGGACCAAAGGTTCACTAGTGGTGTCCCTCCAAAGAAAACAAACATGCTGGGTGAACAAATTATAGCTAGGATATTGTAAAATCATGAACGTATAAGAATACTATTATGAAGAGGTATAGTTCATGGATTCTAACAATGTAGGCATTACGTCAAGGCATATGGACTTCTATCCAACATGCATCCATATCTAAAATTCTACCTCAAGAAAGCTATCCATCAAATATCTCTCGTATAAAGTTGCAGCAACAAAGTAATTGCTTTGTGTGCAACAGAAAAAAATGCATTAAGAACAAGTACGTAATGTAAGAAGTGTTCCTCGTACATAGACAAAAACACCATTGTTTTCTCCCTAGTAGCAACAATACACCCCCCTTCCGTAACGTTTCTGTCACTTGAGCACATAAGGGAGGCATGAACCTAACATCTAGAATATAAACCCTATCTTGGAGGTGAAAACAACTATGTGGCCAAGGTAATCATAAACACGAGAGGGCATTGTAAGACATGATTAAAACTCTCTACGAATTTAAGTGAATACTATCAGATTCACAGGAACAAAATAATCATAATCTCATGGTTCATCGGACCCCAGCAGACACAACATGAACAATTACTTAACAGTGGTCTCAATCATGTGAGGCAGCTCACGAGGCTCTAAACATGGAGGAATAGGGGAGAGAATAACCATCTTGCTGCTGCCATGGACCCGTAGTCCTGAGATCAATTACTCACACATCTGCGGAGGCGATGATGACAATGTAGAGACCTCCGATGACGATTCCCCTCTTCGACAGGGTGCCAGAACAGGGTTGTAGAGGCCCTAGATTGGACTTTCGAGGTGACAATGCCTCTCTATATGTTTTGCGGAAAATAACTCCGTTCCTGAACTTTTTAGGGGTAAGGGCAATTTATGGGCGAAGAGGCAGGATGAGGCGATGGCCAGGGTCCCACCAGGCGCTCCTAGGGTGGGGCCGCGCCTGGCACCCCCTAGCCTCCCTTAGGCTCTTCTTTGGTCTTTGTCTTCATTCCTAGTAAAAAACGATCTCCGTGGATTTTCAACCCTTTCCGAGAATATTTCTTCAAGAACTTTTCTGAAATAGAACAACAATAGAAAACAACAACTGACATAGGGCATCTCGTTAATAAGTTAGTCAATGAAAACATCTAGAAATCGATTGAAAACATGTGGAAAACAAAAGGTATTCGATAGAAAACAAGCATGGAGCATAAAAAATTGTAGATACGTTTGCAACATGTCACTTACTCATTTGGATTTATTCAGGCCTCCTACATATGATAGTCTTAGTGGGAAGAAATATTGCTTGGTGATTTTTGATGACTATACAAGATACACATGGGTATTGTACATCAAGAAGAAGAGTGAGACCCAACCAAAGTTCATTATTAGGGCCACGGAAGTGCAAAATCAATCTGATACCAAGATCTTGGCAATAAGGTATGATAATGGGTTGGAGTTCAAGAACTACACCATGGATGAATTCTTGAGTGATGAGGGGACAAGAAATCAATTTTTACGCTGCGTACACCCCTCAACAAAATAGTGTGGCGGAGAGAAAGAACCATAGACTCATTGATATGGAAAGAACTATGATGGCCGAGTTCAAATCCTCATATAACTTTTGGGCCGAAGCCATCAACACCGCTTTTCATCTATCGAACCGTCTTTTTCTCCGTATGTTGATTGGCATGACGCCATATGAACTCCTAACCTGTAACAAACTAATCTCAAATACATTCGAGTTTTTGGGTGCAAATGTGAAGTCCACATTAAAGGTACTAGATTGTCTAAATTTGATACTAGAACTTTCGAAGGCATATTTTTTGGTTATGACATGAACTCTCATGCTTATAGAGTCTTTAGCATAGCCAACGGTTGTCTTGAAGAATCTATGAATGTGGAGTTTCATGAGGATAATAGCTCCTAAGTGGAGAAAATTGATTGTGATGATGTAGGTGATAAACCTTCCTCTAGAGCCATAGGAAGAATGGGTATAGGTCCTCTTATACCCATTGAGGGACACCTTGTGGTGAAGGAGGATGGGATAAGATCTACGTAAGTGCATCCCTCTACTTCAAAAATTGATCAAACAGTAGAACAAGAACAAAAACAAGACCTTCAAACTGATACCACTTATCAAGAAAGTGATCAAGACCCACCCAGCAGTAATGGTGGTCATGATATTGGTGACTCATCACCAAGAACTCCACTCCGGGTAGATCATGTCCTTGATGAAGTCAATGATGAGGATGTACCTCCAAATGAGAATCCCAATGATGCTCTCATTCGCATCAAGTCTCATCAAGCGACAAGATTGCACCAAAATTCACATTATCAAAAGAATGTTATTGGTGGATTGGGAAGAAATTTGTCCACTCGTTGTCAAGTACTCAAGTTTTGTGGACTTCACTCCTATGTCTCTCATGTTGAACCTATCAAAGTATATGATGGAGTATGATGCTTGGTGCAGCTCCTGACTTCCTTGTTCTACAAAATACCATCATTATCTGGTAAGGACACTGTTTGAAGAACCAAATGATCCTATTATGCATAATAATGACATGTATGCATTTTTCTTCTAATTGATTTTAATTATCGAAGCAAATGTGGTATTTTATTATTTTAGAATTTTTATTTTGTAATTATTTTTGATAAATCAGAGAATAAATAATAATAAATTTTATAATAATTGAGTATCAAAAATTATATAAGTTGAGATTTATGACTAAGGAATTAAGATTAATATTATTATTATTTATTTATTTATTTTATTGTTTTTATCAAAAATTATATAAAAGTATAATTTTAAGGTAAAACAAATATCATATAATTAATTTAAATTGTTGGAGTATTTAAATATTTGAACTGGAGAATTTATTTAGGATTTTATTTCTTTAATTATGAATTTTCCTGATTTTTATAAGTAATAATAATAATATTATTATTATTTTCTTTCATGGAAATGGTCAAAAGACCATTTAGCCCGTAGGGCTGACAGGTGGGCCTCCCAGCTGTGGGTTGAACCCAACCAGCTCGGGGAAGAGCCTGAGCCAAACCCTCACTCGCACTCGTTTCCCTCGCGTTCTCTCGGTGCCCTCGACCCGCGACTCCTAGGCGACTGTGCCGCCGCCGCCGTTGCCGAATTACCCCGGCCAGCTCCGGTCGTCCCCGCCGCTGCGTCTAGGCGCAAACGATGCACCGGCGTCTACTTTCCCATCTCCTCTACTTCGATCTGGTTTTTTCCTGCGGTCATGACCGTGCGCACCCCAACCCTAGGGTTAGGGTTTCGGTGCTCGCGGCCCCTCCTCTGCTCCGGCATGCTCCTGGCTGCTCCTAGGACCCTACAGAGCCACATCGTGCTTCGGCGGCTCCATTTGCCCTGCTTCCGAGTGGTGCTGCTGCTGTGGAGGTGGATACGCCGTCGGTACATCCCCATCGGCAACCACAACCCCTGCCGCCTCCCACTAGTTAAGCTTGCCGCCTGAGTGTGGCCACCACGATGGTGGTCACTGATACGTCTCCAACGTATCTATAATTTCTGATGTTCCATGATCATATTATGCCAATTGCTACATGTTTTCTCCCTTATTTATAGCATTTTTATACATTTTCCAGGACTAACCTATTAACAAGATGCCAAGTGCCAGTTCCCTGTTTTCTGCTGTTTTTGGTTTCAGAAAATTTGTTCTCGAAACATTCTCGGAATGGTACCCCGCAAAGCCCAAAGTGCCTATATTCCCCGGAAGCATCCAGAAGACCAAAGGAGAGTCAAAGACGGGCACCGGGGGGCACACCATAGGGTGGTGCGCCCCCTAGCCGCGCCAGCTATAGGTGTGGGGCCCCCAGGCCTCCACCTCCTTTGCTCTTTCGCCTATTTATTTCCCCCGGATGGAAAACCCTAAACACCTGATCAAAAATCCCCGAAAAGTTCTGCAACCGCCGTCGTCGTCAACACTAGATCAGGTGGGTTCTGAAGCTGTCTTCCGACACCCTGCCGGAGAGGAAATCATCACCGGAGGCTTCTAAATCACCATGCCTGCCTCCAGAGTGATGCGTCCATAGCAGTAGCTAGATGGTTGTCTTCTCCTCATATGCCTCCATGTTTAGATCTTGTGAGCTGCCTATCATGATCGAAATTGATCTTATGTAATTCTATATGCTCTATTTGCTGGGATCCGATGAATATTGAACTTATGCCAAGGTCATTGTAGTCTTTATTGCATATGTTATTTGTGATCTTGCATGCTTTTCGTTTCTAGTGGTTGCTCTGGCCAAGTAGTTGCTAGTGACTCCAAGAGGGAGTATTTATGCTAGATAGTGGTTTCATGCCTCCTTTTCGCTTGTGCTCGAGTGACAGAAATGTGACGGGGAGGATGTGTTGTTGCCACTAGGGAGAAAGCAGCGGTGTGAGTGCCTGCGTGTACAATCATTGCTTACATTACACACATTATTTAATCCAGTTATCTGTTGCTTGCAACTTAATACCTAAGGGGGTTCGGATGATAACCTGAGGGTGGATTAGTCATAGATGCAGATGGATTTCGGTCTATGTGTTTTGTTGTAATGCCCGCACTAAATATCATAGTAGTCATCATGTTATAATGTGCACTACCGTGCAACCTCTATTTGTCAATTGCCCAGCTGTAATTTGTTCACCCAACATGTTATTTTTATGGAGAGACACCACTAGTGAATCTATGAACCCCGGTCCATTTTCGACACTGTTAAACAAACCACAACAAATTCCTGCTTTCTTTACTCATTACAAGCATACACCATTTTCCACACTATACGTCTAATCTTTGTTTTCAGCAAGACCGGTGATATTGAAAACCTCACTGTACCGTTGGAACAAAGTATTTTGGTTGTGGTGTGTGCAGGTTCCACGTTCTTGCTGACACCGGTGATGCACCATCACCACCGTCAGTGGCATGAACCTTCCCGAGATCCTCTTCCTACTACTGGATTGATAACCTTGGTTTGTAACTGAGGGAAATTCTTACCGCTTGCTCATCACACCCTCCTCTTGGGGTTTCCAACACATCATCAAAGAGCATCAAGAATTTCTGGCGCCGTTGCCGGGGACTTAATCATCATCAAGAAGCCTCCCCGTCAAGGCACCATCAAAGCGTAGCAAGGAATTTCTGGCGCCGTTGCCGGGGAGGAAGAAGTCTTCTGGAAAGGGGAGTCTCTCACTCTCAACCTCTTTATTTTTTTTATTGTCTTGTTTTTATTTTTGTCTTTTTTCTTCTCTATATTAAAAACACAAAAAAATTAGTTTACTTGATAGCTGTTATTTATTTCTTGCTATTATTTTGCTAAAATGAGTTCCTCTAAGAATACTAAATTGTGTGACTTCACTAGCACTAACAACTATGATTTTATTTGCACACCTATTGCTCCACCTAATCCTACTGCTGCTTTCTATGAGATTAAACCTGATTTATTAAATGTTGTTATGAAAGAGAAATTTTATGGTATTAGTACTGATGATGCTGCTGCCCACCTTAATAATTTTGTTGAACTATGTGAGATGCAAAAATATAAAGATGTGGATGGAGATATTATTAAACATAAATTATTTCCTTCCTCTTTGAGAGGAAGAGCTAAACAATGGTTGTTATCTTTGCCTCGAAATAGTATTGATTCATGGACTAAGTGTAAAGATGCTTTCATTGGAAAATATTATCCTCCTGCTAAGATTATATCCCTGAGAAGTGAATTAATGAATTTTAAACAATTTGATAATAAACATGTTGCTAAAGCTTGGGAAATAATGAAAACTATGGTGAAGAATTGTCCCACTCATGGACTGACTACTTGGATGATTATACAAACTTTTTATGCAGTGCTGAATTTCTCCTCAATGAACCTATTGGATTCAGCTGCTGGAGGTACCTTTATGTCCATCACTGTGGGCAATGCAACAAAGCTTCTTGTTGATATGATGATAAATTATTCAGAGTGGCACACTTAGAAAGCTCCACAAGGTAAGAAGGTAAATTCTTTTGAGGAAACCTCCTCTTTGAGTGAAAGGCTTGATGCTATTATGTCTATGCTTGTTAATGGTAAAGCTCAAGTTGATCTAATAATGTTCCTTTAGCCTCTTTGGTTGCTCAAGAAGAGCATGTTGATGTAAACTCTATTAGAAATAATAATTTTAACAACAATGCTTATATAAATAATTTTGGTGGAAACAATTATAAGACCTATCCTCCTAATAATGGTTATGGTAATTCTCATGGTAACTCCTACAATAGCAATAAAAGCTCTACCTCTGATCTTGAAAAATGCTTAGAGAATTTATTAGCACGTAAACTTTTTTTAATAAATCCGTTGAGGAAAACCTTGGTAAAACAGTTGTTCTTGCCTCTAAAGTAGATAGCCTAGCTATTGATGTTGATTTTCTAAAACTAAAGGTTTTGCCACAAGATGTTAAACAAAGTAAAAAAAATTGAATGCCATCCAATTTCAAATTGATAATAATGTTAGGTTGATGGCTGAATTACGTGCTAGGTGGGAAAGAGAAGATTAATTGGCTAGAAAGAATAATATTGCTAGACTTTGTACTATCACAACCACTAGTAAAACTGAAGCTTCGAGTGCTATTAAACCCCCTACTATCAATGGTAAAGTAGTTGGTGTTAACAAAGTCCCTACTCCTTCGGTGAAACGTGCTAAATTGCCTCAAATTGCTGAAACTCCTTCTAATAAAAGTACTGAAATGTTTAGAGATGTAGGAGATAACGGTCGTATTTCTTTTGATGATAATAATTTTGATTTTTATGATTTCAATATCTATGAAGTTATTATGTTTCTACAAAAGCTTGCTAGAAGTCCCAATGCTAGTTCCATGAATATGGCCTTTACTAAACATATTACCAATGCTCTCATGAAAGTTAGGGAAGAAAAGTTGAAACTTGAAACATCTATCCCTAGGAAATTAGATGATGGTTGGGAGCCTATAATTAAGATAAAAATGACTGATTTTGATTGCAATGCTTTGTGTGATCTTGGTGCTAGTATCTCTGTCATGCCTCAAAAGCTTTATGATATGCTTGAGCTACCACCGTTGGAACACTGTCTTTTGGATGTTCATCTTGCTGATAATGCTAAGAAGAAACCTCTTGGTAGAATTGATGATGTTCTTATTATGGTTAACAATAACCTTGTCCCTGTTGATTTTGTTGTTATGAACATTGAATGCAATGCTTCTTGTCCTATTGTTTTGAGAAGACCTTTTCTTAGAACTGTTGGTGCTATTATTGATATGAAAGAGGGGAGTATTAAATATCAATTCCCCCTCAAGAAAGGTATGGAACACTTTCCTAGAAAGAGGATGAAGCTACCTTTTGACTCTATTATTAGAGCAAGTTATGATGTTGATTCTTCTTCACTTGAAAATACTTGAGTTGCTTTCTATGCCTGTTGGAACGCGTAGAGATAAATAAAACTTTTTCCTACGCGGTACTTCCAAGATCTAGCCGAGGTAGAAGGCCACGATGATTACCACTAGACGCGCGGTTGCGGATTATCGATGAAGCGCGTCGGGGCAGTGCAGTCCACGATCCGATCCAGCCGATCCGATCCCGCGAACGTCGAAGTGCTGAACGTACAACACCTCTGCCGGTATCCACACGTACGAGCAGGAGCTCCGACGGCGGACTGCTAGGTCCGGTGCGACGGCTGGACTAAATGGGGCTAGGGTTCCCAACGCATGGGAGTGGAGTAACGTGCCCGCTGGGAAACCTGCGCCCCTCTTTATATAGCGAATGGTAGTAGGCTTCACAACACTTGTGGCCCATTCCCTCTGTGAGTCCGACTCACAAAATCAGTCCATTTCCGGTTCGGGTCCAACCCGACCAATACATTTTCTCCCGCTCTTAAGTGTGCGACCCTGCAGGCTCATGGCGACTTGGACACGATTGGAGTCCAACTCCCAATCGATCAATCGGTAGCGGCTCCTAGCAGAACGTGCCGACTCCCAAGTCCCATGGAGTCATGACGACATACCTTTCAATGTGATATTCATCTTAGTCCCTTTTGCCTCACGATATACCTCGTCGAACTATAGGCGATTTATCGTCATCCCTTAAATAGCTCAACTCTCTTCTCGGTCCATGATATGTGATTCATCTGACTAACTCTTAGTCAACAGACATAGTTAACACTTAACTGAGTCGCGCATGGCCATGCTTCCTGAATCATATCACTCGAGAGGGCCCAGAGAATATCTCTCCATTCGGAGGGGCAAAATCTCATCTTGATTATCCACATCACGCAGATTGTTTCTCATTCGACCTGAACTCTGCCTTTATAACTGCCTTGTCACAGAGCAGCGTTTAACAGAACCTAAGTCGGTGATCCACAACTCGGATTGTGCGACAAACTCAGGTCTAAGGATTACATTGATTGAGACATGCAAATGACGACTTGCTCGTTGCATCTCAATATGGGTCAGTCCGACTTGCTAAACTCTTTAGCCAGGTCCGTGATCGTTGGAATGGCATCACCATGCCCATGACAAGTGGAACCATGTCATCAGCCAACACTCACATTAGTCTAGGGTTTGTGTCCAGCACAACCTTAATGACCAAGGACAATCTAGTATGAACAACATGAATATATAGTTCCACAATCGAATCACATATTCAATGACATATATCAGATGTTCAAAACAAGGACAACTTAATAACTTTATGAATACATTGGGAATTACATCATCCATGATTGCCTCTAGGGCATATTCCCAACAGTCTCCCGCTTGCACTAGAGTCAATCATCTTGGCATCATATGCCTAGGCATCTAATTCCCATACCTCTCATGTGTGCCTCATGCTTAGGCTGTGGTAGCGCCTTTGTCAACGGATCTGCAATGTTTGCATCCGTGTGTACTTTGCATAACTTGATATCACCTTGTTCGACAAACTGGCGAATGAGGTGGTACCGCATGAGTATATGTTTGTTCTTCTGGTGTTGTCTAGGTTCCTTGGCTTGTGCGATAGCACCATTGTTGTCACAATGTACGTCCAAAGGATTGGACGCGCCCTGAACCACACCAAGATCTATCAGGAGGTTCCTAATCCAAACAGCTTCCTTTGCAGCCTCCGAGGCAGCAATATACTCAGCCTCTGTTGTAGATGCAGACACCGTATCTTGCTTGGAACTCTTCCAGCTCACAGCTCCTCCGTTCATTACGAACATGTATCCAGATTGCGAACGAGAATCATCTGAGTCGGTGAGATAACTCGCATCCGTGTAACCCTTTACACTGAATTCCTCATCACCTCCATAAACTAGGAACATTTCCTTAGTTCTTCTCAAGTACTTAAGGATGTTTTTAACCGCTGCCCAGTGGGCTTCGCCAGGGTCAGCCTGGTATCTTCTCGTAACACTTAGAGCATAGGAAACATCTGGCCTAGTACAAATCATGGCATACATGATGGATCCGATTGCCGAAGCATACGGGATCACACTCATCCGACTTCGCTCATCAGTCGTCGAAGGACATTGAGTCTTGCTAAGTTTTATGCCATGGGACATCGGCAAGAATCCCTTCTTGGACTCTTCCATTTTGAATTTCTTCAAAACTTTGTCCAGATATGTACTCTGACTCAATCCAATGAGCCGCCTTGATCTATCTCTATAGATCCTGATTCCTAATATGTAAGTCGCCTCACCCAAATCCTTCATTGAGAAACTCCTTTCCAATGACTCTTTGGTTTCTTGCAACATCATGACATCATTTCCAATCAGTAATATGTCGTCCACATATAAGATTAGAAAATTTACTTTGCTCCCACTAAACTTCTTGTATAAACAAGAATCATGATCGCTCTTGATGAATCCAAACGATTTGACTACCTCATCAAAGCGAATGTTTCAACTTCGAGATGCTTGCTTCAACCCATAAATGGATTTCTGAAGTTTGCATACCTTGTCAGCGTTAGCTGGATCGACAAAACCTTCGGGCTGTATCATATACACGTCCTCAGTTAAATTTCCATTAAGGAAAGCCGTCTTGACATCCATCTGCCATATCTCATAATCGAAATAGGCTGCTATGGCTAACATGATCCGAACTGATTTAAGCATCGCTACGGGCGAGAAAGTCTCGTCGTAGTCAACTCCTTGAACCTGTCGGAACCCCTTCGCGACAAGTCATGCTTTATAGATGGAAATATTTCCATCCATATCAGTTTTCTTCTTAAAGACCCATTTGCACTCGACGGGTCTTGCACCTTCAGGCAGATCAACCAAATTCCAAACTTGGTTTTCATCCATGGACTTTAACTCGGATCTCATGGCTCCAAGCCATGACTCGGAATCAGATCCCACCATCGCTTCCGAATAAGTTGCCGGCTCATTACTGTCTAACAGTAAAACATCACGAGCACTTTGTAATCTGGCAGATCTCCGTGGTTCAGGTGTTGTTACCAGCGTAGGTACCACGACTGGCTCAGCCTCCAAGGCCCTTGCCAACTCGCCCCTAGCTGGTTCTTCTCGAATTTCTTTGAGTTGCACTGTGCTCCCACTGACTCCCCGACTGAGAAACTCTTTCTCAAGGAAGACACCATTCCGAGCGACAAACACTTTGCCCTCTTCCCGGTTGTAGAAGTAGTACCCCAAGGTTTCCCTCGGATACCCCACGAAAATACACTTATCCGACTTGGGCGTGAGCTTGTCCGACTGAAGTCGCTTGACAAATACTTCACAACCCCAAATCTTAAGAAAACACAAACTTGGCTTTTTGCCAGTCCACATCTCATGCGTGTCTTCTCCACTGACTTTGATGGTACTCTGTTTAGTGTGAACGCTGCAGTTTCTAGACAATAACCCCAAAATGATAAAGGTAGATCTGTCCGACTCATCATTGATCGTGCCATGTCCAACAAGGTCCGATTTCTCCGTTCCAATACACCGTTTCTCTGTGGTGTACCCGGCGGAGTGAGTTGAGGAACTATTCCACAACTCTTTAGATGGTCATCAAACTCATGGCTCATGTACTCGCCTCCACGGTCCGACAGTAGAAACTTTATTTCCTTGCCGAGCTGATTCTGTACCTCACTTTGGAATTCCTTGAACTTTTCAAAGGATTCCGACTTGTGTTTCATTAAATAGATATATCCATACCTACTCAAATCATCATTGAAGGTAATGAAGTACTCATAACCACCTCTGGCTGTCGTGCTCATTGGACCACATACATCACTATGTATTAGTTCCAACAAGTCGGACGCCCTTTCGCAACTCCTTGCAAAAGGTGTCTTGGTCATTTTGCCTAGTAGGCATGATTCGCATGTCTCGAACGACTCTACGTCGAACGAAGTTAGAAGTCCATCATCTTGGAGCTTCTTCATGCGCTTCCAACTTATATGACCAAGCCGACAATGCCAAAAGTAAGTCATATTCAGATCATTTGGTTTCAACCTTTTAACATTTACTCCCTCCGTTCAACAATAGATGACTTGCACTTATTTAGATATGGATGTATCTAGACAAGTTTTAGTGTTAGATACATCCATATATAGACAAATGCAAGTCATCTATTGTTGAACGGAGGGAGTATGTTATAGACCGATTCACTATCAAGATTCAAAATAAATAACCCGTTCTGAACGGGTGCAAAGCCATAAAACATATCATTCAAATATAAAGAACAACCGTTATTCTTAATATTCGACTCATAACCTTGTCTCATCAAACATGAGGCGGAAATAATGTTTCGACTAAGCACTGGAACATAATAACAATTATTCAGTTCCATTAAAAATCCTGAAGGTAAATTGAGTTGCATCGTGCCGACTTCCAACGCAGCGACTCTTGCCTTGTTGCCGGCCCGAATATCAACCTCTCTTCTTGCCACGCTCCTAGTTCTTACCAGTCCCAGCAACGAGTTGCATATGTGAATAACTGATCCGGTATCATATACCCAAGAACTATTAGGCGCATCAGCAAGATAAATGTCTATAACATTGCACACAAACGTACCTGAGTTGGAAGTCACACCTCCACTCTTGGTTCTGTCAGCCAAATACTTGGTGCAGTTCCTCTTCCAGTGGCCATCCTGCTTGCAATAGAAGCAATTGGCTCCGGCTGTAGGAGAAGGCTTAGTCTTTGAGGAAGCGCTCTGGACAGGGCCATGGGCGTGCCTCCTGACTTATCCTTCTTCTTCTTAGTCCAAGAACTCTTCTTGAACTTAGCCTTATTCTGCACCATCAACACTTGACTGGCGCCTTTCTTAAGATCAGCCTCTGCCGTTTTGAGCATCCCATGTAATTCAGTGATCTTCTTATCCATCCCATGTAGTTCGAAATGAACAGACCATACGCACTAGGAAGAGAGTTCAGAATTATATCAGTAGCGAACTCTTCGTTAATTGGGAAGCCCAGCCGATCCAGAGACTGCACATAACCAGTCATCTTGATTACATGCGGACTCAGTGGATCACCGTCCTTAAGCTTACAGCCCAGCAAAGCTTGAGAGACTTGATACCTCTCGGTCTTTGCCTGAGCCTGGAACATACTTTTGAGGCTTTCGATCATATCGTAGGCCTCAACATTCTCGAACTGCTGCTGCAAGTCCGGTTCCATGTGTGCAAGCATAAGACAGCTAATTTCCGTAGACTCATCTCTAGTCTTACGGTAGGCATTCATGATTGCGACAGTCGCATCGTCATCTGGCTCTTCTGGAATTGGAGTTTCTAGAACATGTTCTTTCTTGTCATGCTTGAGGACTATCCTCAGATTACGATACCAGTTGGTGAAATTAGTTCCATTAAGCTTATCTTTCTCTAGGATTGACCTCAACGCAAAAGTGGACAACTGAGGAAGGTTGCTAGGTGCCATTGATCTACAACAGAAAATATGGAAAACACTTAAGACATGTATTCATAAAAGAGCAAGCATATTAAACGTTTTAATACTTATGCTCCCACTAGAACCAACACCCCTCCGATGGTTGCTAAGTGATTCAAGATCCTAAATAAGCAAGCCGACTAGTGAGTTTTAGCATCACCGCTAGCCGTCAAGTGATCTAGGTAGGCAACACCTTGCCAATCGTATCCAATACGACTCCTGTTAGTTGGGTGGCATCACATGCCCTGGCTCCCAATCTATCTCGCCCCGAGCCCCACAACCGTTGTGATGGACTCGTCTAGATTACCAAGTGCTTCCGTTGTAAGAGTCCGACTCAAACCCACCTAATCGGAAAGAATTCGTAGCACCTCAATTTCATGAGCCCATTATCAAGAATGTCTGACTTGTGATGGTGCAGCACTGGCGGGGCGACCGACTAGACCTTCTTTGAGAGATTAAAATCTACCAACTATCAAAATAGAGGTAAATAGAGACATAACAATAACACAAATAAAACAATTATAATGTGAAATGGTATGGCTCTCTTCATGGTGATCTCCATCTCCACAAAGCTTATAAGTTGACTCGTGCCAACTTGAAGGGAATATGCCCGAGAGGCAATAATAAAATGGTTATTATCTTATTCCTTGTTTATGATGAATGTTTATTTCTCATGCTAGAATTGTATTAACCGGAAACGTTGATACATGTGTGCTTAATAAACAAACAATGGTTCCTAGTAAAGCCTCTCTTTTAACTAGCTCGTTGATTAATAGATGATCAAGGTTTCCTGATCATGAACATTGGATGTTATTAATAACGGGGTCATGTCATTAGAAGAATGATGTGATGAACATATACCCAAAGATAATATAGCAATGCGATCAAGTCATTTAGTTTACATTGTTATATCAAACATACGAAGTAACTTATTCCTTAGACCATGAGATCATGTCAATCACTGATACCGGAAGAGTGCTTTGATGGCATCAAACGTCACACCGTAACAGGGTGACTATAAAGGTGTCGTTAAGTATTCGTAAAGTATTAGTTGAGGATCATGGATCAAGAGTGGGATTTGTCCATCCAAATGACGGAGAGATATACTCTGGGCCCTCTCGGTGATATCACATCGAAACCGCTTGCAAGCACGTGATATGATCACAAAGGATGTTATATCACGGGAACGAGAAAAGAGTACTTGTCGGTAACGAGATTGAACAAGGTATGGTTGATACCAATGATCGAATCTCGGACAAGTAAAATATCGCGAGACAAAGGGAATAGTTCACGGCGTTGTTGGTTCACACGATCACGAGAGTCATCGTTGAATATATAGGAGTCATCACGGATCTCCAGATCCCGCTGTTGATTATTGATCGGAGAGGAGTCTCGATCATGTCTATCTTATTCGCGAACCGTAGGGTGACACACTTAAGGTTCGATGACGCATTTGAGAGGATACGGAATATCGGAGAAAAGTTTGGACAGCACCGAAATTGTTTCGGGGAATATTGAAATAGTCACCGAAATTGTTTCGAGTAATTTTGAAATAGTTCAAGGGGATTCTTATCAAATGGTTGTTAATAGATTTAACAACTAACTCAAGGGGTTATATGTTAATGTTTGTTAATGGAATTAACAAATATTAAAATAAAGAAATAAAATTGTTTTATTTATTTATTAAAGAAAACCCTTGGGATTTTGAGTGGGAATTCATGGAAGAATGAGTGGGTTGAGTGGAGACTCCACTCACATGATGAGGGAGAGGTGGAGGCAGCCAAAAATTCGTGGCTGCCATCCCCTCCTATAAAAGGAGGGGTGAGAGCTCCCTCTCCCACTACACACACTTGTGTCATCTCTTCCTCCCTCCTGCCGCTGCTCCACCACTTGTTCGTGCGCTTGGCGAAGCCCTGAGCAATGTTTTTCTCCACCACACCACGCCGTCGTGCTGCTGGAGTTCCGAGGGATCCTCTACTTCCGCGCCCCGCTGGAACGAGGGAACGGATGTCGTCATCAACCGTACGTGTGACCGATCACGGATGCACCGCCGGATTGCGGTGCCATCTTCTCGCTATCGGGATCGGTGTGAGTACGACTACGCCAACAACGAGATTTGATCTCGTACCACTTTGAGTCTTCGAGGGTATGTGTTCTCCTTAACCCTCTTGTTGCCCGTTGCACTTCGTCTCCTAGATTAGATCTTGGCCTTTCGGGTATCTCTCGCGTAGGAAATTTTTTTTGTTTTCTATGCTACGTTCCCCTTCAGTGGTATCAGAGCCGGATCTATGCGTAGATGTTTTGTACGGGTAGAACACATAGGTGTATGTGGGAGTTGATGATCATGTTATTACCTCCTTGACTATTTTATGATCTTAGTGGCATAGTGGGATGAAGCGGCCCGGACTAACCTTACATGTCCACGTACATGAGACTTGTTCCACAACTGACATGCAACTTGTATTGCATAAGTGGCTTGCGGGTGTCTGTTTCTCCTACTATAGTTAAGATCTAATCTATGAAGGGTTGTTAAAAATGTGTTTATCAACGTTGTGGTTGATGTTCGTAGGTATGAACGGTTCTATCCTCGAAAGCCCTAAGCCACGTAAAATATGCAAAAATAAATTAGAAGCGTCTAACTAGTTTTTGCTGGGCATGTGAATTGATATGGTCAATATTACAAATTTGATTATGAGATGATCTATTTTGTAAATTATTGATATACCGGAAGGTATCCATATGGTTGTCTTCTTATTGATGGACAATCAAGTTTGGGGTACCGTGGTACTTGGTACCACGCCGGTGGAATGATTGAGATCATACCATAATGCACATGATGGAGATCAAGTGCAAGAAGGACCATATCATATCACGTTATCCTTTCATGTGATGTTTGTGATGTTAATCCTTTTTATGCATCTTGTGTTGCTTAGATAACGATGTTAGCATTATAAGATGATCCCTCTCACTTAATATCAAGATAATAATGTGTTCTTCCTTAAGTATGCACCGTTAAGAAAGTTCGTCGTTTCGAGACACCACGTGATGATCGGGTGTGATAGACTCAACGTTCGCATACAACGGGTGTTTTCAAGCCTAGCATGTACAGACATGGCCTTGAAACACACGCAATACTACGGTTCTACTTGGCGAACCTAGCATGTACAGACATGGCCTCGGAACACGTAACCGAAAGGTAAAGCATGAGTCATATGGATGATATGATGAACATGTCAATGTTCGCCTTTGAAGCTACATCATCTCACGTGATGATCGGTTTTGGTGTAGTGAATTTGGTTCGTGTAATCACTAAAGACGACTAAGAGGGATGTTGTTTTTGAGTGGGAGTTCATGGCTTAATTTGAATTAACTTGAACTTATTTATCATGAACAACAAATCAAAGTGAATTTGCACAACTTGTAGTAGTCATTGGCATCCTCATAACTATCTTACACTTAGATTGTTAATTGAGATATAACTGTTATGATCTGGTAAATACCATTTAAGATTGGTACCGTATTAGTGAAATTTAAAATTGAGTCCTATCGTAAATTTTTGGTATTTCCTACCTAGCTCCATGTGGTTAATGATTGATTAATCTAGAGAGCAAATAATTCCTACTTAGAATCCAGAGTCATGGTTGCTTCCGTATTACTTTATCTTCAAAAGAATGTTTTGTTGATCAAGGTGATTTAGGGACTGAAAAGAGTTGTTTTCAGAAACAATCAAGTGAAAGATATATTGATATCTAGAAACTTATTTGTGGCAACATGACTGAGTATAATTTAGCGTGACAATGTTTGCTTATATTATCTGAATATATGCAATGATTGAAGACGCTAGGCGTTTGAATATTCCAAGAAATTGGATGCTAAAAATTATCCTCTAAATTCCTTCCTTCGAGCTATAATAGCTTAATCATAAAATTGTTATGATGGGATGGATTAGAAGTATGGGTAAAGTAGTTTACCTTACTTGGAAAATGCTAAGAGTGGAATCTAGAAGAATGCTATTAATATGGTGATATTAGTAGAACAATCAAACTCAAAGTATGACTCAATGGGTGATAGTATATGACTAACACGCCAAAGAAAATGAGCTAGTAAGACTAGCATTGTTTGATGTTGAATGATTCTTCTATAAAGGAAAGGGAATATTGAAAATAGAATTACAAATAGATATATGGCAGAAAAGAAGATAACTGGAAAAGTCCAGCTCAGGAGTATATACTTGATATACAAGATATAGATGTATTACTAGTTAACAAAGTATTTTTGGTATTTTGATACCACATTGGTTGGTATGAGTTGTCATACAAAGCAACGCAATGAAAGAAATACAAGGGCCTAAAAGGAACTAGTAATAGATGTGGAATCGATTATGACAAGAACATAAATAAAGTGTTATTGTGTTCATTGTCGTATCGAACCAACCAGTCAAGATTTATTTGAAGAACTTAATAATTTGTTATTTTGTTCTAGTCTTTTGTGAGAACAAATGAGATTGTTCAAACTATGATCATATTCCATAATTGATGGATATGTTAATATAAATCATGTTGGTAAAGTAAACATCTATAAGACTAAATGCTAAACGTTGCAAGACGTTGAAGAGTTTCACTTAAATTGTGACACCACCATTTTAGTTCATATCGGAAAGGAAAACATGAAGGAACTCCATATTGATGGACTTCCGGAGTCATTTTATTGACGCTTGTGAGACCTCTTCCAAAAGATGACTAGAATTCCGTTCTTAGGCCAAAGTAGAATGGACGACTAATTTAGTGGAGATTATACATATTGATGTATATAGTCCATTATGTGTAGTCATGTATGGTGGATTAATTTTTCCTTCATAAAATTCTGTCGATGATTTAAGTAGATATGTGAGTATATCTATTTAAAGGGAACAGAGTTTGACATTTTGAATTGGTTCAAAAGGTTGTTAATATGAAGTTAAAATCAATGTAACAAGATAATCAAGTTTTTATGATTGGATCATAAAGGAGAAAGTTTGAGTTACAAGTTTAGCAAAACATCTGAGAAGTTGCAAAATTGTTCTACAACTTATACTTCTCGAATACCCCACATTAGATTGGAGTATTCAAAAGACAAAATCAAACCCTGTTTGACATGGTAAGATTAATAAAATTGCCATTATATGTTTGTAGTTTATACATTAAGGACAACCGCTTTTACACTGAAAAGAGCACCATCATGATCCGTTGAAATTGACAACATATAAGATATGGTTTGGGTAATGACCTGAATTGTCATTTTTCTTAAGTTTTGGTATGCATAGCATGTGTAAAATTATTACAACCAAAATAGGATAAATATATGTTTATAAGGTTATCCCAAATAGAACATTGGGTATTTATCCTATCACCGAACCAAAAGACAAATGTTGTTTGTCAGAAAGGGTTGATTTCTCGAGAAAGTAGTTCTTGCGAAACAAGTGAGTGGGAGCACGGTACAAACTCAACAAGATTACAGAATCTCCGTTATCATGTCAAGAGTAGCGCAGCACTGGAAGTTGTTCCGGGGTTTACTATTTTGACTAAGTAGAAGACACTACAAATGTTGTAGATACTTCAAATGAGTTTGCGAACTGTAGCAGAAAAGTCCAAAAACTTTGTACTTTGAACAACTTGTGGTTTAAGTATAAAGTGTTGTTTTGACAACAAAGGACCTGGACCTTATAAAGGAAGCAAATGATGGGCACTGACTTCGTAAAATTGACTATGAGTCATTATATCCGCCATAGTATCCTTGTATGAATATCAAGTATGTGACTTGGTAGGCCTTTCAATAGGAATGATGCCTAACGATAGCAAAAGGGTCTATATAGCGACAAGACATGGATACTTATCGAAAATTTGTTTTCGACGAAGTTCAAAGAGTTCACTACTACAAGATTTTGATCTTCCGTAGTGATGCTTAGTCTTCGCAGATAGTTCTAGCAAAGTTACATATTATGATATGGATGTTGAATAACAAAACCAATTCTCCTCTCGAGGAAGTTTGTTCAAGGATGTGTACTTGACACAGTCTGAGAGTTTTGTAAAATTCAAAAGGTTTGCTAGAAAGGCATGCGCACTTCAATGGTTGAAGTGAGCATAACGAAGTTGAAATCTTTACCTTAATGAAGTTATCAAAAGAGTTTGATTCCATCATGAATGATAAAGATGCTTGTAGAGTTACAAGAAATTAAGTGGGAGCGTTATGACATATTTCCAATACTTTATGTAGATGACATATGGTTGATTGGAAAATATGTATTTTAAATTAACACGGTTAAGATTTCATATTGATGAAAGGCTTAGAAGATATTGGGCATCGATATCTATAAAAGATGGATTGAAGCGCCTGATATGATTGAAGCCAAATTACATAGATGAAATATTGAAGTAAGTCAATATACAATTGATAAGAAGGAGTTCTTGTCACATGGAAAATAATTGAGCAAGATTCATGTGTTTTGACACATGATGATCATCATTGAAATTGAGATTTCTAAGTCATGTTTCCATGCTATGTACACAACCAGATGAGTCCTATGCTATAAAATGTTATAGTAGGATAATTCATATGATGATTAGACAACAGTGGGAGAGATCCTTGTGTCATTTTAGAAATGCTAAGGATATGTTTTCCTATATAGTAATGACAAAATAATAGTTGTAATATGTTACACTAATAGTCTTGTCATTTATTCAAGTAATTTTATCTCAATTAAAATATGTGATGAAGGGTAGCACAATAGGATGGAAGAAAGTTCCATGCTGGATTTGAAAGAGTTTCAAAATTAAAATATTGTGACAGATACTACAACAAAGGCTAAAGTATATCGTTGTGTTGACAACTAATTATAAGCGTATTTTGTGTCAAGGAGTTCTTTATTGAACTTGGTGAATTTCCAAGAATGCTGAAACTATGAAGCTACATTTTCACAATGTTAGTAACATCAGTTTAAGCTGAGGAATTAAGGTATCACCGGAACTTGGTGAGTTTCCAAGAATGCTAACACTATGAAGCTACATTTTCACAATGTTAGTGACATAAGTTTAAGCTGAGGAATTAAGTTTTCACGAATTGACTATATATATACAAAGCCATCTCATTAGAGAATGAGTGATGCGTGTAGACGCAAAGAACATGCAAATACAATAGGACCTGAACAGTTCAGATCTTTTTGATGATGTTTACCGCATGCGAAGCATGGTAATAACACTGGTACGCCATATGTGTTAAAGTGCTTACAGACTAGATTATTGACTCTAGTGCAAGTGGGAGACTGAAGGGAATATGCCCGAGAGGCAATAATAAAATGGTTATTATCTTATTCCTTGTTTATGATGAATGTTTATTTCTCATGCTAGAATTGTATTAACCGGAAACGTTGATACATGTGTGCTTAATAAACAAACAATGGTTCCTAGTAAAGCCTCTCTTTTAACTAGCTCGTTGATTAATAGATGATCAAGGTTTCCTGATCATGAACATTGGATGTTATTAATAACGGGGTCATGTCATTAGAAGAATGATGTGATGAACATATACCCAAAGATAATATAGCAATGCGATCAAGTCATTTAGTTTACATTGTTATATCAAACATACGAAGTAACTTATTCCTTAGACCATGAGATCATGTCAATCACTGATACCGGAAGAGTGCTTTGATGGCATCAAACGTCACACCGTAACAGGGTGACTATAAAGGTGTCGTTAAGTATTCGTAAAGTATTAGTTGAGGATCATGGATCGAGAGTGGGATTTGTCCATCCAAATGACGGAGAGATATACTCTGGGCCCTCTCGGTGATATCACATCGAAACCGCTTGCAAGCACGTGATATGATCACAAAGGATGTTATATCACGGGAACGAGAAAAGAGTACTTGTCGGTAACGAGATTGAACAAGGTATGGTTGATACCAATGATCGAATCTCGGACAAGTAAAATATCGCGAGACAAAGGGAATAGTTCACGGCGTTGTTGGTTCACACGATCACGAGAGTCATCGTTGAATATATAGGAGTCATCACGGATCTCCAGATCCCGCTGTTGATTATTGATCGGAGAGGAGTCTCGATCATGTCTATCTTATTCGCGAACCGTAGGGTGACACACTTAAGGTTCGATGACGC
This sequence comes from Alopecurus myosuroides, assembly GCA_028641055.1. NCBI lineage: Eukaryota > Viridiplantae > Streptophyta > Magnoliopsida > Poales > Poaceae > Alopecurus > Alopecurus myosuroides. The sequence continues at coordinate 31,436,761 of CM054058.1, forward strand.
ATTTGAGAGGATACGGAATATCGGAGAAAAGTTTGGACAGCACCGAAATTGTTTCGGGGAATATTGAAATAGTCACCGAAATTGTTTCGAGTAATTTTGAAATAGTTCAAGGGGATTCTTATCAAATGGTTGTTAATAGATTTAACAACTAACTCAAGGGGTTATATGTTAATGTTTGTTAATGGAATTAACAAATATTAAAATAAAGAAATAAAATTGTTTTATTTATTTATTAAAGAAAACCCTTGGGATTTTGAGTGGGAATTCATGGAAGAATGAGTGGGTTGAGTGGAGACTCCACTCACATGATGAGGGAGAGGTGGAGGCAGCCAAAAATTCGTGGCTGCCATCCCCTCCTATAAAAGGAGGGGTGAGAGCTCCCTCTCCCACTACACACACTTGTGTCATCTCTTCCTCCCTCCTGCCGCTGCTCCACCACTTGTTCGTGCGCTTGGCGAAGCCCTGAGCAATGTTTTTCTCCACCACACCACGCCGTCGTGCTGCTGGAGTTCCGAGGGATCCTCTACTTCCGCGCCCCGCTGGAACGAGGGAACGGATGTCGTCATCAACCGTACGTGTGACCGATCACGGATGCACCGCCGGATTGCGGTGCCATCTTCTCGCTATCGGGATCGGTGTGAGTACGACTACGCCAACAACGAGATTTGATCTCGTACCACTTTGAGTCTTCGAGGGTATGTGTTCTCCTTAACCCTCTTGTTGCCCGTTGCACTTCGTCTCCTAGATTAGATCTTGGCCTTTCGGGTATCTCTCGCGTAGGAAATTTTTTTGTTTTCTATGCTACGTTCCCCTTCACAACTCTTGTCACATGCCATCTTACTCCATGTAGCCGACTTGTGCATCGACTTGCATGCCTTCCGGGTTCTCCAACAAGCTACACTAGCTAGTAAATGAAAATTTACATAGAGAATCCGACACGCAGGCCGGTACACAATAAAATGACATCACCTAGGCTCCAGCCGGCTGACAAAAACATGATACGCAGATCATGTATGGATTACACACATCACATGCACATAAGCCATACCATTCACAACTTCCTGCAAAAACAAGTTATGCATAGATACGATATCTACCGGCGTTGTGAAACTCGTAACGACCTCTAAGGCGCTACGACATGGCGAAACCGGCGGTCCCGAATCTGATCCGTATTCCGATTCGATCAAACTCTTTGATCTTCGATCACCGCAACTGGATTTATGTGTCACGGTATACCCCGATGGCGGAAACCGACCCGTAGGGGTAAGTTTTTCCACGACCTTAGCAGCATGATCACGGAAACCAGATCATCCATTAACCCTGAGTACGATTGATCCAATCAACCTTGTACAAAACCGATCTATCTCATAGACCGACCACCAAAACAGCAATTTGATCACATCTAACGCTAACTACATATCACATATGTACGGATCTCGGGCCTAATACCAGTAGCTACCGCTCTGATACCACTGTTGGAACGCATAGAGATAAACAAAACTTTTTCCTACGCGGTACTTCCAAGATCTAGCCGAGGTAGAAGGCCACGATGATTACCACTAGACGCGCGGTTGCGGATTATCGATGAAGCGCGTCGAGACAGTGCAGTCCACGATCCGATCCAGCCGATCCGATCCCGCGAACGTCGAAGTGCTGAACGTACAGCACCTCTGCCGGTATCCACACGTACGAGGAGGAGCTCCGACGGCGGACTGCTAGGTCCGGTGCGACGGCTGGACTGAATGGGGCTAGGGTTCCCAACGCATGGGAGTGGAGTAACGTGCCCGCTGGGAAACCTGTGCCCCTCTTTATATAGCGAATGGTAGTGGGCTTCACAACACTTGTGGCCCATTCCCTCTGTGAGTCCGACTCACAAAATCAGTCCATTTCCGGTTCGGGTCCAACCCGAACAATACATTTGCTCCCGATCTTAAGTGTGCGACCCTGCAGGCTCATGGCGACTTGGACACGATTGGAGTCCAACTCCCAATCGATCAATCGGTAGCGGCTCCTAGCAGAACATGCCGACTCCCAAGTCCCATTGAGTCATGACGACATACCTTTCAATGTGATATTCATCTTAGTCCCTTTTGCCTCACGATATACCTCGTCGAACTATAGGCGATTTATCGTCATCCCTTAAATAGCTCAACTCTCTTCTCGGTCCGTGATATGTGATTCATCTGACTAACTCTTAGTCAACAGACACAGTTAACACATAACTGAGTCACGCATGGCCATGCTTCCTGAATCATATCACTCGAGAGGGCCCAGAGAATATCTCTCCATTCGGGGGGGCAAAATCCCATCTTGATTATCCACATCACGCAGCTTGTTTCTCATTCGACCTGAACTCTGCCTTTATAACTGCCTTGTCACAGAGCAGCGTTTAACAGAACCTAAGTCGGTGATCCACAACTCGGATTGTGCGACAACCTCAGGTCTAAGGATTACATTGATTGAGACATGCAAATGACGACTTGCTCGTTGCATCTCAATATGGGTCAGTCCGACTTGCTAAACTCTTTAGCCAGGTCCGTGATCGTTGGAATGGCATCACCATGCCCATGATAAGTGGAACCATGTCATCAGCCAACACTCACATTAGTCTAGGGTGTGTGTCCAGCACAACCTTAATGACCAAGGACAATCTAGTATGAACAACATGAATATATAGTTCGTCAATCGAATCACATATTCAATGACATATATCAGATGTTCAAAACAAGGACAACTTAATAACTTTATGAATACATTGGGAATTACATCATCCATGATTGCCTCTAGGGCATATTCCCAACAATGCCTAGCTGAAAGGCGTTAAAGAAAAGCGCTACCAGGAGACAACCCGTTTTATTTCTTTGTTTTCATTCAGTTTTCTTTTGTTTTATTTTGTGTGCTTTGCACCTGGGTGTTGTTTATTTCCTTAGCATCCCCACTATATCTTTTCTTTTGTTTTTTTGTTGATCCAAGTAAAGCCTCTAGTGGAAAGTTGAGACTATATTTCGGATTTCTGCGCAGGAAACAGGTTTCTGCTGTCAATTGTTGAAATCGTATAAAATCACAGAAAATTCAAAATTACCTGAGCTTTTTGGTGCTTAATCCTGGGATATATAATAAATTTTCTTAGTTGACCACTTTTTGATTTAAGCAACAAAAGATTTTCGAAAAAATCGATCTCTTCCTGCTGTTCTGTTTTGACAGATTTCTGCCAATTATTGCATTTCCATCTTAATCTCTTTCTTTTGGTGTTCTTTTCAGAAAAAGAGTTTTAAAAGAAGTTGTGACAGTAGCTAAGGTGGTTTTGAGTTCTATTCTTGTGTTGAAACGGAACCATGTGAATTTATTATTTCGATTGCACTAGCGTTGCTAATGAAGATGGTGAGAATTTTGGTGTGAAGGAAATTTTCAAGGGTCAAGAGAAGAGGATGATATGATGTGATCAAGAAGAGTTAAAATCTTAAGCTTGGGATGCCCCGGTGGTACATCCCATAAAATTCCAAGAAGACTCAAGCATCTAAGCTTGGGGATGCCCAAGGCATCCCCTTCTTCATCGAAAAATTATCAGGTCACTTCTAGTGAAACTATATTTTTATTCGGTCACACCTTATGTGCTTTACTTGCAGCGTCTTTTGTTTTTTCTTTTAGTTTGTTTTTATTTTGCAATAAGCTTGGTTGGACCCCAGCATTCTTTTATTGGAGAGTGACACGCTCCGCTTTTTCATGAGAATACGTTGTATTCTTAGCATTTGTCTGGCTGCTATATTTATTTAGCTCCTGTTTTGCATGCATCTCTTACCAGAATTGTTAGTTTTAGTAGTGTTATATGAGTACTCTCATGTTTTCTTGCTATATCATAAAGAGTATTTTTGTTAAAACATATCTTGTATGGTGCTTGTTGGGAAAAGAAACTACTGCTTGATGTAGAATTTATAAAAGTGCTAGTAGAAGCTTGTATAGACTGTGGCTATAACTTTTTCATGCGATGCTAAATGTTATTTTAGTTTTAAAGCCTTGTGGTTATTGAGTATCATGAATAGCCTTAAATAGCTGAGAGCGTTTAATATGTCTTGAAAGATTCACGATTTGTTCTTGTCATAGTAAAGCATCAATATACGGTATTCTCGTTTGAATGTTTTATTTGGTTGACTTGGCGCACACTCACACCATGTTTATGACTAAAAACCAGTCATGAATAGCCTCCATGACCACTTAGTTTTTGAACTTGTGATACCGCTTATGCTTTAGTTAATGATGCTTATGTCTCTGTGCATGATTATGGTTCTTATGCTCTCTTGACTTGTCGCTCCCAGTCTTTTGCTAGCATCCACTTGTACTGAGTATGGAATTCTACTCGTGCATCCAAACTCCTTAAACCAAAGTTTTCCCATTGTACACCATACCTACCTACATGTGGTATTTAACTGCCACTCCAAGTAAATTGTGCATGTGTTACCTTTAAAACCTTCAAAATTACTCCTGTTTTGTGTTCTTGTTTTTGCTCATGAGGACATCAATAGAGAATCTTTATCTCACTTGTTGATTGGATTTCACACCCTGTACTAGTGGCTTCATCCGCTTATCAAAATGATAGAAGAGCTGGCAGCGGGGTGCCCAGCCCCAAATTAATACAAACAAATTCTTTTCACTATTTTTGCCCCTGATTTATCCGTCAAAGCATAATTGTGTAAACAAAAGAGAAAAAGGGATGACCTTCTACACCAGTTGCATCCTTCACCATGGGAGCTGCTCTTGTGAATCCAGTTGGCTTGTGACGTACTGTATTTTTTATTTACCATTCGTTCACATAAGCATACACCTCTCCTAAAAAAATAGACACTCCTCCGCGGTGTCAAACTTTTAATACATCTGTTTCATAAATAAAAAGCTCTAGCACATGAGTGATCCCTGCTTCCCTCTGCGAAGGGCCTTTCTTTTACTTTTATGTTGAGTCTCCATCTTCTAACTTTATGCACCGTTGAGAGAGCATTTTTGTCATTCTGAGTTCTATGTGCATTTGTCCCATAAACATCAATAATTACTTCATGATGTGATATTATTTGTTCTTAAATTATTTGTTCTAGTCTTCATCATGAACTTTGAAAGTGTCCTGGCATTTATATTTTGTCCCACTCTTAAGGACTGCGAAATAACACTTTGCCATGCTTTCTCTATACCTGAGACAAATGTTTATGTTTCTTTGCATTATTATCCATGATCCTTTATTTAAGATATTCTTCATGATGCAAAGTAATTTATATGCTTTATTATTAAAGTTCTATTTATCATGTTTGTGTTTGAAGTTCTATGATCTCAGCGTACATGTGCTTTTACATTATAATGATCAAGTTTATGATAGTAGCATGTCACTTCAGAAATTATTGTTTTATTGTTTACCTACTCGAAGACGAGTAGGAACTAAGCTTGGGGATGCTTGATACGTCTCCAACGTATCTATAATTTTTGATGCTCCATGATTATATTATGCCAATTGCTACATGTTTTCTCCCTTATTTATAGCATTTTCATACATTTTCCGGGACTAACCTATTAACAAGATGCCAAGTGCCAGTTCCCTGTTTTTTTTTTCTATTTTTGGTTTCACAAAAGTTGTTCTGGAAACATTCTCGGAATTGGACCCCACAGAGTCCGAAGTGTCTATTTTCCCCGAAAGCATCCAGAAGACCAAAGAAGAGTCGAAGAAGGGCTTCAAGGGGCCACACCATAGGGTGGCACGACCCCCCTGGCCGCGCCAGCTATGGGTGTGGGGCCCCTAGGCCTCTACCACCTCTGCCCTTTCGCCTATTTATTCCCCCGGATGGAAAAACCTAAACACCTGATCAAATATCCCTGAAAAGTTCCACAGCCGCAATCGTCGTCAACCCTAGATCAAGGGGTTCTAGAGCAATCTCCCAGCACCCTGCCGGAGAGGAAATCATCACCGGAGGCTTCTACATCACCATGCCGGCCTCCAGAGTGAGGCATGAGTAGTTCATCCCTCGACTACGGGTCCATAGCGGTAGCTAGATGGTTGTCTCCTCCTCATATGTCCCCATGTCTACATCTCGTGAGCGGCCTATCATTATCGAGGTTGATCTTATGTAATTCTATATGCTGTGTTTGCTAGAATCCGATGAATATTGAACTTATGCCAAGTTGATTATAGTCTTTATTGCATATGTTATTTGTGATCTTGCATGCTTTCCGTTACTAGTGGTTGCTCTGGCTAAGTAGTTGCTAGTGACACCAAAAGGGAGTATTTATCCTAGCTAGTGGGTTCATGCCTCCTTTTCGCCTGTGCTCGAGTGACATAAACGTGACGGGGGAGGATGTGTTGTTGCCACTAGGGAGAAAACAGCGGCGTGAGTGCCCGCGTGCACAAACATTGCTTACATTACACACATTGTTTAATGCAGTTATCTGTTGCTTGCAACTTAATACCTAAGGGGGTTCGGATGATAACCTGAGGGTGGATTATTAGTCATAGATGCAGATGGATTTTGGTCTATGTATTTTGTTGTACTGTCTGCACTAAATATCCTAGTAGTCATCATGTTATAATGTGCACTACGGTGCAACCTCTATTTGTCCATTGCCCAGCTGTAATTTGTTCACCTAGCATATTATCTTTATGGAGAGACACCACTAGTGAACCTATGAACCCCGGTCCATTTTCCACACGGTTAAACAAACCACAACAATTTCGTGCTCTCTTTACTTACTGCAAGCCTACATTATTTTCCACACTATACGTCTAATCTTTGTTTTCAGCAAGACCGGTGAGATTGACAACCTCACTGTACCGTTGGGACAAAGTATTTTGGTTGTGTTGTGTGCAGGTTCCACGTTGTTGCTGACACCGGGGAGGCGCCATCACCACGGTCAGTGGCATCAACCTTCCCGAGATCCTCTTCCTCCTATTGGATTGATAACCTTGGTTCTTAACTGAGGGAAATTCTTTCTACTTTCTCATCAAACCCTCCTCTTGGGGTTTCCAACACACCATCAAAGTGCATCAGTGCCCAGCAACTGCTGTGGATGTGATTATGAGCTGAGAACCCGATCTTAGTCCATTTGCTAAAGATTTGTGCTATTGGTAGCTATTTTAACAGATAAGCACATTTTCTTGCTTGGCCTTGTTGCCCCTAAGCATAATAGCTGGTAAAAACATAAATATTATTGCTTTGTCCCTGGCCAATGATGCAAATCCCGAGACCTCTCTCTTTATAAGAACAGAAGTTATCTTGATTTTATTTAAGTCCCTAGGATGTTAATAGCATAACATGTCTATGCTGGACTAAGGGAAATTATCCCTCAACCACTTTGTGCATACTCCAGCAATTAACTTGTTGGAGGGTGTGTAGAGTTTCACCTTGGGTGAGGTTGTTGGATTTGTGTGCTTGTGATCTTGCTTGTGGTCTGCTTGCTCCTCAGCCCTGCTCCTCCTCTTCAGACTTGGCCTTGTGGAGATCTGCATGTCTTGATCTCCTCACTTCTAGCTTGGCCTCGTTATTACCTTGTTGGATCACCAATCTCTTACAGATCTGGTGGTGGAACTATTTGTGGTGAATTGTCGTGTGCTGGATGTGCTTGTTGTTCTTGCTGGAGCTGTGTAGCTCGAGCTGAAACAGGGGAAAGTGATGTTGGCTTCTTTCATCTCCACAGTTGTTGTGCTATTTAACTGCCCCTGTAGTTGTGACAACACAGAGGCTTGCCTCTGAGTGTTCTGTGTGACTGCTTCATGCGGCTGGGATGATTTGCCCGCACTAGTGTTGGTCTTATCGACACAGTTACAACTGTTTTCACCTGCCACTTGTATTTCCTGGAATGTGCCTATGATGTTGGTCTGAGGTTAAGCTTGATTTGAACAGACACTACATGAGTTTACTAAACCCAGTGATGAGTTTAGGAGTGCATCTCATTGCCTATCTGAGGGTACTAATCCCCCACTCACCCCTCTTTTTGGTCTCTTTGTTTATTTTGCAGGTTCGGAAGATGACTAGAAGACTAGATTAGTAAGTAGGAATTAGTTTAGGGATTTAAGCTTGTACTTATTCATTTGTAATAATTTCCTGTAATTTCTGTTTTGTGGAATGATGTACAGACTTTGTAATATTGTGATTAATCAATAAAGTTTAATCTTTTATTTTTCTAATTCTCTCTTTAATTAGAATTGAATAAGATTTGTTATTACTTTAAATGTTTCAAATTAATTAATAAGTAATATTTATAATTTCCCATCAACTACTTTGAATCCAAATTCAAATTCGAACAACCTTTTGTTTAAAGAAATTTAAATTCAATTCCTAAATTCAAATATCACCTAGAGGTCATGTCGAATTTCCCCCTTCTTCCCTCATCGACTCTACTCCCAAAGTTTGGAACACGATGAAACCTCGATTACTCCAGGGTTTTGTTTTGCGAATATTTATTCAGGTTTTGCAAACACATGCATGCAGATGCACAAATACTATTTCTACCCTCCGTGAGTTCCTAAACACTGGGACATTACAAAGCTCTAGTCCGGCTATCTATATAAATCCGGACAGAAGCAAGAAGAGATAAGAACCAGAACAGAGGTTCTAATAGTTAGAAGCCAACTCGTTGGGAAGTTAACCCTCACCGTGTTAGCGAAATCATACTCATGATTGTACTCTGTATACTTCAAGCTTCAGCCCTGATTTTTGTGAGCTTGCAGGAGTAGGAACGTCGCCTTAGTTGCGTCGTACCGAACCTAGGTAAATCGAGTCCTCATTTCCAGTACTTCCACGTTTCCCCCACGGTTCTACCAGTAGGCTTATGGCACCACCGTCCATGATCCTAACTAAGAAGTCTCGACAGTTGGCGCCCACCATGGGGCCAGCGGCGTTGTGAGTGATGTTTCGAGAGGGGGTACTCAGCGGAATCGTCAGTACGATCACTGTCGGAAGCCTGGAATTTGACGTCAATGTCGGACGCTTCCTAGACAATGGATCCTATATGTCGGCATGGAATCACCTGGTAAGTGCTTGTGTCCTACCCATCAGATATGCTAATGTTTTTATCGGTTTGACAACAAATCCCCAAGGATGAAGAAGGCCAGAAATTGCTTCAGTTGTGGAGATAGTGATCACTTTGTTGCAGAGTGTCCTTTCAATATTATGATTGAGAATGGTGGAAGACTAGAGAGGAAGCCCCACTTCATTCCCAGGGCGAAGAACCTCACGAGGAGAGGTCCACCAAAGGCATTTATTGTCAAGGAGAATGAATACATATTCGGTGGTGACGAGAGTGATGATAATGGCGAAAAAGTTGGCATGGCGGCCATGGAAATTGGTGTCATTCCCCCAACCTTGATCTCTCTCTTCTCCAACCCAAATGACAATAAGGGTTCCTCAAGTCACAAGTGCTTCATGGACAAGGGTATATCCCCAAAGGTGACTCCTACATTCAAACTTGTTAATCCTCTACTCCATCTCTATGAAATTGTGTTGAAGAAGTAGACAATGATCAAGATCCCCTAACCAACTTTGTAAAAATACAATAGGTGAAAGTAAAATCATATTTGATGCTGCCACAGTTCAATTAAGTGAGGAACATGGCCTCATTGATGAACATGAGGATAGAATCATTTTACTTGAGGGATTCGCTCGTGATGATGCTAATAGAATATAGGATCTTGAGGAAGCTCTGGATGATTCACAATGTCTTAAGGAAACCATGGAGGAGACCTTTGTTATGGACATAGCTAAGATAAAGTTCAATCGTGATCATGCATTTGAGAAGGTGAAAGCATTCACAACACTAAACGATGCAACTAACAAAGGTTACAATGTTATCATTAAAGATTTTGATAAGCTTAAGAATGCTCATAAAGCAATCTCAAGTGAGCTCAAGATTCTTAAGGGTTCATATGATATAAAATAAAATTATTGTGCCACTAACCCCTTGTGTGTCAAAGCATCTCTCATTGAGAAAACAATAGGTTGAAGGCTCAATTCAAGAAAGGCCTAGCTACTTGCATCCAAGGGCAAAAGAATCTTGATGATCTTTTGAGTAATCAAAGGAGATTTGTTGGTAAAGAAGGACTTGGTTTTAGATTTACATCCAAGAAAACCCATTAGAAGAAGTCAACACCCTCCACTAATGCTATTGTTTTTTGTGAAGGAGGGGGAGTTGGCTAATGAAGAATTGGAGTTTGATGCTATTGCTAAAAGTATTTCCCCTAGGAACACTACTATTCACAATAATTTTGCGGGAAAATATTTTGTTTAGTTGTTTGTCCTTTAGTTTTGAGTGTGTGTCTTTTATTCTTTTAAGGTGTTAGAAAATGAAGGAGAAGAAGAAGCAGTTGTGGAGCTGTGCGTCAAGTTCAAACTACTTCACTAAGAGTTTTAAGGCAAGCCATCCTGATGCTTGCTACTACACTTATCATGATAGATCATGCATGTTTTACTTCTGATTTTTTTTATAAAACTTTGATTACCCAACACTATTTTTGAGTGACTACTACTACTATTAAAATTATATATTCTATTACCATGCCAGTAGTTGATACTTGGTGTTACCAAGCCCATAGCCACCATATGTAATTTATTACCACCCAAAAGTATAAGTCCCTAATTGGACACCCTAAAAATATGTTTTTGCAAAACAAAGGCTTTATGGAAAACCCGGAGGAAAGGCTGAACCTTATCCACCGGAGGATTGTTGAAGTGGTCATTTTTGGGAAACAGGTGTTTTACAAAAATGACACATAACCTAGTCTTTGCCGGACAATCTATACCGTACTTACACCCTACCTCAACATGGGCACGGGGCTTAACTTGAAGTTTGTTCTTGTTAGTGTGTGTTCTATCTCAATTTTCTATAAGGGTCGTCGTGCCCTCAAACCAATTGTCGCTAGGAGGGGTATACGGGACATACGAAGTGAAGGATTAACTATTAAGTTACCCCCGGCTGCAACAGTTGGGTCTCCTACCGGTACGCTGTTAGACAGGTTGCCGGAGGAGATTACACCCATCTGAAGAGATAGGCATATTCTATCTTGAACATAGTGGATGGTTATTATCAATTATCTGATGATTACATACTGTTGTTACAGTCCGTGGTTGTTCACAGTGGATGTACTCGATCTGGTGGATTGTGTACACCTCTGCAGAGTCAAACTATTCGGAACAGCCGCGTCCTCGGATATGGATATTTGAATGGCCATGTAGCTAGCATTGTGTCAATGTTTTCAAAAAGGAGTTTTACAAAGGAGTTGAACTTGAGGAGTAATGAAAGAAGGAACTTCGTACCTTTGAGGTATTGATGAAGAAAATCCAGAAGTTGTTTTACAAGAAGTTTTGCAAAGAAAAACTTTTCTTTTATAAAACAAGTTTATAAAACCTCTTGGATATGTAATATCTACAAGAGAAAGAAAACTATATTATTTTCTTTTGAAGTATCTTCTTCAACAAAGATACTGAGATTTTCAAAATCAACTATGATATGTCTTTCATATATCATGGATACTGAACCCTATGTATAGCCTACCTACTCCACTATATAAGCATACTTGCATCCTTGGTAAGCTACATGATGGGTGTCTTGCTGAGTACATTCAAATGTACTCATATTGGTTTAGTCCCTGGTATTTACTTTCCAGACATCGAGAAGGAGTCTCAAGAGGAGATCTACGAGAAGGAGTACCACGCTGATGGCCTTGCGAACTAGGATCGGATCCCGGTCAGCAGCCTGTAGGTTAAGGCGTGACTTGGGCTCTACTACGTTTGTGTGTTTTATTCTTCCGATGTGTGTGTTGTGTGTTTTCCCTGTGTGGCAGTTGTGTGGACTTGGTCATGTGACCATGACTCTTTTGTAAGCTTTCATGTAATCATGTAATGGATATTGTATATGTGTACCAACTTGATATGTTGTTCACGACTGGTGTGATCTGGGATCGTGAATGTATGCAGATCGGAGGTGTCCTTGAACATTGGTTCTGGGGGACCTTACAACTACACCACCATGCCCGCCTCCGGAATGATGCGTGAGTAGGTCATCCTTGGAATGCGGGTACATAGCAGTAGGTAGATGGTGGTTCTCTCCTCTTCCTGCCTCATGTTTAGATTTTGTGAGCTTCCCTACATGATCAAGATCATCTTATTGTAATGATACATGTTGTGTTTGCTGGGATCCGATGAATATTGAATTCTATGTCCAATGATTATCAATCTATCATGTTTTATTCATGTGTATGTTATTTATGATCTTGCATTCTCTCCGTTGTTAGTAGATGCTCTATCCAAGTAGATGCTAGTAACTCCAAGAGGGAGTATTTATGCTCGATGGTGGGTTCATGCCTCCTTTGCATCTCTGCTTGAGTGACAGAAACGTGAGGGATGGGGGATGTGTTGTTGCCATTAGGGAGAAATCGACGATCTTTACATTGTTTACATTACACACATTGCTTAATGCGATTATCTGTTGCTTGCAACTTAATACCCAAGGTTTGCTTACATGACATTCTGAGGGCGGATTATTAGTCATAAATGAAGTTGGATAACGGTCTATGTATCTTGTTGTAATTCCCGCATGAATAACATAGTAATCATCATGTCATGCATATGCACTACGGTGCAGCCTTTATATCTATCAATTGCCCAGCTATAATTTGTTTACCCAACATTCTATCTATCTATTTTGGAGAGACACCACTAGTGAACTGTGACCCCTGTCGATTTTCCTCATATTGATAATACAACCACTGCCATCTATGTTTTCGTACTATTACTATTGTTTTCCTACTGTTTTCCACACCATATGTTTAACCTCTTTGTTTTCATCAAAACCGGTGAGATTGACAACCTCACTGCTTTGTTGCAGCAAAGTGATTTGATTGTGTTGTGTAGGTTCCATGTTGCTTCTGAACCGGTAGTGCGTCCTGCCACATCAGCTGCATCAACCTACATAAGTGATTTCTTTCCCCTACTGGTATATTCAACCTTGGTTTCTTTCTGAGGGAAAACTCACCACTGCACTCTTGACAACCTTTCTCTTGGGATTTACCAACGTCAGCCATCAGTTGTCATCAAACATAAAAAAGGGGGAGATTGAAATGACATTTGTCCCATAATCTTATTTTGGTGTTTGATCACAACACGTGGAAGTTTTAACCATTTGCCAAAGTGTTTTTAGGAAACTAAATTAAAGATGCAAAAGGTTAAAGACATACAAATAACGGAGAAGTAAAACAAGCATCTCCATATTTTTACTGGTGATAAAATCAACATGGATAACTTTGCAAAAAGGAAGAAAATGCAAAAGGAAGAGAAGAGGAAGAACTGCCTAGCCGGCCTGGTCGGGAATATGTTTTCTTAGGCCGGGCGGCTCGGGTGGGTTCCCTGCGTGTGGCGCAGGAACGCCGACCCATGCCGGGCTTCCAACAGGCTTAGATGGGGCATCTGGCAAGCCGGCCTTGGCCGGGCTATAGCCGGCCTTGCTGCTTCCCCCAGACTAGGCGCCTCGGTTGGTTGGCCGGCCTCCAGCGCCTCCACACCGTCCCATACCGGGCATCCTGCTCTCAGGACTAGCGAATCGGGTTGCTGGACGGCCTGCCCTCACTTCCTGCCCGGCGTGGCCAGGCTCACAGGCCGGGTTTCGTGCACCACTAGGAAACACCCCAACGGCCACTTGTTACCTACTTCTATAAAAAGGAGTCTTCTAAAACTATTGAATGGATCACTTGAAACTTCTCTCTCCGCCATTTGTGACAACCTTAAAACTCATAGATCTTCCCAAATACCCAACAAAATCTCTTGATCTTTTGGGATTTGGAGGAGAGCCACTAGATTTACAACTCCACCAAACCGATTCGTCACCACCCCACTAATCCCTCAGGGGTCTTGAAGTTCTTAGTTCATTGGAACCTAGAACCTTGTTCGTCTTAGTTTATTGGAGCTTAGAGCCTTGTTGGAATGTCCGAAGCTTTGTGAGCTCATGGATCTTGTTACTCGGAGTCTTGGAGGCTTGCGAGATTTGCCGAGGCTCCTCCAAGGTGTGAAGTGAGCCTCATCCTTGTAATTGTTCTGGTTGTCAACCTCAATGGCAACAAAGTGATTCGTGCCCGGTGGTGGACATGAAGGAGATACGGTGTGCCATTCGACGGCTACTCGGTGTTCCACTTTGGTGGCACCGCACCGCTACAACAAAGATTAATTTCCATTGGGAAGCGAACTTCAGGATAAATCTCCACGTCATTATGTTTGGTTATTCTTCAACTTACCTTTATTTTTTACGACTAGTTTAGTTACTTGAATATCTTGTGCTAGTGTTATTTGCTCATCATATAAGATTATTCACCTAGTTGTATAATCTATACAATCTATATTTGAGCAATTATATTTGATTGAAAAAGAAGTAAAATTTGTAGTTAACCTATTCACCCCCCTCTCGTTAACCATCTCCATCATTCACCCGTAGAAGCAACCGCGCCACCAGAAGCCTCAACCCTGCTATCCAGCAGACCACCGCCACTGAAACCACCATGGAGTCAGGCCGTAGCTGCCGTCATCGGACGCCGCCATGCTACCCACTGTTGCCCACCATGGACCCGACACCACCTGCCCCCCGACTCAGATCCACGGGCAGGCCCGGGGCCCCTGGCCGCCGCAGCAGGGCCATCACCGCCGGGATGGAAGTCAGCCAACACTTCACCGTCGTGGTGCCGGTCAGCATCAAGCCAGCAAACTCCATCGCCAATCTCGGCCCCGCCGATGACGCCCCGCCGTTGTCCCTGCCTGGGCTTTGCTCGGCAGCGACCCTCAGGAGCCGAAGAGTGGGGGAGTAGATTGTGAGGAGAGGGTGGCGGGGCGCAGGTTCGCCTCGTGTCACCTAGGTCTGGGTGACGTGGGGATGTTTTTTCTGGTCGATTTCTCCTGATCACCATATAGATATATATCTTCACAATCAAGTGCCACATTGTTGACGAGCGATTAAAGATTAGTTTTGTTTTATAAAAAAATCTAGATGGACGGTTTCAAGTCTATCGCCGTACTTGGATTCGTCCAATCGAGTTTTTGTTTTTTGAGAACGTCCAATCGAATGGAGTACTGGTATCTTCGTTTCGTTGTGGGCCAATGCTTCCTTATTTTCCTTCCTCCTTCATTTGGGTGTTTAAATTATCCGCCTTCCTAATAGGCCCACGTTGTGCGTGTAGATACTGGTCGAGCCCGTCAAGTTTTCGGCCCGCGTTATGGATGACCGTTGGAGAAGGCCTGGACACGGCACGCACGCCGCCGCCTTCTTTCGCCTCTCCCTTCTCCAAACTCTCCGCCGCCGTCGAGCTCTGCGGCTCCCAGCCTCGCCGCCGCGGCCGGGTCATATAGGGCTTCGACGCCGCATCTCCCTATCCCTCTCTCTCTCGATCTATTCCCCTCGCTTTCTCCGAAGCCTCCCCCACGCCGCCGCTCCCTTCTGTAGGTCCAGCCACCCGAACTTCGTCGCCGCTCCAGCTCCTTTATGCCGGTCTACTCCAGCCCCTCATCGCGAAACCTAGCGTTCGTCGAGGACGGCACCGCCTGCGATGATGCCGATCGACAGCCCCCACTCTCCAGAGGTATGAATTGTGCCCCAACCCCTAATCCTCTTCTCCCCTCTCCCCTCACTTCAAAATCGATTCTTTTCTTTGCCTTATTATTTTTTTTTGAATAATAGCAGGAGAGCTGCTATGTTTATTTCAAAGTTAGGAAAGCACTTTACAGAGGTAAACTGAAGAAAACACAAGAAAGGGTTTAGAACACTTAAAAACGGAAAAAAAACCAGCCGCTCAAAAAAGGAGAAAAGCACCCCATCAGCCGGGATCAAAAGGCACCCCTCCTGCCTGCTCCCTTTTCTCTGCCTTATGAGGAGGATGAATCGGTCCTCTTCTAGTCAGGTAGGACGACACTGGGACCTCATCTGATGTTGTTGGAGAGGCCAAGGACGACCTCCAGCACGTGGGACGTCCTCTGACGCAGGAGCGGTACATGATGTGGGTGGAGGAGAACCTGCGCGCGGGGGCCGACGGGAAGACGTTCCAGATGCTGTCCTGAGCCCCCGCGATGGCGATGCCTCCAGGAGGCCAAGGAGTTGGACAGAGCCCCGCGCGCCGACGCCACATCCCCAAGGTACCGTACGACCCCTTCCATCTCATTCCCAGTTTCACTCGCGTGATCTACTCTCCCCGTCAGTTGTACGGTTCTTGGCTCCTTCCGCGTCCGGCCTCTATTTTCTATCGAACTGATTTCGTCTCTAACTCGGGAAGGGAATCGAATTGCAAAGCTTAGGACGAGCCACATTGGTTTGCTTATGGCAGAATAATATTGATGCTCTATCAGAATGAAATTTGAGCGGCCGCTTGGGATTATATTGTGTTATTGTACCTGAATCTTTCTTCATGTTTTTGCTTGTTTTCAACGGACATACATGATGATGCAGGAAATGCACGATCTGATCTTAGTAGAGTGAAATTTTGGTGTGCTTAACAGAGCCTGGTCCAGTTATCCATGAGAAGATACCCTGTAATAATTTACTTCCTACCATACACCGGGTTCTCTCTTTCACTGAATGTGGTAAGAGGCAGAGAGTATAAACATCTGTGATGAGATCCCCTTTTATATCATATAAGCGTCGAAATGTTGCAAGGGTTTTCCTGCCCTTCTTTGTCTCCTTTACTGCTGTTGAATTAAATTCTACTGCACTATACACAAAAAGTATTAGATGCGCCAGAGATGGTTGATAACTTCTATCTGAACCTGGTCTGAGATGGTGTCCAGATGGAACGCGGCTAGCCAGCGGTGTGGCGATGTTGTTCAACTGTGGCATTCCTTAAACATGGGACCAACTAGCTAGGTTCCTTACATATTAGCTGAGTACAGTATAGCAGTAAGAGCCCTTGCCTAGTGTCCTTCCACATCAAGTAGTCTTACTTCCGCTGGTGGATTTTTTGATCGCTGCATCAAAATCTGGAATACTGAGAAGGGAACATGCATAAAAACTATAAAACAGGTTCCCATGTAATAATGCATTACAATTCAGTATACATCCAAATAATCTGCTTACTGCATCTAGCAGCAAATGTGGATGTGATAATGTACATTCATGCTCTCTGTAAGGTCTGCAGATTGGAGTGGAATTGGCACGAGAATGAGATCGTGAGTGCTCATGGTTATAGCAACAACCACCTAAGCGTGTGGTCATATCCAAGAAAGTTGCAGATACATACTGGGCACACAAAGATTGTTGTTAAGCTCAGACAACACTTGGCAGCATCTGATGTCACCTCCAGCATGTGGTGTCCCAGGATCAGAATGGACATTCATTACAATCAAGTAAGCGTCGAAATGTTGCAAGGGTTTTCCTGCACTTCTTTGTCTCCTTTACTGCTGTTGAATTAAATTCTACTGCACTATACACAAAAAGTATTGCTGCAAATGCTAGGTTACTGAATTTTCTGCAAATGCATGTTTGACATGCAAACATAAGCTTTCTTATGTTGTTGACAAAGATAATCACAATGCATGCGGCTGGGTCTTGCTGAACTAGTTGAATTTTGGAGAATGTTATCTCTTTCTGTAAATTAGCATGTGCTCCTGGAAGTGATGTAGAATTTTTCTTGCTATTTATGCAGGCGTCAAAATGAAGCAGATCCTTCTGTGATATGCTAGCTAGACATGGATTGGTCAAACATTTCTACAATATTTGCTTCAAGTTTGTCTATGGCGATGCTGGGTGGCGTGGATTCAGTTCATGCTAATATCATGTTCTGCAACCAAGATGAAACTGATGTTAAGGAGTTTGGCAGTGTTGACAACATCTGGATTGTAAGTTCAATGTGCATTCGCTTACATTCTGATTTTTTCGCAACCTTTCCTGTTCATGGTTGCAATTCAAATTAGTGTCATTGTTGTTATACTAGTTGATGATGTGTTGTCTTAGGCTCTTGTACTTGTATATTGTATCTTGGTGCTGCCTCTGGAACAACTCTCTGCCTCATGTGTCTAAACTTTTTGGACCGGTGGATCATGTTGCAAATTCCTTTTTTATCGTTATGTTCGCGTTGTGTTTCTTCCAAACCCACCATACCATGAACCATGTCATGAGCGTGATCACCGAACAGATGCCCTACCTCGGAGAGGTGGAGGCCGGGTGTTTAAGTATGAGTATAGCTTAAGCTTGTGGCTGCTGAACTGGTTGGTGCATGGATTTACTTTGCTTCTTCGTGCCTTAGCATTGCTTCCTAATAATAGGTTCAGTATTTATCAAGCCTAAGTGCTTCTTGCTTGGCACTGGCACCAGCAATTCAAAATATGATTTTCTTAGCCACTAGCATGAGTGCGGCAGGCAGAGTCGATCACCCATAGAATATCAGGTTACAAATAGTTTTATTATGCCTTGACAACTGTTTGATTACCACATCATTTCTTTTTCCAGGGAACTCCAGCTAATATCATTGTTGGTTGTCATGTTTGGGGGGGAGGACCCAACTGTAGCTAGTATTGATGGTGATGTTGTCAGCATACAAAACAATGAAGTTCATGTGCAGACATTAAATGGGAAAATGGTATCATTTCCAATTTCTTATGCATTCCGCGGATCTTTATCTTATTATGCATTAATTATATATTGTTTTCTCAGTAGTTAGTATATCCTTCTTAACCTCCTTGGACTATATAACGCTGCTCAGTTTAAATCTAAAGGAACCTGATGGCCTTGGTCACTACAATTTACCGAAGATTTGGCTAGGGCTTTAGGTTTTATTTATTGTTTGACAGAAAATGGATTGGGACTGTATTACACTACTCAGTTTAAATCCAAAGGATCCTTATGTCCTTGGTCACTATATACATATACACAATATTTGGCTAGGGCTTTAGGTTTATTTATTATTTGATAGAAAATGGATTGTGGATTTCATCAGTGCTTTTGTACAGGTTACACTGACAAATCAAAAGTTTCCGCAAAAATATGGAAGTTCCACCAGGAGTAGTGGATGATTTGATAGAATTATCGTACTTACACAAGCGTGGTGTTCTACAGAATTTTTCTACACATTATGAACTGAATGAAACATATGTGAGTTCTTATCTTTTGAGTAAAAAACTTGCAGTTGTATAAATTATATAAATTGCACTGCCCATGATAACCATTGTGCTCCATTCTCAAACATATACTGGTAGCATTTTATTGCGATAAACCTATTTTGTATCGAGATGATGGAACAACACAAGGGCGCAGATTTTGGGGAGTCCTCGTGTCTTTGCAATTGAAGATGTTGCTTATAGGTGATCATTTGTTGTATAATATTCATATACGTTGTCATACATGCCCAATACGTACAATATCTTGATGCAATCTGTTAATATTATGGGAAACCAGGGAAACGAGAAACGAAGGAAAAATAATTCTATATTGGTCAGTGGAGAAAGTGGTGCTGGCAAGAGTCTAAGTGGTGGGCGATCTGGAGTAGAGTGACAAATTGTAGAGCAACAAGTTCTAGAGGCAAGATCGTTGAGTGTTTATTTTTATTTTATGATTACTTGTGGCTTTCAAATGTACATAATTGGCAACTGTCTTACACCCAATAATATTTCAGTCAAACCAAGTTCTTGAAGCTTTTGGCAATGGAAAAACTGTGAGGAACAATAACTCGAGGTAATTGTTTGCTCGATTGTTTTATATTTGTTTCGGTTAAGTGGAATAGTTTCTTCCCCTTTTTGGGATATCCCGTGTGGAATGACCAGCTGATTGTTTAGTATTCTCATTGGTTTTGTAATTTATGGTGAAGTCACTTTGGTAAGCTTGTGGAGATCCAATTTGACAAGACTGGGGGAATCTTGGTAGCTTCCATCAGAACATAATTGCTGGAAATATCCCGTGTGTGAGATAAATGCCTGGGAAAGAAATTACCATTGGTTCTATTTTTTTGTGCTACACCACCTGAGGTATTTTCACATGGACTCACTATTACTACCTGGCTATTGTCCTTTTGTATATGTAATTCAGTGTAGTCTAAGTGGTCTACTCCATACAATGGATTGCCATAACTTGCAGGAGGTATATGCTCCCGATTGTTTGATGGGCAATGCTACTCTGGCAGGAAAATCCAATTAGATTTTTATTAGCTTTCAAATCTTGACATTTTGCATTGTTACTGTGACATATGGACATGATTGTGGAAAAATTAATGTATCCTTTGGACAGGACCCAGACTCCAAACAATTGACTGGTGTTATCTATATCTATAGGTTCAAGAGTTTCGACATTAACAGGTTAGTGTTTTCCAACTTTCCTGAAACAACCGAACATGTACCAAATTGCGTGTCATTCTGTTGTAAAATAAGAGCGCTGACAGGGAGCTTAAGATGCAAACTAGATCAAAAAAGTAGATATCTTTTACCTTGGATATTTTCGATCCCCATTGTTTCTTCTTCTCTCTACATTTCGAGCATGTTCATTCTTTGCTTCTTTTTTCTGTTCAAATGAGGGCTATGCACCACGAATTTTACATTAATTATTGGAACCGAAGATGGTAATTATATGTCTCCGGAAGAAGAGCTTCCTGGAAGCATTTCGACCCACCGGAAAGGAAAATTAAATATAATTAATCCTCTCTATTCTGATGAGCATTGTAATTGGCCCATACTATTGGATTTTCCCTCCTACAAACACAACAGAATATTGTATACGGTATCCTGTTAGTTCGTTAATCTAATGGAGAAATTTTGTCTTGTCGTCCACAAGCATGCCTTGCTTCTTTACGTGTGTTGAATGTAGCCACGCCTGCTGCGATTTAGATTATACGTGCTACACTTACAACTTTCTTTGTTCTACAATTTCTTCAGAGATACTTAATTCACCCAACTGGATTACCGTTGCTTCTTAAATTTCATAAATGGGGGACTCACAGGATCATTGGGAAGGTGAAAGGAGTGACAAGGGAGAAGCTGGTGTCACATGAAAACACCAACAAGAGGTGAGCTTCAGGTTTATTTATAGCAAATGCTAATTTCATTATACTTTTCAATATTTCCATGGGTGGATCTATAGAAATAGTATAGGTGCTTGAGCATACCGCACAAGAAATATTTTGGAAATTTGAAGTATTAATTTTGTTGTTTATAGCTATTACTTGACGGAAACATTGAATATTTGGGTGGGGAAACAATGGTGTTGTAGCTGCCGGCAAGGTGATAGTTATGAGGAAGTGCGCTAGCTAGGTGAGCTGGCATGGCGCAAAGGCAGTTGCTAAGAAATTGACTTTTAGAGGAACGGACTTTACCTTCCCAATTTTCATATTAATTACTTTACTTTCCCTAATTCCCATTCAAAATTTGTAATATATAAATTTAACCTCATTTGTAATCAATACTTTATTTTTGCCATTTAGTTAATTATTATTAGTTATTACTTCAAAGTCTTTATTTTTCTACCTTTCGAGTTTTATCCTGTGCTCAGTTTGACCTCCGCTAGACAAAACATTGGATCGCATGATTATTCTATATGGTATATTTCTGATTTCCTACTTACTATATTCTGATTGCGTACTTACTATATTCTGATTGCCTACATACCCTTTAGTGATCCCCTTGGCCAACTTCTGACGAAGAATTATTTGCGGTCATAAAATATAGGTGCTATAGCAATAAAGCATAACATGCTAGCATAACTACTACTTACCACTCAATTTTTTTTTGTGGGGTTAGTATATATTTTATCACTATAAAATAGGTCATTCAACTTCTTCCCAAACTTGCATTTTGCTAATTCAGAGCTGTTCCTCCTTAAACCCAATTAGAGTTTTCCTTGCATTCCAGAATTATATACGCATTTAGTTAGAGAAGTGTGCACGTGCTTGATTTTCTTGGTCCTGATGGCTTATGATTATTGGAGTTGGGATGCCGGGAATCAATTTTATTTGAGAAAATATGAAAACATATTTACACCTAAATTTAGCATTTGGACCTAAAAAAGCTATAGAAATAAAGACTCATAAAATAAAAATTAAGATCCATTTTTTTTGGTTATCTTATGCGAGATTGGAACTAGTCATCTCTTTCCGTATTTCTCCTCAAAACTTCAATTCAAGATCCCAAGAGCTGGAATGCCGACAACCATTGCATTCAATTCACATATGGGCAAACGGCTTTCTCCGCCTTTCTCCTTCTAGCGGGATGCTTCATCTTGTGCCTTTCTCGTCTTTCTCCTTTCGTGTCCTCTTTCCTGACTTTTTTTGTCGCTTTTGTCGCAATTCACTTGCAACTCAGGGAAATTAGTTCCGGGCGAAACTTTTACCTATTTCTCATCCACGGTTTGCGATGGTCCAGTTGTGCGTTCTTGTATCTTGTGTTCCCTTGCTAGGTGCCCCTAGTCTTGGTGACAGGTAGCATCGTGCTTGCATGCGCTCTGCGTCATGTGCATTACGCACGGTGGTGCCGCACTTGCGGCTATGGTGGTGCTCATTTGTAGGGTGGCAGATGATGCCTTCGGGCTTTGGGTACTAAGTAAAGTCCATTATGAACCTTTACCTCCTGGACGGTAGGGAAATTGAACCTAGAACTTTCAATCTCTGCACTGAACTTATTAATCTCAGTCTTTCCCAACTCTTTGACCTCTTTCCCGCTAAGAAACAATACTTCCAAATAAAGATAGCCAACTAATCTCAACAACATACATGGCCCACCTGTCATATTGATATTGGTCTTCTTTGTCGCAATGCCCTTCCCACCAGTGAGCTACAACATTTCCACCCCTTCCCCATGCACTATGCCTGGCTACGGATTGCTTAGTATCCGACATCGTTCTCGCATCATGTGTTCCCTTGTCGGGCGCCCCTAGCCTTTGTGATAGGTAGCGACGTGCACATGGGCGCTCTCCACGTCCTATGCGTTAGACGCGGTGGTGTCGATTGCACTTGCGGCTATGGTGGTGTTCATGCATAGGGTGGCCGATGATGCCTTTGGGTGTTGGGTCCTAAGTAAAGTCCGTCATGAAACTTGGAAATCAAACCTAGAACTTTCAATCTCCACACTGAACTTATTAATCTCCGTCTTTCCCAACTCCTGACCTCTTTTGGCTTAAGAAAAAAAAGCCATCCCTAATCTCAACAACATACGTACCCTACCATTCTTACTGATCTTGGTTTTATTTGTTGCAATCCTTTCCCACTCAATGAGTTGCAACATTTCCATCCCTTCCCGTTTACTTTGTGCTTCTTCATTTTCTGGCTGGGTGTCCTTTCCTCGGCTACGATTGCTCAGTATCCAGCATCGATCTCGCATCATGTGTTCCCTTGTTGGGCGCCCCTAGCCTTGGCGATAGGTAGCGACGTGCTCACAGGCGCTCTCCGCGTTCTGTGCGTTAGACGCGGTGGTGCCAGCTGCTGTGCGGCTATGGTGGTGCCCGTGCGTAGGGTGGCGAATGATGCTTTTGGGTGTTTGATACTAAGTACATTCCCTTATGAACCTTCAAGTCCATTATGAACATCCAACTGTGGGAAAATCAAACCTAGAACTTTAAATATCTGCTCTAAACTTGAGCGTATTAATTTCCGTCTTTGCCAACTCTTGACCTCTTTTCAGCTAAGAAAAAAAAATACTCCACAGATAGGATAACCAACTAATCTCAACAACATACATGACCCACCTTTCATATTAATCTTGGTCTTCTTTGTCGCAACCCCCTTCCCACTCAATGTGATGCAAAAATTTGCACCCCTTCCCATGCTCTCTGTGCTTCTTCATGGTTTGGCAGGGTGTTCTTTCCCTCGCTACGGATTGCTTAGTATCTGACATCGATCTTGCACCATGTGTTCCCTTGTCGGGCGTTCCTAGCCTTGGCA
This sequence comes from Alopecurus myosuroides, assembly GCA_028641055.1. Classification (NCBI taxonomy): domain Eukaryota; kingdom Viridiplantae; phylum Streptophyta; class Magnoliopsida; order Poales; family Poaceae; genus Alopecurus; species Alopecurus myosuroides. Next base: position 31,460,603 of record CM054058.1, read on the forward strand.
ATAGGTTGCGCCGTGCTCATAGGCGCTCTCTACGTCCTGTGCGTTAGACACGGTGGTGCCAGCTGCCTGTGCGGCTATGGTGGTGCCCGTCCGTAGGGCGGCAATTGATGCCTTCAGGTGTTTGGTTCTAAGTAAAGTCTGTTATGAACCTTCAAGTCTGTTATGAACCTTCAACTCCTAGAGGGTAGGGAAATCAAACCTATAACTTTAAATGTTTGCACTGAACATGCACTTATTAATCTCCGTCTTTGCCAACTCCTGACCTCTTTCAAGCTAAGAAAAAATACATCCCGAGTAGGATAACCAACTAATCTAAAAAACATACATGGCCCACCTGTCATATTGATCTTGGCCTTCTTTGTCGCAATCCCCTTCCCACTTAATGAGCTGCAACAATTTCCACCCCTTCCCAATGCACTTTGTGCTTCTTCATGGTTCGGCTGGGTGTTCTTTCCCCGGCTACGGATAACTCAGTATCCGACATCGATCTTGCATCATGTGTTCCTTTGTCGGGCGCCCGCCTTGGCGATAGGTAGTACCGTGCTCATAGGCGCTCTCCGTGTCCTGTGCGTTAGACATGGTGGCGCCGGCTGCCTGTGCAGTTATGGTGGTGCCCGTGCGTAGGGTGGCGAATGATGCCTTCGGGTGTTGGGTCCTAAGTACAGTCCGTCATGAACCTTTAACTCCTAGAGGGTAGGGAAATCAAACCTAGAACTTTAAATCTTTACAATATTAAAGGAATATTAAACGTCAGGAGTTGAAACTTTCCGGTCAGCACCCGCCTTGGCGATAGGTAGCGCCGTGCTCATAGGCGCTCTCCACGTCCTGTGCGTTAGACACGGTGGCGCCGGCTGCCTGTGCGGTTATGGTGGTGCCCGTGCGTAGGGTGGCGAATGATGCCTTCGGGTGTTGGGTCCTAAGCATGAATCTTTAACTCCTAGAGGGTAGGGAAATCAAACCTAGAACTTCAAATCTTTATAATATTAAAGGAATATTAAACGTCAGGAGTTGAAACTTTCCGGTCAGTCGCGCCAACCCACACAGTGCGGCTTCCTTTTGTGTTTATGTTCTTGTAGGCTTGTAGGTGCGATCAAGGCTGCAGTGGTGACGAAGGATGTGTACAGAGGTACAAGGTAAAAGTTGGCCAGGCGGAAGAGAAGGAGGTGGTGGCGACAAGATCTGTGCAGTCGCTGACTCGCTACCTGTCTTCCTTTGGCCGAGATGTGTATAAGGTGTTTGGTTGGGCTGTGGGCTGTGGAAATCCTGCTGTGCTAGAAAGCTGCTGTTAGCACTTGAATCGTTTGGCAAACTAGCTGTTGGCTCAGCTGCTAGTGCTAAAAAGTCTAAAATACCATTAGTATCCGTTTCTATACTTAATTATCGATGCTGGCCCATTATCGTATTTTAGTGATGTTTGAACCATTCTAAATAGATAATTCGAAAAATTACTATGCTATTGTCCGGTGGAAAGTTCGGAATACTGTGAGATGTTGGTAGCAAAATTATCACATACCCGTCAAAGTAGGTAAATCGAAAAAGTATGTCTATCACATACTCGTCAAAACACATACATGGATTTGATTATAGTGTATCTTTTGGATATCAACATACAAACATAAAAAAAAGAATGAATCTTCATTTAGCATCTACACCATGAACAACATATAGTAGCAAAAAATACGAGACACAGCGGAAGGAGAAGAAATATATATTGTACCCTAAATGGGAGGGGTGTTTTGGCACCTCAGCAAATGGACTTGACGGACGTTGAGGTTGTGTAATGGTTTTGTATGTACGTGCGCCGACCTAGTAATAAAGAAGGGTAGGCGCTGAGGGAGCTGGCCTGTGGTGCAGGATTGGGACCGCCGTTTGCATGTTCGACGGGTTGATTTTGCTGTCCCGTGGGGACATGCCGTTTGAACTTCTTGGTCCTATGGAAAATGAACTCGGTACCGATATTAAGGGTGTGTTTGGTATCCTCTGTGGGCTCAGAATGTGTTTTGTCAACAGAGACGTGCCGACCTTATATAGGTTGAGCTGAGATTTGGGTGTGTGGTTGGTGGCTGGTATGGGTCGAGACATGCGAAGGCGAGAAGTTGTTTGTTAGTATGTATGTGTTTAGACAAGTTCATAAATATGAAATTACAAATAGGACCAAATTTTTATAGAGAGGACCTTGGGCAAAATAAAATCATGGCGCTCGCCTGGGCGGGTGCATGCACCGCCGTCTCCGTGGAGGTGCTCGGCGGCCGTGGTGACGGGCGGGCGAGCTAGGCGGCTCCGTCCCGCTCCAGTCTGCGGGTGCGGAGGCGCCCTCGCATGCGGGATGGACCGGGCCATGGAACGGCGTCGGGGGAGGTCGTATTGTGCAGTGGGACGAGGCATGGCGCCGCTGAGCGACGGGGGAAGTCTAGCGCGGGGGCCGAGCTCGAGGACTGGACGACACGACGAGGTTGAGGTGGAAGTGCAAGGTCGAGCGCGGCGTGGCGGCACTCACGGCGAATCGTGAGAAAAAGTAGCCAGGTAAAATGACTCGGGTTTCACGAGGGGCCGACGATAGGACTTGCGGGTGGAGCCCACGCGTGGGATTTTTGTTTGATGACCTCGGCCTGGCCCGAATGTGAAGCTCGATTTCCACTTCACAACCGGGCATGGCTGAGGAGCCTTTTTTGTATGAGGTGAGTATGGCTCGAGAGATACAACTGGGCTACTAAACAACCAAAAACTGGGTGAAGTGAGATATTCTGAGTTGAGCCGGGCTACCAAACACGCCCTAAATTTCTGCCGTGGGGTAGATTTCTGCCGTGGGGTAGGATTGGGACCGTCGTTTGTATGTTCGACAGATTGATTTTGCTGTCCCGTGGGGTATGCCATTTGAATTTCTTGGTCCTATGGAACATGAACTCGGTAGCAATACTAAATTTTGCTTGGCCCATGGGGTTTCGATTGGGAGAACGTGTAGGCGCTGGTGACAATCATCGGCTAGACAGGGGACACGATTTACCCAGGTTCGGGGCCTTCGTAGAGGTAAAACCCTTACTCCTGCCTCTGTCGATCTGTATTCACGAATAGATCGGTTACACTGGGGGATTGCTCAAGTCGAGAGTACGATCTCGAGCTCAAGTCTTGGTGGTGCGGTATTGCTTGGTCCCCTCCCGGTGGTTCTCCTGGCCTTATATAGGTGGTCAGGTCTCAAACCATACCCGGGTAGGACTCGAACTCTAACCCTATGTCGGTTACAAGTTTCCTATCTTAATCCGCAAGCCATTGCGGGTGGGTTTCAATTGGGCCTTCTAGAACTGTACGCGATGCCTCCTTTAGAGAGTGGGCCGTGGGCCTGAGACCGGGTAGGCATACCCGGCAAGCCTAGGATCCATCCCTTCGTCAGTAGCCCCCGTGTGCTTAGTCGATTGAGAATCAGTCGGGTGAGCACTCAGAGTTCGTTCTTGATTTCTTGATTCAATCACCAGGTTTTGAGGGTGTATACCCTGTGTGCGATGCGCCTCTGTACTCGAGCATCGAGTGGTAAATGTGCCTTGTTGGCTGTTTTCGCAGAAGGATGCGACTCAGTTGCTTGGCTCTCCCGAAAGCTCAGGGCCAATTAATTGCATCTAGGGCAAAAACAGTTCTGGCCTACACAAATTCGAGATCTCCGACTCGAATCCGGCGAGGTGATCGTTGCGACTGGGCCGTTGAGGTCTTACCGAGTCGAACTTAACCTAAAGGGCTACCCGGCGCGTCCGCTAGGATTTTTCTTCGTGTTGTTGACACGGAATTTAACGGAGGACGCAGCTTGAATACGATTCCAGGCCATCAAGAGAGATCTTTGGGGTCTTACCTTCGTACTCGAAAGAAATATGACATCCGGATGTGCCTAGTCGTCCGAACGACCCGGGAGATTGATGTGTGTACATCGTATGATCGAGTGGTAGGAGCTACACACTAGTAGTTTTTTTTGGAGATATTTCGAGTGAATCTTCTCCCTTGATTTTGCACACAAAGTGCTTTATGCTTTGTAATCTTCCTTCCATATGAAAGAGTTTTCGTGTTTGGAAATTTTATCATGCCCATTCGAAAAAAAATTCATATCTGGGACCTTTATGCGAGAGAATCTTCGCGTCACAGTTTTGTCCATACGAAGTTAATTCGTGTTTGGAGCTTTATGCGAGTCAGTTTTCTCGCCTTGATTTGCCCATACGAAGTATTTTCGTGTTTAGGACCTTTATCCGAAGGAATTCCGCCTTGATTTGCCCATACGAAGTATTTTCGTGTTTAGGACCTTTATCCGAAGGAATTCCGGGCTTGATGATGCGCTATGACGTCACGGCGCACTTTATCCTCCCGATGGGACGTGACGGAGCGAGAGCATAGGTGCTGGCCCACCTTGTCAGCTTTTTGACCAGAAACGAAACGTCGTTCCCGGTTTTTACGCAAAACTGCGCGCAGTAATTGCGCACGATCCACTGTTGGGATCGTGGCACGAAACAGCTTCCCCGCCTTTTCGTTTCACCTCCCCGCGTGGCAGCCGTGATGGGCGCCAGGTTGATTGATGGAAGGCTAGGATTAGGCAGCCCTGTGTATAAATGTGGCCCTTAGGTAAACGGTGAAAAGTTCCCGACATTTGCTTCCAGCCTTCGTCTTCCTCGCGCCCAACTCTCTCTCTGTAAACTCGCACCAGCATCCATGGCGGGGGGCAAGAAGTGCAGCACCGTTGCTTCTCCTTCGAGGGCGACGGAGGAAGCTCCCGCGCCACCTGCACCGCGCTCAGGCGACTGGCGCTCACCCAACACGACAAACAAGAGCATCAAGGAGATACAGAGGGAGGGGCTGCTGCCGCCGGAGACCAAGAAGCGCGTTCGCCTCGGAAAGAAGGAAGAGGTACCAAATCCTCGCGCGAACGAACACGTGATCTTCGCGGATCATGTTTCGCATAGACATACAGCTCCACGACCTGCCTCCAAATGCGGTGCAGAACATCTCGTGCTTCATCGTTTTTTGCGAGTGCTTCTTGGGCATCCGCCCTCACTGGGGCCTTTGGAAGACCCTCTTCAAGGTGCGTGTCTTCCGCGAGAAATCGCGGGTAGAGACTGAGTCCGGAGAGCCGCTGCGCACCGGTGGCTTTGGAATCCAGAACAAATCGGACAACTGCTACCTCGTTCATTTTATCGGGTGCACGACAGTGCTCCCGATGGGAGTAGCCCCCGAGGCTGTAGTTAATCGTGTGCGATTGGCCACAGGCTCAAGAACTTAAGCCTTTTTCTTCTCTTCAATTTATCGGGTGCACGGAAGTGCTCCCGATGGGAGTAGCCCCCGAGGTTGTTCACGAGTGTGTGCAGTCATGAATAGGCTCAAACTTTTCTATCTTTTTTGATTTTGTTTCTTCCTTGTCTTGCAGGCTCTCCTTCATTCCATCGTGGTTGTTGGCCGCCGCGTGATTTCGGCTGAGACGGAGTGCGTGACCCTTCGGGCAGATCGCGACCGACTCGATTCGGAAAGTCAACTCCTCCGAGGTAACTTGATCTGCTTTCTCTTTATCCTTTCCAGTCGTGCGAATTCCTTCGTCTCTGAGATCCATTGTTTGTGCAGCTCAAGCCGAAGTTCTGAAGGCTGAAAAGGCCGACGCTATCACTCGGGCGAACAACCTCGAGGTCGAGTTGGAGACTGCTCGAAAGGAACATGAGTCCCTTCGCAAGCAGTCGGCTGACTACGAGGGGAAGCTCACGGGTGCTGAGGACGCCTTGAAGAAATTGGAGGAAGCCGACGCCAAACAGGACAACGATCTTGTGGACTTTCTCCGTCCTTTAGCTCAAAACTTCGCGAGTAAGTATTACTTGCCTTTTTCATTCTATGGTTAACTTGGACCGCCTTTGAAACTGATACTGCTTTTTGTAGATATCCTTGGCGTCACGCTAGAGCTGCCTGGGGTCACTCGAGTGGATGCGGTGACGGATTCCCTCGCCCAGCTCCGGCGGCATGCAGATGGGATCGGTTCCCTCATCGGCGATGCCACCCAAGTGCTGAGGAGCTTCCATGAGCGCCTTCTGGTGAACGTGGCAGTTCCGCCTACTCTAGGCAGTCTTTTGAAGGTTTTTCTGGAGGACGACATCCTTCAGGCCTACTCTGTTGCCCAGTCAGAGTGCGGGGCGAAGACCGCTATTCAGTTCGCGCTGGCGCATGGAGTTTTCCCGTCAATCCTTCCACGGGCAGAAAGGTAGCGCTTCGTCCTTTTGGCGAGCTAACTGAAGCCCTGGCTCGGAAGTTGGCCGCCTTGATTGCTAGCACCAGTCGCAAGGGGCAACCTGCTACGAGTGGCAGTACTTCCGCGATTCCATAGGATAGGATTTATTTTAACTTTTTCTTCCTGATGTAATGAACCTTTGGGATGTATGCCCGTACTTTTTTCCTTTAATCAGAATGTTCTTTTGATATTCGAGCTTTGTGATTCCCTGTCATTGATTGTTGTGAAGTTCTCCCGATGGGAGTAGCCCCCGAGCACCTGTTTAAATAGGTGGTTTTACTTTCTCGAGTGGGGATATTCTGAAACTCTTTCTTTAACCTTTGTGTTTTCTTCCAGGAAATTGGTGCTGCCGTGGAGTCTTCGAGTGGATCTGCTGTACGATTGGATCCACTCGTTGCTGCTGTTAGCACCTTTGCTGGCCTCCGTGACCGTGTTGCGGATGGTGAACTGTAACATCCCAAGTATGAAACATCCCTTAAAATGTTTGATTTATTGTTTTATTTCAAGCAATGCATCATGTCATCATTTCATTGCATTTGTTTTATTATTGTTTGCATTGTTACTACTTGTTTTGCATCTGTTTTATCCAGTTTTCTTAATCAAACTCAAACAAATTTCAAATGGGTATTTTCATACTTGCTCTGTTACAACTTTTGGAATAAAAATAACAAATAAAAAAAACCATTTTATTCCTTGTTTTTCACTTATTAAATTGTTGGTTTTAATCAAACCAATATTCCAATCAATTAATTCAAATCATTAATTCCTAAATCATTTTCCAATTCAAACCAATCCTTAAAAGTCAGTACCTTTTGAAACCATAAAACTCACCACACAATTGCCCTCCTTAATCATTTTAAAAACCCTAGGGGTAACCCTATCCAAATGCATGTTTTCTTAATGGTTTATTAATATTAAAAATATCCCAAATTTGGTTTCAAACACAAACTACCATTTTAAATCTCAATTTTTTGAAATCCAAAGCTGGAATGTGGTTTCTAATTACCTAAATAGCTTAACTAATTTTTTCTGGAATTTCTCTTAAATAAAACCTTAACATTTTCTTCCAAAAGCAAATGCTACAAAAAAAAATAAAACAGAAAAAAAAAATAAAAAGCAGCTAAACTGCAGCGCGCGCGCAGCAGATAAGCAGCCCAGCCCGCTAAGCCTACGCGCGCGCGCGACCCAACCCAGCTAAACCCCGCGATATCGCTTCGAGATGCGTGCCCATCTTCTTTCTGAAGTACGGCAGAGCATCCCGAGCGCCACCGCGACACCCCCGCGCGATTCCGGCGGCCCCGTCGCTCTCCCGTGCCTTTAAGTAGCCCCCTAGCCCCCTGGAAGCAACCCTAGCACCTAGGGTTCCTCCTCCACCTCGTGTCCGCCGTCAATCGCCTCTTCCTCGTCGAGCTCCCCATCTCTGCAACTCGTCACCGCCGGCGAGCTTCTGAACCTCGACATGGCGCCACCCACCTAGGCCATCACCTCCTTGTCCACCTACGGGAATCGAAACTCCGTCACACCCTCTCCCCCTTGGACACCAGAGAGCCGCACGGTGAGCTTCCGATCGACGACGCCGTCCTCTTCTTTTTCTCCGGCCACCGTGCGCCACGTTTCTGAACCCGAGTAGTTCGTCGCCGTTGCAGGGCCCCTTGACGGCGCTTGAGCACGGGAACCTCACCGCCACCGTCCCCTCTACACGTTGAACCCCAGAGCACGCGAGGAGAAGCACCAGGTCCTCGCCGCCGTCCTCGTCCCCTCCGCGGCAGTCCTCCGTCGTCAGAACGACCACCTGCACCACGGTGAGCTCCACCGTTCCCCTTCCCTCTCCTGCCACTTGTGCATCCCGAGTAGAACGTGCGTCCGTTTGTTTGCAACGCAGTGCATCACTGCCGCGTAGTCCTGCGCTAGGTCGTCGCCGTTTCTCTCCGGCGAGCCTCTGTCTGACGGACGAACAAGTGTTCGTTCTTCAGTTAGGTTCAGTTAACCTCGCAATGCAATGTTAACCTGTATGCGTCGTTCCCTCTGTCAACTGAACGAGAACAGCGCATTGGTACTGCACATGGTGCGCGCAACGAGTGGTTGCGGGTTCGATCCCCCGCAAGCACAAACCTTTTTCGGGTTTTTGCCTCTCCAGCGCGCAGGCCCACCAGTCGGTGACTGGGACTGCCACGCGGGCGCGTGTGCGCCGCGCTGGCCCTCTGGCCCACGCGGCAGTGGGCGCGTGTAGGTACCAGTGCGGTACAAAAGGATTTCTGCGTATTTCCAAAATTCCAATTTTCTTTTTAAATAGCAGAATTAAAACAAAACTTTGAAATTCAATATCTTTTGTTTTATAATTCCAATAACTACAAACTTTATATGAATTCTGACCCAAAATTTCCTAAACTTTCCAAATATCCAATTTGTGTTCTGTTTTGAGTTATCAAAATATATTTAAATTTCAAATTTGAATAATTCAAATGTAATTTACAATAAATCATAAATAATTCATACTATTTCCAAATAATACAAATAAAATATGTTTTTCACACCTTTTTGAATGTTCTATTCAAATATAAAATTTGTTTCATTGTTTGAATAATTTAAATTGCCTAAACAATTTAAATCTTGTTTAATTCAATTAAATTTGATAAAATCATAACTTGCTTAATATAAAATATTTTTGAACATGCAAATTATGTTTTCAAACCATCAAAGTGTGAACTTTTCAAATGTGAATTTGAATTTATGGTTTGAACAAATAAAATTCAAATAATATTTAAGCTTGTTTTAAATTCAATTAAAACTTGTTTAATATTGTTTAATTCATAATAAATTCATCCTAGTTCAAATTTCAATATTTGAAACATGTAATCCAGCTAAAATTTGATGTTCTATTCAAATATAAAACTTGTTAATTGTTTTGCACACTTTAAATTGATGAAAACAATAATTGTATGTGTGGCATGTTTAAGTAACCAAAATTTTCCAAACTTAATAAATAAGTTCTAAACTTGTTTTATTCCTTTTCCTTTGCATCTATCATTGTTATTTATTGTTATTTGTTGTTATCTTGTCATCATCATCATGCATGCATCATGATAACAACTATCACATAATAAATAATTGTAGATCATCTGTTCCACTTATTTCAATGGATCCTTTTTCCATATGCAACCCTTGCATATGGGTCCATTTAATTGTGCTATCATGTTAGTCAGTTTATTTTGCTGCACTATTAATTTGTCATGCATCATATTGATTGTGCACAATGCCATGGCAATGATTGTTTACATTCCTGTTTTGTCTGTTTGCTTCTTCTCGAATAGACGACGACGTTGAGGCAGACGACCTTTACAGCACCCCTTCTGAGGATCTAGCTCAGTACCCAGCTGTTGAGTTTGCAGGCAAGTTATCACTCACATGAACCATCGTGTTCCTTTCAACCCTGGTTACCGATACTTTCCGTTGTCTATACTTGCTAGCCTTAGTGGTAGATGTTTCTGTTATGAACCTATCACATGAATCCTTTAACCCATGATATTGCCTCATCACCCCTCCTACAACCCCTTGATTGAGCCAGTGTCTTACCAGCATGCTTAAGTTGTTTTGCTTGAGTCTGTTACCTCGTTACTTTCAGTTATTATATCTTTATCATGTTCTGGGGCTCGATGTTTAATCAATCAATCAATCATGCAAATGTTATTACTGTTAATAATAATTTGATGATAAGGCACCGGCAGGAGGCCCATGAGAGGTTTTGAGGCCTGCTAGTGTCGACCCTAATAGGAAAAGGGTCTTGTCTACTGATCCATGATGAGCGCACTACCCGCATGTGGAAAGCGAGTATGGGCGCCCCCCTCAATTTGATTCGATTCGCATCTCGTCCAAATCATCTCATTTAGTTCGTGCTTTCTATTTGCCGCATGCATGTTTTTGCGAGCCCAGCGCAGGGTGGAACTTTTGTAGTCGGCATATAGGGGGACACGGTCTTAGAGTGCTATGAGGGTCCCTTTTCTTCGGGGCTTGATTAGCCGTGCGCCCAAGGTGCTTTGGGCTTGATGCGGAGAAGAGTTGAGTTGTGTTGAGTGCCCCGCTTGGTGGGAGGCATCCCATCTGGCGGGTTATTCATACGTGTACGGCCAAATTGGTGCAACCCTGCAGGGATAATCTTCTCGAGAAGCCGTGTTTTCCGCGGTTATGGATTACTTGGTGAAAGTACTGGCTAACAAGTACTCAGGACAACTTAAACCTAATGATTCACTATCTCACCACCCCATGATTATCAATTTGACTAGTAACAGGATTATTGTCACAATAACTTGATTCACCTTTAATCCACCTGTGTGAGTTATCCTCGGATTGCTTCTTTGGATAAGGGGCGAGATCAAGGATGGGTTTGTTTGCAGTTATCTTTCAGTTGGTTACAACACTCGATCTTATCCCCTTCTGATAGTTGGATATGATACAATCTCTGTAGTTGGTTAGCGCAGCCAGTTGCAGCATATTATATAACCCCTTCTTTCCGTTGAACCAAGTCATCTGTGCTTGTGTTGACGGGCTATACTTTGGTGACCTGTGAGTCTTGCTTGCCAGTACTTGGATGTACTGACCCCGTTGGGGCTGTGGTTTACGCAGACTACGACTACGGCTACGATGACCACCAGGATGGCTACTTCGTGGAGTTTGACGAGACTGCAGACGAGTAGTTAGCTGGACCAGGGCAGGATCCAGAACCTACGTGGATGGGCTTCGTCTTCTCTATTTTCTCCGGCTTCTTAAGCCTGTTGGATTTGTCTGTACCCAGACACCTTTGATTGCTTCCGCTGATGTAATGAATCCTATGTTGGGACATGTGTCCTCTGGATGATTGTATTTGCTATCTCTGCCTTAGTGAAGGCCATTTGCAACCTTATTTCAATCTTTTGTGTCTTAGAGATAAGTTGTGATCATCATTCGTTCCAAGCTGTTGACGTACAGTGCGTGATTGATATCAAATACGTCGACAGTAGTGCCTATGACTTCTAGTGGATAGTTTACATCGACGGTGGAATAGCAGGGCTTGTGTTGTCGCGCATAAGCGCAGGCCTACCAGGAAGCTGGGACGTGGGAGCAGTTATGCCCCATAATCCAAGCACCTGCTATCCAGTTCGTACGATGAGTATCCCTTAGAAGCCAGGGTGCGACAAATGGTATCAGAGCCTGTCTGCCTGTAGGATCCCTTTTTACTGGTCGCAGTTGAGTCTAGAAACTATTTTGTAGCTATATAGGAAAAATGAAACGTGAGAGTAGGAATTCTGCCATTTTTCTTCTTTCCCCACCCACCCACCCTTTTCTGGTAAGGAAGTGCAACGTTGTTTTCTGTTCTCACCTAAACTTTCAAGTTAGGATTTCACGTGTTTTGGGTTCTCTGTAGTACCTCAGGACTTTTGGTCTCGTTTTCCCGATGTTGCTTCGATATCATGTTCTTTTCAACATCCTTATCGTCCGTTGAACCTTGTTATTGTTTTCCACATCCTTTTTCATCTACCGGAGTCTAATCAAAACCTTCCCCAATCATCTGCAGATGGATCTCAGGTTCTACCCGCAGGTGGTTCGGATGACTCGCTGTGAGAGCACCGCCGGTTATCCGGAGATGCTGAGAGACATGGTTACCTATCTGGGGTTCCGTTGGGCACCGGAGTACCAGGTCTACGAGCAGCAGCGAGAGTTTGACCAGACTTGCTACCAGGCTATCGTCTACATTCTGTCGGATGATGGCAGGAGCATTGCCTACCGCTACGAGGCAGTAGGTTCCACAGTGGATATGGCCGTGCAGCAGGCAGCGTACGTGAGTCTCACCGTTCTCCGTGCTGACTACTGGGGGTTTGATGATTCCATCTATCGTCATATCCCCCGTGGTTACATCACGGCAGCGGGAGTTCACTTCACTCTCCACCGCAACCTGGATACCTACGAGGATGATAGCTCCAGGCTGCACACCACTGCCCAGTTCGTGAGGCACAGTGACGCCGTTGCTTCCACACTTGCTCAGGAGTTGGCCTCAGTCAGGGAGCAGCTCTACCTCGCGTTGACGCGTCTGGCGACGTACACCACAGACTTCGTTGGAGACGAGCGCTTTGCGCGTTTCCAGCAGACACTGGGTTTTCCTCTGCCAGATGCTGGAGGTTACGAGCCGATCAGAGGCCCACTTCTCGACCTCAGAGCTGGTTACACAGGGATTCCCCGCTATGGAGCACAGGGACACGACGCTTTCTACTTCACCACACCGAGAGTTGCTCTCAGAGCAGTTCCTATCTACAGGGATCGTCGTGATACCTACTTCCGTGGGGTTCCTCCTCACCGTATCTCTCGTCGTACTACTCACCGCCGTCCTGCGTGATGAGCATGGGAGTACCGATGTATCCATTCCTAGCTATGTTTAGTTATCCTTGTCTTTCGAACCATGTGTTGGTCAGTTGGATATTCTGATGTATTTGAACATGTGATGATGTACCTGTTGGTTATCTATTCATGCGTCGGAATAATCTATCTTTCGGTTACCAAGTCTATCCTTTTCTGTTGTTGTGCTAAAATGAATTTCTGTTCAGGATGCCTCCAACCAGGAACAACCCGCCTCCGCCACCACCAATGGGGGAACTGTTAGCTCAGATGACCCAAGTGGTGACACAGATGGCCCAGATCCAGGCTAACCAGCACCACAACCAGAATGCTCCAAGGGTCACCATCAAGGACTTCCTTAGCTTGGGCCCAAAAGCTTTCGTGGCAACACGTGAGCCCCTGGATGCTGATGACTGGATCCGTGACGTAGCAAGAGCTCTGGAGATTGCTCATGTTGCGGAAGAGGATAAGGTCAAGTATGCCACCTACCTACTGAAGGGTCAGGCAGCTACTTGGTGGGAGAACTACCAGACCATGAGAGCTGGCTTTCCTATCAACTGGGGATGTTTCAAGGATGCCTTCCTGAAGCACCACATCCCGGATGGTCTCATGGAAAGGATGCGTGAGGAATTCTGCTCTCTCAGACAGGGCAAGCTGGACGTCCTCGGCTACCAGAACGAGTTCAATCGTCTCGCTCGGTACGCTGGTGACGAAGTGTCCACTGAAGCCAAGAAGATGGCAAGGTTCCACCGAGGGTTTAACCCGGAACTGAAGTACGCTCTCACCAACATCAAGTGCAAGGACTTCGTGGAGCTCGTGAACACCGCGCTCAATGAGGAGAATGGGCGCAAGGCGTTCGAAGAGTCGCACAAGCACTCGCGTGAGGGTGGTTCCTCCTCCAACATGACCACCCCTCCGCAGAAGCGCCGCATCTGGGTGCCAAATGGTGCTGTCACTCGGGCTCCAAATGCCCAAGCTTCTCCAGGCTTTGGTCCCCGCCCACCCAACCCATCTCAGATGCAGGGTCAGAGGATCCCAATGGGGCAGCCAAGGCCAGGTCCTCCTCGTGTCGTCACTTGCTTCAAGTGCACGGAGACTGGACACTACGCTGATAAGTGCACTCAGAAGCAGCTACCCCTACCTCCTCGCCCCAACACCAACCAGGCTATGGTTCGTGCTCCCCCGGCTAAAGCCTTCAACTCCAACAACAGGCCTGTCGGGAGGAACGCGAGGGTGAACCATATCAAGGCCGACAAAGCTGAGGAAGCTGCTGACGTCGTTCTCGGTATATTACCCGTAAACTCTATTCCAGCTAAAGTGTTGTTTGATACTGGAGCATCGCATTCGTTTGTGTCAAAGATCTTTGCTACAACGTACAATTTAGCTCTGGTTCCGCTAAGCAATCAAATCTATGTGCACTCTCCGGGAACTAAAATGATTACTTCCAAGATAAGCATGGACAATCAGATCCTAATTGGAGGTCGCATATTCCTTGCTTCACTCGTGTTGCTGGGAAATTCTAACATTGATGTCATTCTGGGTATGGATTGGTTGAAGACCCACAAAGCAAAAATTGACTGTGCTCAAAAGTCAATAACTCTCACCCACACTTCAGGCCAGATAGTCTATTCTCCATATGGATCAAGTTCTGTTCAGCTGTTCAACCTCGATGCCAAACCCCTTCCTGCAATTGAAAATGTTCCGGTGGTTTGTGAGTTCCCTGACGTCTTTCCAGAAGAGTTGCCAGGGATGCCCCTGGACAGAGCAGTTGAGTTCGTGATCGAGCTTGAGCCAGGTACTGCTCCAATCTCTAAGCATCCATACAAGATAGCTCCTCCTGAACTGAAATTGTTGAAGGAGCAAATCGATATGTACATGGACAAAGGTTACATTCAGCCTAGTTCCTCCGCTTGGGGTTGCCCAACTCTGTTTGTTGCCAAGAAGGATCAAACAAAAAGACTCGTGGTTGACTATCGTCCTCTCAACGAGAAAACTATCAAGAACAAGTATCCACTTCCTCGTATCGATGATCTTTTTGATCAACTTGCTGGAGCCTCAATATTCTCAAAGTTGGACTTGAGAATGGGGTACCATCAGATAAAGATCAGAAAGGAAGATATTCCTAAGACAGCTTTCACCACTCGGTACGGTCTATATGAATACACCGTCATGTCCTTTGGTCTCACCAATGCACCGGCAACGTTCTCAAGACTCATGAATTCTGTCTTCCATGAATACCTCGACAAGTTCGTTGTGGTATATCTCGATGACATTCTAGTCTACTCAAAATCCGAGGAAGAGCATGGAGAACACCTTCGTCTCACTCTCATGAAACTTCGCGAGCATCGTCTGTATGCCAAGTTTTCCAAATGTGAGTTCTGGATTCCAGAAGTTGCATATCTTGGCCATATAATCTCTGCCAAAGGCATTGCCATTGATCCTGAAAAGGTTAAGGAAATTGTTGATTGGAAACCCCCTAAGACGGTGAAGCAAGTCAGAAGTTTTCTTGGCTTGGCTAGCTATTGCCGTCGTTTCGTCCAAAACTTTTCCAAAATTGCCAAACCTCTCACTGATCTCACAAAGAAGGACAAAAAGTTCGTTTGGACTCCACAATGTGATGAGAGTTTCAACCTTCTGAAGACTAAACTCACTTCCACCCCAGTTCTGGTTGGCCCAGATACTACCAAACCTTTCCAGATATTCTGTGATGCATCTCTCCAAGGCCTAGGAGCAGTTCTTATGCAAGAACGTCAAGTAGTGGCTTATGCTTCACGTCAGTTGAACCCACATGAGCAAAACTATCCCACTCATGATCTTGAACTTGCAGCAGTTGTGTTTGCCCTCAAGAAATGGAGACAATACTTGTTGGGTAACAAAACTGAAATCTTTTCCGATCATAAGAGTCTGAAATACATCTTCACTCAGCCAGATCTGAACCTCAGGCAAAGGAGATGGATTGAGAAGATTAAAGACTTTGATCTCACCATTTCTTACACTCCAGGCAAGGCTAATGTTATGGCCGATGCTCTCAGTCGCAAATCCTATTGCAATAATCTCATGATCATGGAAAGCCAACCTCCACTTCATGAAGAATTCCAGAAGCTGAACCTTGGTCTTGTTCCTGAAGGATACCTTGCTAGCTTGACAGCCAGCCCAACTCTCGAGGACAAGATTCGTTCTGAACAACTTCGTGATAATGAAATCAAGAAGATTGTGGATCACATCAAGGAGGGCAATGATAAATTCAAGTCCTTCTCAATTGATGACAAGGGAACTGTGTTCTTCGAAGGACGCATTGCAGTTCCTCAGATTCAAAGTCTCAAGGATATCATTCTCAAGGAGGCTCATGAAACTCCTCTATCCATTCACCCTGGAAGTACAAAGATGTACCAGGATCTCAAGACTCTGTATTGGTGGCCTGGCATGAAACGTGAAATTGCTCAATACGTTTCTGAATGCGACGTTTGTCAACGTGTTAAGGCAGTCCATCAGAAAACAGCAGGTCTACTCCAACCTCTGAAAATTCCTGAGTGGAAGTGGGACATGATTGAAATGGACTTCGTTACTGGGTTTCCAAAGTCCAAGAAGGGCAACGATGCAATCTTCGTTGTTATCGATCGTCTCACTAAGGTCGCTCATTTCTTTGCTGTAAAGGAAACTATCTCAGCTAGCCAGTTATCAGAGCTCTACACAGCAAAGATTGTTCCTCTTCATGGTGTTCCATTGGAAATAAGCTCAGACCGTGGAAATATTTTCACTTCTCATTTCTGGAAGAGTTTTCAAGAAGCTTTGGGCACTAAACTTCTGTTCAGCACAGCTTACCACCCTCAGTCTCAGGGGCAAGTCGAAAGAGTCAATCAGATTCTCGAGGATATGCTCAGAGCATGTGGTCTCTCCTTTGGCATGAAATGGGAGGATTGCCTTCCATATGCTGAATTCTCCTACAACAATAGCTACCAGGCAAGCCTAGGCATGGCACCATTTGAGGCACTGTATGGTCGCAGATGCAGGAGTCCAATCAATTGGTCTGGAGCTGGTGAACGTTCACTCTTGGGCCCTGACATTGTTAAGGAAGCCGAGGAGAAAGTTCGTATCATTCGTGACAACCTCAGGATTGCTCAGTCTCGTCAGAAGAGCTATTATGATAGCAAGCACAGGGATATGATCTATGCACCTGGTGATAAGGCATATCTCCGTGTAACTCCCCTCAGAGGCACTCATCGTTTTGGTGTGAAAGGAAAGCTTGCACCAAGATACATTGGCCCTTTCAACATCCTCTCAAGACGTGCAGAGAATGCTTATCGTCTTGAACTTCCGGAAAAACTATCAAAAGTGCACGATGTGTTCCACGTGTCACAACTCAAGAAGTGTTTCAAAGATCCAGATCGTGCAGTTGATCATGATTCCATTGAGCTGCAAGATGATCTATCTTATGAGGAGCACCCTATTCGTATTCTCGATGAGACCGAGCGTAAGACTCGCAACAAGAGCACCAAGTTCTTGAAAGTCCAATGGTCGCATCATTCCGATAAAGAGGCAACGTGGGAGACCGAAGAGGATCTTCGCAAGAAGTATCCGGACCTTTTCACATCTCTGTAAGGAATCTCGGGGCGCGATTCCTTCAAGGGGGGGCGTTTTGTAACATCCCAAGTATGAAACATCCCTTAGAATGTTTGATTTATTGTTTTATTTCAAGCAATGCATCATGTCATCATTTCATTGCATTTGTTTTATTATTGTTTGCATTGTTACTACTTGTTTTGCATCTGTTTTATCCTGTTTTCTTAATCAAACTCAAACAAATTTCAAATGGGTATTTTCATACTTGCTCTGTTACAACTTTTGGAATAAAAATAACAAATAAAAACAACCATTTTATTCCTTGTTTTTCACTTATTAAATTGTTGGTTTTAATCAAACCAATATTCCAATCAATTAATTCAAATCATTAATTCCTAAATCATTTTCCAATTCAAACCAATCCTTAAAAGTCAGTACCTTTTGAAACCATAAAACTCACCACACAATTGCCCTCCTTAATCATTTTAAAAACCCTAGGGGTAACCCTATCCAAATGCATGTTTTCTTAATGGTTTATTAATATTAAAAATATCCCAAATTTGGTTTCAAACACAAACTACCATTTTAAATCTCAATTTTTGAAATCCAAAGCTGGAATGTGGTTTCTAATTACCTAAATAGCTTAACTAATTTTTTCTGGAATTTCTCTTAAATAAAACCTTAACATTTTCTTCCAAAAGCAAATGCTACAAAAAAAAATAAAACAGAAAAAAAATAAAAAGCAGCTAAACTGCAGCGCGCGCGCAGCAGATAAGCAGCCCAGCCCGCTAAGCCTACGCGCGCGCGCGACCCAACCCAGCTAAACCCCTTGATACCGCTTCGAGATGCGTGCCCATCTTCTTTCTGAAGTACGACAGAGCATCCCGAGCGCCACCGCGACACCCCCGCGCGACTCCGGCGGCCCCGTCGCTCTCCCGTGCCTTTAAGTAGCCCCCTAGCCCCCTGGAAGCAACCCTAGCGCCTAGGGTTCCTCCTCCACCTCGTGTCCGCCGTCAATCGCCTCTTCCTCGTCGAGCTCCCCATCTCTGCAACTCGTCACCGCCGGCGAGCTTCTGAACCTCGACATGGCGCCACCCACCTAGGCCATCACCTCCTTGTCCACCTACGGGAATCGAAACTCCGTCACACCCTCTCCCCCTTGGACACCAGAGAGCCGCACGGTGAGCTTCCGATCGACGACGCCATCCTCTTCTTTTTCTCCGGCCACCGTGCGCCACGTTTCTGAACCCGAGTAGTTCGTCGCCGTTGCAGGGCCCCTTGACGGCGCTTGAGCACGGGAACCTCACCGCCACCGTCCCCTCTACACGTTGAACCCCAGAGCACGCGAGGAGAAGCACCAGGTCCTCGCCGCCGTCCTCGTCCCCTCCGCGGCAGTCCTCCGTCGTCAGAACGACCACCTGCACCACGGTGAGCTCCACCGTTCCCCTTCCCTCTCCTGCCACTTGCGCATCCCGAGTAGAACGTGCGTCCGTTTGTTTGCAACGCAGTGCATCACTGCCGCGTAGTCCTGCGCTAGGTCGTCGCCGTTTCTCTCCGGCGAGCCTCTGTCTGACGGACGAACAAGTGTTCGTTCTTCAGTTAGGTTCAGTTAACCTCGCAATGCAATGTTAACCTGTATGCGTCGTTCCCTCTGTCAACTGAACGAGAACAGCGCATTGGTACTGCACATGGTGCGCGCAACGAGTGGTTGCGGGTTCGATCCCCCGCAAGCACAAACCTTTTTCGGGTTTTTGCCTCTCCAGCGCGCAGGCCCACCAGTCGGTGACTGGGACTGCCACGCGGGCGCGTGTGCGCCGCGCTGGCCCTCTGGCCCACGCGGCAGTGGGCGCGTGTAGGTACCAGTGCGGTACAAAAGGATTTCTGCGTATTTCCAAAATTCCAATTTTCTTTTTAAATAGCAGAATTAAAACAAAACTTTGAAATTCAATATCTTTTGTTTTATAATTCCAATAACTACAAACTTTATATGAATTCTGACCCAAAATTTCCTAAACTTTCCAAATATCCAATTTGTGTTCTGTTTTGAGTTATCAAAATATATTTAAATTTCAAATTTGAATAATTCAAATGTAATTTACAATAAATCATAAATAATTCATACTATTTCCAAATAATACAAATAAAATATGTTTTTCACACCTTTTTGAATGTTCTATTCAAATATAAAATTTGTTTCATTGTTTGAATAATTTAAATTGCCTAAACAATTTAAATCTTGTTTAATTCAATTAAATTTGATAAAATCATAACTTGCTTAATATAAAATATTTTTGAACATGCAAATTATGTTTTCAAACCATCAAAGTGTGAACTTTTCAAATGTGAATTTGAATTTATGGTTTGAACAAATAAAATTCAAATAATATTTAAGCTTGTTTTAAATTCAATTAAAACTTGTTTAATATTGTTTAATTCATAATAAATTCATCCTAGTTCAAATTTCAATATTTGAAACATGTAATCCAGCTAAAATTTGATGTTCTTTTCAAATATAAAACTTGTTAATTGTTTTGCACACTTTAAATTGATGAAAACAATAATTGTATGTGTGGCATGTTTAAGTAACCAAAATTTTCCAAACTTAATAAATAAGTTCTAAACTTGTTTTATTCCTTTTCCTTTGCATCTATCATTGTTATTTATTGTTATTTGTTGTTATCTTGTCATCATCATCATGCATGCATCATGATAACAACTATCACATAATAAATAATTGTAGATCATTTGTTCCACTTATTTCAATGGATCCTTTTTCCATATGCAACCCTTGCATATGGGTCCATTTAATTGTGCTATCATGTTAGTCAGTTTATTTTGCTGCACTATTAATTTGTCATGCATCATATTGATTGTGCACAATGCCATGGCAATGATTGTTTACATTCCTGTTTTGTCTGTTTGCTTCTTCTCGAATAGACGACGACGTTGAGGCAGACGACCTTTACAGCACCCCTTCTGAGGATCTAGCTCAGTACCCAGCTGTTGAGTTTGCAGGCAAGTTATCACTCACATGAACCATCGTGTTCCTTTCAACCCTGGTTACCGATACTTTCCGTTGTCTATACTTGCTAGCCTTAGTGGTAGATGTTTCTGTTACGAACCTATCACATGAATCCTTTAACCCATGATATTGCCTCATCACCCCTCCTACAACCCCTTGATTGAGCCAGTGTCTTACCAGCATGCTTAAGTTGTTTTGCTCGAGTCTGTTACCTCGTTACTTTCAGTTATTATATCTTTATCATGTTCTGGCGGCTCGATGTTTAATCAATCAATCAATCATGCAAATGTTATTACTGTTAATAATAATTTGATGATAAGGCACCGGCAGGAGGCCCATGAGAGGTTTTGAGGCCTGCTAGTGTCGACCCTAATAGGAAAAGGGTCTTGTCTACTGATCCATGATGAGCGCACTACCCGCATGTGGGAAGCGAGTATGGGCGCCCCCCTCAATTTGATTCGATTCGCATCTCGTCCAAATCATCTCATTTAGTTCGTGCTTTCTATTTGCCGCATGCATGTTTTTGCGAGCCCAGCGCAGGGTGGAACTTTTGTAGTCGGCATATAGGGGGACACGGTCTTAGAGTGCTATGAGGGTCCCTTTTCTTCGGGGCTTGATTAGCCGTGCGCCCAAGGTGCTTTGGGCTTGATGCGGAGAAGAGTTGAGTTGTGTTGAGTGCCCCGCTTGGTGGGAGGCATCCCATCTGGCGGGTTATTCATACGTGTACGGCCAAATTGGTGCAACCCTGCAGGGATAATCTTCTCGAGAAGCCGTGTTTTCCGCGGTTATGGATTACTTGGTGAAAGTACTGGCTAACAAGTACTCAGGACAACTTAAACCTAATGATTCACTATCTCACCACCCCATGATTATCAATTTGACTAGTAACAGGATTATTGTCACAATAACTTGATTCACCTTTAATCCACATGTGTGAGTTATCCTCGGATTGCTTCTTTGGATAAGGGGCGAGATCCAGGATGGGTTTGTTTGCAGTTATCTTTCAGTTGGTTACAACACTCGATCTTATCCCCTTCTGATAGTTGGATATGATAGAATCTCTGTAGTTGGTTAGCGCAGCCAGTTGCAGCATATTATATAACCCCTTCTTTCCGTTGAACCAAGTCATCTGTGCTTGTGTTGACGGGCTATACTTTGGTGAACTGTGAGTCTTGCTTGCCAGTACTTGGATGTACTGACCCCGTTGGGGCTGTGGTTTACGCAGACTACGACTACGGCTACGATGACCACCAGGATGGCTACTTCGTGGAGTTTGACGAGACTGCAGACGAGTAGTTAGCTGGACCAGGGCAGGATCCAGAACCTACGTGGATGGGCTTCGTCTTCTCTATTTTCTCCGGCTTCTTAAGCCTGTTGGATTTGTCTGTACCCAGACACCTTTGATTGCTTCCGCTGATGTAATGAATGCTATGTTGGGACATGTGTCCTCTGGATGATTGTATTTGCTATCTCTGCCTTAGTGAAGGCCATTTGCAACCTTATTTCAATCTTTTGTGTCTTAGAGATAAGTTGTGATCATCATTCGTTCCAAGCTGTTGACGTACAGTGCGTGATTGATATGAAGTACGTCGACAGTAGTGCCTATGACTTCTAGTGGATAGTTTACATCGATGGTGGAATAGCAGGGCTTGTGTTGTCGCGCATAAGCGCAGGCCTACCAGGAAGCTGGGACGTGGGAGCAGTTATGCCCCATAATCCAAGCACCTGCTATCCAGTTCGTACGATGAGTATCCCTTAGAAGCCAGGGTGCGACATGAACGCAAACTAAAAGTTCTGCACGGGGTGGCTGATGTAGCCAAGTCCAAACAGAAACTTGCGATTGAACGTGAGCAGTTTGTGATGGATGAATTGACGGCCGTTGCCAAGGATTTGCTTTGTAAGTATCTCAGCCCCCTAGCTTTCCGTGTCTTCTTTATTTCTTTGACTCTGTAGCTTTCTTCGCAGTTGTTCAGCCTGACGATCGGTGTGAAAAACATTGGGTGGAGAACCATATTCTTCATGAAGCTGGCAGTTCAAAACCCCATGCAAGTAACTTTTGGTCCGATCGTGGTCGAGGCTTTGTGCTGGCTACTTTGAAATATCGAGTAATCCAGGCGAAGATGCTCGTGAGTTCCTGCCACGAGACATTGATTGCTGTGAACTCTGCTTTCTATCCGTTGGAAAGGGGTCCCAAAGATTTGAGCCATCTCCTCAGAACTTTCGGGCGAGAAGGAGAAATTCGCGAGTGCGTCTGCAACCAAATGACCTGCGGGTCCGTAGTAGCGCTTTCCTTCGTCCGATTGTGGTATCCTGAGGTGAATTTCAACTCTGTAGCCATGCTCCCTGATGGTCGAGTCGACATGACCGCTCATTATAGAGTTGTTCGGTCTTCAGCAGAGGAAATTATTCTATTGACCTCGGAAGAGGTGGATCGGGTTTTAGCCGAGGAAAACGCTCGCCGCCGTATGTAAATATAGGATGTATGTATCCTGTTACTTTGTATAGTTGTCTTGAAACTTTAAAAGGTGCCGACCTTGTTTGTAGTCTTGCTTTTGTAAATAATGCTATGTTAGGCGTAGCCCCCGTTGTTTGGGGTTTATACCTGTTATTTAGCGTGTAAAGATCAATGGCGTGAGAAACTATGGTTGAGAAACCATGTAATTTATTAATATGACTGACAAGTCATGTATTGTCTTCGAGCTACAGCATGACTAGTGTAGCCTTATTTTGCTGAGTAGAATAACCTAAGGATAAAATTTGCGGAGGTGCGCAACATTCCATGGATTGGAGTAGATGCCACCGGTCTCGGGGTTCTTCAGTCGATAAGCGCCACCAGGGATAACTTCGTGTATTATGAAGGGTACTTCCCACGGTGGCTCGAGCTTGTGTCCTTCCTTCTGCTTGAGTCGTAGCACCAAATCTCCTGCCACGAAGGCTCTGTGGCGTATACGGCAGATGTGGTAGTTGCGTAGCGACTGTTGATATACCGCGGATCTTGCGAGTGCAATGCCGCGTATCTCGTCGAGTGCATCCACGTCTTCCGCGAGTGCCCTGTTAGAGGTTTCTTCGCTGTAAGCGACGACTCGTGGGGCGCTGAACTTGACGTCTTCGGGAATGACTGCTTCAGCTCCGTATACCATGAAAAATGGTGTGTAGTTTGTTGATCGCTTTGGGGTTGTGCGTAGGCTCCATAGCACGGAGGGTAACTCCTCTTCCCAGTGTCCTGCTGCTGGGTGCAGTCGATCTAGTAACCGTTTCTTTATTCCAGCCGAGACCAGTCCGTTGGATCGCTCGACTTGGCCATTGGTTTGCGGGTGAGCCACAGAGGAGAAACTGAGGGTGATGCCCTTTTCCTTGCAGAACTGCTATGTTTCCTTTGCTGTGAAATTGCTTCCATTGTCGGTGATGATGTTGTGTGGTATTCCAAATCTGCACACGATAGAGTCAAGAAATTTGACGGCGCATTGAGCGCTGGCTGAGGTGACTGGCATGGCCTCAATCCATTTTGTAAATTTGTCGACTGCAACTAGCAGGTGCGTGTATCCTCCGGGTATTGATTTTCTCAGAGGTGCCACCATGTCTAGCCCCCATTGCACAAAGGGCCAGGCGATTGGGATCATGTGAAGCTCAGTGGCAGGGGCGTGAGGCTTGGGCGCGAACCTTTGACATGCGTTGCATCTGTCGACTAGGTCCTTCGCATCCCTGGCTGCTGTAAGCCAGTAGAACCCTGCGCGAAAAGCTTTACCCACGATTGCCTTCCAGCTAGCATGGCATCCACAATCTCCTTGGTGGATATCCCGTAGTAGTTCTTTGCCATCCTCAGGCGCTATGCATCTTTGTAATATTCCTGATATGCTCTGTTCGTACAGTTCTCCATTGAGTACCCGAAAAGCTTTGCTACGTCGTACTATCTGTCTAGCCTCGTGAATATCTGCTGGGAGCTTTTTGTTGGACAATTAGTCGAGATATTTCTGCGTCCAGACTAGCTCGACCAGAAAAACTTGTCTTGAGATGTTGTGGGTAAACTCGATCATAGCAGTTTGCGGGCTGACTTCTGTCTCCAATGTCTCGGGTGCTTCTGCTGCTTTTTTGACTTTGAATGATCGTTTTATCATCTTTTCGAAGTATATTCCAGGCGGTATGGGTGTGTTTGTAGAACCCATGTTTGCCAGTTTATCCGCTTATTCGTTTCTGGATCGCGCAATGTGGTTTAGTTCGCACCCTTGGAAACTTCCTTCGAGTAGGTTGTACATGTCTCGATAGGCAACCATGTTTTCTGCAATGGCGTCACACTCTTTCATTGTCTGCTGCACTATGAGGTTTGAATCTCCATAGATCATCAGTCGGGTTGCTCCGCAGGCAATCGCCATCTTCATGCCATGTAGGAGGCCTTCGTACTCTGCATCATTATTTGACGCCGGGTCGTCGGGTGGAAAGTCCAATCGGAGGACTTATTGTAAATTCTCACCTCTCGGGGATATTAAGACTACCCCAGCTCCGGCTCCTTTGTTTCTCTTTGATCCATCAAAATACATTATCCAATTGCTTGTATACTCTGGGGGGCCTGGTGTTTGTAGTTCTGTCCACACGCTTAGGAACTCCACGAGCACTTGTGATTTGATAGACTTGCGACCCGCATATATGATGTCCCAGGCGCCGAGCTCGATACTCCACTTTGCAATTCTTCCAGATGCCATTGGGTTATTCATGATAGTACCCAGTGATGCGTCGTTTACCACCGTGACGGTGTGTTCCTGGAAGTAATGTTTGAGCTTTCGGGCTGTGGGCACCACTCCGTACGCGAGCTTCTGGTAATGGGGATATCTCTGTTTGCAGGGCGGAGGCACTTCGCTGATGTAATATATTGGCCTTTGGATACCAAATTCCTTGCCGTCCTCCGACCTTTCGACCACGATTGCTGTGCTAATGACCTGATTTGTTGCGGCTAGGTAGAGGAATAGTGGCTCCCGTTCTTGTGGCGTTGCCAGGACGCGCCTGCTCTGCAACACTCGCTTGAGGTCTGCGAATGCTTTCTGTGCTTCGGGTGTCCACTCGAACTTATCCGTTTTCTTCAGTAACTTGTAGAAAGGTAATGCTTGCTCGCCTAGTCTCACGATGAATCTGCTTAAGGCGGCTAGCCGTCCCGCGAGCTGCTGCACACCACGGAGATTGGTTGGTTCCTTCATTGTCAGGATTGCTTGTATTTTCTCCGGGTTAGCTTCAATCCCTCGAGCGGAGACTAGGTACCCGAGAAGTTGTCCTGCAGGGATGCCAAAGACACATTTGGTCGTGTTGAGCTTGATTCGGTATGCGTTCAACGCGTCGAACGTTTCTCTAATATCGTCGAGGAGCGTATCTTCCACTCGAGTCTGGATGACGATGTCGTCAACGTACGCTTGCACGTTCTTGCCAATGAGGTTGGCGAGGCATTTTTGCATGCAGCGTTGATACGTTGCGCCTGCGTTTTTTAGCCCGAAGGGCATTGTCGTGTAGCAGTAAACACCGTGGGGGTTATAAACGCCGTCTTCTCCTCGTCTTCCTTCTTCATTCTGATCTGATTATAGCCTGAATAGGCGTCCGAGAAATAGAGGCGTTGGAAACCTGCTGTAGAGTCCACGTTATGATCGATTCGTGGCAGGGGGAAGTTATCCTTGGGGCAGTGTTTATTCAGCGACGTGTAGTCGATGAACACGCGAAGGATGTTGGTATTTTTCTTCGAAACCAGCACCGGGTTTGCTAACCAGGTGGAAATTTTTATCTCGCGAATAAATTTTTCGGCGAGTAGTCTGTTTACTTCTGCTCCGAGCGGTTTTTGTTTGGGCTCTGAGAACCTTCGGGTAGTCTGCTTGATAGGTTTAGCGTCTTTGAAGACTTCGAGTGAGTGCTCGGCGAACTCCCTGGGTATCCCTGGCATATCTGAAGGCTGCCAGGCAAAAATTTCCCATTACTCACGGAGGAGCTCGACGAGCGCGCATTCCTATGCTGGCGAGAGGGTGGTGGACACCATCGCCATCTTCGCAGAATTCGTCGGGTGTACTTGATGCTTGCGGGTACCGCTATTTGTGTTGAATTCAAGCTCTGGAGCGTTCTTCTTGGTGAGAGGCATCACGGAGTGATCCGTGGTTTTTGCTATCTCCTCTAGTTCTTCCTGCATCCCGAAAGATTGAGCGATCTCGTTGAATTCGATGTCGCATTTGTTGGACTTTTGAAAATCGCCGTCGATGGTGATTGTGCCATATTCTCCAGGTAGCTTGAGCTTCAAGTATGCGTAGTGCGGTACTGCCATGAATCTGGCGAACGCCGTTCGACCAAGAATGGCGTGGTACTGTGAGGGCCAATCGACAACTTCGAAGTCGAGGAATTCTCGCTGTAATTGCTTCGGTTGCCTAGCACCACCTCTAGCTTGATCGTTCCGAGTGGACGGACTGCTTTTCCTGGAACTATCCCGTGGAAGGATGTCTCTGATTCCGCGAGTCCATCCAAATTCTTGTTCATATGCTGGAGTGTGTCTGCGTAGATGATGTTGATGCCGCTGCCTCCGTCCATGAACACGCGAGCCAGCTCGTAATTGCCAATTTGTGCTTGTATGACAAGTGCGGCGTGTCCTGGTCGATAGACTCGCGGAGGGTGGTCTTCCTTGGAAAAAGTTATCGGTTGTTCCGCCATCTTCAGGTACTCAGTTCTTGTAGTTGGAGTTTGCACAGCCATGCATAGCTGCCGCGTGTTTGTCTTCTGAGCTCTGCGTGATGGACAGGCCTTTTGTATCATGCCTGAGAGACCTGCTGAGTTCGGGTACCCGTTGGCTCCTTGATTTGGGGCGGGTGGCGCTGGCAGCGCAACTAGCATTGTGTTTTGGTTTCCTGCTGGGGGCAGGGCTTGTGGTTGTTGAAATCCTTGAGTTCCTCCTCCGGGAAGCTGCGGGTAACCCTGACTAATTGCTGCTCTGTTTTTCTTCAAGAGGGCCTCGTGGATATCAATGAACTTTCGGCAATCCTTGAGAAGGTGTATTGCCTTAGTTTTGCCTGTACGCTTGTCTGTAAATAGATGTAGCGTGCAGTAACCGTCGAGGTCCTCCTCGGGGGTTTTGTCTTCTTGCTTTGGTTTCCACTCGCATTTTCCACGATATTCGCGATTTTTGGTGAACTCTGCTGCCACGAATTCTTCTCGATCATCATGGTCGTAGTTTTTTCTTCTTTTCTTTCGACTATGGCGGTCGTCATCGCATGCTGGGGATGAGTCTTTCTTGTTGTGCAATGCGTCTTCGCCGTTTGCCAATCTATCGGCTATGGCCATCAATTCTCCCATGGTTTTGGGTGCTAGTCGCCCCAGTTCTTCCCTGAAAGAAGTTCGCCGTGCTCCTTTGGCAAATTCTTCAACCGCGACTGCTTCTGATATATTCCCTGCTGTATTCCTTAGCGTGGTCCATCGCAGAATATATTCGCGAGTAGACTCGCCAGTTTTCTGCTTGCAAGCCCGTAGCTCCTCGATGGTCGCAGGTCTTTTGTATGTTGCTTTGAAATTTTTGCAGAAATCGAGGTTTAGGTCGTCCCAAGACCCGTAGCATGCCTTTGGCCTTCCTTCGAGCCAGCTGCGGGCATCACCGACTAGGTGTAGGTTGAGGTACTGCATAGCCGTGTTTTTGTTCCCACGTTGGCATTTTACTGCCGTGAGGTAATCTGATAACCAGGCTGAAGGCTCCTGCGAACCGTCGTATTTCTGTACTTCGCGGATGCTGCGGGTAAAGCATAGGGCTCCGCAGACTTTGTCATCGGAGGATGTGGATGGGGAGCGTGCACGGTTTCTGGCCGCCCGACCTTTATCAACCTTGCGCTGGGCGATGTCCGATCGCGCGTTGTATCCAGGCTCATCTCGATTGGCGTCTCCTCTCGGTTCTTTGCTGCGATGTCGCGAGCGGCTCCTGTCTCGATCTTTTCGTGGGCTGCGATCCCGATTTCCTCGCGGGCTGCGATCCCGATTCCTCCGTGGGCTGCGATCTCTACCTCTTCTCGGGCTGCTATCGCTGTCACTCGGGCTATCTCCTCGTCGCCGAGCTTCTTTCCCCCATGCTCGGCGGGGCGATTTATCCTTGTCGGGTGATGTGCCCTTACGTCCACGGGGTGCTTCTTTGTCCTTCTGTTCGGCTGCCTTCCTGCGATCATAGGAGGCAAGTTTTGCGGCTGCCATGCCTAGTCCTTTTTGCACTTGCTTGTATTGTTCCG
The DNA here is from genome assembly GCA_028641055.1 of Alopecurus myosuroides. Classification (NCBI taxonomy): domain Eukaryota; kingdom Viridiplantae; phylum Streptophyta; class Magnoliopsida; order Poales; family Poaceae; genus Alopecurus; species Alopecurus myosuroides. The sequence continues at coordinate 31,489,005 of CM054058.1, forward strand.
CACGGGGATCGTTTTCCCCTGGTTGATTTATTTGCATGTAGGTAGCTGCGGCTAGCACTGCGGCTGCGGGAGTTTGCGGATGGATGTTTCCATCTTCGTCCACACGCATAAGGGATTTGCTGATCCCGCTTAAAGACTCGCCGTCCATGGTCGCGGTTCTCGAGGCGCGTCGCTTCTTCTGGGGGCGGTTCCCGACGGAAGGTGTTAGGGATAGCTCCGCACGACGTTGGCTCGATTCGTGTGCCAATCTTTTTCGCACGACCAGATCTTCTCGAGCTTCTTCGATAGCAGTGGCCGCTCTCACTAGATGGTAGTGGTAGGCAACCATGTCTTCGTGTGGGACCCCAACCGCAGGTAGTTTGCTTGTGCGGATGGCCTCCTTTGCTCGGAGCCAGGCGTCTCGCGAAACGTTGATATCGGGGCGTTCCTTCACGCTTTGTTCAGTTTCCGCAGGTGGCTGTTCCGATCCTACCATGCAGACTTGAGCCAGAAGTGGCTTGTGAGTCCTAGGCGTAACTCGAAAGGCCTTCCTGACCCGAGAGGGTTCCTCTGTAGAGAGGGTATGGAAATTGCAGGTGTTGAGGCGGATGGATTCGCCACTTTTCGCCAAGTAGGGTCGTGAATCGACAACTCCTGGGCTGGAAATTGACTCAAATCCCGATTCTTCAGGGAAGTGGAGGATCCCGTCTTTGTTGGTGTAGAACTTGAAGCTCCCGAATATCAAGGTGACGCTTTTCTCCAGATTGTTGAATTCCGGGCGTGATTCCGGCGAGTGAGGGGTGACTACGACAGATCCGATCCGAATTGGGTTGGTTGGAGTCGAAGTCGAAGGTTTCCAACGCGAGTTGGTTGTCGATGAAGCCGAAGATGCCGGAGATCCAGCGCCCGCCGTTCCCACAGACGGCGCCAATTGTCGAATCTGCATCTCAACAAGTCCCTCGGGTGAACCCATAGGGTTTCGATTGGGAGAACGTGTAGGCGCTGGTGACAATCGTCGGCTAGACAGGGGACACGATTTACCCAGGTTCGGGGCCCTCGTAGAGGTAAAACCCTTACTCCTGCCTTTGTCGATCTGTGTTCACGAATAGATCGGTTACAATGGGGGATTGCTCAAGTCGAGAGTACGATCTCGAGCTCAAGGCTTGGTGGTGCGGTATTGCTTGGTCCCCTCCCGGTGGCTCTCCTGGCCTTATATAGGTGGCCAGGTCTCAAACCATACCCGGGTAGGACTCGAACTCTAACCCTATGTCGGTTACAAGTTTCCTATCTTAGTCCGCAAGCCATTGCGGGTGGGCTTCAATTGGGCCTTCTAGAACTGTACGCGATGCCTCCTTTAGAGCCTGGGCCGTGGGCCTGAGACCGGGTAGGCATACCCGACAGGCCTAGAATCCATCCCTTCGTCAGCATGCCATTTGAATTTCTTGGTCCTATGGAACATGAACTCGGTAGCAATACTAAATTTTGTTTGCACGAACTGGTGGGCGTTCGTCGGCTTAGTAACTGGGGAGAAGGAAACTAAGCGAGGGGGGATGCCTGCTTTGGAGGGGGGGGGGGTTGTCAAGGGCGGCGTGGGTGTTACGGCGGTGATTTATGGAGAATCTTGCCGGGCAATCACCAGAAATTGAAGGGATCAAAGAGCAATTTTTTCTCGGTTGTGGCATGTCAAACTCGCCACCGGCCACATGATGCCAGAGCCGTGCGACCGAGGACATGGTCCTGAACTGGCTGGAGGCTCTGGTTAATATGGACATCAAGGGTGATGGCCACGTGGTGATGCTTAACACGACGAATCTACGACTAACCAAAAAGGCCGGGATCGGTGCCAACATGGTAAGGAACGACGGTCACTCCATGTTCTTTTCGGGTTTATCCTACCACTACACGTACCATGTCACCTACGCGGCAGTAGCCAAGAGCATGTGCGTGCTAGAGACACGTGCAAGGGTGGACTTCTCTTCATCGCACCCATGTTCTTTGTTGTCTCCAAGATCGCTAAGAGTAACACTCCGCTACGCCAAGCAAAACAACTTCATTGGGTAAGGAATTGGAAACCTATGAGCCATGAACGACGGGCAAACCTAACACCCCCTCCCCCCTATTTGATCCTTTTGGTCCTCGCGGATCAATTTGGGTCAAAGACCCATCCCAATGCTCCACTCCCCCCAAACAGAGCGGGGAGAGGGGGGGGACATGCCGAGTTTCCCCCAAGTTGCACTACTCGCCACACCTAAGTACCCCAAGTATCACTGATGCACCACACACCACGCCACACCTAAGGAGATAGCCGTGGCGCACCATCCGCCCCGTGCGCCACGCCTAAGTACCCGTGGCACACTAGTGCGCACCATCCGCGCCATGCGCCACGCCTATAGGTGGGGCCAGGGGGCTTAGTGCAAAAAAATAGGCGTGGCGTACCACATGTTTGGTGCACCACACCTAACTCCCACACGAGCTTGCCGACAAGGAGCTCACCGGTGACGCCACCTACTCACAAACGGCGCCACTCTCCACTCCGGCCACCGCAACGACCACCTCCTCGCCGACCACCACCTCCTCACCGACGGTGCCACTCTCCTCACCGACACCTACTCGGCCACCACCTCCTCACTGACTGACGACGCCACCTCCTCACCGACGGTGCCACTATTCTCGTCGGCCACCACATCCTCGTCGGCCACCGAGTTACCGACCACCTCCTCTCCGGCCAGAAAGAGAACATTTGAAAATTTTGGACGGCCATATTTGGATCTATCCCGCCCTTTTATAGGTGTGGTGCGCCAGTTCATCAAAATGGTGTGCCACGGCTATTTTTCCCGCTTTTTATTTGAAATCTTGAAACCATACCTGTGGCGCACCGAAAAATAGGCGTGGCGCACGGGTGGGGTTCGCCACGGCTAAGTGATAGCCGTGGCGCACGGGCTTGGTGCGCCCCGACTATTTTTTAGGCGTGGCCTACCATGGTGCTCCGCGCATAACATATTTTGGTGCGCCAACCGTGGCGAACCCCACCCGTGCGCCACGACTATTTTTTAGGCGTGGCCTACCATGGTGCGCCGCGCATAACATATTTTGGTGCTCCACGCATTAGCATTTTCCTAGTAGTGTTTCGTCCACGTTTGGGGTGGTCCGCTAAAGCGCTACGCGTCCTCCCTGGCCCACACGGCAGTGACGGAGCGACGGTTGGCATGCCTCGCCACGTCCTTTCTAATGAGACCGACCCCTCGACCCAATCTGCATCTGTCCACACTCGCTCCCCAAACCCTAGTAGCCAAACCGTCGGTGCTCCCACACCGGTGACCATGGCCCCCTCTCTCCGTCGCACGCCGGCGTTCATGGTCTCCACCGACATCGCCATGAAATCTAGTGCGACCGCGCGCTGCTCCTGTGGCCGGTGACGCACATCCCCGTCGGCTGGCACCTCGATAAGGGCCGGGTGCCCCTGCCAATCGGAGTACCGGCCTTTGTCGACCTCGCCGACTCTGAGAGCGATAGCGACGACAGGCTTGGCGAGTACCTCGACCAGTTTTACGCCAAGAAAGCAGAGGAGGAGGATGGGGTGGACAGCGAGGAGGAGGACGTCGACGAGGTTCTGCAGGAGAAGGACCAAGTGGAGGAGTGGGAGGCTGCAGCCCTCCGCCGTGCCATCGAGGCCTCCGAGGTAGAGATGTGGCCAGATCTAGCCACCACAGTCCAGGTCTCGGCCAATGAGGCTCGCCATGCACCGTGGTTGCGATGACATGCCTGCGAGGCGAGGCAGGCATCGGAGCCTACTCCAGCATGGCCATAGACTGAGCCTCCGGAGCAGGCACACGACTACATCGACGTCGATGACGACGAGTAGGCGTAGCCAGCGACCGGCGGCACAACGGCGAACCCTAGCTAGGCACAACGGCTTTTTTGTTTACATTTTTTTTATCTTCTATGTACTGGCCTTCGGGCCATATCTGTATGCATTGCCTTTCAGGCCCTATGACAAATGCAACTTAAAATTCTAGTAAATTTCTCTTAAAATTTTGCTAAAATTTCATATTTTGTTTGGCGTTGGGACGAGTCCGTCCTAGTTGGTTGGTCCGGGCCGGTTTCAGTCCACAGACCACCCTATGCGGAGCAAAAGCGGACCAAAATTGGTCTTATTTAGGGGGGGGGGGGTACCGTTGGGTTTTCCCTAAACCATCTACAAAAGTTGGGACTGAGATAGAGACATCGTTGTTTCCTTGTTTCAAAATATATATTTTTGAAGCTCTTTTACTAATACTAAAAAAAACTGCATTGTTGATAATACTCTCGTTTTAAAAGCTACAGTTTTGTATTGTCTAAACACCTCAGTGTAATTAAAACTTCAGTTTTTCTATATACCACCGTATTTCAAGAATACTTTGTCTCCAAACGGGACTGGCCTTTTTTTTGAAAGGAATGCATTAGGGAAAGTCCCTAAATCAGACTTTTTTTCTTCAAATAATATGAACCCAAGTATGTGTCTCTAAGGACTTGAAACTGGGTGGTTGGGTTGTACATCCACTTCCCTAACCAAGTGAGCTGGGATCACGGACTAGCAGTTGCTTCTAGATTTGTGACTAGAAAATTGTACGGGCATAATTGTTGTTTTAGACTTGGATAAATATGTACTAATTGTTTAATGTGGTGGATAAATGTGTAGTCATTGTCTTCTGTTGCATGTAAATGAAAACCGCTTTTCGAAGTTACTGTGAAGTCATATAAAACACCCTTAATGGATCTAGAGATGAAAGTTTTATTATCTTAAATTCTAAAGCAAAACTGGTTCAGTTTTGGAGCTTATTAGACCTTCCGTAATGGGGGTATCTTAGCGCGGTATCATAGGCAGTATGCTGATATGGCACCATATTTAATGAAGAAAGAGATTGAAGTTGTATCTTATATAAGCTACGGCTCTAGCACGGTATCATAGGCAAAAAATGTTGTTAGCCCAATCACATATAGAGATAAGGCCAAAATCATTTAATACAAGTATGTTTAGATACACCTCTTAAGAAACAATGCATTAGGGATGTTATCTCTTATAATTCTCTACCACCTAGGATATCGCGCTAAGATACAATGCATTACGGAAGGCCTTAGACACAAAAATCTATTTTTCGAATCTCGACAATGCCTTTGATTGATAAAGTCGAAAAGAGTTGGGCAGTTTATAAGGAAAATCGGCCAAAAACCATACAACACAACGCACCACTTGGGCCCCAAGGCCGCGCCCGGAACGGAGTCGACGGCCATGTGACCCTAGCTACCATAGCCGACACTAACACCTCAAACAAAACATGGCGGAGGCCACCTCAACGCAACTCAGAGCCACCGCTCCGACTTCCACGCCGGCCCCAAGGACGAGCCCCTACACGAGCCGACGACCAACTCAGCTAAGAGACCAAAGTTGATGCCCAAACACCTCAATGCAACATGTCGGAGATGAAACACGGAGCCGCTGCTCCGACATCCACACCTACCCCACGGTCGCGCATCACCTAGCCTATGATGAAAACTCGCTGCCCCCCCACCAGCTCATTCCACTAGTCCCCTGGCCGGTGGAACATCCAAGACGAGCCCCCTAGAGGAAAACGACGCAGGAGCGCCGCACTCGTCCGATCCCGCGTTCGATTTGGGGATTCCCCCGGAGAACTCGGGCAGAGAAGCGAAACCACCACCACCGCGACGTCATCAAGAAGGACACGACGCTAGAGGGCGCCGTCGTCGTCTGCCTAGACCGACGGCCAGGGCAAGGCTTTCGCCCGACGATGAGTCGCGAACCCCGCAACCGCCCCTCGAGGACCGACCAGTCTGCAAGTCCAACCCAGAACGCTAGCTCCACGCGCCCGATGATCTGAGGCCACAATCGTAACTAGGTGCTGGGGCCCAGATCCGCCTCCCGCGGATCCACCTCCTAGCTCGGCGGCATGCTAAGAACACCCTCCGGGGCCGCCGCCCCGCCATCTAGGCGCCAAGTCCAGTCGATGACGGACGAGCACCCTCCGCGTCTGAACCGACAAACACAACAAAGAAGTCACGGAATCGTCGACGCCCAGCAGCTTGCCCACCGCCGCGCCTAGGCTCCCCATCGCCGCGGCAAATGCCGTCGTCCGGATCATCACTGCTGCTCGCAAGATTATCGCCGAAGCAACCAGAGCGAACCCAAGCAGCCATGTAACGTCCCAGGGTTCGGGAGGTTATAAGGATCAAAATATAATATGTGCATTTGCAAAGCATGCATCTAAAAATACGGGAAATTTTGGCGTGAAAGTTTAAACGAATCAAAGTGACCAATGTTTCACTTGACATTATAAAATAGGTCTAGATCATCTGGTCAAGAGTACATTTGGAGTGATCTTTATAACAAACATCTTTCTAAACTAAATCATCTTATAAGACACACCAGATTTGGTGACGACCATCACTAACTTTCAAAAATATCAACCACAAGTTTATGATTGACTTGAGAGGATTCATCTAGGTATTTCAGAACTCAAAGAGGGGTGAGTATCCAAATCACTCAGTTGCTGATTTTACTTCTGCAAGTTAGTCATGCATAACTGAATGATCTTATCAGTCCTAAAGGATGAATCTAAATGGGGAAACAAACCTTCTTAAACCAATATTAAACCCTGATCAATGTCTGTGATCTTTCCAAAACTCCATTTCTACATTTCTGCATGACCAGGGCTACAAGAGAAGCAAACCAGAAGGGAACCAAGATAAGAAGACATCATGTGAGGGGGGTGAAATCCTGATGTTTGGTGTCATGCAAGAACAATTTGATTACAGGACCTGATAAATCTTGTAAGCAGATTATTTCTGAGGGCATTAAACACTTGAGTTTCATTAGGTTAAATTATACGAGAACAAATTGGTAATTAAATCTAAGATAATATCAGGCCAGAAGTGGCGTGATTGCTAAACCCTGGAGTAATCAGAGATTCGTCGACTATCTGACTTGGGGTTTAGAGTCAAGAGGGGAGAGTGGAAGGAGGTTTGGACATGACCTTTATGTGTTATTTGAATCGCGGGATTCAACTTAAAACTTGAAACAACAGAATGTTTGGTGTTTGAAATTTGGAGTCAAATTGATTGTTGAGATAATTAGGACAATTGGATGTTAATTAATTTTGAAACATTTAATAATTAAATCATTACTCAATTCAAATTAATTAAGAAGAATTGCAAAAAGAAAAAAAGTAAGATTTATTGACAATTAATAATATTACAAAGTCATTACATAATCCAATTAATAGAAATTACAAATTATCATTTACGAAATGAAATCCTAAAATAATTCTTGCAAAGTTTCCAGTCTCCACTTAATCTTCTGAACCTGCAAAACAAACACATAAATCAACATAGGGGTGAGTGGGGGATTAGTACCCTCTGACTGGCAATGCGTTGCACTGCTAAACTCATCACAGGGTTGATTAAACTTAAGTAGTATGTGATCAAATAAGTCTAGCGTCAGACCAGCATCATAGGCATATCTCAGGAAATACAACTGGCAGGTGAAAACAAATGTAAGTACCTGGATAAGACCAATCGAAGGACAAGCAAAAGATCTCAGCCGCAGTGGAAGCAGGCACACATCACACACACATGCACACTTTTGTGCTGTCAATACAGCAGGAGATAGATAAATAACACATCAGCCGTGAAGGGTAAGATAACACCAACACTTTCCTCTGTTTCTGCTCGAGCTACTCAGCTCCAACAAAGAAAAGCATGCACTTAATAATCCACCACAGTTAATCCCACCACTAGAACTGAATAAGATTGGAGATCCAGCAAGGTAACAACAAGGCCAAGCTAGAAGTGAAGCTAGGACTAGAAGTTCTGCACAAGGCCAAGACTGAAGAGGAAGAGCAGGGCTGAGAGCAAGAAAACCACAAGCATACAAATCCACCTACCCAGTACCTCACCTAAGGTGAATCTCTATACACCATCCAGCAAACAAATTGCTGGATTATGCACAAAGGGGTTGGGGAATGTTTTCCCTTGATCCAGCATAGAGATGCTATGCTATTAACATCCTAGGGGCTTAATTAAAATGAGGATAACTTCTATTCTTATAAAGAAAGGGCCTCAGGATTTGCATCATTCGCCTGGGGCAAAACTATCAAGCAAATATGAATTTGTTCTTATCAGTTAAGTACTTAGGTGCAGTAAGATCAAGCAAGTAACTGTTCTTATCAGTTCAAATGGCTACCAACAACACAACTACTTAGCAGATGCGTTTAGGGAAAGTTCCCAGCTCACAAATTACTTCCATAATAGCTGATGGGCACCTAAACTCTAAGATTAGGTGCCTCACACACAACTAAACAAGTAGTGATTCATAGAAACATATAAATGTCTTGGTGGCACATCGTCTGAACCATATGGTTCAGAGTAGCACCCACCAGTAAGCACACATACATAGCCAACAATGAATTCCACATATGAGCAACACAGACATGTGTGCTCTGTTATGAATCAAACAGGAATAAGGCTACAACAGCACAAGCACCTAGGAAAATCCCTAGTGATAGTTCATATATCACAGGCAAAACAGCCTCCTGAATCCAACAGGCTACAGAGATAAAAATTCTCTGACTAGCTATTCCTAAATAAATCACACTGGGAGAATTTCCCCATTATCCAGCAAACAAAAGCTAATGCATCACAAGCAACAGAGGCATCACAGATATATCATCACATGGCATGACCTCAGGCTCGATGGACTAGTTCCAGAGCAAAGGGTGGAGTGAGAGAGAGAGGACGGAGTGGGGAGAAGAAGAGAGAGGGAGCAGTGAGAGCTTACATGTGACCACCATCGTGGTGGCCACAGCCAGGCGGTGGAGCGTAGTCGTGGGCGGCGGAGTGGCCATCGTTGCTCCCAGGAGGCGTCCCAACGGCGTCGCACCTCCGCAGCGATACCAACAGCATGCCAGGAACAACAGTGACCACATAAGCACGCCATGAGCGTCCTTGAGCATCCTCTAGTGGCCAAGAGTCGCTGGACTGGAGTAGAGGGCTGCGGGTACGGAAACCCTAGAACTAGGGTTAGGGTGCGCACGGTCGCCTCCGCGGAAGCAACTCAGATCGAAGTGGACAAGGTGAAGGAGTCGACGACGACGCGTCGATTGCGCCTAGGCGCAGTGACGGAGACGGCCAGAGCCGGCCAGGGTAAATCGGCGATGGTGGCGGTGACTCGGTCGCCAGGGGAGTCGAGAGAGGGTGCGGGTTCGAGTGGGACTCTGTCTCAGTTCTCTCCCGAGCCGGTTTGACTCAACCACGGGTGGGTAGGCCCACCAGTCAGCCCTGGAGGCAATTTGGTCCTTGAATAATGTTCTCTAAAAGCAAAATAACAAAAATATGATCAAATCAATAAAAATTCAGAACTTAATAGTAAAAATCATAAAAATTCATAAACCCAAATATTTCAAATTCTTGAACAATATAAAGTTGTTATAGATATATGTGAACCATAGTAATTTTAAAAAGTAATATTGATAAATTAAACAGAATTAATAAAATAATTAACAATAATATTAGTCTTGATTCTTTACTTATAAATACCAATTAATATATTTTTGGTATCTTATTTTTATAAAATTTGTTAATTCTTTACTCCCTCATTCATCAAAGGAAAATAAGATAATTAAATCAAATAGAATTAATAAGGAAACATAATACACCACTCAGATCATGTTAATAGTTAATATTTAAATCTTAAAATAAAAGTGTCCATACTCAAAAAATTAATCATATCATTTAATTATCTCTTTTTTATGTTTAAATACATTGTCTAGAGTAATGAATATAACTCTTACTCTACTATTTTCACTAATGTCTCCAGAATTAATTTAAACCGTAAATTCAAATCTTAATAAAATATGATTACATGACAACTTAAAACTTTATAATATGATTTAAATGGGCATTTCAAGAGTTCCACTTGATCTAAGTTATTACTTCTAAATATACAATTTGATAAATCATAACCATGTTTGGTTGTTTTTCTTTAAGAATGACTCCTTAATAAGTTATTATCTTATTACTTGCTTACAAGTGAACAACACTAAAGTACCCATTGCATAACATTTTGAAATATTTAATAACCAAGCATATGAGCTAAAACCCTAAATATCCAATGAACCAATCAGCCAAACTCATAATCAAAACTTTAGGTGATTCAAGCCATCACAATAAATAACAACAACTCTAAGTCAAGAAAACTTAATAAAACCTAAGTATCACAAGACGTAGATTAATTATTTAAGCTTGGGTATTTTCAGGGTAAATAACGATGCATCTCATTATTATGCATAATAGCATCTTCCCGGATTTCAGTAGCTCTTACCGGACTACTTTGCTATCTTTCAGATGTAGTGATTTTCGCGACCCTCGAACCCCGAAGACATGGATTATTATTGTTATTTCAATCTCAGGCAAGTTCATCACTTGCTCATATCCTTTAAAGTACTTCCTAACAAACTACTTGCAAAAACCCTATCGTATTACTACCAATTCTTAAAGGAATGCATGATCCTATTTTATAATAATATGACTACTTGAATGACTACCCGAGTGGTAGTGTTCTGTTTGGTGGGTGGATGGGACCATGGTAACATGAATAGGTCAAAGGAAGGTTCCATCTGCATGGGAAAGTATTACCTGGGAATTAATCACAAATGTCGTGAGAACTCGGTGTGCCATAAATACCGCGTTAACCATGGGTCTTGTTTGGGGCGAGTAACTCAGATGTGATCTTTTCCCGTTCAGATGGCAACGGACTGCCAGAGACGTACGCTATAGGTCTTGTAGGACTACGTGCACATGTGTGGGAGCCCTTACGTCCCTCGGACTCTAGGGTCTATGAGTGTCTGCCAGGGGCGCCTAGATCTCTATCATGAGGGGTATAATCAGGGGTTTAACCTGCTGGCAGAAATGGGTGGGCATGCATTGTGCGGATAAGCATGTTTTGTCGACATGGCATACATCTAAGTGGGTGTGGACAGGATCTCGAGCGTGCTTGTGCAACATGGTATTGATCTCCCATGGGTAAAGTAACACACCTCTACAGAGTGTAAAAGGATGTGGCATGTTACCCCCTGTTTCGGGAAGGAACTGCAAACGCTACGGGAAAGGCAACTCCATGAAGTTCTAGATCCTGTGATGGTCTGGCGGGCATAGTTTCAAAAATAAAAGCAACATCTTGAAGAAAGATTTACAAAAACCTTGCATTAACTTATGACTCTTTCGAGTCTAAAGGTGTAGTTAGTGCATCAAACTACCCACTATATATCATGAACTTGCCGAGTAACGCTCGTTACTCATTCGTTCCCGTTTGACCGCCTTATTAGAGTTGAAGCCCTATGGAAGTCGTCATCGTGAAGCCATCGCTATCAAAGAAGCTAGGTGGAGTCATATCTTACTTAGCTAGTGAAGCATCATCATCAGCACCGCTGGTGGAGGAGAAGCTATCAAGTTGCCGGTGGAGTCCATTCTTGGAATTAGCTGTTTTCAAGCCATAGATTAGGGCTAACATCAGACGTAGTGGATTAGGTTCCGAGCTAGATTTATTCTCCTGCTTGGAACTTTGATTTACTTCTTCCGATGTTTCATTTTCATGAGATCTTGTTTGATTCTTCAAGGAGATTCTCAAGATTTTGTAATGAAGTTTGTATCCTATAGCTTGCTTGGACCTACTATGTTTCTGTTGTACCACTCCGAGGGATGTAATATTTACGGATAAGTCCTTCTGTGAGTTTATGTCAATGACTTGCGCACTACACATGTAGTGGTGTGCTGGATCACCACAGATCGTATCAGAGCGCAACGACCTTAGGTTTAAAACCTTCTAGGAGATCTGTAGGTTGGTGAAGACTATAGGAATCCATCTTATCTAAACCAAATTTCCTACAACTATGATGATCATTCACTTGAGAATGATACGGTCATACTTGTATATAATATTCCTACTCAACTTGAGTAAGTCTACTCATCTATTTTATTTATACCCATGTATGATTAGTTTGAATTTTAGCATACATCAGTTTTATTGAGAAAAGTGTCCTGACATAGTCAGAGAGATGATTAAGTCATAGTGATGATTACCCCATTCTATGAATGTATAGGATGGAGTAGAACATAGTATAGAGTAAGTATAGGAGTCAACAATAAGGAATGTTTGAGAACCATGAAGATTTATTAAACTCTAGTAACTATGGGGTATATACCATATCCTTAGTTATCAAGTCTAGAGTTGAACTACTATAGTATAGTATAGTAGTACGAGAAGGCATATGCATTGATGGAAGCTACATTACTACTTATACGATGTGATCAACAACATGAAGGATCAACATATGCCATGAGAAGCGTGTCATAATCAAGATGAAGAAATTCAATTCACATGGTACTTAGTCCCATATGGAACCAAGTTAGACAACAACCACTATAGGATCATTTCGTATTAGTTTATTCCATTGCAATAAGGCATGCAATTGGAGTAATTCTTGAGGCAAAGAGGGCTTGTGTAGAATAGGAGTACAAGGTACTATATACCTACTCATAGTGTATAGAATTTAAGAGCCTTAGTACTTGAGATGTTTTACTCAAAGGACTTCTACTTTACGGGCTTTTAGTGCATTAGTGATAAACTGTATCTTGGATTTATTTGATCTTATTTGGATCTTTGATTGACTAGATTTGTGCATGAAGTTGGAACTTGATGTGCATATGCATGTCCAAACACTGAGTTCTTTCTTGATGTTACTGCTCTAGAGGGTATAGGATTAATATGAGAGCGGTCTTAAATATCAGGTGATTGAAGCAACCACAAAAGCTCTAGAAGACTAGAAAGTCAAGAAGGCAGAAGTCAATGAAGCCACTGATGTAATGGACCACATTCCACATCTTATTTGGAATTGGGGACATACTTCATCAACACATGGAGATCTACCACAAGTGATGTTAAGGAAATCACATGAGTAGTTATGTCCGAGAAGGAAATATATAGAAGATGGATAAATCAACTTATAAAGTCTTCCCGTAGAAGTCAAGACCCAAAGATGTAGAAGGACCATAGGAAGCCACCAGTGGAATAGTTCATAGTAGCATATAGGAAAAAGTTAAAACTCGAGGAAACTCGAAGATATTTTCACTGAATAGATGAGTCTAAATCAATGTACACTACGCTGTAAAAGTTTTTTTGAGCAGTCTTTCTCTTGAGACCATTAGATTGAACAAAAGGGAATTCTAACCATAGTTGGTACCCAGTGTTTCAGAAGAACCTTATTGGTTTCTCAACATCTGGTGGGTGTACCAACTGTTCTCCGGAGAGCTATTGGATGTAGGAAAACGGAACTTGGTATCCACTATATGGTGGAAATACCATGTGTTGTTCGTTAGACCATTAGGAAGGCTTATATAGTAACAAAATAGGGTTGTCATAATAACATGCATTGTATTAGATTATCATGCAAGATAGTGGAAGGTGAACAATTAAGACAAGAGGCTACACATGCCAAGTTCAACACAAGAAAACTGTTGTGAAGAATCATCGATCTACATAATTTCTCTCTACCTATCTTTATGTGAGAGAGGTTGAACTTCGGGACGAAGTTCTTGTTAAGGGGGAGATACTGTAACGTCCTAGGGTTTGGGAGGTTATAAGGATCAAAATATAATATGTGCATTTGCAAAGCATGCATCTAAAAATACGGGAAATTTTGTCGCGAAAGTTTAAACGAACCAAAGTGACCAATGTTTCACTTGACATGATGAAATAGGTCTAGATCATCTGGTCAAGAGTATATTTGGAGTGATCTTTATAACAAACATCTTTATAAACTAAATCATCTTATAAGACAAACCAGATTTGGTGATGACCATCACTAACTTTCAACAACATCAACCACAAGTTTATGATTGACTTGCGAGGATTCATCTAGGTATTTTAGAACTCATAGAGGGGTGAGTATCCAAATCACACAGTTGATGATCTTACTTATGCAAGTTAGTCATGCATAACTGAATGATCTCATTAGTCCTAAAGGATGAATCTAAACGAGGAAACAAACCTTCTTAAAGCAATATTAAACCCTGATCACTCTCTATGATCTTTCCAAAACTCTATGTCTACATTTCTGCATGACCAAGGCTACAAGAGAAGCAACCCAGAAGGGAACCGAGATAAGAAGACATCAAGTGAGGGGGTGAAATCCTGGTGTTTGGTGTCATACAAGAATAATTTAATTACATGACCTGATCAATCTTGTAAGCAGATTATTTCTGAGGGCATTAAACACTGAAGTTTCATTAGGTTAAATTATACGAGAACAAATTGGTAATTGACTCTGAGACAATATCAGACAAGAAGTGGGAACTAGAAATCTAATCGTGATTGCTAAACCCTGGAGTAATCAGAGATTCGTCGACTATGTGACTTGGTGTTTAGAGTCAAGAGGGGAGACTGGAAGGAGATTTAGACATGACCTTTAGGTGTTATTTGAATCAAGGGATTCAACTTAAAACTTGAAACAACAGAATGTTTGGTGTTTGAAATTTCGATTCTGATTGATTGTTGAGATAATTTGGACAATTATGTATTAATTAATTATGAAACATTGAATAATTAAATCTTTACTGAATTCAATTTAATTAAGAAGAATTGCAAAAGAAAAACAATAAGCTTTATTGACAATTATAATATTACAAAGTCATTACATAATCCAATTAATGGAAATTAAAATTTATCATTTACAAAATGAAATCCTAAATAATTCTTCCAAAGTTTCTAGTCTCCAATTAGTCTTCTAAACGTGCAAAACAAACACAAAAATCAACAGAGGGGTGAGTGGGGGATTAGTACCCTCAGACTGGCAGTGAGTTGCACTGCTAAACTCATCACAGGGTTGATTAAACTTAAGTAGTATGTGATGAAATCAGTCTAATCTCAGACCAGCATCATATGCACATCTAAGGAAATACAACTGGCAGGTGAAAACAAATGTAACTTCCTGGATAAGACCAACCGACGGACAAGCAAAAGTTCTCAGCTGCAGGGAAGCAGGCACACAACACACTCACATGCACACTTTTGTGCTAACGCCACAACATGAGATAGATAAATAGCACATCAAGCCGTGAGGGGCAGGACAACACAATCACTTTCCCCTGTTTCTGCTCGAGCTACTCAGCTCCAACAAAGAACATCAAGCACTTAATAATCCACCACAATTAATCCCACCACTAGAACTGAATAAGATTGGAGATCCATCAAGGTAACAACAAGGCCAAGCTAGAAGTGAAGCAAGGACTAGAAGTTCTCCACAAGGCCAAGACTGAAGAGGAAGAGCAGAGCTGAGAGCAAGGAAATCACAGGCATACAAATCCACCAACCCAGTACCTCACCTAAGGTGAATCTCTATACACCATCCAGCAAACAATTTACTGGATTATGCACAAAGGGGTTGGGGAATGTTTTCCCTCAATCCAGCATAGAGATGTTATGCTATTAACATCCTATGGGCTTAATTAGAATCAAGATAACATCTATTCTTATAAAGAAAGGTCCTCAGTCTTTGTATCATTGTCTTGGGGCAAAACAATCAAGCAAATATGAATCCGTTCTTATCAGTTAAGTACTTAATTAGGGGCAGTAAGATCAAATGGATACCAGCAGCACAAATACTTAGCAGCTGGGTATAGGGAAAGTTGCTAGCTCACAAATTACTTCCACAATAGCTGTTGGGCACCTAAACTCTCAGATTAGGTGCCTCAGACACAACTTAACAAGTAGTGATTCACAGAAACATATCAATGGCTTGGTGGCACATCCTCTGAATCATATGGTTCAGAGTAGCACACATCAACAAGCACACATGTGTGCTCTGTTATGAATCAAACAGGAATAAGGCTACAAGAGCACAAGCACCTGGGAAAATCCCTAGTGATAGTTCATATATCACAGGCAGAACAGCCTCCTGAATCCAACATGCTACAGGGATAAAAATTCTCTAACAATTCCTAAATAAATCACACTGGAGAATTTCTCCATTATCCAGCAAACAACAACCGAGCGTCACAAGCAACAGAGGCATCATCGATATAGCATCACATGGCATGAATTCAGGCTCGATGGCCTAGTTCCACAGCAAGGGGAGGAGTGAGAGATAGAGAACAAAGTGGGGAGAAGAAGAGAGAGGGAGCAGTGAGGGCTTACATGTGACCACCATCGTGGTGTCCACGGCCAAGCGGTGGAGAGCAGTCGTGGGCGGCGGAGTGGCCTTAGTTGTTCCCAGGAGCCGTCCCAACGGCGTCGCACCTCCGCAGCGACAACAACAGCATGCAAGGACCAGCAGTGACCATAGCAGCACACCAGAAGCGTCTTTGAGCTTCCTCTAGTGGTCAGTAGTCGCCGGAGGGGAGTAGAGGGCCGCTGGTACCAAAACCCTAGAACTAGGGTTAGGGTGCGACGGTCGCCTCCAGGGCAGC
This sequence comes from Alopecurus myosuroides, assembly GCA_028641055.1. Taxonomy (NCBI): domain Eukaryota; kingdom Viridiplantae; phylum Streptophyta; class Magnoliopsida; order Poales; family Poaceae; genus Alopecurus; species Alopecurus myosuroides. The sequence continues at coordinate 31,505,496 of CM054058.1, forward strand.
AACTCAGATCGAAGTGGAGAGGGTGAAGGAGTCAACAACGACGCGTCGATTGCGCCTAGGCGCAATGATGGAGACGGCCAGTGAAAATTGGCGATGGAGGCGGCGACTCGGTCGCCAGGGGAGTTGCGAGAGACAGAAGAGAGATCAAGAGGGTGCGGATGCGGGTTCGAGTGGGACTCGGGCTCGGGTTCTCTCTCGAGCCAGTTTGACTCAACCAGGGGTGGGCAGGCCCCCAGTCAGCCCTGGGGGCAATTTTGTCTTTGAACAATGTTCTCTAAAAGGAAAATAACAAAAATATTAACAAATCAATAAAAATCATAAAAATTCACAAACTCAAATATTTCAAATTCTTGAACAATATAAATTAGTTATAGAAATATATTAAGCATATTAATTTTAAAAAGTAATATTGATAAATTAAAAATAATATTAGTCTTAATTCTTTAATTAGAAATATAAATTTATATAATTTTGTTACCTTATTTTTCTAAAATTTGTTAATTCTTTATTCCCTGATTCATCAAAGGAAAATAAGATAAATAAATCAAATAAAATCAATAAGGAAACGGAACACAATGTATTCTTGAAGTCTTTAAATTTAAAACACCACTCAAATCATGTTAATACTTAATATTTAAATCTTAAACTAGAAGTGTCCATACTCTAAAATTAAGCATATAATTTAATTACCTCTTTTTGATGTTTAATACATTGTCTAGAGTAATGAATATAACTCTTACTCTACTATTTTCATTAATGTCTCCATAATTAATTTATACCATGGTATAAATTCCTACTTAATAAAATATGATTACATGACAACTTAAAAACTTTATAATATGATTTAAATGGGTATTTCAAGAGTTCCATTTGATGTAAGTTATTACTTCTAAATATACAATTTGATAAATCATAACCATCTTTGTTTGTTTTTCTTTAAGAATGATTCCTAAATAAGTTATTATCTTATTACTTGCTTACAAGTGAACAACACTAAAGTACCCATTGCTTAACATTTTGAAATATTTAATAACCAAGCATATGAGCTAAAACCCTAAATATACTATGAACCAATCAAACAAACTCATAATCAGAACATTAGGTGATGCAAGCCATCACAATAAATAACAACAACTCTAAGTGAAGACAACCTAATAAAACCTAAATATCGCAAGACGTAGCTTAATAATTTAAGCTTGGGTATTTTCGTGGTAAATCACGATGCATCTCATTACTATGCATAATAGCATCTTGCCAGTTTTTCAGTAGCCCTTACCGGGACTACTTTGGTATCTTTCAGATGTAGGGATTTTCTACGTTCCTCGCACCCCGAAGACATGGATTATTATTGTTATTTCAATCTCAGGAAATTTCATCACTTGCTCATATCCTTTGAAGTACTTCCAAATAAACTACTTGCAAAAACCCTATCGTATTACCACCTATTCTCAAAAGATTGCATGATCCTATTTTTATAATAATATGACTACTTGAATGAATACACGAGTGGTAGTGTTCTGTTTGGTGGGCGGATGGGACCATGGTAAGATGAATAGGTCAAAGGAAGTTTCCATCTCCATGGGAAAGTATTAACTGGGAATTAATCACAAATGCCGTCAGAACTCGGTGCGCCGTAAATACCATGTTAAACAAGGGTCTTGTAAGAGGCGAGTAAGTCAGTTGTGAACTTTTTCCATTCGCATGTGAACGGACTGCCAGAGACGTACGATGTAGGTCTTGCGGGACTACATGCACATGGGTGGGAGCCCTTACGTCCCACGGACTTTGGGGTCTATGAGTGTGTGCCAGGGGCGCCTAGATTTCTATCGTGAGGGGTAGAATCAGGGGTTCAACCTTACGGCAGAAATGGGTGGGCATGCGTTGTGAGGAGAAGCATGGTTTGGCTTGGATCAACAACCGGGCCCCACACCTAAGTGGGTGTGGACAGCATCTCGAGCCTGGTTGTGCAAGATGGTCTTGATTGCCCATGGGTAAAGTAACGCACCTCTACAGAGTGTAATACGATGTGGCATGTTACCCCCTGTTCCGGGAAGGAACTGTGAACGCTACAGGAAAGGCAACTCCATGAAGTTCTAGCTCCTGTGATGGTCTAGCGGGCATAGTTTTCCGAACTAAAAGCAACCTCTTGAAGAAAGATTTACAAAAACCTTGCATTAGCTTATTACTCTTTCGAGTCTAAAGCTGTAGTTAGTGCATCAAACTACCCACTATATATCATGAACTTGCTGAGTAACGCTCGATATTCATTCGTTCCCGTTTGACCCCCTGCTTAGAGTTGAAGCCTTATGAAAGTCGTCATCGTGAAGCCATCGCTATATAAGGAAGCTAGGTGGAGCCATATCTTACTTAGCCAGGGAAGCATCTTCATCAACAACGCTGGTGGAGGAGAATCTATCAAGTTGCCGGTGGAGTCCATTCTTAGAATTAGCTGTTTTCAAGCCATAGATTAGGGCCGACATCAGCAATAGTGGATTAGCTTCTGAGCTAGAATTATTCTTCGGCTTGGAACTTCGATTTGCTTCTTCTGATGTTTAATCTGCATGAGATCTTGTTTGATTCTTCAAGGAGATTCTCAAGATTTTTTAATTAAGTTTATACTCTATAGCTTGCTTGGACCTGCTATGTTTCTGTTATACCATCTGAGGGATGTAATATTCACGGATAAGTCCTTCTGTGAGTATTATGTCAACGACTTGCGCACTACACATGCAGTGGTGTGCTGGGTCACCACAAGCCACCACCGCACCAAGGACCGAAAACGACCGGCACCGCAGCCCTCCGCCTGAACCACCTGACCCTAGCGAGCCGCACCCGCGTGTAGTCCTATGACCGACACAACGCCACCAAAGTGTTCTGAATGGGGCGACGATCACTGCCCTGCACAACAGTTGTTGTCCGGGAGCAGGGAAGCACCATGGCGAGGCATCAGGACAACACGCATCAGGGAACCATCGCGCAAAGTCGTGGCCCGCCAGGCCTATCTAAGCCTAGATCGGGCCCTGGCCGCATCCCAGCTGTCGGCGTCTGCGGCGAGGCTGACACGACCAACAGCAGCGCCACACCACCGTCTTCTGCCACATATAGCCGCCGCACATGCAGAACCGCCGCCAAACGCCGCTGGAGTAGACGAAGCCAACGCGCGGACTGCATCGCTCACATCCACCGTTGGGTCCCTCCCTACCACCGTTGTTGGCAGCATGAGCCTCCACCACCACGGCAGGGCCAGCGGCAGAGGAGAGGAGGCGGCCTGGTGTCCTGGCGGCGACGCGGGCTTGGCTTCCCCTGATTCGCTCGCAGTCGGGCGACGCGAGGGTCGGGGATAGAGTTTTTTTCCTGGTTGTCGATTGTTTGAGTCGTGATCAGACACAAAAATCTCTGGTTTCCTTCTCGGTTACTCCCTCAGTAATTGTATTTGAAATGGTGCATGCCATATAAATGCGTTTTCCTTCTCGGTTTCTCCCTATGTAGATTGCCACCTTGGATGTAGGGATTTGCTAATTGTGACTACTAAACTGAGATGGTGGGAGTATATCTATTGATTTTATTTACTCCTAAGCTGGAACAATGTTGATCAAGAAGTTATCACTTCACTTAAAATTGAACTACCGTTAACATCTCTGGTTTTACTAGCTATAATCTCTCCCATGGTCTAAAGAACACAATATAACCCTGGTTTCCCTGAGAGGTATAAATCTCTACCCTCGGCTGATTTCCTGCGCCCTACTTCCATTAGTAGTCGGCCGACGCCTCCCCTCATCCTCCTCCGAATTCCCCCTCACGGCTTGCCTCCGTGGGAGGTACGCCGCCGATACTAAGTCTCCGTAGCCGCGCCAACGCCGACTTTGGTTGCTAAGATTTGAGAGATCTTGGAAAAGGCTATCTCATCACCTAAGGAATCAACAAAGTACACGGAGAAGGAGTATGCCTGCGCACTATTTCGGGATTCCGACATCGGCATGGCACGAGAGGAGGAGGAGGTTGATTTGGGGGTCTGTTTTATTCTGCGGTGTTCCCTCGGTTGAAGTTACACAGTCCTCTTGGGGGATGCAGCCTACTTCTTTCGCAGTCTACTTCTTTCGCAGTCCCTCTGCTACCGGCCTAGCCTGTGCCCAACTGAGATAAAATCAGAACTGACCCATTATTGTGTGCCTCTACCGATGAATGGAAGACGAATCAAACGAGTCTCAAGAGGCAAAAATCAAATGAGATATAAGAAAAGGTGATAATTTTCCAAATTCATTTTGAAGATCGCGTGTACCTGTTTTTATGTAGATGGATTAGTTCTCTGGCTAGGGATAGCTCCGTCTCTATGACAATGCTTATCTGCGGCCGAAAGAGACGGATTTTCTCACATGGAATAATTCCAACATCACAGGTTTATCATTTGGTGTATGAGAAACGAGGATGCGCAAGGATCCAAGTGTACTACATCAACCGCCCACCTCGACCTCTTGCTCGACCTCAGCTAGGGAAATCCTTGCAGGCTACGGCTCAGCCGTTCTTGTTGGTATCTTTTTAGCTTGCAAGAAAAGAAAATGAGGGACAAGGATCCTTGTGGATCCTATTTTCGTGTTCATCAACTGACGTAACAGACATGAAAAACCTCTCCGCCTTCATATATATGTAAAAATAATGGAATGTTAACTGCTCGTAGTAGTTTTATTTGTAGTGAAAAATATAGTGTCACTTTATTTACGTTTCTCTCTCCTAATCACTTTATTTATGGTTGTCCGTGCATTTATATGTTCAAATAGCGTGCTTAGACCTTTTCCGGGGGATTCAGGGCCAAGAAAAATTGCAACATGTTCTGCTGGATGCCAAAAATAAAAATAAAATCGAAACTACATCTATCAGTCGGAAGCCCCCGTCCAGTTGATAACTCCCTGCACCTACAAGTTGGATGAAGGGGTGGACCTCGTCGGAGCTAAGTGCTCTCACCTCACACACCAACAGACATCATATAAATCCGGTGGCCTCAACCTACCCGCCAAACGGCGAGTTTGGAGCAAAGACCGGTCCAGCAGACCATCAGCACATACTTAGAAGCCGGGGCCGCCATATTTAGAAGAGATCAACGTGATGACCTTGTCAGGCTTGCCGTCGATGTCGTCACAACACTGGACATCATTACCAATCTGCTTCGACGCGGTAGATGCCCCACCACGCCACCTTCTAGCCCTCCCGGTTAGTGCTACACCAAAACGATGCCCTCACGAGGGAGAACGGCGCCAAACATCGTCATCATCCGATCTTGTAGATCTAGATCTAGGGTTTCGCCCAGAGCTGTCCAAGTGAAAGGGCAAGAGTGAAAGTGATGATGCCTTCAACAAGGTAGCAACGAAAACACGCCGCCATCACCCGCCATGACCGTAGTCGGCTCGGTCTTCACTAGCAGTTCCACCACGCCGAACTCAAAGCTGACGAGAGCCCAGTGGAGCCACTCCATGTTAATGCATGCAGACGCTGAATCACCGGTAGAGGACCACCAACACCCCCTCACCGGCCCTCTATGCACCACTGGACGGCCAAAAGCAGCCCCATGGACGGATCTGGCACTAGTGGAAACAACCCCTCTCGTCCAGGGGCCAGGGGGCACCTGTCCCGGTTGCAACCAGATCCAGGACCTATGCCATGCATTGGTCCCGGTTTGTGTGCCCGGGGCAGCAGAAATCGCCTGGGGGCATTGGTCCCGGTTCGTTGGGAGATATTGGTCCCGGTTCGTGCCAGGGACCGGGACCAATGCCTAGCCACAGGCCACGTGGCACGCGAATGAGAATTTGTCCCGGTTCAGGCCACGAACCGGGACCAATGTCCCCCTTCCCCTATATATACTGCCCCAGCCCCCCTTCCATCTTTTTTTTTGCTTGGAGGTGTGAGGGAGGTGGGTGTTAGTGTGTGTTATTTTACTATGCACACGAGGTGTTCGACGAAATTCCCGAGCCACACATAAGCTCACTGAAAATGGTGTCTTCGACCGAGGTTAACAAACTTATCTTTTTCATCTGTAACTGATACATACAAAAGTAGTATTTTTCGATGTACTGTGGTCATTTCTGTATTAATATGTTATTGTAATGTATTTTGATAAACTTAATTATATGATGCAGATGGATGCACGGCAGCGATGGATGTACGGTGACCGACGCACTTCCGAGTATATGGTAGGCCTGAATGCATTTCTTGCTGTAGCTCAGGCGAACAAAGATAATGGCTTCATGTGTTGCCCATGTGTTGATTGTCGGAACGTCAGAGAGCACTCTTCCGAAAGAATCCTTCACGGCCATCTACTTCGGAGAGGTTTCATGCCCAGCTATAATTGCTGGACGAAGCATGGAGAAAGAGGGGTTGTGATGGAAGACGAAGAAGAATAAGAAGAACATCCTTTGTTCCCTGAATACGACGATACTGCAATGGAAGAGAATCCAGAAGAAGGAGGTGATCAAGAACAGGCATCAGAAGAGCCCGATGATGATCTTGGCCGAGTTATTGCTAATGCAAGGGAAGACTGTGAAAATAAATTGGAGAGGTTGAAGCTGGACAACATGTTACAGGATCACAAAAAATTGTTGCACCCAAATTGCGAAGATGGTAGCACAAAGCTCGGTACCACACTGGAGTTGCTGAAATGGAAGGCACAAAACGGTGTGACTGACAAGTGGCCACGGTACAGTTTTTTAGAGGAACCATTCATCCCGGTTCCTAACACGAACCGGGACGAACTCCCTGGCCAGGTTCGCCACCTGGGCCATCCCTAACCATCCCGGGTCCTGGCACAACCGGGACCAATGTGGGAGGGCCATTTGTCCCGGCTGGCCCATCCCGGTTGCACAACCGGGACAAATGGGCCTTACCAACCGGGACTAATGCCCCTGTTTCCACTAGTGTGGGTGGGATACCAGACCCACGGACCTCCACCTCCCGGCAGCAATCAGCCTCCTCATGGAGGTGCCTAGGGTGGAAGCTCCTAGATGCCAATGAAAACCCATTTTTATTTATTTTTCCAGTGGCCTGGCTTTCCAGTTTTGGGAAACTACAATCAAGTCATCCAAAACCACCCACCAATGGTACGAGCGATGAAATTTGTATGGATTTGAGATTTAGAAGTAATTATTGTTCGGTTTTGGAACTTAGACACAATATCTAGACTCTAGTGAGTTATGAATTGTGTTACTAGCGCAACTAAAGAAACTCACACCATTCAGTTTAAGGAAGAAATAAACGAATGTCAAACAACCTTCGTTGCCCTTTATTAATATGACCCGCTTCATGTTCATCCGAGTAGAAAAACCTTGATGTTTTTCTTAGTCTCAAGATATATTGGCGAAAAATAGGTGACAAATGTCATACTCATCAAATAGAGGATGAAGAGAAGAAAAAATAGAGAACTGCTGGGAATAGATGACATCTAGAGCAGTGGTTATTCGGTGTGTCACACAGAGATAGAGTGGGTGATCTTGATAAGCGTGAACTCTTGCGGACGTCTCGCCTCTATTACTTTTTTTGTTATCTTGTCTATTTTCCGTTGCAGCACTTCAATATCATGTAGCACCGTTTGCCGATTTCCCTCTTATCTATACACCAAACTCCTATATTATTGCAACATCTGGGCTTGTTAGGTGATGGCATCATGATCTAGCGTATATGGTTGTAACTACAATTCAGAACTTATTGAATTGGTTCATACTTCTATATTTCAACCAGGGAAATACCTAGATAGGAGATTCGACATGAGGTGATGTCTTTAACAATAAAAACTTATGTGTGGATTTTATGGGGATGTAAAGGCCGGATAGCTACTTCTTTATCCAAAATAAAACTACAAATTTAGTGCAAAACTAGCAATCACACTTAGTCATGGGCGCAAGCAAAGCAAGAAATTCCCTCCGCAAATCAAGCCAAAGAAACGGAACAACCAAGTAACCTAAAGATATAAAAAACATACATTTATCTTTGAATTACATAAAAATGAAATCCTGCCAACTTAGAGAGGAAACAGGTGACCCATATAACTTTTTTTTCGACAAAGGGAATATAACCCCGACATCTACATCAATTGGTACACATAGCCAAATTTATTGAAATTTTTTTGAGTGTTCAAAAATTACAACAAAATTTATCACAAAAGGGTGTATACATGGATCAACCAACCAAATATTAAGAATATAAAGAACCTATGCATTATCCATCTAGCTAACATGCCATCCACCACCCTGGCTATAAATATGATGTGCAACCGTCTCCATACGATTGCATCTAGAATCCATATATGTCCAATGGGTGAGAGAATCCAGGACCACATGTGGATCCTGTGTGAATCCTTGAAAATAGTTTGCAAAAACTAGATAATTTTGACAGTTTCATAAAGACAAAACAAGATCACAACCACCTAGATTTAAGATTTTTTTATCAACCAATTTCCAAACTTGTATACAACTTAATATAAATACTAGTCATTAGGTCACCTTTTCACCTCTTGAAGGAATTGATTACTCCACCAACCGTGGCTTGAGCAGATAGTTTCTTCCCCTTATATGTGCCACATCTCTCATGGTCATATATAGATAACAACTCTAGTCTTACATCACATGCCACCATCACTTTTATAATGTACTTCATCAAGTAGTGGCATGAATAAATAAAAGAGAGTCACGAGCATAAATAAAGTTTATAAGTACACAGAGGAACATGAGGCAACGGGAATTGTGGCATTATCAAAAAATGAAGGATGCCAAGAAAAAAGGGAGATCTTATTACTAGACTGAGCGGAGCCATGAGATTTAGCTAATAGTTATCAAAAAAAATTCTTGGATGGCGTATGTTTCTCCTAGACAATTTGCTTCTACGGTTCTTATTCACATACCTATACTTGTTTATTATGTTGTTTATACTATGCACATTACAAGTATATGGGGAAGGGCTAGATTTGTGCTTCAGTATGCCCCCTCGAAAACTGCAAACGGGTTTGTTAATCCATCTTGCGTCATTTTATATCGAGGGTAGATGGGTATTATCCAACTAATTAAAGGGTTGGATTCAATTGTTGACAAATACGACTGATCCAAATTAATATCTATTCACATCTAAACCCTTGATGTACTTGTGTGATCTATTGACCGGAAAGCCTCCAAGCTGCTGCATATGTACTCCGACTAGGAGGTCATCAATCCAGATTAGAGATTTTATTTTTCAGCGCACATATGTATAAGATCTAGCTATTGGACATTTGAAATTGGATTCAATCTACGGAAGATAACTAAAATGAACGTATTCTTCTATCGTAACATCATTGTCTCCCCAATCAACGACTGAAATGAGTTATGTTGTGTGGATGCGAAGTCCCAGGTTATGCATGCATCATTATGTGACAGAGATCCCATGGGGAAGCCTGAACATCAACTTGGATGCGTTTTCAAGGTGAAATCATGTGGTAGATCTTCAACCATGTCGACGGTTCAAGGTACAAATAGGGTCATGCTTTCTATTCAGCGGGTATGCCAAGACAACGAGGTGTTCTCCAGTTGTATTCTCTTTAACCCGGCTAGACGTATGATTCAAGGAAGCGATAAGAGGGACACTTAAATATACTAATACTACCATTTTAATGAAATGGTGCATTCTAATATTCACTTTTGATTTGTAGATTTGGGACCTTCACTTGTTGAAAAATATATTATTCTTCTCCCACGATCACTCTTTCGGCTACACCACCTCCCATGTTGTAGCACCAAACAATATTTCCAGCAGATGGAAACATGGGAAGGAGTGTTCAAACTCCTACAGGTGGCGTGGAGTGGTTGGGTGTGTAATTTTGTCTACATCAAGAAATTGGACAAGAGAAGAAGCGAAAGAAGTGGAAAACGCACTAAGTCCCAACCCTAGACCATTTGGGTGCGTAGTCGATTAAAAAATATGAAAGAGGCCGCATGCGGGCCTCGATGGAGGTTCGTGGGGGTGGGAGGACAACATGGAGTGCGAGGAGGGTGATTTTGGGAGGATAATGTGCTAGCAAGCAGCGAGACTTGTTAGCTGACGAGTGCCACAATCGAGCGGGGGAGCTGGTGGCGATCCCTTAGGGAAGAGAGAAGTAAATAAACAAAGAGTGAGATAAGATGGGAGGGATATTGGGAATAAAGGCCCATATTCGTACATATGGGGTTCATGTGTGAGGGTGATTTAAAAATATTAGAGAGTGAATTTATGATAACAGCCGGAGAAAATCAGAATTTTTTTCGAACCGGCCTGGTACTCTCAGATAGTCTTTTTTTAGTGAGTTAAGAAAGCCACTGGAGATGCTTGCTAGAACAGCTTGCAAACTCTTGCTATCGAGATTAGAGAAATATTCAATGTATAAAAACCCACTAGCTCCATCCTATTTGATTCCTACTTAGGCTCTATTTTTTCTATTAATGCCGGATATTGGTAAAACTCGTATCTTTTTAATATTATTACCATTATTAACTTAGCATGTCAAATAGGTGAGATAATAACATACACATATCGTGTAATGGGTGAGAGAGAGGATACAATAAAAATGTAAAAAACCAATGAAAATAGAAATCGGGAAAAGCGATGGAGCCAAATTATACTATTGAACTTGACAACCGTGAAATGTTGCATAATCAGAAGATGCGATCCCTTAGCTCAAATTCATGTGTCGTTGTGTTGTTCGTGGTTGTATATGTGTACCAAACTACGAATCTTCTTCCCATTTCCTTTATTTTCCATGCATCAACTCTTGTTGTATTGCAAAGAGGCATCGAGGTTTTTCCGTATGGTTTTGTGAGAACCCTGAAACGTATGGAAATAAAACACACGCCTCAAGATAAAACAACTCTTTTTTGGGAACCTATCTGAATATAAAACATGTTTGCCGCGCAACCGCCGTGTCATCGGGTTCGGGGAGCTGCGCGTGGAACCTCCACGTTCTGCCACTCCGCTGCGGCGGCGGACACCGCATCCGCGTGGGTTCCGAGCCCTGGCGGTGGGCGTCATCCGGCGCGGACCTGCTACAGCGGGGCCCCCGGCGCCATCCATGGCGGTGCCCATGCGTGGGTGGCCTTCGCGTCCGACTCCGACGAGCATCGGGCCAGCGCGCCCCTACGGCGGTGGTCTCCGGTGGTCAACGCTGTGGAGGTGTGGTGGTGGCGAGGACCTAAGGCTACCGATGGCGTCCCTCCGTGGGTCGCTTTCGACGTCTTTCGTCGCGCCGATGCTCGTGCTTGGCGGATCTCAATGGTGGTCGATCTCGCGCATTCGACGTGGATGGACTGTGACTGTTTCCGGGTGAAAACCTCGTCTCCGATCTTGCTCGGAGCCGGTGATGGCGACATCTTGAGTGTCTTCCCCTTCCTGAAGGCATCATCGAGGAAGCCCCGCGGTTCTTCCCGTCAACCCTGGGGGAAACACTAGATCCTTGATCGGATGATGGCGGCGCTTCTACGTCGTTACCTCCTTGGGGGCATCATTCTTGGAGGGAGGAGTGCGCCGGTCGAAGGGAACAGAGGATGCGTATGGTGGTGGATGCAGGTTCTTAGATGGTCTACGCGGCAACGGCAATGTCGACAAGCTACCTTACTTTGGCCCCCTCCGGGGGAAACCCTAAATCTGGGATTCCCGGATTAGATGATGGTGACGCCACCGGTGTCTCTCTCCCTCTTGAGGGCATCGTTTTGGAGTTGTGGCCGGAGGGTCCTAGAGAGGAAGCGGTGTTTCTTCTACCGCGTTCACGACGGCGGTTCTTGACAGCTTGGTGCTGTGGGGTCTCGGTGTTGTATGCGGGACGGCGGACGCGCGCAGGGAGGTGGTGTTGTCTGGTGCCATGGTGGTATCGACGGTAGGTCTGAAATGGTGGATGCTTTGATCGCTGTCCTGAAGACGGGTGAGCGGAAGATGGCGGCAGCTACTTTCCGAGCGTGTATATCGGTATGCGCTGCGGTGTACTGGACCGATTATGCCCCTTGTTCGCTATCAGGCGACATGGAGAGGCCTTCGGCTTTTGGATGAGGCGCATTGGTGGGTTCTCAGAGTATCGGCTCTGCGATTGTCCATCCCCTTCATCATTACTGGTAGTGAGCTTTGTTTGGTGGATTCAGGTCTATTTGTTTGTTGTATCCACTTGTAAGACATGATGTTTTCTGTTCTATATTTTAATAAAAACCGGCTGTGTGCATCATTTTGATGCAGAGGCTGGGGGCAGACCTCCATTTCTAAAAAAAAATCAATTATTCAGTCCAAGCAGCAGGCGTCGTCTTTCTCGTCGTCGGTCGTGCTATTGAGATTTTGTTTCATGGTTGATGTGGTGGCCGTGAGCTCCCTCCCTCAACGGCCGCGCAGTCGCCTAGCTCTTGGCCGCAAGGTCAGATTCTTAACCTGCCCAGCCGAGACCTTGGTGCCACCCGTCCAGTTTCTTAGCCCAAGTCAACCCTATCCCTCACGACGCGTCGCTAGTTTTCATGCAACTCGATTGGGTGTTCCCTGGGGAACGAGAGGCGATGAGGTTTTGTGTGAGTAGAAATGCGGCAGAAGTAGATACCGCGACTCCCCTGTCAATAGGGCCTGTAATTCGTCGCCTCTCATAGAGTCATAGGGCTACGAATTTGATTTGTTAGATTGAGGGTTCCGATTCTCAAAAAAAATTGAGGGTTTCTAAACTATTCTTAGAGCATCTCTAGCAGAGCCCGTAAAATGACCAAACCTGTACAATTCCGACGTGTTTAGAGTTTGAGTCCAGTTTCGAGGCCCTATCAGCACCCTGATACGTCATAAATGTATGCATAAATTTTGATGTTTCATTCTATATGCTACATGTTTGATATACACTTTATGCCCTTTTATCGATTTTCAGAGACTAACCTATTGACAAGATGCCACAGAGCCAGTTCCTGTTTCTGCTGTTTTTTATTTTAGAAAAGTTATTCCGGAAATATTCTCGGAATCGGACGAAACAAAAGCTAAAAGTCTTATAATTCCCGACACGTCAACGGAATCCAAATGAGACCCAGAGGGAGGCCAAAGGGTGGCCACACCATAGGGTGGCGCGGGTCCCCCTGGCCGCGCCACCAGGTGCTGTGGGCCCCCTGGCCACCCACCGACATCGCCCTTTCTCCTATTTATTCCCCCGAGGCATAAACCGTAAATATGTCATCCCCCTTCCATGAAAAGTTCCGTAGTTCCGCCGTCGCCGCCGACAAGTTTCGGGGGACATAAATCTCTGTTACGTCACCCTGCCGAGACGGGGAAGTGCCCCCGGAGCCATCTCCATCGACTCCACCGCCATCTTCATCGTCGTTGCCGTCTCGTATAATGAGGAGGGAGTAGTTCTCCCTGGGTCCGAGGGCTCTACCGGTAGTTATGTGTTTCATCTCTCTCTCCCATGGTGTAATCTTTATGTGATCAGGAGATTTGTAATCTAGTTGAATAAGTAGATGTTACTCTTCATCTGTTATGCTACTTAAGTGGTTTTGTTATGAGATCTCCATTGAAAATTTGATCACGGTGTAAAGATGACAGTGTGTGCACCGTGTGTTTTATCATGATATTTTTATTTTGTGTTGGATTACCCTATGAAATTGTGATGTTTTCTAGAACCATCTAGGTCTCATGGTGATAGCGTGGGGGTTACCTAGATGGGGAAATGTGAACTCTAAGGAGTACTTTTTGTAGCCCTACGCAATGATTGGTGTTTGTTATCCGACCGGAATTTGTTCAAAGTAGCGTAGTGAAGAGAGATATTTTTGCATTCAATTATATTATTATTGTTGAGAGTATCCAGTAGTGAAAGTATGATCCCCAGGACTTGTTTCTAAGCATTGAAACACCATTTTAAACCAGTTCTGCTACCTGTTTTCTTCCTGTCATTTTTATTTCAGATTGCAATTATCACTTATAATCATCCATATTATTTGTATTTCACTATCTCTTCGCCGAAATAGTGCACTTATACAACTGACAATTGTATTAGATATGTTGGGGACACAAGAGACTTTTTGTATCGTAATTGCAGGGTTACTTGAGAGGGATAACTTTGACCTCTTCCTCCCTGCGTTCGATAAACTTTGGGTAATCCACTTAAGGGAAACTTGCTTCTGTTCTATAAATCTCTGCACTTGGATGCCCAACACTATCTACAAGAATAGAAGCGTGCGTAGACATCACACCCGAAAACGCAGCCCGGCCTGAGAACGCGACTCAGGGTCCAAGAATTGTTAGAATTTTTATGGGCTAGTTATTGTCACATCCCAATTTTGGAATACCTGTTAACACAGTTGTTTTGCTAATTGCTTTACTAATAAACCTTGGTTGTGTTTGTTTGTGTTTGTTTAAGTGCAACTAAACAAACTTAAAAAGGATAGCAAAGCAGTAAACTAAAAATATTCAACATATTGTTCCAATGACTTTGGCAATATTTTCTAAAGTAAATATTGATCAAAGAGTTTTCCAAAACTATCTTATGAATCCCATACTTGTTTAATATTATTCCAAGGCCTAGATTAAGAAAGAGGAAACACTAAATAAATTTCCCTAAAAGACTATCAGAAAAAGAGGCATTCCTAAATGCTTCACCAAAATATTATCAAATGTTTTTCCAACCTTGCAAGATTAAAAACAAAGGTATTGGAGAGCTTTGACTTGCTATCTCTAGTCACATAAATATTTTGGCAAAGCATTGTTAAAGAAAAGCCAAGTGCCTTATTAAATAGAAATTCCAATATTTCTAGAAACAGAAAACTAAAACAAGTTACTATTGGAAACTTTCCTCAAATGATTTGAAATTCATACCATTGCTTCCTTATATCAAATAAGGAACACACACAAGAGGAGACCAAGAATTGAATCCATTAAAGCCCTGAAAACATGAATTTTCTCCACAGCAACATTTGGGATTTTGAACAAGTTTGTTCTACAAACTTTTTCCAAATGCCATGAAATAAATACCACATGCTCTATAACATAAATAAGGATGAAAACCAAAAGGGCACAAGTTTTTGAATAATTTAAGTTGCCAAAAACCCCTGTTTTCTTGACAGCACCTTTTAGAAATTTGAACAAGTTTGTTCTATGAAGTAACTCAAAATGACTTGAATTTTCTACCACATAAGGAACACATCAAATAAGGAATGTGTGCCAAAAATTATCATTTTTGGAAGCTCCTAAGTAGGTTAATAAATTCAATGTCCATTTGTGTAAGAATTCAAATTTGAACAACTTTGAATTATAAAGTTTATCTAATTGAGCCAATTTTCACATATGTTGTACATCTCAACTAATTAGAATTTTGTGCAAAAGGATTTAAAATTTAAACTTTGTTTGATTGGTGAAAACAGGCTTTTTCAGAGAAGAGAAGGACCTAGTTGTAAAATTGACAGGGACCTAAATGAAATCCAAGTCATCTCCTACCTCTAGCCATGCTGTAGAGAACAGCACCCCTACACCATTGCTTCGATGAGAAGGAATTCGAGGTGGATAAAGAGGCCCCCCATGTGGTCTGTCTCCCACATGCCCCCTCTCCCCTCCCCTCAAGCTCTCTCCTCTCTCTCTCTCAAGAAACCCCAAATCGGAACCCTAGCCCGAAAAAGCTCACAATCGATTCGGCCACAGAGGACCTCGCCACCGGTCGCCGTGGTTCCCATAGCCTCCGCCTAGTCTTTCTGAGCGCCCCTGCGAGAGGAATCGAGGCGGGATGGCGCCAGGAGCCCGCGCCGTGCATTTTCGTCTTCGGGGCCGGCGAGCTCCGGCGAGCCATTCCGGCCGCCACGACCTTCCTCCTCCCTAGCCGAGCCCTCCATTGCGTTCAAGGTGAGCTGGGGAACCACCCCGTCGCTTTTCCCCCCTCCCTAAACCCCTTAATCGTCCCCGTGTCGTGCGTGCCGTCCGGCCATCGCGCGTCGCCGTCGCCGCCGCTCCTCCGGTGCATCCCAGGAAACGAATCATCCACTAGGTGAATCCCCTCGTCGTAAGCAATCCGTAGGTGGTTTCAATTCGAGAAACGGTGGACTAAAACGTGGATTTTTGAGCTCGCCGGAGACGCCCCGCCGGCGATGACATCATCACGGCGTCATGCGCGTGTCATCCATCCCTTGACCCCGCGCATGTGAGTCAAACCGGAAAGTGGGGCTGTGCTTGCCCGCGTGGCTGCCACGTGGCCGCTGGCCCGCTGGTCAGCGACCAATGGCTAGCTCCCGCCGCGGTAACCGCAGATCTGGCCGGCCCAAAACAGTGGATCTGGCCCAACTCTATTTCTTTTCCATTTATTTTTGACAGATTGTTACCTGTTTGCTTTTGGCTCTAAAAACCTACCTAAAAGATGAATTTGACCAAACTAAAATTCACAGTGGTACCTCAACTAAATCTAAACCACCTCCAACTTGTAGATCTACATTTGGATGCATATTTTAAGAATTACAAATGATTTGGTAACAGGTACCAGAAACACCAAAATGAGCACCATTTTTATTTTACAACTCAGAATGAAGTGAGGCCAATTGCATTGGAAAGCCCTTGAAATTTCCTAACAGGAGCAATTAACCTTGCTTCCAAATTCATTGTATTTTTGAAATGGCATGCAATTTGGTAAAACACCAGAGAGCACTTTGGTGATTTTTATAAAATAATTAAAACTGATTTTTGATGCAAACTCAACTGGATGGTCTTGTATATGTTTAGGGCTATCCAAACCTAGAAGGGTTTAATTTTTAGAGCATCCTAGAAAAATTTGTGGACAGATCCTTGTTTTGCATATTTCTGCCATTTTGGCATTTTAGCTAATTAATTGTTGTGATTATATTTTTGTGTTGCATTATTGTTTTCTAGCATGTAAAAGTTGTGTGAACTTGTTTTATAAGTGTTACTTAGCTATTTTAGCATGTTAGATTGTGTGGACTTGAGTTGAGAAGAAATAGAATTTTTGTTAATAGCATTTGATTATTCTCTAGTAATACTTGCATAGCATTTTTGAGTGATGAATTCATGTGCTAGCACTTGGATTTTTGATTGGATCCAGTGCCATGTTAGTACTTATTTTGTGTTGTTATCACCTCTGCTATCTTTCATTTGAGTTGGTAGAAAAGCATGAGTAGCTTTGTCATGACTATGAGGATGTTTGGAAAAATTCCCTCATGTGTGGAATTTTTGACATGAACATTTGTGGTTGAGTAGCCTCATATTTTTGTGTTTTATTCATAAGACCAGTAGCATTTTGATAAGGTTTTTATGAGTACTTGATCCCTAGAGTTTTCACATGTGTGAAAACAATAGCATGAGTAGCATTGCCTTGCTTATTTTTGCACCCTATTATTTTCTGCTAGTATTGTTATTGCACTAGGTGCTAGTTTAGGTTTTTGCTAATTTTTGTCAAGTATGACCAGAGGCATTGTGACCTCTTAATGCTTGTTATACTAGTGGAACACCCACTGGTTTCATTGCATTTTTGGTGGAAACATTATTTCCCCAAACTAGATGCATTTCTCTTATGTAGTTTCATAACTAATGAGTGCCTAGTATTTTTGCTTTGGGAATTTTTGTGCTAAACAAAAATGGGTATGCTTCTGTTTGTAAGTGGTTGTAATAATGTGTGGCTTGCTAGGAAAAATACATTCTTGGAGTGTTGATTGATTCCTCTAGTAATGCCCTGTTTATTACTGCTAGTATGTAGGAGTTGCCCTGCAAATTGATGCATTGTTTTGCTAAATGGGATATTTTTGTTATAGCAAGTATAGGTGTTTTTCACTACTGTTTTTATAACATGGACCCTCTGGTTGTATTTCAATTACTTGATTGAAATGCATCCATTGATTCTTCATGTGTGAGTAGTACTAGTTTTCCTTAGCATTTTTGTATTGAATTATTTTTCCTGCCAACTTGTGTTTGGTAGATATTTATGTATCCTTGCATGAGGACATGTTTTCATTCCCATTATGATAATATGGTTCCTTGTTTGCATTTTAATACTTTGCTTATTATGCTTGCTTGCATAGCAAACTTTTAGTAGAAAACATGTCTATAGGATTCCTCCTTTTTAGTCATAGTTTCTATTGTTCTCACTATGAGAAATTGCGTGTTTTGTGATGAGTCTATTACCTTGTTACACTTATGTAGGCTCACTGATTTGTAAAAGTAACTTTTGCAAATCATGTGTCTTATTCATTCTTGATGTGAATTTAGGCTTAATAGATTAGCTATCTTGTTCATTTTGTGGTGTGGTTGATAGACCCATTGCCATGGTTATTATTGTGCATGTTTTATATACTTTTAGTAGTCTAACCCTTGTGAAACTAAGTGTATTTTGGATTTATTAATATCTTGGTATGAGAGTGGCACACCCACTGAATCCATGATATTAAGGTTGTGATAGATGTTCCTCCAACCTTAAGTTGTCTTATTAAATGGCATTTCTGCCAAGTAGTTTTGTTTGATTGTTTGCCTCCATTAATAAATTGTGTGTTTGGTTATTATTAGATTTCCTTGATGTATGTATTGTTATGTATGGTTGCTTGCCTTGATTGGTTCTGAATGTGTGTCCTTTATCCTTTTTACGACGTTAGAAAACGAAGAGGAAGGAAGTGTCGGGAAGCTGTGGTTCAAGTTCCAGTCACTCCAAAAACCAGGGACACAAAGAGATACCAGGCAAGCCATCCTGATTGCTTGCTGATACAATACTTACCATTATCTATCATGCATGTTTTACCTCTGAAGTTTTACAAAAACTTGATTATCAAAACTATTTTTGAGGTGGAAATTACTACTATACTATATTATAGGTTAATATCATGCCAATAGTTAAACTTGGTAATACCAAGCCCATAGGCCACCATATGGTATTTATTACCATCAAATATATTAGTCCCTAAGTGGACACCCTAAAATTGTGATTCTACCAAACCAAGGCTTTACGGAAAAACCCGGAGAAAAGGCGGATCCTTGTTCTCCGGAGGAATGTGGAAGTGGTCATTTTTGAGAAAGTGGTGTTTTTCAAAAATGACACATAACCTAGTCTTCGCTGGACAACCTTTACCGTACTGCCATTTTACCCCAATATGGGTAGGGGCTTGATTAAAAACTTGTTATGGTTAGTATGTGTGCTATCTCAAGTGCTATAGGGGATGGGATCCTCCGAACCGAAATGTTGCTAGGAGTGGGGAATACGGGACATCTAAAGTGTGGGATTAATTTTCCCTCCGGATGCAGCAGTTGGGCCTCCTGTCGGGGCGGTGTGGGACACGGCTTGCCGGGGAGGGGGAAACCCAATTGAAGAGATAGTCATGTTCTAGCTTGTACATAGTGGATAGTCAAGATCAGTTATCTGATGTTCTCATAGGTTGAGGACAGTCCATGGGTGTTTCATGGCGGATTCTGGATCTGGTGGAAATGTGTACACCTCTGCAGAGTAAAACTATTTCGAGATAGCCGCGTCCTCGGATATGGACGGTTGAATGGCCATGTAGCTAGCATTGTGTCAATGTTTTCAAAAGGGAAAGTTTTTGAAAAGGAATTGTATTGGTGAAATACTGGGAATGATGAACTTGTGAAGTTCGGAAAGGAATGGAACTTATACCGTGGAGGTATCGTCGATGATGAAAAGCCAGATGATGTGATACAAAACAAAATGTTTTGCAAAGAAAACCTTTTCTACTCTAAGCAAGAATTCTGGAAACTGATTCCAAGAAGTTTTGCAAAGAGAAAACCTTCTTTAACAAAACTTAACGAAACCTCTTGTACATGTGATATCTACAAGAGAAATAAAACTAGATTATTTTCTTCTGAAGTATCTTCTTCAACGAAGATACAGATAAACTTGACTGCAACTGTGGTGTCATCATATATGAACACCATTGGTAGTGAACCATATTTATAGCCTACCTATTCCACCATATAAGCATACTTGCATGTTGGTAAGTGACATGATGGATGTCTTGATGAGTACATTCAAATGTACTCATTATGGTTTCGCCCCTGGTATCTACTTATCAGACTTTGAGAAGGAGCCTCCAAAGGAGATCTATGAAGAGAAGTACGGAGTTGACGGCTTTGCGAACTAGGATCGTCTCCGGGTCAGCAGCCTGTAGGTTAAGGCGTGACTTGGGCTCAACTACGTTGTGTTTTAATTGTCTTCCGCTGTGTTTGTTAAGTTGCCTGCCCTTTGTGGCAGTTGCGTTAAACTTGATCATGTGATCTTCTATGTAATACCTTTATGTATTCGTGTAATGGATGATGTAATTCTGTGTGCCAACTGTGTATGTTGTTCACGACTGATCTTTCTGGGATCGTGAATGTATGCATACGTAGGGTTTCAGACTGCCGGTCTGGGGTCCTTACAGAGTTGGTATCAGAGCCATCCTGACCTTAGGAGACCTTAGTTAGCATGGACGTCAGATAGGAAAGAAAAGTATTTTTGAGTAAAAATCTATTTACTATCTAAATTATTTTTATCTAAGGGAATTTTAGTATATTTTCCCTCCTTATTATCTTTTCAAAAGATTCTAAATGCATATCAAGGGCGTCCTTGAACAGTGGTTCGAAGGGCGGGCCTTACAAAGTTAGTATCTCTCTCGGTTAAGAGTTTATTTCTTACTTGTTTGCAACTGCTCCGCTCTGTTTTTGAAACATCTCTCGTATTTGAAGTTTTCTGTCCAGAAAATAGTTGGAGTTTCAAAAACAGAAGGTTGCATAAAGTTTTATCAAAACTTTACTTCTATTTATCTTGTTTACATACAAAAAAACTTGTATACTTGCCCATGTCCCGAGAAGACCAAAATAATTGCCTAGCTCTACAGTGATGATGGTCAGGAGTAGATATAGTTCTTCAGCCACTTCTAGGATTTTTGGATCATCCCCCGACGTAGCTCCAATGGAGCCTTGCTTGTGTGTTTTGGCTTGTTTATGTGTGTCCGTAGGACTGTGTGCTATTGTGTGGTGTAGAATTTGGTTCATCTAGGCTTCTATATGTTTGTGGGGTGCTCAAATTTTGCAAATTTGTGATTGCCCCGCTCTTGTTTTTGAATCGCCTCGTGTTAAATTTTTGCAAGCAAAAATGTTTGTATAGCATTCAAAAACAAGAATTTGTTGCTTAGACTTATACTTGTTTTCGCTTCATAATGCCACCGTCGTGAACCACCACCATCTCCCCCACAATTAATGAAAGCACCGTTGTGCCTAAATAGAGGACCATCAAGCCACACGAGCTGATAGCGTTGCTACCAGTGATGCACTCCAACAGAGAAAGCTCCAAAAATGACAGCCTTCAAAGAAGAAAAGGCGTGAAGAAAACTAACCAATACTGACCAAAACCTCTATGTTTGTCTGTTGGCAAAAGACTCGTTTTGCCCTGTTGGCTAAATGTCGCACCTTTTTATGTTCCCTTTTAAAAGACCAAACTAAAGAAATCCCCTTTTAAAAAGTATATACCTCCCTCCTCTGGAGAAAGGTGAAAAAGAAGTTTTCACATGCCATGATGAGCAACCCCCTCAAAAGCCAATCAAAAGAGCACAATTCAATATTCGACGTACGATGACGCTAGTCGTATCTTGTCGGACAAACATGATCGAATAGAAAGCTAACAATACTAACCTGCTTTGTCTAATCTTAGGTTGACACCTAACCAAAGCATGTGAACTACTGACAACTCTTTCTGAACCAAGGAATTAAGTGACTTAAGACACTTTTTAATCTAGTTGGTAAAAAAGAGAAGTCACGAGAAAATAAGATGTTGACTTATTCGTTTACTACTCAATGGGATATCAGGTGTATCCACTTTGGAAACCAAATCTTAATAGACGTGGTAGGTACTATGAAATTCGGGGTTTAGAAATTAAGTGAACGATTGAATGGATATGATAGATCAAGAAAACAACAGTTTTCCTGTTGTTGTTTTTTTTGTGTGCTCTTGATTGAAATAAATTTGTGTTTTATTCAATCTTGCTTCCTAACTTATATGGAGTTGTTAGGACTTGTTATTATGTTGTTCTCTTACAATAAATCTACCCTAGAAAGTGTGTGCATGATTGAAAACTCGAATAAAAAATGAAATAACAATTGTCACCTTCTAGTTTATTATTTGGAAGTATTATGAGAGCTAGATCTGTGTATACTTTCTTAGTAGAATTTTGTGCTATATTTTCCTTGAGTCCAGTACCATTTAGGTACTGTTATTTTGATGCTTGTACCTATGTTAGCTTGCATGTCTTTTAATAATAAAGCATGTGTAAGAATTGCTATCAATATGCACTAGTATAGCTTCACTAGATTAAATAGCCTTATATTTTTATCTTCTATGCAAAGTTTTTCATGAGTAACCAGAGGCTTAGAACCTATTTTTACTTGGTATTAGTAGGCCATAGCCCACTGGTCCCATTGTGTTTTGGCTTGAGGATGAAAATCCCCAACCATACACATGTGTAAAAATAGCTTGTTTCACTGTGTGATTGATTTCTATTTTCCACCATGGAAAATATAATTGTTTCTTTTCACCTATGAAAGTGAGAAGTTTATTTCTTATTAGTAAATACTAATATGTTTAGGTGTGATCCTTTTGTTAGCATAATATTCCTTAGGGGTATCATGTTAAAAATTGTTTCACTATCGTATGCTAAAATTAAATTGTTCGCAAATAAAATAAATTTCTCTTGATTGGTAGAGTGTTTGTGAATAATTTTAAATTGAGTGTATGGATTTTTGAAGAGTTTTAGATAACTTTTCATTAATTGCATAGCTACTGGTTTTGTGAGTTATACCTTGCTTGTTTGCTAGTAATTGGTTAAAGAAAACAGAAATTGCTAGAAGAAATTTCTGCATGCTTCATGGTTGATTCATAGAATTACTTTGGCGTTTATGCTTACTAACATGAGTAAGTTTTGTGTACTGTCATTAGGTACACTTATATTCATGACTTGGTTGTTTAGTTTTAAACATCATGATAGCATTGTTTGCTTCTCTAGAGTGAAACTAGTTTCACCACTAGAAAATGGTGATTTTTGCTCTAGTATTACCCTTTTTTTATTTTATGAGTATATGTGTTGATATAGCATGTTTAGGAAGTTATTACTTCTGTTATCATGCCATGAATTATTTAGTTGCATGTCCTATGGTTATAGGATATGATTATCTCTTATAGCATGCTGGTGTAGATTTTTCATACTAGTGTGTTATTTGTGCAGTCCATTTTTTTTATGCCTGTGTAACAGGAGTTTTATCTTGTGTGATGATGGTATTTTAGATTACCTTTATGATTGTATTCATTGGTTTTTAGCTACTGGTTGTTTTCTAATTGTTCATGATTGATGGATTCCAAAACCTCTAATAAACAATAACCTAGTGAATAAATAGTCTATTCATCTGTGGTGTTGTTTGCTTGCTTATTGGATTTTAATTAAATGTTTTATCCTAGCATGAGTTTATACTTGTGTTATGATTGTGCTTAAGAGTATCTTATGACACTAAAACATCCAACTAAAATCATGAACACATTAAGTGATAATTGATTGTGTGAGGCTAATATCCACTGCCATGGGTATTATTCTGTCTGTTTGTTTTACCTTAGCAACCTAACCTTTTGCACCCACAAGCTATATGTTTAGCTTCTTATATACCTTGTTATGAGAGTGGTACACCACTCCATATGTGGTACGTAATATGTGGGATATAGCTAGGAACTCATGTAAAAAAATTGACGGTACTTTTCCAGATAGTTCTGCACTAAAAGGAACTAGTTGGCAGTAGTGATGTTATCAGAAAATTTTAAAATTTGGTGGTTGAGTAAAGTGATAGCTAGAGAAATTTTTAAAAGTAAATTTGCTAATTTAGGGATGTACCCCACCTCCCAAGAAAAGTCAAAGGGGGGAAGCACCTACACTCCAACACTAACATTGTGTTTGTTGGCCCTCCCTTAGTCCTCGCTTGTGAATCTCGGGGACGAGATTCTTTTTAAGGGGGGAAGACCTGTCACATCCCAATTTTGGAATACCTGTTAACACAGTTGTTTTGCTAATTGCTTTACTAATAAACCTTGGTTGTGTTTGTTTGTGTTTGTTTAAGTGCAACTAAACAAACTTAAAAAGGATAGCAAAGCAGTAAACTAAAAATATTCAACATATTGTTCCAATGACTTTGGCAATATTTTCTAAAGTAAATATTGATCAAAGAGTTTTCCAAAACTATCTTATGAATCCCATACTTGTTGAATATTATTCCAAGGCCTAGATTAAGAAAGAGGAAACACTAAATAAATTTCCCTAAAAGACTATCAGAAAAAGAGGCATTCCTAAATGCTTCACCAAAATATTATCAAATGTTTTTCCAACCTTGCAAGATTAAAAACAAAGGTATTGGAGAGCTTTGACTTGCTATCTCTAGTCACATAAATATTTTGGCAAAGCATTGTTAAAGAAAAGCCAAGTGCCTTATTAAATAGAAATTCCAATATTTCTAGAAACAGAAAACTAAAACAAGTTACTATTGGAAACTTTCCTCAAATGATTTGAAATTCATACCATTGCTTCCTTATATCAAATAAGGAACACACACAAGAGGAGACCAAGAATTGAATCCATTAAAGCCCTGAAAACATGAATTTTCTCCACAGCAACATTTGGGATTTTGAACAAGTTTGTTCTACAAACTTTTTCCAAATGCCATGAAATAAATACCACATGCTCTATAACATAAATAAGGATGAAAACCAAAAGGGCACAAGTTTTTGAATAATTTAAGTTGCCAAAAACCCCTGTTTTCTTGACATCACCTTTTAGAAATTTGAACAAGTTTGTTCTATGAAGTAACTCAAAATGCCTTGAATTATCTACCACATAAGGAACACATCAAATAAGGAATGTGTGCCAAAAATTATCATTTTTGGAAGCTCCTAAGTAGGTTAATAAATTCAATGTCCATTTGTGTAAGAATTCAAATTTGAACAACTTTGAATTATAAAGTTTATCTAATTGAGCCAATTTTCACATATGTTGTACATCTCAACTAATTAGAATTTTGGGCAAAAGGATTTAAAATTTAAACTTTGTTTGATTGGTGAAAACAGGCTTTTTCAGAGAAGAGAAGGACCTAGTTGTAAAATTGACAGGGACCTAAATGAAATCCAAGTCATCTCCTACCTCTAGCCATGCTGTAGAGAACAGCACCCCTACACCATTGCTTCGATGAGAAGGAATTCGAGGTGGATAAAGAGGCCCCCCCATGTGGTCTGTCTCCCACATGCCCCCTCTCCCCTCCCCTCAAGCTCTCTCCTCTCTCTCTCTCTCAAGAAACCCCAAATCGGAACCCTAGCCCGAAAAAGCTCACAATCGATTCGGCCACAGAGGACCTCGCCACCGGTCGCCGTGGTTCCCATAGCCTCCGCCTAGTCTTTCTGAGCGCCCCTGCGAGAGGAATCGAGGCGGGATGGCGCCAGGAGCCCGCGCCGTGCATTTTCGTCTTCGGGGCCGGCGAGCTCCGGCGAGCCATTCCGGCCGCCACGACCTTCCTCCTCCCTAGCCGAGCCCTCCATTGCGTTCAAGGTGAGCTGGGGAACCACCCTGTCGCTTTTCCCCCCTCCCTAAACCCCTTAATCGTCCCCGTGCCGTGCGTGCCGTCCGGCCATCGCGCGTCGCCGTCGCCGCCGCTCCTCCGGTGCATCCGAGGAAACGAATCATCCACTAGGTGAATCCCCTCGTCGTAAGCAATCCGTAGGTGGTTTCAATTCGAGAAACGGTGGACTAAAACGTGGATTTTCGAGCTCGCCGGAGACGCCCCGCCGGCGATGACATCATCACGGCGTCATGCGCGTGTCATCCATCCCTTGACCCCGCGCATGTGAGTCAAACCGGAAAGTGGGGCTGTGCTTGCCCGCGTGGCTGCCACGTGGCCGCTGGCCCGCTGGTCAGCGACCAATGGCTAGCTCCCGCCGCGGTAACCGCAGATCTGGCCGGCCCAAAACAGTGGATCTGGCCCAACTCTATTTCTTTTCCATTTATTTTTGACAGATTGTTACCTGTTTGCTTTTGGCTCTAAAAACCTACCTAAAAGATGAATTTGACCAAACTAAAATTCACAGTGGTACCTCAACTAAATCTAAACCACC
Organism: Alopecurus myosuroides; assembly: GCA_028641055.1. Taxonomy (NCBI): domain Eukaryota; kingdom Viridiplantae; phylum Streptophyta; class Magnoliopsida; order Poales; family Poaceae; genus Alopecurus; species Alopecurus myosuroides. The sequence goes on from CM054058.1 coordinate 31,531,579, forward strand.
TCCAACTTGTAGATCTACATTTGGATGCATATTTTAGGAATTAAAAATGATTTGGTAACAGGTACCAGAAACACCAAAATGAGCACCATTTTTATTTTACAACTCAGAATGAAGTGAGGCCAATTGCATTGGAAAGCCCTTGAAATTTCCTAACAGGAGCAATTAACCTTGCTTCCAAATTCATTGTATTTTTGAAATGGCATGCAATTTGGTAAAACACCAGAGAGCACTTTAGTGATTTTTATAAAATAATGAAAACTGATTTTTGATGCAAACTCAACTGGATGGTCTTTTATATGTTTAGGGCTATCCAAACCTAGAAGGGTTTAATTTTTAGAGCATCCTAGAAAAATTTGTGGACAGATCCTTGTTTTGCATATTTCTGCCATTTTGGCATTTTAGCTAATTAATTGTTGTGATTATATTTTTGTGTTGCATTATTGTTTTCTAGCATGTAAAAGTTGTGTGAACTTGTTTTATAAGTGTTACTTAGCTATTTTAGCATGTTAGATTGTGTGGACTTGAGTTGAGAAGAAATAGAATTTTTGTTAATAGCATTTGATTATTCTCTAGTAATACTTGCATAGCATTTTTGAGTGATGAATTCATGTGCTAGCACTTGGATTTTTGATTGGATCCAGTGCCATGTTAGTACTTATTTTGTGTTGTTATCACCTCTGCTATCTTTCATTTGAGTTGGTAGAAAAGCATGAGTAGCTTTGTCATGACTATGAGGATGTTTGGAAAAATTCCCTCATGTGTGGAATTTTTGACATGAACATTTGTGGTTGAGTAGCCTCATATTTTTGTGTTTTATTCATAAGACCAGTAGCATTTTGATAAGGTTTTTATGAGTACTTGATCCCTAGAGTTTTCACATGTGTGAAAACAATAGCATGAGTAGCATTGCCTTGCTTATTTTTGCACCCTATTATTTTCTGCTAGTATTGTTATTGCACTAGGTGCTAGTTTAGGTTTTTGCTAATTTTTGTCAAGTATGACCAGAGGCATTGTGACCTCTTAATGCTTGTTATAATAGTGGAACACCCACTGGTTTCATTGCATTTTTGGTGGAAACATTATTTCCCCAAACTAGATGCATTTCTCTTATGTAGTTTCATAACTAATGAGTGCCTAGTATTTTTGCTTTGGGAATTTTTGTGCTAAACAAAAATGGGTATGCTTCTGTTTGTAAGTGGTTGTAATCATGTGTGGCTTGCTAGGAAAAATACATTCTTGGAGTGTTGATTGATTCCTCTAGTAATGCCCTGTTTATTACTGCTAGTATGTAGGAGTTGCCCTGCAAATTGATGCATTGTTTTGCTAAATGGGATATTTTTGTTATAGCAAGTATAGGTGTTTTTCACTACTGTTTTTATAACATGGACCCTCTGGTTGTATTTCAATTACTTGATTGAAATGCATCCATTGATTCTTCATGTGTGAGTAGTACTAGTTTTCCTTAGCATTTTTGTATTGAATTATTTTTCCTGCCAACTTGTGTTTGGTAGATATTTATGTATCCTTGCATGAGGACATGTTTTCATTCCCATTATGATAACATGGTTCCTTGTTTGCATTTTAATACTTTGCTTATTATGCTTGCTTGCATAGCAAACTTTTAGTAGAAAACATGTCTATAGGATTCCTCCTTTTTAGTCATAGTTTCTATTGTTCTCACTATGAGAAATTGCGTGTTTTGTGATGAGTCTATTACCTTGTTACACTTATGTAGGCTCACTGATTTGTAAAAGTAACTTTTGCAAATCATGTGTCTTATTCATTCTTGATGTGAATTTAGGCTTAATAGATTAGCTATCTTGTTCATTTTGTGGTGTGGTTGATAGACCCATTGCCATGGTTATTATTGTGCATGTTTTATATACTTTTAGTAGTCTAACCCTTGTGAAACTAAGTGTATTTTGGATTTATTAATATCTTGGTATGAGAGTGGCACACCCACTGAATCCATGATATTAAGGTTGTGATAGATGTTCCTCCAACCTTAAGTTGTCTTATTAAATGGCATTTCTGCCAAGTAGTTTTGTTTGATTGTTTGCCTCCATTAATAAATTGTGTGTTTGGTTATTATTAGATTTCCTTGATGTATGTATTGTTATGTATGGTTGCTTGCCTTGATTGGTTCTGAATGTGTGTCCTTTATCCTTTTTACGACGTTAGAAAACGAAGAGGAAGGAAGTGTCGGGAAGCTGTGGTTCAAGTTCCAGTCACTCCAAAAACCAGGGACACAAAGAGATACCAGGCAAGCCATCCTGATTGCTTGCTGATACAATACTTACCATTATCTATCATGCATGTTTTACCTCTGAAGTTTTACAAAAACTTGATTATCAAAACTATTTTTGAGGTGGAAATTACTACTATACTATATTATAGGTTAATATCATGCCAATAGTTAAACTTGGTAATACCAAGCCCATAGGCCACCATATGGTATTTATTACCATCAAATATATTAGTCCCTAAGTGGACACCCTAAAATTGTGATTCTACCAAACCAAGGCTTTACGGAAAAACCCGGAGAAAAGGCGGATCCTTGTTCTCCGGAGGAATGTGGAAGTGGTCATTTTTGAGAAAGTGGTGTTTTTCAAAAATGACACATAACCTAGTCTTCGCTGGACAACCTTTACCGTACTGCCATTTTACCCCAATATGGGTAGGGGCTTGATTAAAAACTTGTTATGGTTAGTATGTGTGCTATCTCAAGTGCTATAGGGGATGGGATCCTCCGAACCGAAATGTTGCTAGGAGTGGGGAATACGGGACATCTAAAGTGTGGGATTAATTTTCCCTCCGGATGCAGCAGTTGGGCCTCCTGTCTGGGCGGTGTGGGACACGGCTTGCCGGGGAGGGGGAAACCCAATTGAAGAGATAGTCATGTTCTAGCTTGTACATAGTGGATAGTCAAGATCAGTTATCTGATGTTCTCATAGGTTGAGGACAGTCCATGGGTGTTTCATGGCGGATTCTGGATCTGGTGGAAATGTGTACACCTCTGCAGAGTAAAACTATTTCGAGATAGCCGCGTCCTCGGATATGGACGGTTGAATGGCCATGTAGCTAGCATTGTGTCAATGTTTTCAAAAGGGAAAGTTTTTGAAAAGGAATTGTATTGGTGAAATACTGGGAATGATGAACTTGTGAAGTTCGGAAAGGAATGGAAACTTATACCGTGGAGGTATCGTCGATGATGAAAAGCCAGATGATGTGATACAAAACAAAATGTTTTGCAAAGAAAACCTTTTCTACTCTAAGCAAGAATTCTGGAAACTGATTCCAAGAAGTTTTGCAAAGAGAAAACCTTCTTTAACAAAACTTAACGAAACCTCTTGTACATGTGATATCTACAAGAGAAATAAAACTAGATTATTTTCTTCTGAAGTATCTTCTTCAACGAAGATACAGATAAACTTGACTGCAACTGTGGTGTCATCATATATGAACACCATTGGTAGTGAACCATATTTATAGCCTACCTATTCCACCATATAAGCATACTTGCATGTTGGTAAGTGACATGATGGATGTCTTGATGAGTACATTCAAATGTACTCATTATGGTTTCGCCCCTGGTATCTACTTATCAGACTTTGAGAAGGAGCCTCCAAAGGAGATCTATGAAGAGAAGTACGGAGTTGACGGCTTTGCGAACTAGGATCGTCTCCGGGTCAGCAGCCTGTAGGTTAAGGCGTGACTTGGGCTCAACTACGTTGTGTTTTAATTGTCTTCCGCTGTGTTTGTTAAGTTGCCTGCCCTTTGTGGCAGTTGCGTTAAACTTGATCATGTGATCTTCTATGTAATACCTTTATGTATTCGTGTAATGGATGATGTAATTCTGTGTGCCAACTGTGTATGTTGTTCACGACTGATCTTTCTGGGATCGTGAATGTATGCATACGTAGGGTTTCAGACTGCCGGTCTGGGGTCCTTACAGTTATATGGGGCTCACATGTCTAGCCCACTAAGCCCACTAAAATCCTGAAATTGTCATGGCCCATTCATGAATAATGCAAGTGGGGAGTGGGACTAAAGTTTAGTCCCACATTGCTAGTTTGGAGAGAGTGGAACCACCTTAAAAGGTGAGCCATTCTTGCTCATGTATGAGTAGGCAAGGCAAGAGGAGAGGTGTGCCACACGCGCGCTCCTCCTCCGCCGCCCGCCTCGCCTCGTCACGACGCGCCGCGGGTTCCGGGAATGAGCCGAGCCGAGAGCGTTTATTTTGTCGATTGGGAAAACTTAATGAGTCATTAATTTGGTAATTAACGGACGCGTTAATTCCAAAACCGTTTCTGTTTACTTTCTGGATCGTGGAGCCTAACCGACTCAGACGTGGAGTTACTCCCACGTCTCTCCCAGCCCGCATATAAATACGCGCATACGGTAAACCCTAGCCGCCACTTCGTCATATGGTTTCGCACCACCGTTCCAAAGCACTGCGCCGCTAATCAAGCCTTCTCCATCCCTCCTTCCGGCGTGCACCGCGAGAAGGGACAGCAGGCCTCCGGAACCCCGCCTCTTGTGATCCTGTACGGGAGAGGGGCGATCAGGTTTTTGGGGAGCGCACTCGCGCGACTGCTGACGGCGACTACTTCCCCAACGACGACTTCTTCCCCGACCTCGGCAACCTCTTCATCAACGACATGGCCGACGGCGTGGACAACAACAACGGCGGTGCCGCTACCGCTGCATCGTACGTAACTCTACTCCATCTGTATGAGATATTCCTGGAATTCATATGTCTAGTTCTAGCTATAGATTGGATCAGTCTGTCTACTGTACTAGATCTAGATATTTGCATGATTACTGTATTTGTTACTGTCGTAATTCATCTGCTGCTATTTCGAATTAAATCATGTGCTAAATTGCTAATATATTCAACAATCCAAAAACCTGATTATAGGCAATTTCTTGCACCTGCGCCGTCTGTCATTGCGGCGACAAGGCCAATCCCTTTCAAGGGTGTGGACTATAAGAGGTGGCGCACGAGAGCAGTGCTATGGTTTCAAACCTTGCGCTGCTATGCGGCCACCAAGGGCAAGCCTGAGGGCGATCTCAATCCAGCACAGCTGGAGGCCTTTGAGAATATGGACACTATGTTTAAAAGTGCCCTCCTCGGTATTATTGACGATTCCATTGTGGATCCGTATATGTCGTTTGATAACGGCAAGGATATGTGGGCTGCACTTGAGGCCAAATTTGGGGCCTCGGATGCTGGCAGCGAGCTGTATGTCATGGAGCAATTCTATGACTACAGGATGACTGATGAGCGCTCTGTTGTTCAACAGGCTCATGAGATACAGTCACTCGCTAAAGAACTTGAGCACTTTAAGTGTATGTTACCGGACAAATTTGTGGCCGGAGGCATTATTGCCAAGCTTCCATCTTCATGGAGCTCCTTTGCTACTTCTCTGAAACACAAGAGACAGGAGTTTTCCGTTTCGGACCTCATCGGATCTCTTGATGTGGAAGAGAAGGCGAGAGCAAAGGATACACGTGCTCGGGTTGCTGAGATAGGTTCTTCTGCTCATGTGGTACAGAAGAAACACTACCCGCCCAACAAGCCTAAATATAACAAGAAGAAATCCGAGGGTAAAGGCAAACCCGATGGCAAGTTTAAGCCGTCGCACTCTACCAACTTCAAGAAGAGAAAGGGGTCATGTCACGTTTGCGGTGATCTGACTCATTGGGCTCCAAAATGTCCTAGACGTTATGAGTTGCAGCAGCAGGAGAACAGCGGCAAGACCGCTAATGTTGTCATGGCTGACACTGAGATGAAGGATTCTGGGTACGGTATAGTTCCCACTATTCTTTCAGTTTGTCATTCACCTGAATGGTTAGTTGACACAGGTGCCAATGTACATGTTTGTGCTGATGCTTCCATGTTCTCTTCTTATCAGGTCACAGGGACTTCCCCCGTGCTGATGGGGAACGGGTCACATGCTACTGTTCGTGGTGTTGGTACGGTCGATCTGAAGTTTACTTCGGGGAAGATCGTGCGACTGAAGAACGTTCATCATGTGCCCTCCATCAATAAAAATCTCGTCAGCGGCTCACGTTTATGTCGAGATGGTTTTAAGTTGGTTTTCGAGTCTAATAAAGTTGTAATTTCCAAGTATGGACAATTTATTGGTAAAGGCTATGAGTGCGGAGGCTTGTTCCGCTTATCCTTGTCAGATATTTGCACCAAAGTTATTAATAATGTTTGCCACGATAATGATTGTGATGTTTGGCATTCACGACTTTGTCATATTAATTTTGGTTGCATGACGCGGTTAGCAAATATGAGTTTAATTCCGAAATTCAGTACTATTAAAGGTTCCAAATGTCAAGTGTGTGTTCAAGCTAAGCAACCTCGCAAATCTCATAAGACTGCGGAGGCGAGAGACTTGGCACCACTAGAACTTATACATTCTGATCTTTGTGAGATGAATGGCGTATTGACAAAAGGTGGAAAGAAATATTTCATGACACTTATTGATGACTCCACTAGATATTGTTATGTGTATCTTCTGAAATCTAAAGATGAAGCTTTAACTTATTTCAAGAACTATAAGGCCGAAGCTGAGAACCAACTTGATCGTAAAATTAAACGGCTTAGGTCTGATCGTGGTGGAGAGTATTTTTCCAACGAGTTTAATTCTTTTTGTGCTGAACACGGTATTATTCATGAGAGGACGCCTCCCTACTCACCTCAGTCAAATGGGGTGGCTGAAAGAAAGAACCGAACGTTGTCTGATTTGGTTAACGCCATGTTAGATACTTCGGGTCTCTCCAAGGCATGGTGGGGGGAGGCGCTAATGACTGCATGTCATGTCCTAAACCGAGTTCCCACAAAGAATAAAACCATTACTCCATTTGAGGAATGGGAAAGGAAAAGGTTGAAACTCTCCTACCTACGTACTTGGGGTTGTTTGGCGAAAGTCAATATACCAATTCCCAAGAAGCGCAAGCTTGGACCTAAAACCGTAGATTGTGTTCTTCTGGGCTATGCTTTTAATAGCATTGGTTATAGATTCTTGATAGTAAAATCTGAGGTATCCGACATGCATGTTGGTACGATTATGGAGTCGAATGATGCGACTTTCTTTGAGAACATATTTCCTATGAAGGATATGTCTAGCTCATCAAATCAGGAGAAACCTGTTTCATCTAGTCAGGAATTAGCTGAGATTCCTGAATCCACCATTCCGATAGAACACGTTGAGAATCCCGAGGAGGATGACAATGAAGTTCCTATAAGGAGCAAGAGACAGAGGACTGCAAAGTCCTTTGGTAATGATTTCATTGTGTACCTCGTGGATGACACACCCAGGACTATTTCAGAAGCCTATGCGTCTCTTGATGCTGACTACTGGAAGGAGGCTGTTCGTTGCGAGATGGATTCCATCTTGGCTAACGGAACCTGGGAAATCACTGATCGTCCTTATGGGTGTAAACCTGTAGGATGTAAGTGGGTGTTCAAGAAAAAGCTTAGGCCTGATGGTACAATTGAAAAGTACAAGGCAAGGCTTGTGGCCAAGGGTTATACCCAGAAAGAAGGTGAAGACTTCTTTGATACTTACTCACCTGTGGCTAGACTGACCACTATTCGTGTGCTACTCTCACTGGCTGCCTCGCACGGTCTTCTCGTTCATCAAATGGACGTTAAGACGGCTTTCCTTAATGGAGAGTTGGACGAGGAAATTTACATGGAGCAGCCAGATGGTTTCGTAGTACCCGGTCAGGAAGGCAAGGTGTGTAAGTTATTGAAGTCATTATACGGCCTCAAGCAAGCACCTAAGCAATGGCATGAAAAGTTCGAAAGGACTTTGACTGCTGAAGGCTTTGTTGTAAACGAAGCTGATAAATGTGTGTACTATCGCCATGGTGGGGGCGAGGGAGTTATTATATGTCTATACGCTGATGACATATTGATCTTTGGGACCAATCTTGATTTAATCAAGGAAGTTAAGGATTTCTTATCTCGCTGTTTTGAGATGAAGGATCTAGGAGTAGCTGATGTTATCTTGAACATCAAACTATTGAGAGATGATAATGGTGGGATCACACTGCTTCAATCTCACTATGTGGAAAAGGTCTTGAGTCGCTTTGGATATAGTGACTGCAAGGCTTCTTCAACTCCATATGATGCTAGTTTGTTGCTTCGAAAGAATCAACGGATTACTAGAGATCAACTGAGATATTCTCAGATTATAGGCTCGCTTATGTATTTGGCGAGTGCCACGAGGCCTGACATCTCTTTTGCTGTGAGCAAATTGAGCCGGTTTGGTTCCAATCCGGGAGATGATCATTGGCGTGCGCTTGAGAGAGTTATGCGCTATTTAAAAGGCACTGCGAGCTATGGAATTCACTATACCGGAAACCCGAGGGTTCTGGGAGGATATAGTGATTCTAATTGGATATCTGATGCTGATGAGCTTAAGGCCACTAGTGGTTATGTTTTTACACTTGGTGGTGGCGCTGTTTCCTGGAAGTCTTGCAAGCAGACCATCTTAACGAGGTCAACTATGGAAGCAGAACTCGCAGCATGAGACACAGCCACTATTGAAGCAGAGTGGCTTCGTGAGATCTTGATGGACTTGCCTATGGTTGAAAAACCAATACCTGCAATCCTAATGAACTGTGATAATCAAACTGTGATCATCAAGGTGAACAGTTCTAAGGATAATGCAAAGTCATCAAGACATGTGAAGAGGAGATTGAAATCTGTCAGGAAATTGAAGAACTCCGGAGTTATTGCGTTGGATTATATCCAAACATCTATGAACTTGGCAGATCCCTTCACAAAGGGTTTATCACGGAATGTGATAGATAATGCATCGAGGGAGATGGGTTTGAGACCCACGTTATGAG